>CM035424.1:5412126-6112126 GCA_020310875.1 Ceratopteris richardii
AGCTTTATTAGATTTATCTACCGAGAGTGATGGCACATTTGTTTCTTGCCAGCTCACTCATTCGCGGACATTAGGTTTTTCCTTATGTACTGATCTTTATATATTGCACTTGTATTCTTGTTTTTAGGTCATTCTTGTACATTCCTTTTTATGTAATAGAAGAAGAAGAAGAAGATCATTCTTCCTTGCCTCAATCTGTGTGTGTGCTTCTCCTTGAGAGTGAGAGTGTGTGTGCAAGCTCTCTTCCTTATCTCCTTCCTCGTGACATGGTATCAGAGCTAGCGTGGCTGTAGAGAGCTGGTGGAGAAGGAGACCGTGAAGAGTATGCAGCAAGGCATGGAGAAAATGCGATTCACGAACGACCTCCATTTGCTACGAAAATCGACGTGAAGGTAGAAGACCTCAAAATATTTTCGTGTGTTAGCCCTTTAGGATCACTCGTTTTTGTCAGATCAAAGTTTCGGAGCCATCTCAATCTCCATTTCGAGCCCGCAAGGTGGGGCCCACAGAAAAACTAGGTCAGTTTCAAAAATTGTAACTTGCATTCTGTTCGGCAACACTCATATATTCCAAATCCAGAATTTCAAGCGATTTCGTGTACTGTTGATACACAAAAACTGTGTTATTCTAAGATCAAACTCTCACGACATAGTGCGACAGTATTCAAGCAGAAGTGCTACTCGTAGTGTTCTGGAGTGTTGTGAATTGCTGCAAAAGTGGCAAATGGAGATGGAATGAGTCAGCTTATTAGTGATAAGCTGGACAAGAATAACTTCCATGCTTGGAGATTCAGAATGACGAATTTCCTTATGGGAAAAGGCTACTGGAAGTACATCAAAGGAGAGAACGAAAATGCTTTGCAGTTACTAGAGAGGAATCAGACTACAGAACAAATAAGAGCATATGAGGAATGGAATCAAGGATCACAAAAGGTAATGTATTGGCTATCTTTTAGCATACAGGACAGCATGATTGGGCACATACAAGATGCCAAGACTCCAAAAGAGGCTTGAAACAGTTTGATCACATTGTACGAGACCAATACAAAGGCACGAAAATTGCAACTCAAGAACGAGCTGCATACATTGGAGAAAAAGAGCATGTCGGTAAGTGACTACACTCTGAAAATCAAAAGCATATGTGAGTGACTTGCATCTATTGGCATGAATGTAGATGATGATGATAAGGTGGAAGTGGCAGAGATAGAGATTTTGGAAATGGAAGAAGAAACAGTAACCAAGATCAAGGTCAACAACAGAATCATGCAGGAGGAAGAGGACAGTTTCGAGGCAGGGGGAGCCAAAGAGGTCATAGAAATTTCCAAAGAAATGATTCAGGTAATGATAGTAAAGGATGCTGGAATTGTGGTAAACCTGGACACTTTGAACGTGATTGCAAGTTGAAGAACCAAAATAACAGAAGGCAGCAAAACAACTATGCATCCACAAGTATAGATGATTCTAAGAAGCTCTTCATGGTTCAACATCACATGATGAATATGATGTCTACTGGTATTTCAAAATCGAATGATAATGTCTGATATGTTGATTCAAGTGCTTCAAATCACATGACCAATCATGCGGAATGCTTTAGTACTTTGCAGAAATTGCCAGTTCTTGGATATGTTGAAACAGGTGATGACACATCACATCCTATTGAGCATACAGGAAACATAGCACTATCGATGGAGGATGGAAAGGTAAAACATCTTGCTGATGTGTTGAAAATTGATGCCGAATTCCATGATTTTTTAGAAAACTATTGAACTCATTTGACATGTATTCACCTCCATCAGATCTTAATGTCTGAATGTACTTCCTTGTCTGCTTTTCCACCATAGCTTTAAAATTCTGGAAGTGAGTGAACACCTCACTCTTCTCTTTCATGAAATATACCCATA
Organism: Ceratopteris richardii; assembly: GCA_020310875.1. NCBI lineage: Eukaryota > Viridiplantae > Streptophyta > Polypodiopsida > Polypodiales > Pteridaceae > Ceratopteris > Ceratopteris richardii. The sequence goes on from CM035424.1 coordinate 5,414,027, forward strand.
CTTTGCGTGTATGGTCATCAATGAAAGTAACATAAAACCTACAACTGCCCATAGATGTGGTCTTTGCTGGACCCTAAACATCTATATGTACTACTTCTAGTACATTCTCACTAACATGCTTGTCATGTGGAAATGATGCTCTTGATTGTTTACCAAATTGACATGCTTCACATACCTTTTGCATTTCTGCAACTTTGAAATTTGGTAGTCCATGGAAAATCTCCTTTGAATCCATCAATTTCAGCCTTTGCAAGTTTGCATGTCCAATCCGCTTGTGCCACATCTCTATATCTGCAATAACTCTTGCACCTATTGCAAACATGGCTGCATTCATTTCAGGAATCTTCACATTTAAGGTGAACATCCTACCCACTTTGTTTCCTTTGGCAACCAATCGTCCATCCTGCTTGTACTCTTCTACATACAATCCATCAGCATTGAACCTGACTTGTAATCCCTGGTCAACCATTTGTCCAACAAAAACCAGATTCTTTGTTATATTTGCAGGTACACACCACAACAGAATGGCGTTGCTGAACGCAAAAATAGACATATTATAGAAATAGCAAGAGCCTTGATGGCTAAGAAGAATATGCCTCATTGTTATTGGGCAGAAGCTGTGCATACTGTTGTATACATCATGAACAGAACTCCGACTACTGATGTACATCAAGTTGCACCTGAAGAGAAGTTTACAGGTAAAAAGCCAAACTTATCACATCTAAAAGTTTTCGGTTGTATTGCATATGTACATGTTCCAGATGAGTTGAGGACGAAACTTGATCCGAAAGCAGAAAAATGTGTCTTCATTGGATACTCCCTTGAGCAAAAGAGGTACAAATGTTATAACCCGCTCACACGTCAGGTAAAGGTGAGCAGAGATGTGGTATCTGATGAAATGTCAAACTTCTATGCAGATGCCAAAGAAGGACTGAATCTTGAACCAAATGACAAAGAAAATGCTAAAAAATCAAGTGCAGAATCTCAAGTTTTGAATGGACGAGATGCATCACCAAGCAATAGTTCCAACTCAAATCCATGGAGTGGAAGATTGCGAGGAAATTTCAGTCCAGAAAATTCATCAAATACATCCAAGAAAGGTAAAGAAAAGCTTTCTACTGGTATTAAAACATGTGCAGGTTTTGAAGATGTTGATGGAGATTCAAGTGGTTCAGAAACGAGTCTTGATGAGGAACTTGGATTGCCCTCTATGAAGACTTCAGGAGTAAGAAGGGCACATGTAGATGATACAAGGAGAAGTGACCCAGGACCAAGAAGATCTGGGAGGATGCGTAATTCAGTGCAACAATTGACATATGATAGTTACATGGCTCGCCATTGTGCCTACATGACAAAGGTAATACAAGATGTTGAACCTTCTTGTTGAAGATGCAATTAGTAATGCAGATTGGGAAAAAGCTATGGATGAGGAGATGGTTGCACTTTATGGAAATGATACATGGAAGCTGGTTCCATTGCCACAAGGAAAGAAACCCATAGGCTGCAAATGGGCTTACAAGGTAAAGCATAATACTGATGGTAGCATTAGCAGGTATAAAGCACAATTGGTAGCTAAAGGATATGCACAGACATATGGAATTGATTATGAGGAAAATTCAGCCCTGTAGCTAAAATGTCTACTATCAGAACACTAGTTGCATTAGCTACAGCAAAAGGATGGACTTTGTATCAGATGGATGTGAAGAATGCTTTCCTACATGGTGAGTTACAGGAAGAAGTATATATGGACCAGCCACAAGGATATGAAGATTCAAAGCATCCAAAATATGTTTGCAGGTTGCAAAAGGCTTTGTATGGGCTAAAGCAAGCCCCTCATGCATGGCATGCAAGAATTGTTGATTACTTAACCAGCATTGGGTTTTCTAGGTGTGATGCAGATCACTCACTATATGCAAGGAAGGCTGATGATGGCATCACTATTGTGGCTATTTATGTTGATGACCTGATTGTAGGTGGTGATAATGAAGGAAGCATCAAAGAGGTAAAGCAACTTCTTATGTAGGAATTTGACATGAAAGATCTTGGTGTGGTGCGCTATTTCTTGGGCATTGAGTTTATACATACAAAAACAGGTATATGGATGTTGCAAAGGCAATATGCATTGAATATGCTGCAAAAATATGGCATGGCTGATTGTAAGCCAATGTCTATGCCATTAGATCAGAATTTGAAGTTGGATACTACATCAGGTGAAGCATTGGAAAATGCTACTATGTACAGGAAAATTGTGGGAAGTCTTATATATCTCACAATTACAAGGCCTGATCTAAGTTACACTGTTGGACTTGAAAGTCAGTTTATGTAGGTTCTCAGGAAGCCACATTTGGATGCTCTGAGGTGCACTCTACGTTATGTGAATGCTACTTTGGATTATGCATTGTTTTATGAGGCTGGTGTAGATTTGCAGGTTTATGGATACACCGATGCAGATTGGGCTGGTCGCATTCCAGATAGAAGATCTACTATTGGTTTTCTATTCTCACTTGGGAGTGCAGCTGTTACATGGAGCAGCAAGAAGCAACCCACTGTTGCTTTGTCGAGTACAGAGGCTGAGTATAGAGGTGCTGCAATGGCAGCATGAGAGGCATCATGGCTGGAAATGCTACTTGCAGATTTAGGTGTGGAAGTGGGAAAGACTATCACAATTTATTATGATAATCTTAGCAGCATACAGTTAGCATGGAACCCTGTTTTCCATGCTATAACAAAGCACATTGAGATACATTATCACTTCATCAGAGAGAAGGTATTAACAGGTGATATTGATCTTGTTTATGTGAGAACAGATGAGCAGGTTGCTGATATTTTCACCAAAGCACTTGGAGTTGAGAAGTTGAAGAAGTTTCGAGAGATGCTTGGATTACAAGATATGGCATTGAGCTTGAGGGGGAGTGTCGAGATATCAAGCTCAACATGTGATGATCCAAGATGACACGTACTAGTTTTCTGTTTCTCTGACATGTATAGTGGTCACGCCGTTATATGTCCGGGATACTTCATTGAGCTTTATTAGACTTATCTATCGAGAGTGATGGCACATTTGTTTCTTGCCAGCTCACTCATTCATGGACATTAGGTTTTTCCTTATGTACTGATCTTTATATATTGCACTTGTTGTATTCTTGTTTTTAGGTCATTCTTGTACATTCCTTTTTATGTAATAGAAGAAGAAGAACAAAGCACATTGAGGTACATTATCACTTCATCAGAGAGAAGGTATTAACAGGTGATATTGATCTTGTTTATGTGAGAACAAATGAGCAAGTTGCTGACCATTTCACCAAAGCACTTGGAGCTGAGAAGTTGAAGAAGTTTTGGGAGATGCTTGGATTACAAGATATGGCATTGAGCTTGAGGGGGAGTGTCAAGATATCAAGCTCAACATCTGATGATCCAGGATGACACGTACTAGTTTTTTGTTTCTCTGACATGTATAGTGGTCACGCCGCTATATGTCCGGGATACTTCATTGAGCTTTATTAGACTTATCTACCGAGAGTGATGGCACATTTGTTTCTTGCAGCTCACTCATTCACGGACATTAGGTTTTTCCTTATGTACTGATCTTTATATATTGCACTTGTTGTATTCTTGTTTTTAGGTCATTCTTGTACATTCCTTTTTATGTAATAGAAGAAGAAGAAGAAGAAGATCATTCTTCCTTGCCTCAATCTGTGTGTGTGATTCTCCTTGAGAGTGAGAGTGTGTGTGTGAGCTCTCTTCCTTATCTCCTTCCTCGTTACAAAGAATGCATTTTTAAATGGTTATATTTCAAATGAAGTTTACATGGAACAACCAGATGGTTTGAAAGATCAATTGTATCTAGATCATGTGTTTAAGCTCAAGAGAGCTTTGTATGGTTTGAAGCAAGCCCCAAGGGCATGGAATTATAGGCTTGTGAAGTTCTTGAAGGAACTTGATTTCCAAGCATCAAAGGCAGATATTATCTAGCTAATCAAAGCAAGTGAAGTTGGATTTATCTATGTTTGTATACTTACTTACAGGTACAAATGACAAAGGCATGGAAATGCTTAAGAAGGAGATGGAGAAAGAATTCAAGATCAGTGACTTGGGAGATTTGTCATATTTCTTGGGAATGGAGATTTCATACACTCTTGGAGTATATGCGACTCAAGAAAGGTATTAAAAAAAATTGCTAATCAAATTTAAAATGGAAGATTGCAAGATAGCACCAACTCCAATGGAAGTGAATCATAAATTGAGTAGATATGGAGGAGAAGAATTCAGAGATATGAAGCTTTATCAGAGTGTTGTAGGTAGCCTAATTTATGCTACATTGACAAGGCATGATTTATCATATGAATTTGGAGTTCTATCTCGATTCATGCATTGTCCTAGAAAGGAACATTGGACTTCAAGTCAAAGGGTGCTAAGATATATCAAGGGCACACTTAAAGAAGGTTTATATTATGGGTTCACTTCAGATACAAGAATCAAGATATATAGTGATGCAGATTGGGCAGGTAACTGTGATGATAGAAGATCAACACATGGGTATTTGTGTTATGTGGGAGATAAATTAATTACATGGTGTCCTAGCAAGCAACATACAATTGCTTTGTCATCTAGAGAAGCAGAGTATAAAGGTATGGTAGAAGCTGCAAAAGAAGTCATATGGCTAAAAACTCTCATGAAGAGTTTTGATATCAATCAGAGTACTCCTATCATTTGTGGAGATAACATGAGTTCTTTGTATTTGGAAGCTAACCCTGTCTTTCATGCCAGGACTAAACACATTGAGATTCAATATCATTTTTTGAGAGAGAAGGCTATTGATAAAGAGATAGAAATCATGCATGCTCCTACAAAAGATCAACTTGCAGATAAGTTAACAAAGAGATTGGATGGACCTAAGTTGCAGAGATCTAAAGATATGGTAGGAATAAAGAAGATGTAGGTAATCACAATTGATGATTGAGGGGGAGCTGTTGGAGCAAGACAATCATCAATTAATGATTACATGAAGCTTAGGAGTGAAGAAATGAAGAAAAGGTTGAAGCTTGAAGTATGAAGTGAAGTGGAGGTTTAGGAAGAGATGATCTTTATACACATGTACATTAATCTTGTAAATAGTTCACATATACTTTGAAATAGTGTTGAATCCACACTCATATATATATATATATATATATATATATATATATATATATATATATATATATATATATATATATATATATATATATATATATAGAGAGAGAGAGAGAGAGAGAGAGAGAGAGAGAGAGAGAGAGACATGATACATATGAGAGTTGAAGACTAGATGAGAAATAGATGATTAGATCATAAGTTGAATGTGTAATATCCATTAGATGAACTTCTTATCAGAATAGAAAAAGATTTCAAGAAGTTGCACCTCGATGTTTTTCTTCTTTCTCTTTCTGTGCTTAATCAGTTGAGAAATCATTTTGTATGTGTCTAACTATAATTGATACATCTATGGTCAAGTTTTGAGAGTCTAATTGTAATCAAACTGAGAGAATTTTGTGAAGGAACATTCATATGTGTAACATATGATGAGTAACTCCTAAAACAAGTGCAATCTTGATGGTCAAAGTTTTGATCAGATCTCAATCTACAGCGTAAAGTGTTGAACATATAAGCATTCAAAATTTGAGTTGGAAGGTAAGCAGCCTATGTCTAAATGCATTTGATCAAACGGTGTCTAGATTGTCGAAACTATGTCTTTAAAGTTGCATATGTAAAACTCGCTTGTAGAGAAAGCCTGTTTCAGAAATAGGTTTACTTATTGAAGTAAATCCAAAGTTTTGCAAGTGTTGGAACTGATGGACTCACCAGGCAAGGAAGCTTAGGAAGGGAGTCAGAGAGAAGAGAAAGTACAAGCAGACAAAGTAGTCAACGACGATCTGGCAAGTAGGCCAATATTTTTCTAGGACACTAACGCATATAAAAGAGGTCACAAGAGAAGGAGCAAGTAGGGAGCTCCAGGAAATGTATGTCAAAATGTTATTAGAAACCCCTACAAAAATAGTGATTTTCATCACTAAAAACCATTGTAAATACCATTTCATATTTTTGTGGCTCCATTTTGTGCAAGCCAAGGAGTCCTTGAGCTTGAGGAGCTTTAGAAGTACCTACCTGTCAGTTTTCACATTTTTTAGACTTCGTTTGAACCTCCAAATAGGGTAGAGAACCTAATTTTTAACTAGGCCGGACACTAGGTCTAGACACGGACAAAACCTAGTCAAAAACTATAAATAGAGCTAGAGAGCTCATTTTTGAGGTTAGCTTGTAATTGATTTGAACTTGTATGAGCTTTTTGAAAGTAATCGAAAGAAATCCATTGCTTCTCACTCTTTGTCTTGCCTTGTGTGCGCGTGTGTGTGTATGTGTGTGCGCGTGTGTGTGTATGTGTGTGCATGTAAGTGTGCTTCGCACTCATGCACTTGTGCTTTCACTTGCTCGAGGTCATCATACCATCCTCACGTCTTCCCGGATTGACATTAAAGGAGGTGCTACTCATCACTGAGCTACACCAAATTTTGGCGCCGTTGCCGGGGATCGAGCTTTGAGGACGAGCGTGTGATGGTAAGATGTAGATTTGAGACGTTGTCGTTGTAGGTAATTTCTTTAATTTTCTTATTTTTCTCTTTCTTACCTCACCACCATCATCACCATCATCATCATCACCACCTCCCACCTCCATCTCCATCATCGCGAAAATTTTCAGTTTTGATCTTATCACCTTCTCCATTCCATTTCCCTCATTCCACTTGTGACAGAGAGCGAGAGAGCTATATTGTGTGCGTTGTTTTTGCATGTTTCTTGAGCTTTCTTGCAGGTACGTGCTGCATCATCATCTCCAGCACTCCGCGCAGGTACAAAACATCACGAAACTGTCTTTGTGTCGCAGACCTCTGTCGATCGCGATCGACAGAAAAATCGCCCATTTGGTAAAACAAAGTGCACCACCATAATCTACATGATGAGCACATTCTAAATCACTAAAAACAGTTGAAAAATTCCGTGTTTCTCTGTCAATCGCGACCGACACCATCGATTGCTGTCGACAGCCGCGATCGGCAGACCCTGTCAATCGCGACCGACAGACCTGTCGATCGCGACCGACTGACTGCCACGTAGGACCCTGTCAATCGCGATTGACACCATCGATCGCGATCGACAGCCACGACCGATACCTCTGTCAGTTGCGATTGAAATCCCCGATTGACTGAAATCACGACGAAAATCCCGGAAAAAGTGTCGATCGCGATTGACACCATCGATCGCGATTGACAGGACTCACGATTGACTCTGTCGATCGCGATTGACACTGTCAATCGCGACTGACGTGTCGATCACGACCGACAGGCCCCGACGAACACCTCTGTCAATCGCGATTGATAGACCTGTCGATCGCGATTGACAGGCTTTTTGGCCAAAATTTTAGGGTTAATATTTCCAAGTTTTGGGGATAGTTTTTGGGCATATTGGTCTAGCAATTAGTGATTTGTGAGGTGCCTACACATGTATTTTTGAGAAAAATTCTGTGATTTGTTAGTCTGTTTGAACCCTGTTTTAGCACCAGAACCCTGAACTGTCATAACTTTCTCATACGAAATCCGTTTGTTGTGATTCTTGTCTTGTTGGAAAGCTCGTGGGTATTTTGAAGTTGACCGTACCCCGAGGTAGGAAAACTAAACGATCCTTGGGATTGTTTTCCATAAAGGCAAAGGGAAATTTGGTCTGTGAACTACATGCATGTAAGTGACCTATCTGTCATCTGAATTGAAGTCTTGAACTAACTATGGGACTTTTACAGGTCCACTGAGAGCACTTGAGGGCATCCAAAGCAAGGGTGATTTGCAAGCTTGAGAATCGGGTTCTTGAGCACCAAAGGGCAAGGGATCAGCAATCGAGGTTGGAATACTCTCAACTCCCTCTCTCAATTCCTAGCTTAGGCTAAGTACGAATAGTGCTAGAAGTAAGTTAGGGCGACGAGAGGCATTTATTAAGTTGAAGACTACCTAAATACTCAAGTTCAAGCTAACAACATAATCTTTGTACGGTCGATAACTTTAAAGGAAAAGAACTTAACGTGGGACGATCAACTCAAGTGCAGAAAATCAAATCAAATATTCCTGACGACGCGATATCAGACAAGATCATAAACACGATAACACACTAAAAAAGAATCAAGTCACTGACACCAATTGATCGGCAACGAGGTTGTACTTTGGGAAAAAATAGGGGCTACTTAAATAGGCATATGAACCTTAGATCAGGACGGCATCTAGTAAGGGATAGACAAAGTCTGAGGTCTTCAGAGGCTCGCGTTAATCATACTGCTAGGTCTTGGGTCCAGCAGTTGAGCCACCACTCGCATTACCCTAGCTCTAAGACTAGTGAATCAGAGATGTCTCAAGGGATGGACAGACCTACAGGAAGTTCAATTGTGCCATATCTGTATAGGGTGGAAGGCCCCTACAAGACGTAGCTGGAATACCTTAGGACCAACCGATTAGGTGCTAGCATCTATGAGGACGGCCTAGGAAGATCACTGGTCCAGATTAAAAACCCTGACCAATCCATAGGACTAGAGCACCCAGCTGTCAAGTTTGAAAACGGAGCATACCTAGACAAGGAAGGGATAATATATGTAGTCACCAGTCACCCAGATAGGACAGATGAATTTGGGAATGTGATCTCAGAAGCGGATTTAGATGACCTGGAGCAAGGAAACATGGGTGTAGAACCTAGAACCCCCCGAGGCAAATCTGTTCTTACTAGAATCCTCAATCCCGAGTGGGTCCCCCAGGACAACAAGAGTATAGATCTGCTTCTGAACCGAGAGACTGACAAAGCCTTTTGGAGGTATAAATCTGATCCGCCAAATGATATAGGAACAATCATGATCTATGAGTTTAAAGATCCAGATAGCCCAGGCAGAGTGACCTACCTAGATCACGCTTCAGAGAGGATCTTTGTGGTTACAGAACATGATAGACATGCTTACACTTGGAAGGGTGAATTCGTTTTCCCCCAACCAAGATCGAACTTGTCCTATGGTCACCCTGGAGCTGGAACATCCCAAGCTCATGGAACTCAAAGAGACAGAAGTAGAGATAGGCCAGAAGTGAGCTTTGCCAACCCAGGGGGCAGAGAAAGAACGAGGACGGAAACCAATAGAGTAGAACCTGAGGTACTTAGAGCTCCCAGGAATCAAAGAAATGCGGATGAGTTCCCTCTACCACGACCTAGAGAGCACACAAGGACCTTGAGACCGACTCAGCTAGTTAAGTCCATGAAGAACTACTTCGATGGCACTGGAGATCCATATGATCATGTGGCTGAGTTCAGGCAAGTCTTGAGAGCTGAACAAGTGGAGGATCTATTCATGCAGTACAATTCCTTTGGTCTAACCCTTAGGAACACAGCCCTTACTTGGTTTCAACCATTGAATGAGAGACAGTTCAGGAGCATAGACCAACTTCTAGAGGCATTCATTATCGAATTCTCTAAAAGTGGCATAAGACATAACACTTCCTCGTTGATTCACAGCTTCAAGCAAACCCCTCAAGAGACCGTGAGACTTGGAGGAAGAAGATTCAGGCAATACTTAGAGAGATGCCCTGTCCCTGAGTTACCCACGCCAGCTAAGCAAGTGGCTTTATTCCTCGATGGATTGCTGAGTACAAAATTGAGGTCCTATGTGTACTTGAAAGACCCTAGGACTATAGAAGAGTGTGTACGCATGTGCATCGACATTGAGGATAACCTAGGGGAGGAGTTAGAGCTTTCCAAGATATACAAAGATTCAGAAAGTGCCTCTAGCCTCTCCTCCACGCAATCCACATCAATTGAGGAACTCGCTGAGAAAGTGGCACAAAAACTAGGTGTCTCTAGCAAACAAATCCCAAGGTTCGCCCCAGTAAAAAGATGTTATACTTGTGGAGGTGACCATATGGCGAACGTCTGTCCCATTATGGCTCAACCCCAAGTTAATCCAAGTAGCCAGTACTGCACCATAGAACGAAGATACACAAATCACACAGCGCAAGACTGCTCATACAACAAGCAAGCAGTTAGGCAAACCTACCCTCAGCCATACCCTCAACAAGGCAGATACCAGAGTCAATACCCACCACAACAGTATACTAGGCCTCAGCAAAATTACCAACCGCAATATCAGGCCCAACTGAGACCCCAGCCAGTGCTAGCACAACAACCACCTACTCCTACTAATGTGATTCCAGTAAAGTATGCTGCTGCAGAAGAAAACTTGAATAGAGCTATAGTCCCAGTAACACCATTAATTTCAGAAAGTGATCCCAGTGACCATAGCTTTGATTCTACACATGTTGATAGCCCCCAGGCCTACTACATGCAGTCTCCTGAACATGGTGAGTCCTACTATAGTGAAGAGCCAAATGAACCTAGTTGGGAGTCAGATTACACAAACGTCATGTATGCAAACCCCAACCCTAGACCTCAACCTAGGCAAGTAAGACCCCCATTCCCTAGAGGACCGTGCTACAGATGTCAGGGAGATCATCTCATTCGTGATTGTCCCTTGCCTCCACCTACACAACCCCAATCAGTGGCGATCCAGGGCTATTGCCAAGATTGTGGAAAGGAGCATCTCTTACGAGACTGCCCAAAGAATCCCAATAATATGCCGAAAATCACTCCTATCAATGTTATTGGATTAGTAGTAGACTCTACAGGAAGTGTGACGTCCACTGCACCAGTACAGGTAGTCACTAGAGCTCAGGCATTGCAGCAAAACCAAGGGGTAGGCCAGGAAAAGAGCCCCGAGGTGAGTGAAACAGAGAGCATGACCAAGAAGAGGACTAGAGCTTGGAGAGATAGTCGTGAAAGAATGAAAAGGCAATGGGCAAAAAAGATGAGTGAACTCGAGGAAAGCCTCAGAGAAACAAAGGCCAGGATAACTGAACTCACATCTCAAACTCCCTCTCACACTACCCCACCTCCACCATTCCCAACTCCATCCGACCCGCCACCTTCCAAACCGCCTCACCTAATCCCACCACCCCCTAGAGTGGGATCAATCCTAGCATATCCCACTCCCGAGGACCTAAACATGATGCTTAAAGCATATCAGGCCAGAATCCAAGATGGGCCAAACGTAACTGATCATGAAAAGTGCTACCCTAGAGCAGAATTAGAGCTTGAACGAACCAAAATCTGTGCCAAAATGGTGGAATTGGCTCAAACCATGTTTGAAGCCAGCCGCCTCTTTAACATATCTAGCTCAGCCAAGACGCAGTTGCACTTTGATGGACTGTTAGAAAGAATAGAGAAGCTAATTGCACAATCAGAAAAGGAACCTGCCTCTCAACACAAGGACAAGGCTAGTGAAAGGGCAGGTGTTCCTGCCTAGGAAGCCTATGTGCCTAACTCTACGGAGCCAGGCACATCATCTTCTATGAATCGGTTCACACCAGAATTCCTACGAGAGATTCAAGAAGACAAATGGGCTAAAGAGAGTGAAGTCCCTCCTCCTATTGAACTTGTGAATGATGCACACGACCAATTCCCACAAGACATCCCATCCATTTATGAGGAGCAGGAGAGCACCCAATCTCAGGAAAGATTAGACTTTGAGTCTAACTCTTTACAAGAATTACCCCACTTCATGGGTCCATGGGAGGCTAAATCTACGTGTATGAGAGCGCCCACGGTCATGGTACGAAATGAGGACTCAGTCATACCTAGGAACACAGAGGTAGTGAAAAACACTAAAGTACAGTGCAACCTCACCTTAGAAGAGCTACTCAAAGTAAGGCCAGAGCTATGGAAACATGTAGCCAAACAAGTATCAGAGATACCAAAACCTCGTTCCCAGGTAGGTTCTCAGAGGACAGTGCCAGAAATTCCTCTAGACAAGATAGGAGATATGAGTGAAGGTGAAGAAGGAAACACCTATCTTCCCATTACCCATCAGGGGTACACAACCAAGGCAATTCTGGACTCAGGTGCAGGAGTTGCTATTGCTACCACTTCCCTATGGAAGCGGTGGGGCAAGCCAGCACTCAGGCCCACGAGGATGAAATTGCAAATGGCTGATGGCCACATAGAGAGGCCTTTAGGACTACTTGAAGGAATAACTCTCACTACCTGTGGTGTAGAGTTTGAGCACACGTTTGCTATCTGTGATTTTAGCAAGAATCATGCCTACGAAATGATCTTGGGACGACCCTTTATGCGACAGTTGCAAGGGGTATAGGACTGGGGAACCAATTCCTTGTACCTGCAACACTTAGGTGTTACGACCAAAGTGAATCTCAAAGATTACTCTCATAGGGATGTCCCTCCTATCCAATGGAATCCCATCCATAGAGCTAAAGATGATACGGAATCGGTGCATTCCATAGGATCAGGATCCTCATGGATGCATGAAGACACCCACTTATGGATGTGCAAAGTAGCAGTAGAAGAAGAGAAGAGAGAAGAAGCCAGAGAGATAGGTGCAAAAGAAACACATAGATCAATCCAAGACCCAGCCTATGCACCTGTAGTCTTTCCTGACAAAGAATTTGAACCCCACTGCTGGGCAGAAATCCTAGCAACAATGGATGTAGCCATAATGAAGAACAATGGACACCTCACTGTGATGAAGATGGCTATGACATTTCAGTCTTCTCCATAGAGCCAATCATGGGAGAGGCAGTGTTAGAAGAGTGTGAACCTAGCCCTGATGCATTTAAGGATGCAAGTGACTCCGATCTAGAGTCAATCATTATGGAACCACCTTTTGCATCAGATGAAGAATACTTCTATGAAGTAGAATTTCAACCCCAGAGGCATGGAGAGTTTACAAATGATGTAAGACTAGCCACACATGTGATCTCGAAGGAAGAAGGAAAGAAAAGAAAGAAGAGAGAAGTCACACCAGAAGAGGAAGAATCTTTGTTTGAGGTCCCGGAAACTTTTAAGAAGTATGAGATAGATGACAGGAGAGTCATGATCAGAATGCCTAAACGAAAGGCGCAATCAGGGGAGGCCTATGATAACAAAGAAACCACCAAGAAAATTGTTGTAGCCATGGAAGAAGGAGAAGAGAGATGCACGTACATAGGCCATGACCTGACGGAAGACAAAGAGCACGAATTGATAGCCTTGCTAAGAGAATACAAAGATGTATTCGCTTGGAGTTACAAGGATTTGAAGGGTGTTGATCCAGACATATGCTCACACACTATCCCCATGACCTCAGATGCTAGGCCCTCTAAGCAAAAGCCATACACATACAATGACAACTATGCGGCCAAGATCAAGGAAGAGATAGATAGACTGGTTGAAGCTGGATTCCTCTATGAAATTGAGCATACTGAGTGGGTATCCCCCATCGTAGTGGTGCCCAAGAAAAATGGAAAGCTGCATGTATGCATTAACTTGAAGAAGGTAAATGCAGCCACAATTCGAGATAACTATCCACTTGCTATCACAGAACATCTCTTAGAAAGAGTAGCAGACAAGGAAGTGTACAGCTTCCTTGATGGATTTTCGGGCTACAATCAAGTAGCCATAGCTCTAGAAGATCAGCATAAGATGACTTTTGCCACTGAATGGGGCATTTTTGCCTTTAGAGTAATGCCATTTGGGCTTACCAATGCACCAGCTACCTTCCAGAGGCTGATGTGCCATGTATTTAAAGAGTTCCTGAGGAAGAACTTAGAAGTCTATGTTGATGATCTTTGTGCTCATTCCAACATTAGACAAACCCATATTCCTGAACTCAGACAAATCTTTGACAAATGTAGAGAATATCAAGTCTGCTTGAACACAGAAAAGTGCATTTTTATGGTCACGCAAGGCCAGATTCTAGGACACATAGTGTCAAAGAATGGCATATCCACTGATGAAGAGAAAGTGAGAGCCATAGCCGAGTTACCTAGGCCAAAGAATGTCAAGGAAGTACAAGCTTTCATGGGGCATTGTGGTTATTACCGACGGTTTATACACATGTATGCCATCATAGCAAAGCCTCTGTATGGACTTTTGACTAACTTTGAGTGGACTAATGAATGTGAGAATTCCTTCAATGAGCTTAAACGGCGATTATGTTCAGCACCAATCTTGATCACACCAGATTGGAATAAGCCTTTCCATGTTCATGTGGATGCATCCAATTATGCTATTGGATGTGTACTTGCACAACCTACCGGTGAAGGTAATGTGGATCTTCCAATTGCCTATGCTAGTAGACAATTGAATGCAACTGAACGAAATTATACCACTACGGAGAGAGAAGGATTAGGCATGGTATATGCAGTTAAAAAGTTTAGACATTATTTGCTTGCAAATAAGTTTAAATTTTTTACTGACCATCAGGCACTGCTATATCTCGTAAACAAGCCATGCAATACAGGAAGATTAGTAAGATGGTTTCTCTTGCTAATGGAATATGATTTCGAGGTTGTGGTAAGGAAAGGGAAGGCTCATTTGAGAGCAAATCATCTATCTAGGCTCACATCGGGAGAAGCCCCACAAGGAGTGTCAGATGACCTTCCTGATGCTTACTTGTTTAATTTGGAAGTGGTGCCGCAGTGGGCTAAGTCGTTAGTGCCAGTATTGACATACGGGCCTAACCACCCAGTAGTAAACACAGAGGATAGAGAGGTAGTAAAAGCTCAAAAGTATCACATCATGGCAGGTAGTATGTAGAAGCACACAGATCAAGGGATCTTGGCTTGTTGTGTGGAAGAGGATGAGTACGCTAAATGGTTGCAATTAGCACATGTAGGTGCATTAGAGCAACACTACTCAATTAGCACATGTAGGTGCATTAGAGCAACACTACTCAAAACAACGAACCCTACGACACTAAGGAGACTCGGAGTGCATTGGCCTACTATGGAGGCTGATGTCCAAAAGTTGTGCAAGGAATGCCCAATCTGTTGCACTAAACCACCTGTGGAACATGCCACTCTTTATCAAGTGTCCATAGTGCCAGATTGGAGTGAACCACTAGTATCCTCCCTGAGGACGAAAACATTCCCTCCAGACATGATTCTGGCTAGGAAAAGGAGTTTAGAACAAGAAGCCCTCGATTACTCACTCATTGGTGATAATCTATACAAGCGTGGTAAAGATGGTTACCTGAGACTATGTGTCCATGAGAGTGAATATCTCAAGATCTTGGAAAATGCTCACCAAGGTGTAGCAGGAGGACACTTTGGACCAGATCGGGTGATCAAGGCAATACTATTTGCAGGCTTCTGGTGGCCGACCCTTCACATGGATGCACATACCTATGTGAAACGGTGTGATGTTTGTCAGAGAACTCAGTATCCTATACGCAAAGATGAGATGTCATTGAAACCTATGATGGGTGGACGTGCATTCTCTAAGTGGGGAATAAACTTCGTAGGTCCTATTAATCCCCCAGCTAAAGGTTCCCATGCAGAATATATCATTGTTGCCACGGACTATCTAACCAAGTGGGTAGAGGTAAAAGCCACAACGAAGAACGATGCTCAAACAACAACTAAGTTTTTATTTGAGAATGTGTTCACCAGATACGGGTTACCTATAGAGCTAGTCAGTGACAGAGGCACTCACTTCTTGAATGAAGTTATTGAAAATCTGCTCCAAGAATTCTTGGTAGTACATAAGAAGTCTGCCCCCTATCACCCTCAAGCTAATGGCCAGGCTGAGAGCACCAATAAGATCCTATGCAATGTACTGACGAAATTAGTGAACAATAAACGCTCTGATTGGGACAAACAGCTACACCACGCTATTTGGGCATACCGAGTCGCCTACAAAATGGTACTCCAAGCCACCCCCTTTCAGATGGTATTTGGCCAAAATGCAGTGCTACCGTTGGACTTCTTAATACCTACATTGAAAGTGGCACAAGAGCATGAATGGACGGGTCATGAACTCTCTTCTATACTTTTTGACCTTGAACGATTAGGAGAAACAAGACTGAGAGCGGCTGCAGGGATATATGCTGCTAAGAAACGAAAGAAGGCATACTTTGATGCCCACGTTAAGGATAAAGGTTTGAAGGCAGGCGACCTAGTACTAGTATACACGTTGAAACAACATGTGAGGAAACTGGAGAAGAGAGGCTACGGACCCATGATCATTAATAGAATCTCAACAAGTGGAGCAGTGCAACTAGCCACATTAGAAGGCGATGTTCTCCCAAGCTACATAAGTGGATGCAGGGTCAAGTTATATCAGGAACCTCTCATAGAGGAAATGATAAGTCGACTCAATACTGCTAAGAAACGCAAAGAAGAAGAAAGACGAATTCGAGAAGAAGCTCAAGCAGAAGCATTGGAACGCATACGGAGAATGAAGTTAAGAAGACAAGGCAGAGAGCAACCTAGGCCAAATGCATATGCAGATCAAGGATATCACGTGGCTATGTGTGAAGTTTCAGATATCAGCTCCCATAGGATAATTGATCGACGTCCTTTTATAACCTTAGATATAGGACAAGGGAAGGGTGCAAGGACTGTAAGAGCCTTGATTGACTCAGGTGCAGCCACTAGTGTTGTTAAATTGTCTTACTGTCAAGCGTTGAAATTAATTGTCAATCATATAGAAGCATATCTCATAGGATTGGGAGGTGTGGAAACCCCTTGCATGGGCGAGGTTGAACTTCCCCTCTACATTCAAGATGAAGTAATGACAGTTAAAGTGCTAGTGTGTCAAGGTGAGGACCTCACGGAGCCTCTTGTCTTGGGTCAGGACTAGATCTATGATCATGCAGTCAACCTAAACCTAAGGAGTGGACTTCTTCAGGTTTGGGTAAATCATAGTCGAATTACAGTTGAATTGGAAAATGAGGCACTCAAGGAATTAGGTAAGGCACGAACTCCTGGTCCTTCCAGGGGCGCACATGAAGTTGACAATGCTATTCTTGTCCAAAACTATATGATGCAGAACGAGGATTGTCTCAACAATGGAGTCAAGGATAAGACAGCACTCCCTTCTTTTCCAAAGGCCAGAGGGATGCAGCAACCAAAGGCAGATCAAATACAGAAGAAGCAGAGCACTACCTATACTGGAGGCCAAAAGAAGGAGCAAAGCAGATTGTTTTAGTCGTTGAAACAAGTGTGGAGGCAGAAAGGCGAACACCCTGTTGCAACCAGGCCAGCCCCACGGCCAAAACCTCTTATTAGTAATCAACAACACGACACTAATAAGAAGTCCTTCATAAATTCGTTTGCGAAAGTGAAGTCTATTTGGGTACCCAAGAAGTCAACGAAGGCCAGCCCACAATCACGACAAATCTAGGTGCCTAAGGCTTGCTTGCGGGCTCAAATAGCTACACCAAGGCCACACCCAGTACAACATGTTTCACTCACTCGAACATCTGATGCCCAGTCTTACACATCACGCACGGATACATATTCTTCCATGCGCAAAAGTAGAATCACTCGTAAATGGGTCCCTAAAAAGCCTCATTCTCAAGTAGATACCCCTATCAAACTCTTCAGAGTCTCCACAAAATCAAGATCAAAGCCCATCCGCTGCATTTGGCAACCTAAAACTTGTAATAAACCCCCGGACCCCAGTTGTAAATCCATGTCCACCTACTAACTACGTTACTCTCACACTACATCATTCCACTTAGTTCTTAGGTCTACCCAATTCCTAACTACACACACAAGCACTGAGCACTTACTAACCCCCTAATCTCTCCCGAACCTCATGTTAATGTTGTAATGGGGACAAAAACGGTTCTATCTTGTACTTTACAATGTTAACACATGTTTCTATATTCTCACAGAATCAGGAGGCAAGAAGTAACATGGCAGATACGGCAGGAACTAGCTCCCAGGTAGGCACGAGCCCCCAAGTCGTGGACATTGAAAGTCTTCCCGTTGAGGAGGAATTGAAGGAACACCCAGTGGCATTGAGGCCATTACACGCCATACCAGTTCAGAATCCTCCACAGGGGCACACAATGCCGGTCAGCAAAAACTCACATTGGTTCAGTGATGTGGCAGGACCCGTGGGTGAAGGCACTTACATGTGGGAGGCCGAGATAGAATTCAATGGGCGCTGGGGCAGATATCGCTTTTTCACCAGGGAATTTGAGAGATTGCAGAATAATGAAGGACTGAAACCTATATGGAAGAAGGCGGGACTCTACGATTACTTCAAATTCCAATTGCCAAAGCCCGATTTTCTAAGGTGCTCTTATTTGATTAGCACCCTCACTCCGAGCAAAGACAAAAAGGGATACAGCTCCTTTGTCCTCCCATCTCTCACAAGGGGCATTGAACTAAAGCGTTTCAGGTTGACTATCAATTTGGTAAGGGAAGCTCTAGACATGAAAGGTATGCACATTCCTACGGAGAAAGAGACTATGGTCCCCGACAATATGAAGAACAGGAATCTGACAAAATTAAAGGACATGGTGGCAATGACACCTACGATTGCCATTCATTTGCGAATGGTCATGCAGCATTTCGCATTTCCCACTCAGGAGATGTTCACAATGCCACCTAAGAAGATATGGTTTAGTCTATACTTGGCTGATGCCTTTGATTTGACAATCAACATGCCCCACTGGATTATCGACCAAATCCACTTGGCTCATCAAAGGTGGTATAAGAAACAAAATTCTGTATTGTATGGATGCTGTGCCCCCACCAGGATTGTGTATAGATGTTTGGCTTATGATGTGCCAATGCAGAGGGCATTAAATTGGACCAGGGTACAGGAATTCCAACGTAGACTATCAACCGTAGGACCACCATCTAAGAAAATGAGAGGCGTAGTTCAGATGCCCTGTGCACAACCCCGCGGTGCGACATTGACACCAAAGACAACTCCACGACTTCCAAGGTGGGTACAACCCTTCACTATTAGATTACCAAGACACAGCACTGATGGACCAAATCTAGTGTTCCCACCCGTACCAACCGACCTAGAGTTTCCTCACGGATTCACATTAGAAGACCTAACTGATGAGGAGGTTGCTAGAATAATCAAAGTTCTTAACGTGGAAGTCGAGGCAGAGCAAGCTAGTGGACAACAAACTGCTACAGACCAACCCCATCCCAGACAACCAGATGTCGTCAATGTGGAGGGTGAAGAGGAAGAAGAACAAGATGAGGAACATGATGGACAATCCGAGGAAGAAGAGCAGGAATATGATCAGGAAGCTCTGCAGGTACTTGAAGGTGCTCCAGCTTACACAAAGGCATTGAAAAAGCTCTATGATACCATGAACAGAGTTCAAGAGCAACATAGAATGTCCCTAGCAGCAGGCAAGGTCCTCATGAATCAAATCCTTGAGGAGGAAGGCGTAGACGAGCAATACCGCGCCACTCTTGACATGATATCTGAGGCTCTAGGAGTACTTGAGACGGTGCATACCGCCCTTGCACAAGCACGAAGAATGGAGCGACGATACAGCAGACGCCCCCCTCGATCAGGAAAGCAGATGAATGTATTAGTATCAAAACCACAAGGCACATCCACAACCACGGGCACCGCACACACTGTCCATGATACTGAGGAAACCCATGTATCAAGTGCACCTCCGTCACCCCCTTTGCCACCCCTGCCTCCAACTCCACCACATTCACCTCCCACTACCAGTGTAACCACTACTGTCACCGCTTCCGAGTCCACTACCCATATCGAAGCACAGACCGTCAGTCAACCCACACAACCCACACACCCTATCTCCACCTCTTTTGTCTATACGGCCACTGAAACAGTAATTCTAACCGCACCCAGAGAAAATCTCATTCCCCCAATCACACTTCCGGGCAGTTCGTATTCACCAATTGCACACACCATTGTACACTTTCACCACTATCACCGCACCCACAATTCCAATATTCACAATCACTCCCACTACTGCATCCACTGTTGATCTTGTGGACATATCACCCACCTCCGCACCTCTCCCTCCCCCCATACACCCACCATCTCCCATTCCCCCACCTCCCACTTCACCATTTTCCAGCACCGCATCCACACTTCCATTCCCCTTCCCCTTTCCTTTCCCTTCTGCATTCTCGAAGCCATGAAGAACTTCAACTACGATTCATTGATCTCGAAAGGGAAAAGCGGCTACTACAACAACAGTACGCCACTTTACAGGAACAACATGAACAGTTAGTAGCCAATCCACCCCAGTCCGATGCAGAAGAAAGGCAACATATGGATGAATTGCTACACTCCCAGATAACGGAGAATCTCAAGCTTAGATGCAACCTGGCCCTCCTATGCAAACACATGTCTATAGCACTCAAAGAGAATAAACGGCTGCAGAAACAGAATGAAGAAAACTTGGAAGCAGCCATGGAGGGTTCCCCACAGGAAATCGACCCAGATAGATTCAAGGCCATACCCTCAGAGAATATGCAAATTGTGTTAGAAACCCATGCCGACCTCCTGGAAGCCCATGCAGCATTAGAAAGAGAAAGAGATGACCTATTAAAGCAGCTGGCAACCCAGCATGAATCACCAAGCAAAGTCACAACCGCAGTTGACACGTCTGAAGAAGTCGGAAAACTCAGAGCAGAACTAGAAGAATTACGAAGTAAAGTCATGCAATACGAGCGTCAACCTTCGCCTCTTGTAGAGCCCGAGCCTGAAGACTTAGTGCCAATTGAAATAGAGGAAACTTTCGAAGACCCATACGTTCCCATGCCGGCACCAGGGGGCAAGCAAACAGAAGAGGGCATGGACACCATCGAGATAGAGGCTCCTGAATGGATGCAGAGGTTAGAGAAAGTGGCCACAACCCATGATGATAGAGTGGCAGTTCAGATAGCGTCAATGTCACGATTGGAAGAGGTAGTTATAAAATCGGAGTACTTTCGAAACCTCTCCCATCATAGGTGGATCGGCACATCCGACGATTTGTATGTTCCTTTCTGTGTCTTAATGGCGAACTACAATGCCGAAATCAAGCAACACACCTCAAAAGAACCAACCTCGGCTACACAGTTTGCACCGGACGACATCTCAGCAAGTGCCAAGCAGGGCAATATACATCAACCGACATGGAGGATTCGTCTACTAGAAACCTACCCAAAGATGGTAAGAACATGGAATAACATGCCTTTGTACATCAAATGCAACCCATGCTACTGCCCCGTATTTCGAAGAAGGTCATGGCTGGAATACACAAAAACTGTGCTGACAACCAAAGGATGTGAGAAATGGCTCAATTATGTCTATTTAGCACCACCTAAAGGCCAACCTACCATAGGATATATGATTTCGACGATTCGGCATTGGGGGTTCCGGTTCAAAAATGTACCAGATGTCATGGCCCAAATGTGCCTTAAAATTTTTGAACTCATGTTGGTCACCTTTAGGACCTTCAAGAATGTCAAGGAACCTCATCTGTCAGCTCTTGGATTTAATGAAGGTAATCAGGACCTTGTCTACGACATGAGCGCAACACCATCTATTAATGTTGTATATGCATGGCACGCGCGTATCAAGTATCTACTAGCCTGCTTCAAACAGACGTTTGAAGAAATGTTTGTCACGGGATTCTGGGAATATCTTCAGAGATATTCATTCCCAGACCATCACATTTATTGCAGTTGTTTGCAGTGGAACAAGCTCTCCATTCAGAAAAGTTACGTATACCACATCCAGAGGTTCCCAGGCCGGTAGATTGGGATGCTCTACTCACGAACTTGGCCAAAGGGTTGCGCATTGCAGAACATCACTTAGCACAAGACGTTGTTGAGTACTACATCCAACGACCCACCCAACAAGGGTCTGTCAGGGACGACAGACGCGAGAGAGGGGGAGGGGTGTTGGAACTGAAGGACTCACCAGGCAAGGAAGCTTACGAAGGGAGTCAGAGAGAAGAGAAAGTACAAGCAGACAGAGCAGTCAACGACGATCTGGCAAGTAGGCCAATATTTTTTCAGGACACTAACGCATATAAAAGAGGTGGACACACAAGGAGAAGGAGCAAGTAGGGAGCTCCAGGAAATGTATGTCAAAATGTTATTAGAAACCCCTACAAAAATAGTGATTTTCATCACTAAAAACCATTGTAAATACCATTTCATATTTTTGTAGCTCCATTTTGTGCAAGCCAAGGAGTCCTTGAGCTTGAGGAGCTTTAGAAGTACCTACCTGTCAGTTTTCACATTTTTTAGACTTCGTTTGAACCTCCAAATAGGGTAGAGAACCTAATTTTTAACTAGGCCGGACACTAGGTCTAGACACGGCCAAAACCTAGTCAAAAACTATAAATAGAGCTAGAGAGCTCATTTTTGAGGTTAGCTTGTAATTGATTTGAACTTGTATGAGCTTTTTGAAAGTAATCGAAAGAACTCCATTGCTTCTCACTCTTTGTCTTGCCTTGTGTGCACGTGTGTGTGTATGTGTGTGCATGTAAGTGTGCTTCGCACTCACGCACTTGTGCTTTCACTTGCTCGAGGTCATCATACCATCCTCACGTCTTCCCGGATTGACATTAAAGGAGGTGCTACTCATCACTGAGCTACAGCAAGTTCTTTTGAAGGCCTTTCATTTGGAATAGTTGGGTAAACATAAGGATAGTGTTGTTTCAAAATCTTATAAAAACCTTTAATCATTTCATAAGTCAATGAGTGAGTTTTGTGAAGCAAACTTTTTTGAGTAAAGCCATAATTCATAGAAGTATTGATTGTTCATAATTTTGTAAAGTTTCCAAAATTGAAGAGGTTTTGAGTTATATTTGATATAGAGATGTTCTAAATTCAATTATAGTTTTCCTTTTGGAGATTTAATCATCTCCATCAATCATAAGGTAGATTCTAAATGGAATTATAAGTGATAAGCAATGGCAATCCTTCACCAAGGCTTATGATCTCATCATGGATGTACAAACCCCAGATTTCAACATATTCCTTGGACATATCTTCAATCAAGAGACCAACAATAGCATAAAGGAAGGTAACTCCTATCATAGTAATTGAACTAGTGCTCTATATGCACATAAGAAGGACAAGAAGCTGAAAGGAAAGAAGAAGGAAGAGGATGAAGAGGAGACTTCCCAAGCTAACTTTGCAAGCAAGAGAAAGTGAAAAGGGAAGAAGAAAGGAAAAAATCATGAAAAAAACAAAGGCCTAAATGTGCAACCTTGTGCCATTTGTGATAAGACCAATCACACCACTCATAATTGGTGTTTCAATGGAAAGAACCAGAAAGGAAGTGGAAGAGGTGGATTTGGCAATAATAGAGGCAAAGGTGGACACAACTTCAATAATAAAAATAGAGGCCATAACAAAAAGGACTACAAAAATTATTATGAAGCTCAACAACATGAAGAATCATTGATTTTGATGAATCTAAGAGATAAGGAAGGTATATAAGATGATCATTTATTATACATAGATTCAATATGTTCAAATCATGTTGCAGGCAACATAACTCTCTTATCTGAAGTCCAAAGCATGGACATGAAGTTCAAATAGGGTATGAGACAAAGCATAGTGTGGAGAAGATTGGTAATTTCAAGTCTTCCAGTGGCAAGACAAACATTCTGAGCAAGGTACTCTATGTTCCCATTATTACAAAAAATCTAATAAGTGTAGACCAAATAGTTGAGAAAGGCTTGCAAGTTAGGTTCACCCAACATGGAGCTTTTATGAAAGATCCATGTAAAGTCTTCAAGAAGATGCGAGAAGCATGGTAGGCTCTTTACTTTTGAAATAGGAGAAACCAAAAACATAGCTCTATTCAACTTTGGGCCTGAAACCCTAAGTGAGCTTGAAGTGTGGCATAAGAGGCTAGCTCATGTGAATGAAAGAACCTTGAAAGATATATACAGGGATCAAAGTGTTCTCAGACTACCAAATATATCAAGCAACACATGATCAACAAATGTGATGCATGTTAGATTGAGAAGGCACAAAGACAACCATTTAATCGCAAAGGCTACATCCACAACAACCTTTTTGGACTTAGTACATACAGATGTATGGGTGCCAAGCCAAGAACCTTCATTGGCAAGATCAAGGTATTATTTCTCATTTGTTGATAACCATAGTAGATGGACTATTATATACTTTATCAACAATAAGAATGAAGTGTTTTATTGTTAAAAGTATCTAGCACATGTGGAGAATCATACAGGTAGGTCACTCAAGAAACTCATATCTGATGGAGGGGGAGAATACTTCTCCAAGAAATGTGATGAGTTCTTGTAGGATTTAGGTATCAAGAGGGAAGTGACTACCCGTTACTATCCTCAATTGAATGGAATTGCGGAGAAGAAATAAGACATTGGTTCGATCAGCCAGAACAATGCTTGAAGAAAAGAAGGTGTCACATTATCTATGGGCAAAGGCTATTTCAATTGTTGTGTACCTTGTCAATAGACTACCATCCAAACCGTTGCAAGGTATGACTCCTTATGAGGCATGGTATGGAAGAATACTTAGTCTTGGACACATCAAGGTGTTTGCTTGTTTAGCTTATGTTCATGTACCTTCACAAATAAGAGGTAAGCTAGATGGAAGGGCAACAAAGGCAATATTTATTGGATATGATTCAACTCAAATGGGTTACAAGTTCTATAGTCCTTAAACCAAGCAACTCACTACAAGTAGGGATGTTGTGTTTGAAGAACAAATTTCTTGGTATGATGAAGACAAACAAAAGGTAACTCTACCATATGATCTTGATTCTGAGAAGTGATATAGATGATGACCAAGATGAAGTGAAAAGGATTACAAGCCATGGAAGTCAAGAGGCAAAACAAAAATGCAAGAGTGTGGAGAATGCTCCAAGCAAGCACGTAGAAGGTTAACAAGGGAGAAAAGACAACTAGAAAGGTATGGAAATGATTCCACATTTTTTACAAAGCATTCCAAATACTTGGAAAAGGACTTAATTTCAAAAGAACCCTCAACCTATGAAGAGGCAAAGGGAAACCCTAACTAGGAAAATTCTATGAAAGAAGAAATAGATGCATTGAAGGAGATGGAAACTTGGGATTTGGTTCCAATGTCACCCAATAAAAAGGTAATTGGTTGTAGATGGGTATATTAAAAAGAAACTCAGATGGATCAATTTGTAGGTACAAGGCAAGATTAGTTGCCAAGGGATGCTCACAAACTCATGGTACAGACTATGAGGAAACATTCTCACAAGTTGCAAAGATGAATTCAATCAGAACATTGATAAGTGTAGCTGCTGCAAGAAATTGGTGACTCCTACAACTTGATGTGAAAAATGCATTTTTAAATGGTTGGATAAGTGAAGAGGTATACATGTCACAACCTCCAAGTTTTGAAAAACCCCAATCATGCATCTTATGTTTGGGAACTTAAGAAACCATTGTATGAATTGAAACAAGCTCCTAGAGCTTGGAATTATAGGTTGCTTATGTTAGGCCGCCAGATTGGCACATTGTAATTTTATATTTTTCATATACCGCACGCACCGAAAAGGCGTAGCGAAGTGATGTAACCCTTTTACCCATTAATGAAGAGACATTACGGGTTCTCCGGTGGTAGAGGAGACGGATCGCCAAACTGTCTGTCTGGGCGATTTGCGACCTTGTGGAGACATCGTAGTGCAGATTATAGATATTCTGAGTACTGTCACTTTGTTTTGTTGACTCACCGTAATTCTTTATTAACACAATAATGTTATGTTCACGTTAATAAGTATGTGCGACTGTGATCATTAATTTGTGCGTTAAATACGGTGTAAGGAATAACCGAAATACGAACAGTAATATGGTGTAGAAGAAGTTGTACTGGACAATAGCGTGCTACTTAATTTGAGAATTAAGTTGGGAAAATTAGATAAAGGGCCTGTGCATTGTCAAACCCCTACCATCCCCAAGAACCCAAAAGAGATTAAAAGCGGATGTGTCGGAAGTCCCCTTTCAACACTGGCGCCGTCTGTGGGAAGATGGCAATAGATTGAGAATAATCAGTAAGGTAGAGCAGTACGTAAGGCAAGTAGTGCAGAGGTGATATATATCGGTTACTCGGTCCGGTGAGTCTTTATCCGAAGTATAGGAGAGACCAGCATCCTTGGACAGTTCCAAATCTATTAGGGACACCCCCAGGTGGTAAAAGTGCAGGCCATTTAAGCTTAGTTGTTGAAGGATCGGAGCCAGTTAGCAGTGATTCCGGTACCAATTCAGTGACCCATGATGATATTTCAGTAGATTCTGGTGTGATTCTGGTACTTTCTGAAGTAGGTACAGTGACTTCTGAGTGTACAGAGACACAGTGCATAGTTGGTTCGACATTATCTAGTCAGAAGTCGAATATTTTCGGTGATAATTTTGTGTTACCAAGTGAGACTAATTCTGGTGAAAAGACAACCTGGTGCTGTGAAAGTTCGACAAGTTCCGGTGGCAATTCGGTGCCATTTAGTGGGAGTCTGATGTTTTTCGATGACACCGCAGTACTATCTGGTGGATCCTTGTTACGTTCACCACTGTTCGGTGCAAGCCTCAACAACACTACTCACAATAGCACTATGAGTGGTTCACAGTCTCAACAGCAGACACCCCCACAGCCACAACCGCAGTTTCAGCAACAACAACAGCAGCAGCCGCAACCAATTATACTAGTTCGACCGGTTCCAACAGGAGTGACTTATACCAAGTTCGGTGGCTTCCTGGGTGACGACCCTGATGCACATGTGCGCACCTTTGAAATAAGCTATGTAGTGCTCAATCATCCACCCGATCCGGCATACAAGGCTATCGTATTTCAGGCCACCTTAGTTAATGAAGCAGCTAGATGGTTGACTGAGTATGATATTAATCATTTTGTTAACTATGATGCTGTGAGGGATGCGTTTTTAGAGAGGTTCCGATTGAAGAAAAATCCTGCCGAAATCTTTGACTATTTGCAGAACAATCGACAGAAACCGCATCAGACTGTTCAGGAATACGCAACATTGTTTCGAACTCACTTAAGGCAGCTGCCTCCGGTAGAGGCTAATCTACCGGACGATGTTATAACCCAATGGTTCATTAACGGACTGAGTCCGCAGCTTAAACAAATCATGATCATCCTCTGTGTGGGTGCAATGACACTGGATGCTGTTATTGCGATGGCCCTGCAACTAGAGCATAAAGTTGGAGGATTTACAGAAGATTTGGAATGGCTGAAAGCCAGTAAGAACGTAGCGGATGATCCGGCTAAACAGATGTATTGCACCAAGTGTAAAAATCCAGGGCACACCAGTGTTACATGTGCCCTTAACCAGATGTATTGTGCCATCTGCAACACAACAGGACACTCAATGGAAAACTGCACGTATAATGCCAAGGTGCAGGGCAGAGCAGCTGTAAACACCATCATACAAGAACCAGGTCAGCCAGCAACCCATTATGTGCTGCCACAGATGCGAAACAATTAGTCGCAAGGATATAGAAATTATCGGGGTCAGCGGAAACCAATTTCAATTCAAATCGATGGCAGGCGGGTACATCAGCGGAAGGTACTTCTCTTCCACCACCTCGATGTCATTTTTGCGGCGAGATTAGCCACATCCATAGATTTTGCAAGGATGTAGCAGAATACGACAAAAGGAAGAAGGAGCGACAAAATCCAATGACCAACATGGTCTATATTTCACCAGTTGAATCACAAGCAGTAGTGGTTCAGACCAGATCGGGTAAGCAGTTGCAACCCGCAGCTGAGGTGTTCGAGCCTGGTATCCATGAGCAGCAGCGAATATATACAAAGGCTAGTCAATGGACAACTAAAGAGCCAACTGTGTTTCCTGATCCAATTCCGATAACACAGGTTCCCCTGCCTAAGGCAAGATCGAATGAACAAAATTCTACCCAGCAACAGTAGAATCATCAGCAGAATCGGTGAGAAGTACGATCCAAACAGATCAGGTATGGAATAATTTATCTAAGGCTTCAATTATACTCCCTTTGGGACAGTTGCTCGCCTTGGTGCCAGGAGTCAAGCAGCAATTCCAACAGCAGGTTAGTCCCAGATCTTCTTGTACTCCGGCGATTGCAACAATACAACCGAAAGCTGATTCTACGGTGGATCATTTAGTCCCATTGATCATTGTCTGACATAAAAACCAAAAGATCACTAATTGATGGCGGTTCATGTGTGAATATTGCAACTGAAGCTCTCTGCAAGAAATTGGGGTGGACCCAAATCGAGCCCGTATAATTTTTTGTACGAATGGCAGACCAATCCCGAGTCCATCCAGTGGGACTAGTACGGAATATTCCGATTACCTTGCAGGGTACCACGTTCAAAATGACTTTTGTAGTTCTCGAACTACCAGAATCCAGCCTCGACTACAATCTACTTTTTGGTCGACCATGGTTGAAACAAGCCAAAGTTGTACATGATTGGTCAGCGCAAGATTAACTTTCAAAGATAATCACCGTAAATATGTAGTTAAATTGGATGCCATGCAGCCCTACGAGCTTCATGCAAGACCATATGTAGCGGAGCCGGTCCACATATTGGATGGCTTATCTGACGATAAGGAAGAGGCGTTCCTGAAGACCAATAAGGATCAGATCTCATTAGGTACTATAGATCTCCAGTCGGTTGCAGACAAGTGGAGTCCGACCGCTTGCACGGTGGTACCAGTGACCGGAGATGCAGACGCAGATGATAGTGTCACCTTACATCAACTTTTGCAGTCAGCTGATGATCTGGTAAAACCTCGACAATTTTATGTACCGGAAGATCAGTTAGTAACATATAATTTGGGTGATGCGGTTAACCCGCGACCAGTTAAGATTAAGGCAGGATTGTCAGAGACATTTCAAGATGATTTGATACGACTTCTACATGAGTTCTCTGATGTTTTTCGAGATATGAAAGGTCTGGACCTGCGGATCTATCAACATCGGGTAGTGCTCAAACCAGAGGCGAAGCCAATCAAACAGTCTAGTTATCGAATGAACCCCAATTATGAAGCACAGGTCAAAGCAGAACTCGATCGGTTATTGAAGGTGGGATTCATTGTACCAATCGAGCATGCTGAATGGATATCTCCGATAGTGATCGTTCCGAAGAAAAATAAACAGCTATGTATCTGTGTTGATTATCGTAAATTGAATGCTACCACTGTACCGGATCCATTTCCTCTCCCCTTTCTAGAAACAATGCTCGACAGGGTGGTGGAGCACGAGATGTATTCATTTCTGGATGGATACAGTGGCTATAACTAGGTGAGGATGGCAGAACAGGACATATCTAAAACAGCTTTTATCACGAACTGGGGTGTTTATGCTTGTACGGTAATGTGGTTTGGGTTAAGGAATGCTCCAAGTACAATTCAACGATGTATGCAAGAATTTTTTTCACCCTACTTGACTACTTTCATGCAAGTATATTTGGATGACTTTTCCTTATTTGGCAAGACTGCGGTGCACCTGTATCATTTATGGTGCTACTTTGAAAAATGTCGTGAATACCGGTTATGCTTGAATCTGACAAAGTCTGTTTTTGCGGTCTCTTGTGGCAAACTACTCGAACATATTATCTCTGATCACGGAATACAAGTCGATCCGGATAAAGTAGCAGCCGTGTTAGAGGCACCAGTCCCCACAACACCGAAAGAAGTTATGCGCTTCTTGGGCCAAATCTAGTGGTATGGCAAACATTTACAATGGTTAGATCATCTAGCAACACCACTTAATCGGCTTATGACTAGTACTCCATGGCAGTACGAATGGACTCCAGAGTGCCAAACTGCATTTGATCGTTTAAAAGTTTTATTGACGCAGGCCCCAATTTCGCAACCTCCTGATTGGGAACGTCCGTTCCTTGTCTTTGTAGATGCATCGGACATAGCCATTGGAAGCGTTCTAATGCAGCAAACTAACAAATGGTTTCGGCTTGTATATTATGCAAGTCGCCGATTAGCCCCTCCTAAAAGAAACTATTCAGTGACGGAAAGAGAATGTCTCGGGTTGGTGTACTCTGTGAAGAAGTTCCGCCATTATTTGTTGGGCCGAAAATTCACCTTCCACGTGGATCATGCCGCACTTGTGTATTTGGTCCGGCAGCAACATTTAGGTGGTCGCTTTGCTCGATGGGTTTTATTATTACAAGAGTTCGACTATGAAGTTATTCATCGACCCGACATGGCACATGCCTTGGCGGATTTTCTATCTCGGTTGGATTCCGGTGAAGCTCCGGTGGGGGTTGATGACACTACACCGACAATTTACACTACTGAGCCAACTATTGAAGAATCTACAGAACCTCTTGTTCCCCCTATATACTACGATACGTTACTAATTTTTCTAAATGACGCGTGTCTTCCTCCTCATACTCCCCCTTCTCTGTGGCGGAAATTTACAGTCTACAGTTGCAAATTCCAATTGATTGTAGGTCAATTGTACTACATTGATCATACTTGTGTTTTACTTCGATGTATCCCATGACATGAAGCAGAATCGGTTATTGCTATGGCTCATTCATTACCCTCGGGCGGACATTTCACAGTTGATCTTACTCAAAAAATTCTGCAAAGTGGGCTTTGGTGGCCTACAATATACAAAGAAGTGACTCAGTTTGTGGAGCAGTGTGATACCTGTCAACGGTCT
Organism: Ceratopteris richardii; assembly: GCA_020310875.1. NCBI lineage: Eukaryota > Viridiplantae > Streptophyta > Polypodiopsida > Polypodiales > Pteridaceae > Ceratopteris > Ceratopteris richardii. Next base: position 5,444,571 of record CM035424.1, read on the forward strand.
GGACAGCCATTACAACGACACTTCTTTCCCCTTCAACTTGTCTTACCTCTAGAACCCTTTCAAAAGTGGGGTCTCAATTTTATTGGCCCAATAACACCACCAGCGACCCTCACCAACAGCCGCTATATCTTGACTTGTACCGATTATGCCACTCGATGGGCGGAGGCTTGGGCATTATGGTCGGCCACAGCAGTTTCGGTGGCTAAATGCTTGATGAAGGATGTCTTCCCGCGTTATGGATTACCTCTAGAAATAGTGACAGATCAAGGAACACATTTTGCAAACCACTTAATGCAAGTACTGACTCAGACTTTTCAAATTGTACATAAATTTAGCTCACCGTACTATCCACGTGCTAATGGTTTGGCTGAAAGCACCAATAAGACTCTGTTCAATATGCTCCGCAAATTTCTTTTGGAATGTTCGAAACGATGGGACCAGTTACTACCTGCAGTTTTGTGGGCTTATCGGACTACATACAAAGTTGCTACTGGTATGACCCCATTTAAGCTTGCTTATGGATTGGAAGCTATTGCACCGATGGAAGTAGTAGTGCCGAGTCTACGCGTTGCCTTAGCTCAAAAATTGCTACCGGAAGAATCTTTGCCTTTTCGGTTGGATATGCTCAGATCGTTGGATGAACAGCGCTGGGAAAGTTTTATGACTCTTCAAGAAGTTCAGCTTCGTCAAGCCCGTACCCATGATCATTTCCTCAAGACCCCTGTGTTTACCGTGGGGCAACTTGTGTTATTCTATAATGCGAAAGCAAATCGGTCTACTGGAAAATTTAAATTACGGTGTTTTGGTCCATACCGGATTGCTGATCAAGTGGGACCCGCAACTTTTCGATTGGCAACCTTAACAGGTGTTCTCTTGCCAAAAGTGATTAATGGTTCTAAGCTTCGGCCATATCACCAACCGGACGATAATAGATGATGTTTACCTCGTCTTGTTCGCGTGTTATTTGTTTTATTTCTTTCCACGTATTTCGGTTGACCACTGACCGTAATCCCCTCGTTATGGTATCTAAATATGATGAATCGCCACCCTGTGTTACTGTTTTTGTTTCTGCATGCATGCCATAATTATGAAGGATATCATTTCAATATCGCGTGATGATTAGGGTTTTCGTTCGCTTCATGATGCCCGTGTGTCTACTTAATCTTGTTTCTTTTACTGATACTCGTTACTGCGTTTGTGTGCTTATGCGTGTTCTTTCTTGTTTGTATTTGTGTGCTTACTTGTGCGTGCCATGGAAGTTTTAGCGAATGTCGCTACTTTCCATGCACGACTCACTCTAGAAGTGAGTGAGTATTTGCGCACTCCTGGTTTGTTGAATTTCGCTGAATTGCCCTGGCATTCAGTGGAATGTCAACCATTCCATGTGCAAATTATCTCTGCTATCACTGCCACACCTGCTACAGAGCAGAGATGGCCCATAACTTTTTTACCAACCCGCGTTGTTATCACTTTAGCTTCATTTGCTGAAGCTTTCCGCCTCCCTATGGAAGGATTGGAGAATGGTCCACTTCTTCCTGTAGCCACCATGACAGAGTTGTTTCCCCGACACTCATCTAATGAGTACGCCATTTTATGTAGACCTGAACCTGAGCGCACAGCTCTGCAGTTCTTAGTAGCCACTTTGAATCTCCAAAAGCGTACCTATGGTATTTCCCGTCCATTTTATTCCATGCTAGATATCGCTTCCCGTGAGTCTGTTAATTTCGCTTCATTCTATTTCCGGCGCATTCACCGTGAATGTGTCGCGGTTATCAAACAAGTTACTAAGGGTGACCTTCCGCGTTCTCGTCTACCCCATATCCTTACTTTTCTTTTTCCGGTGCTTCAAGCCGCGCAACCACCTCCAACCGCTCCCTTCTTACTACATGAAGACTCTACCGGAGACAAACATAGAAGTTATTTACTTATGTGTCTATGTGGATGGCATTATCATTACATGGAATGATGTTAATGGCATCAAGAAGGTTAAAGCTCAAACGATGGAAGAGTTTAAAATCAGTGATCTTGGTTTGCTAACATACTTTCTTGGATTATAACTTGTATACACAAATTCTGGTGTGTTTATTACTTAGAGCAAGTACATCCATGATATGTTGATAAAATTCAAGATTGAAAACACTAAAATTGCATGTACTTCCATGGAACACAATCACAAACTTAGCTCTCATGAGAGAGAACTTCTTGAAGATGTTACAGGTTACCAAAAACTTGTTGGGAGTCTCAATTATGCAACCCTAACAAGAGTAGACATATGTTATGGAGTAAGTACATTAAGCCAATTTATGCATACACCAAGAAAACCTCACTTGGAAGCTGCCAAGAGGATCCTAAACTATCTAAAGGGTACCATAAATGAAGGTTTGTTTTACCCATTCACTTCTGATTTGGGCATAAAGATGTATTCTAATGCAGATTGGGCTGGCTCCAAGGATGATAGGAGGAGCATGTCAGGATACTTATCTTTTGTAAGCTCAAAGCTAATATCATGGTCATCAAAGAAGCAACCAGCAATGGCGTTTTCATCTACAGAGGCAAAATATAGAGGCTTAGCAAATGCAACACAAGAGGCTATGTGGCTCAAACAACTCTACACATATTTAGGGTTACATTCTTACACTCCAATGATTTTTGGAGGCAACATGAGTTCACTTCATTTGGCTGATAATCCTATATATCATGCAAGGACTAAGCACATTGAAGTGCAGTATCATTATATAAGAGAGAAATTGCTTACCAAGGACATTCAATTGCCCTATGTATCAACTCATTTGCAATGTGTAGATATACTCACAAAGTCTTTAGATGGAACTAAGATGAACAGGTTCAAGATGATGATTGGTTTGCAGGAGATCAAGGTGGAATGAAGACCAAGCATGTTAGTCTTGACGCGGAGTTGTTGGTGCAAGAGAATACAAAACTACATACTTAGATAATTAACATGTATTCCATATAATCACATACGATCACTCCCTTGTAAAATCAATTTACATTTACCCATGTAAAAAGTGCATATGTTAGATGCACTGATTCCACAAGGAGTTAGATGGAATCAAATCTTGATTACTTGATGAGAGAATAAATCCCATAGTTTAGGACTTACTTTTAGGTGATCATTTGAATTTGAATTCAAAGATTGGCTCCAACTTAAACTATAAAAGAGGATAAAAAGGACTCGTAGATAAGAGAGATTAGAAGAGTCTGATTATGAGATCATTTGGAGAGGGACTTAAGTGATTAGTGTGCTCATCTCATAACCACTTCAATACCCTCACATTGTGCAATTGATATTGCCAATGACATTGTATTACTATGTGATTTAATGTTGGAGATAGACATCTACGTAAGCACGCAAACAGCACAAGGAAGGAGAAGAAGCTTGGAGCACAACACACAATACTGAATTACTAGAGAATGTACAAAGATAAGTAGCCCATTAGGTCAACAGGCGTATATACAAGCCGGGGGAAAAAAACCTCCTAAAGAGGGAAAAAAGTGCCTCGGCGGTCCTAGAGTGTTCACACACATCACTACCTAAATATATCAACAAACCCCCCCTGGGAGTGATGCGGTGAACAAGTAGCTGGCACTCATGTATAAGGAAGTGCCAAGCTATGTGGAAGTCACTCCAAAAAAGGAAGTAAGCCCAAAGGTTTGCGGAAAGCTTCAAACTTCTCCCTGGGCAGAGCCTTCGTGAAAAGGTCTGCAATGTTCTCCTGTGTGGGCACATATCCCAAGCTGATCTCCCCAGTAGAGAACCTCTCCCTGACATAGTGATAATGCACCTCAATGTGCTTAGTGCGAGCATGGAACACAGGGTTCCTCGCAACTATCAATGCGCTCTAAATGTCAGTGAAGATGGTGGTGGCAAAATTCTGACCAACACCCAAATCAGCCATAAGGCATCTGAGCCACACACACTCAACAATAGCTGTGAAAGCTGCCCTATACTCAGCTTCACAACTGGGAGTGGCCATAGTAGGCTGCTTCTTGCTCAACCAAGATATACATGAGCTACCAAGCATGAAGCAAAAGCCACTAGTCGACACATGAGTGTCATAACAACCAGCCCAATCAGAGTCAAAAAAAGCATGCAAATGTGGTGATAGTGATCCCCCCTGGGGATAAAACAACCCAAGTAGCCGAGTACCACTCAAATAGCAAAAGATGCGCTTAACCGCCTGCCAATGCTTGACTCCTGGGCAGTGCATAAACCTGCTCATATGTGAGACAACAAATTGAATATATGGCCAAGTAATGCATAAGTAAATCAAGCATCCAACAGCCTGCTGATAGAGAACAGCATCAAATGCATCTCCATCATCATGAACACTCAAACGTAAACCCGTCTCCATAGGAGTGGCAATAGGCTTATAGTCTTCAAGGCCAAAATGCTGCAATAATGTGTCAATATATTTCGTTTGACACAAAGCCATTCCACCATCAACATGCATAAACTGAATGCCCAAATAGTGATGCAAATGCCCCAAATCAGACATCTCAAATGAGGCATGAAAATCAGCCTTAAAATCAGCAATATGCCTCTCATGAGGACCAGTGAGCAGCATGTCATCAACATAAACCACAATGATCACAAGTACATCATTAGCATGCTTAACATATAAGGTGCTTTCAGTTGGACTGTTCTCAAAACCATGTGCAATCAGATAGGCATGTATCTTCTCATACCAAGCACGTGGTGCTTGCTTTAAACCATATAATGCCTTCTTTAACCTACACACCTGGTTTTCATGCCCTTTCTACACAAAGCCACGGGGCTAAAAAGCATACACTTCTTCATGCAAGTCACCATTCAGAAATGCAGTTTTAATGTCCAACTGATGTACATTCCAACCATGATGGGTTGCAAGTGCACAAATGCTCCGAACAGTAATCATACGGCATGTAGGTGCAAAGGTCTCATCAAAATCAATGTCTTTTTCTTGCGGATAACCCTTTACAAGAAGCCTAGCCTTATACCTATCAACTATACCATCAGTTTTACGCTTCACCTTGTATACCCACTTAGTGCCAATGGCCTTCTTGCCAAGAGGCAAGTCACATAAAGACCAAGTACCATTCTTCATTATTGCATCATATTCAGATTGCATAGCAGCCATCCAATTTTCTGAATTTTGTGCTTCATCAAACGAAACAGGCTCATTCTCATCACAGAGACTAGATGCAGCCATAGCATAGCAATCTGATGCAAAAGAGGCACTATGAGAGCCTGAATGAGTACGATATGACATAGGTGCATCTAATTTGTTGTCATGCAAAGTCTGCACTAGCCATTTTGGCATAGTTTGTGCTTGCTCAATATCAGCTCTCTCATCAACTAGTGCATCATGTAAATCTGCATCAGAAAATGGAATGATCTGCATCATCACATGAAACCTCCAAAGGCTGAGAAGTTGCCTCATTAGGACCAGCACTAGACTGTCCACCTGTAAAAAGAGGCAGCAAAGTATCATACATGTCTTTGGAGCTAACAGATGTCTCCTTAGTACATGAAAGCAATGGTTGAATAGCATCTTCCACAAAAACAACATCACGACTAACCAGAATGTGTTTAGTCTGTGGATGATACAGACGATAGCCTTTACTTTTAGAACTGTACCCAACAAAAATACATTTTACTGCTTTATCATCCAATTTTCTGCGATGTTGTTCAGGCACTAATGCATATGCCAAACAACCAAAAACACGCAGATGAGCAACAGATGGCTTGCGATCATGCCAAGCCTGCTTTAGTGGGACACCTGTTAAGTACATATGCTGCACACATGACAGCCTTAAGCCAGAAACTATGTGGTAAAGCCTGACTCTTGACCATACACCTCACCATCTCCATGAGTGACCTGTTCTTTCGTTCAGCAACTCCATTCTGTTGAGGTGTATACGGCATTGTACACTGGTGTTTTATCCCATGTTCAGCCAGAAATGCATTAAAATTAGAAGACATATATTCCCCCCCTCGATCAGAACGGAGGGTGCCCCTTTTACATGCTGATAGATTTTCAGCCAAAACCAAAAACTGTTTGAAGCACATGAACACCTCGGACTTTTCCTTCAATGGATATACCCATGCATGCCTGGAAAAATCATCGATGAAAGTCACGAAGTAAAGATAATTCCCAAAAGAAGGTGTCTGGATAGGACCACAGACATCACTATGTACAAGCTACAATTTCTGAGTAGCCCGAACTGAACCATCTTTTGGAAAGGATAAACGCTACATTTTGCCCAAAATACAGCCTTCACAAACATGTTTTCTAGGTGCCTCAAGTTTGGGCAAAGAGGACACCATTTCAGATTTCTCTAGGCATAGCAAACTAGCAAAATTCAGATGACCAAAGCATGAATGCCAAAGCTTTGCATCTGACATAGCGTGAGAATCATTTACTGCACATGCCAAATCATTTACAGATCTTTCATAGTCTATGAGCTTATATAGCCCACGACATAAAATGCCAGAAGCAATAATCACATCACCATTTGACAGATCAAGAACTGTACACCTGTCATTAACAAATTTCACAACCAAGCCAATCTTAGCTAATGCAAAAACTGATAACATGTTCTTCTTGATCCCTGGTACAAATAAAGCATCTGACAAAGTGAAAGAACTACCATCAGCAGTAGTCAAAATGATCTTACCAACTCCCATAACAGGATAAGAGGAGTTGTTGGCGCATGTAACAGTATTCTCTGTAGGGGCAAGCTCGAGTGAAGAGAACAAACTGCGTTGCGAGGTAATATGCTTGGTCGCCCCACTGTCAAAATTCCAAACATCGGAGTCTACTGCAGACATGCATTGCTCATGAGAAGATGGGTCAAAACCGCAGACAGTAGTACATGCCCATTCTTCTTCCTGCACAATATTAGCAGACTCTGTTTTTGGTGTAGAGGCCTCTACAACAACCATTCCAGTCTCTTTCTTCTTTGCCTCTTTAGCACCCAGTTTTGGACAGTTCTTTATGATATGGTCATTCCCTTTACAATACTTACAAAACAATTTCTGCTTTTCTGATTTCTTCTCATCTTTATCTTCCTTCTTCGAATATGCAGAATTAGCAGATTTCTGCTTACTAGTTGAAGAGCTCCATTTTCCTTTGCCCTTCTAACTAGCCAGGAAAGCTTGATCTGCAACTCGCATAATGGACCTGTTCTGCCTGGACTGATCTTCCTGCAACAGAACATAGACTAACTCCTCAAATGATAAGGCATTTGGATTGCCTTTCATCATCAACCGAAGAGTAGAAGCAAAACTCTGATATGAATCAGGAAGACCATTCAGAACAGTATGCACAAGTGAGCTATCTGGTATAACCTCATCAGCAGAAATCGAATGTTCCTTCAAATCTTTGATCTGCATTAAAAAACTGTCCATAGAATCCCCTTCATTCATGTGCTCACTCTCCAACTGAGGTAAGCAACACGAGCCTCATTCCTAGCTTGGTACAATGTGGTAAGTGTATCCCAAGCATCCTTAGTTGTTCTGCAAGAGCGAATGTGAGGAATAATGGCATATTTGACAGACAAAGCTATCAATGCATGTGCCTAGGCATCTCTACCATCCTAGCGAATCTGCTCTATAGTAGGTGCAGCAGAAACTGCAACACGAACAGGAATATGCAGAATATCATCATCTTCGACACCTTTTGCATCAGCTTCAATACTTGTAGTTATAATAGTTGCAGGTGTGCACCCTGCACAATGTTCCACAGTCCTTTTGCAACCAATACATGTCGCATCATATAAGTCCACAATGGGTAGTTGGTACCATCCAACTTATCCTCAACAGCCAACATACAGAATACATCACTGCTTTCAGCCATGGCCGGTGACTAAAATACCTTGATGCAGAAAATTGACTGTATCTCAAAAAGTCGAACAAAACTGCCCAAACAAATTCCGCTACACCTATAGCAGACTTCGAGACGCTTATACTGGCGAATAGAAACTAGTATATACCTTTGGCATGCTAAGTATGCCCACCAAAATTCGTGCGATTCTGAGACTGCAAATGGAGGAGTGTTGACGGTGCCCTAGATGAAGCGATGACCTGCTTTGATACCAATTGTTGGAGATAGACATCTGCGGAAGCACATGAACAGCACAAGGAAGGAGAAGAAGCTTGGAGCACAACACACAATACTGAATGTATTACTAGAGAATGTACAAAGATAAGTAGCCCATTAGGGCAATAGGCGTATATACAAGCCGGGGGAAAAAAACCTCCTAAAGAGGGAAAAAAGTGCCCCGGCAGTCCTAGAGTGTTCACACACATCACTACCTAAATATATCAACATTTAATACATACACATTGATCATATCTCTACCTCACTTCTCTGCTATGATCATCTCAGAACAGTGAACTTCTCAGAGGTTGTTCTCAATTCATGGTTGATCATTTGATGTCATTTAAAGTGCTATAGAATCATCCTACTGTCTACTTCATAGCTACAAAATTTCATTGTTATTGCATCACTTAATTGTGAGGTATCTTCATATCGTTTCTCTCTGGTCTGTAGTCTGAAGCACCCTGAAAATGTCGGACAAGTCCTGTAACTTGCTAAGCATCATTCTCAGTGTGTAGTCCATCTTTTTTATTGAAATAATTCATGATTGGTAGCTATATAAGTTAATTAGATAACACCAAAAGGAATTTGGCTAATTTCTAGTAGGTTGAGAGCAATGTTCATTCTACTAAACATGTACAGATACTAAAATAGAAAGTCAATGATCTTGGATCAACTTCCTACTCATCTATTTTGATCCATTGATTAGTGGATCATGTTCCAAATCACATAAGTGATTATTTGTGATAATTAGGAAGCTAAAGAGGACTACTACACTCTCCACCACTTGTTCTTGGCTACTGTGAAGTAGGGTTTTGCAGCACCACTTCATCTCTGAAGACTATCCACCATCTCCTCCAACATTACTTTTACTCTTGTGCATTTTAGAAACTCAACCCTATGTATATCATTTCTCCAAAAGGAAGTTTTTCAATTGTTATCATGTTGGTTGTTATGAGCATTTGAAGTTGATTGTTTCATCCAAAGATGGCAATTTTTTTGAGCTAGTCAATGATCAAACCTATCTAAAAGGTCCAAAGTACATAGTGGATTTTATTGCACTAATCACATGCCTATAAGGTCTATTTGACTCTCCTTAAGCGCAAGGGCTGGTCCTGTGTTGGTTGGTTGGACCAAACATCTTCACTTTGCAACTCATTTTTTTGCCTTCTACAAGCTTCTCCAAGTTCTCTCAAAGCTAACCCCTAAAATGAGCTCTCTAGGTCTTTTTATAACCTTTTGACTAGTTTTGGGATACTTCAGACCCACTATCCACCCTAGTTAATATTTAGGTTCCTATGTTATTTTGGAGGCTCGAACAAGCTCTAAAAATTATAAAAATTGATATGTGGCTTCTTCTAACACCCTTCAAGCTCGAGGACTCCTCGACTTGAACAAAATGGAGTTGAACTACCAAAAACAAATAATTATAATGATGTGTAGTGATAAAAATCACTTGTTGAATACATGATTCATTCGAAAAAAATGTGGTTGGGCCTATTGGTTGCCAGCTCTACATTGGTTGCTTTGTCTACTTAATCATCCTTGTTTGTCTCTCTAACTCCCTTGTCTTTGGCTCCGTTATCACATGCTTCCTTGTCAACTTAGTCCAACCTTATTGCTAATAATTTACAAATCTTAAATAGATCTAAAAAAGCAAAAAAAAAGCCCAAAATTTCTTTAGATATTCCCGAATTACTTTTTGTGTTATTTGATTCAAGTAACAATTTGGATATTTGTAGAGCAAGATACTACCACTTGAATTATGTTGGATGAAGAATAATCTCTCCGATAGACATGTCCAAGAGAGATAGGTAAGTTGGATTGTGGTAGTACCCAAATCCCCTCAAGATCCTCAAATGCATGCAACAATTAATTCCTCATGGGAGCTGGATTCTATATTCCATGTATGCATAAATTTCTCAAAATAGATCCCTGTGAAAATTCTTTGAATACTCTCTCCAAAAAAAGAATTTGAGCTTGTGAATACCTGAAAATATATAGTTATGACCGAGGGTTTGTTCTAGTTGTAGACCCCCTTCCACAACACACGTACTATCTGATTTCAAGAATGGATCCTCACCCACAAATTTTCAATCCGAGAGATGAATTGTGACCTCTGCTATCCCAATGGACATGCACACGCAAGAAGAAGCAACAAACACATTCATGAGCATATGCATACAAGCATGCAAACGAGCCTCACTTGCAAACAAGGCAAAAGATCTACCAAGAAACCCACACTTGATGAGAGAAACTTGAGGACAAAGAAGATACAAATAAGGGTCAATTCACTTTTATAGCCTAGTTTCAAAAGGTGACCCTCTTCACATTCTAATGTTTGCCCTCGTTAAAACTAGATTGTAAACCCTCATTTCGTGTTTAATTCAAGCAAATTAAAATCCTATAAAATTCTAGAAGGTTAAGGAATTACTCCTCAAGTTCAAAGACTCTTTGGATTACACAATTCTGAAGTAGTTTACAAAATATGATGTGTGGACATAATTGCTAACGGTTGATTTTTTAGTATAAATTGTCAGTTTGAGGATATATCTTGGAAAATTGTCACCAAACTTGACTTCTGCTTGGTTCAATACATCCATTGTGCTTCTTGGCTTCGATTCGTCACAACCCTGACCATCTTCTCTATCTTTAGCCATCAAAACATGCTTGTGAGTTTCCATCTTCAACACTCCCCTCCCTAAAGTATATCATCCGTGACAAATGATAACACAAATATTGGCCTTGGGGAAGTATGAGCATTAAAGCACATTCGCATTGTCGAGCTTTTGCATAATAGATACTACATACATTGCAAGTGATATATATATATATATATATATATATATATATATATATATATATATATATATATATATATATATATATATATATATATATATATATGTGTGTGTGTGTGTGTGTGTGTGTGTGTGTGTGTGCAAATCGGACTACTTAGTGTAGTGCATGGATGGGAAAGAAGAAAAAGTGCATGTGCATGGCCTTATAGGGTGGCCCTATGTAACATACTCTAAAATGCAAAAGGAAAGAAAATGAATGGTGCAAAAAAGGAAAAAGTTCTTGAGCACAGTGTTGAAGGGTTGTTATTTTATGAAGCATCCTATTCTAAAGATGGGCAAAATTACACTTGAGGATGCTTGGTTGACAATGACCAGATAACCAGTGACTTAGATGGTGGTGTTGTAGAGCTGTGAGATTGAGGCAATGATTGTTGGTTCCTATAAATCTTTTCATTGCTTGAGACAATTGGTATGGGTGCATATGAGTTGTGCTCTTTAACATCCTCCAATAATAACCATGAATTATGTCCACCTTTTAATGATATGAAAGGTGGACACGTAAAACACCAACATCAAGAGCCTTGGTCCATTCCCCATTAGATATTCTAGATATCACCATTAATTGCATGGTCATGTAATGAATGATCACATGAAAGAAAATATTAGTTAAAAAAAAAGGTATACAAGTGATGTGTAGTTGCACATTGCAATTGATCACTCTCATGCATAGGATATCAAAAATGTGTCCGATGCAAGGCCATGTTATGTGACCCTAATCAAATGTGTGCATAAAGTACAATTGATCTTAGAATGTGTGCAAAAGTCAAGGTTATGCAATTATCACATGGCTTCTACATAGAGAGGCAAGTAACGCTCTATTGTTGTGGCTTGGCAACCCTTATCTTCTTGGATGTTGTGATGACATTGAACATGAGGTCTGAATCATGATCCATGCAAGGGAGGTACTTGGTGTCCAACATTTGTTTTTTTTATTGTTTGGTATTGTGCATATGCTTCTTTGGAGGTGATTTGGCCTTTTGTGTCTATCCTAAGAGTGTTTTGGGTAACCAGATTGTTTTGTATGTGCTGAATGATTGAACATTCGTTTTGGTACCCAAATCTAGTTTGTTTTTCTATAGATGAGATTGGAATGGGCTGTCTTTCTTGGCATCTTTCTTGGTGTTTGTCTCATTTGTCTGATTGGTTTTTCCCATTTTGAGAAGAGGTAGCTATGGGGGTCTTAGGAAATCATATTTGAGCTTGACCAAGTTGCATTATTGTGAGCTATTAAGGAACCCACATATGCATGATTGGTGATCCATGAAAGGGAGGGTACTTGTGAGACCTTCTATGACCTTGAATTGTGGTATCAAGTACTCCGTTTCTTTTGTTGTTGAGTATTGTGCATGTGCTTTTTTGAAGGTGGGTTGGCCTTTTGTGCCTCTGGTAGGAGTCTTTTGGGTAACCTGGTCGATTTTTTATGTTGTAAATCATTGAACATTCCTTTTGGTATCCAAATCTGCTTCATTTCTTGCATATGAGCTTTGTGTGGGTTGTCTAGCTTCAATGCATGTTGTACTTGCACTTTTCTTCGTGATTCTTGAGGTCATGGATTGGATTTCTTGATGTCTACCGCATTCATCTAATTGTTTATGGCCCATCTTAGAGGAGAGGAATCTATGGGGGTCTTATGCATCGCTATGAGCTTCTTAGGAACCCACATATGCGTGATTGATAATCCATGAAATAGAAGCACTTGTGGGAACTTCTAATAACTTGGCTTCTGGTGTCAAGCATTTGACGTTTTTGGTTGTTGACTATTGTGCATGTTCTTCATTGAAGGTGGATTGGCCTTATTTGCTCATGGTAGGAGCGTTTTGGGTAGCCGAATTGATTTATGATGTGATGAATGATTGAGTGTTCCTTTTGCTACCCAAATCTGCTTTGTTCTCTATAAATGAGATTAATGGGTTTTAATGGGCTTGATTATGGACTCTCCCATCCTTGAACTTGTGATCCTCAAATACATAATGTTGAAGGGAAGTTGTTGTCACTTTGTAACCACTCAATCTACTAGCCGATGATGCTATGTCAAAATCATATTTGGAGTGCTACAAGTTCAACATATTGCTAGCTCTAGTTTGGTGAGATGGGCAGACAAGGAGGGACTTAAAATGAGTGGTTAGCTGATGTGTTATCTACCTCCTCTGTGCTTTTGTGACACTTTGTCTAGGAAAAAATGACCTACTCACGAATCTTTATCTCTGATGTGTGTGTGTCATAGTAGGTCTTCTATCATTTCTTTGTAGCATAAATGCTCGCAGCTACCTTGAAAAAAGTCTTCTTTTACATCGTATTACTGTTCGTATTTCGGTTATTCCTTACACAGTCTTTAATGCATAAATTAATGATCACCGTCGCTTAGACTGATTAACATCAACTTAACATTAATGTGTTATCGGAAATTAATGTAATCCAACAAAGATAGAGTAACAATACTTAGAATATCTGAAATCTGCACTACGGCGTCTCCATAAGATCGCAAATCGCCCAGACAGACAGTCTGGCGATCCCGTTTCTCTACCACCGGAGAGTTCCGTAATGTCTCTTCATTAGTAGGTAAAAAGTTACATCACTTCGCTACGCCCTTTCGGTACGTGCGGTATATGAAAATATATAAGTTACATTGTGCCAATCCTGTGGCCTAACACTGGCACGCACGGTGGACTTGAACCCGCAAAGAAAAGAAAACTAAGGCTCATCTACTATGCCTTGGATATACATGGTTCTTGCTAATTTGAAGGTTCTAGTAATTTTTTGTTTTAATGAATCCAACATTAGTTTTAATGTTTCCGGCTCCACCAGTTGTGCGTCAGTTCGGACTGAACTTGATGCAATGACCTGACTCATCAAAACTTCAATCTGGGTCTACAAAGATGCTTCTTGTAAGTAAATGTCATTGGCAAGGGCTGCATCACGGCTCAATCTCATATCTTCAATTTGTCCATCTATTCTGGATAGTCTGTCGGCTTGAACTCCCAACTGTTTTTCTCTGCGTTCCAGTTCTTCAGATTGAAATTGCATTGTTTTATAATGCGCTTCTCTTTCCTTCTGCATACCTTCCAGTTCCTTCTTCAATTTGAGATATTTACCAAGCTCTTCCTGTAATTCTTGATCTCGCCTGAACAATGTTTCAGTGGTAGTATGAAGCTCTGCTTCTGCTTTAAGCACATTAGCAGCCAGAGATTGAGATGCTTCTTCTAAGATGCTATAGGCTTCGCACGTACTATGAAGTTCATTGCCTAACGTTGTCATCGCATCTGTCTTGTCAATGAGTTATTGCTTCAACGTAGTAATTTATGTATCCTTTTGACCCAGCAAAGCCTCCCTCTGTGCGAGCTGATCTTGAAGTTGCTGAATCTGTAACTGCAAGGCATGATTTTCCGCTTTCACCACATTAGTCTCCTCTTGCAATGGAGCAATGTCGGCTTCTAAGACATCCACTTTGTGCTGTAATTCTTGTCGGATAGTGTCGGTCGCCATCTTCAATTGCATAGGTAACTGCTGAGAAAATTGGATCAAAAGTCGACCCATCGATTCTAGTTCGTGAAACATCGGGGTCGGAGGAAGAAGGGCAGGAAGGGGTTGAGATGTAGAAGCGGAGCACAGATGAGGGGAGGGTGGTGGAGAGTAATTGGGAGAAGAAGATGAAGCAGCGGATACATCTGGAACAATAGGTGCAACGGGGACAACCGGTTCAACAGTGTTCATGGGTGGAAGAGGTGAAATAATTGGCCTTAGAATGAGGCCGGTGGTATTCTGCTTTGATGCCTCAACCTTATCAATGACGGCATCAATCATAGCAAGCACTTCGTTTAAAATGTCAGCAGCAATATCCTTCACAGAGTCTTGATCCTGCAGATGAGAATCCTCCCGAGAAGAAACTTCATCAGAGTCTTTGGTGTGGGCCTCTTGTTCCTGCTGCTTATTTGGAGAAGAATGATCGGAAGATTCGACATGAATGGAGGTAGCGGTGTCATGGAAAACTTCTTCTTCATTGTCAGCCCTTGATCCCTGCACCTGGCTCTCAGAAGGACTTATTCATCTGCGTTTCCGATGAAGAAGTTGAAATAGATCCTCATCATCATCCTCTGCCTCCTCGAGCACTTGAGTAGATTCTTCATGGAATAAGATGGGAGCGGTTGGAGGCGGTTGCGTGGCTTGGAGTACTGGAAAGAGAAAAGTGAGGATATGGGGAAGACGAGAATGCGAAAGGTCACCCTTATTGACCTGTTTGATAACCGTGACACATTCACGGAGAATGCACCAGAAATAAAAAGAAGCAAAATTGACAGACTCGCGAGAAGCCATGTCTATCATCGAATAGAATGGGCGCGAGATACCGTAAGTGCATTTTTGCAAATTCAAAATAGCAACTAAAAAGTGCAGAGCAGTGCACTCTGGTTCGGGTCCACACAAAATGGTGTACTCATTAGATGAGTGCCGATGAAACAACTCTTTCATGGTGGCTACAAGAAGGAGTGGACCATTCTCCAATCCTTCCATAGGGAGGCGAAAAGCTTCAGCCAACAAAGCTAAAGTGATAACGACGTGGGATGGGAAACAGGCTATGGGCCAACACTACTCTGTAGCAGGTGTAGAGGCGATGGTAGCAATAATTTGTGCATAAAATGGCTGACATTCCACTAAATGCCAGGGCAATTCAGCGAAATTCAACAAACCTCGAGTGTGCAAGTACTCACTCACTTCTAGAGTGAGTCCTGCACGGAAAGTAGCGACATTCGCTAAAGCTTCCATGGCGCGCACAAGTAAGCACAAGAATACAGACGACAACAAACACGCACAAGCGCACAAACACAATAATGTTTAGTGGTAAAAGAAACAAGATTAAGTAGACACACAGGCATCATGAAGCGATCAAAAACCCTAATCATCGCGCGGTATTGAAATGATACCCTTCATAATTTCGGCATGCATGCAGAAACAGAAACAGTAGCACAGGGCGGCAATTAATCATATTTAGATACCATAACGAGGAGATTACGGTGAATGGTCAACCAAAATGTGGGAAAAGAAATAAACAAATGACACGCGAAAAAGACAAGGCACACGTCATTGGTTATCGAACGATTGCTGATAGGGGCGAAGCTTAGATCCATTAATCACTTTCGGAAGGGGAACTCCGGTTAAGGTGGCCAACCTAAAAGTAGCGGATCCCACCTGCTCAATAATTCGATATGGACCGAACCACCATAATTTAAATTTTCCAGCAGACCGATTTGCTTTAGTATTGTAAAATAACACCAGTTGCCCCACTGTAAACACAGGGGTCTTGAGGAAACGATCATGGGTACGAGCTTGACGAAGCTGAACTTGTTGAAGTACCAGAAAACTTTCCCAGCGTTGTTCATCCAATGATCTGAGTGTATCCAACCGAAATGGTAAGGATTCTTCCGGTAACAATTTCTGAGCTAAGACAACGCGTAGACTCGGCACTACTACTTCCATTGGTGCAATAGCTTCCAATCCGTAAGCTAGTTTGAATGGGGTCATGCCAGTAGCTACCTTGTATGTAGTCTGGTAAGCCCACAGAACTGCAGGTAGTAACTAGTCCCAACTTTCTGGACATTCCAAAAGCAATTTACGGAGCATAGTCAACAAAGTCTTATTGGTACTCTCCGCCAACCCATTAGCATGGGGATAATAAGGCGAGCTGAATTTGTGGACAATCTGAAATGTCTCGGTCAAGACTTGCATTAAGTGGTTAGCAAAGTGTGTACCTTGGTCCGTAACGATTTCCAAAGGCAACCCATAGCGACAAAAAACGTCCTTCATCAGGCATTTAGCTACCGATACTGTTGTGGCCGACCGTAATGCCCAAGCCTCCGCCCACCGAGTGGCATAATCGGTACAAGTCAGTATGTAGCGATTGTTGGTGAGGGTCGCGGGTGGTGTTATTGGACCAATAAAATCTAGACCCCACTTCTGAAAGGGTTCCAGAGGTAGGACATGTTGAAGGGGAAAGAAGTGCCACTGTAAGGGCTGTCCAGACCGTTGATAGGTATCACACTTCTGCACAAATTGAGTCACCTCTTTGTACATGGTAGGCCACCAAAGCCCACTTTGAAGAATTTTACGGTGAGGAAGATCAGCTGCGAAATGTCCGCCCGAGGGTAATGAATGAGCCAGAGCAATAACCGATTTCGCTTCATGTGGTGGGATACATCGAAGTAAAACACCAGTATGATCCAGATAGTACAGTTGACCTACAATCAATCGGAATCTGCGACTGTAAACTGCAAATTTCTGCCGCAGAGCAGGGGGAGTATGAGGAGGAAGACACCCATCAGTTAAAAAGTTTAGTAACGTATCGTAGTATGTAGGGGGAACAAGAGGTTCTGTAGATTCTTCAATAGTTGGCTTAGTAGCGTAAATTGCTGGTGTAGTGTCATCAACCCCCACCGAAGCTTCATCGGAATCCAACCGAGATAGAAAATCCGCCAAAGCATGTGTTGTGCCGGGTCGATGAATAACTTCATAGTCGAACTCCTGTAATAATAAAACCCATCAAGCCAAGCGACCACCTAAATGTTGCTGCCGGACCAAATATACAAGTGTGGCATGATCCACGTGGAAGGTGAACTTTCGGCCCAACAAATAATGGTGAAACTTCTTCACAGAGTACACCAACCCGAGACATTCTCGTTCGATCACTGAATAGTTTCTTTCAGTAGGGGCTAATCGACGACTTGCATAATATACAGGCAGAAACCATTTGTCAGTTTGTTACATGGGTACACTACCAATAGCTATGTCTGATGCATCCACAAAGACATGGAACAGACGTTCCCAATCAGGTGGTTGCAAAATTGGGGCCTGCGTCAATAACACCTTTAAAGGATCAAATGCATTTTGGCACTCCGATGTCCAATCATACTTCCGCGGAGCACTAGTCATAAGCTGATTGAGCGGTGTTGCTAAATGAGCTAACCACCGTAAATGTCTGCCATGCCACCAGATTTGGCCGAGGAAATGCATAACTTCCTTCGGTGTCCTAGGGACTGGTGCCTCCAACACGGCTGCAACTTTATCCGAATCAACTTGTATGCCTTGTGCAGAGCTAATATGTCCGAGTAGTTTGCCACAAGAGACCGCAAAAACAGACTTTGTCGGATTCAAGCATAATCGATATTCGCGACATTTTTCAAAGCATCACCGTAAATGATACAGGTGCGCCACAGTCTTACCAAATAAGGAAAAGTCATCCAAATATACTTGCATAAAAGTAGTCACTCATGATCCTTTAGTGGATATTTATGATGAGTGCCATGTGTAAAGGTGTGTTTGGGAAATTCTTTAGATAAAGGGGCTTGCATCTTTAACAAAGAAAAGTAGAGAAGGATAAGTACATGCTGCACCCAAAAGTTTTCAGTGCTTTGATTAATGCAAGAAGATTACAATGCTTTTGCTTTCATGCATTAGATAAAAGTACTCGATGTAGGTTACACTTTAAGACAAAATGTTACACCCAAGTATAGCCAACGACTTCCAAGTAGTTGTGCAGGTAGTCAATTTGGATGCCACATCTTCACCTTGACTTATTGAATTGCTTCTATGCACCCTTGCACTCAAGCCTCTTCTCAAGATGAAGTCTTGATCACTTTCCAGTCAGCTTGGAACTCTTCTTTGGTAGCACTCTAGCCACACCTTAGTGGTTTGTCTTTCTCCTTGAATGAGGTTGTAAGCACTTGGAACTCTTCTTTGGTAGCACTCTAGCCACACCTTAGTGGTTTGTCTTTCTCCTTGAATGAGGTTGGCTTACAGTGGAAAATGGAGCACATAATACTCTTTTCACTTTTCACTTGGATCTCTAGCTCTTCATTGATTTTTGGAGAGTTCTCTACACAGTCTTTCCCTTGCAAAATCTCTCCTCTCTCTGCTTAAATTTTTTTAGTCTATACCTTTTTTTCATACACTCTTTGCTTGTCTTGTGGACTTCTTATGCATATGCACACTTCACTTCGCATGTGTGTCCAAGATCTTGACCTTGGATATGTAGCCCACTTTCACACTCTTTGATACACACTTCCCAACTTCTTATCTCCAAGAACCCTTCCACATACACTCCAACTATATCGTTTTTTGTCCTATAATGACCTTAGGAAAGTACAATAAAAACAAAACTTTAATGGAGGGGATCAAACATAGGGTTCTTGCACTTTACATGAACTTTTAATTTTTGACCTTCAACTCTCTAAAATTTTAAAATGCACAAATAACCAAACCCTTGAGAACCATTCAAAACCTTAAAAAAACTCTTTGAAACATGGAATAGATTCAACCAAAGAACAATTGTAAGCATACACATGTGCACTACTTATGCATCTTGTATCCAACATGCCCTTTGCCCACATGTGCACCACTTTTTCACTTATTTTTGAATGAAGAGCTATGACATGATCAACAATTCCCCACTACCTAATGGGCTCTCCATCCCAAAGAGCATAATTCAGAAACAATAGCATATTGAGATGTCACCGAACAACAAGTATGATCGTAGAACCACTCAAGAAACAGAGCAATGTAACTAACTAGAACAAAAGGGAAGCTCTTTAAAGAGCAAGTAGCTAATCATGATGAAGATAGCTGAGTCGATGAAAAAAGGGGTTCAAAATAAAGATAAGGGAGGATTAAGGGTGGAATAAGTGACTCATGGAGGTGTAGGGGTGGGTTAGCATTGAGAAAGGGTTGGGATAGAGGGCTAAAGGGGAGAGAGAGAGAGAGAGAGAGAGAGAGAGAGAGAGAGAGATGTGGAGCACAAAGGGTGGATGAGTGGACCTAAAGGTTTTTTTAATTTGAAAAGAAAAAACTAAGACGAGTTGGATTTGTGTGATTTTTTCAATTTAAGAATACAAAAAATTGGGATAAAAATCCCCCATAATAGTAAAGATAAATAATGTTGGAGAAAACCCAAAAAAGTTCTTGAAAATTGAAGAGTTGGAATAGACGTTCTCCTCTAAAGCACTAGAGAACCTTCATTTTCCAAATATGAATGCCCAAGAAAAGGGTAGAAAATAGGGAAAAATGAAAACCTATAAAATCCCAAAAATTACCAAAGAAAATTTGGAAAAATTGCAAAAGCATCCTCTTCACGAGCTATTGATTGGCATCACAATTTTAGCGAATACCCAAAAACAAGCTTCTAACATCAACTTTTAATATCAAAACTAGTGAAAAAAAGAGAGTAGGGGAGAGGGCTATTTACAACCTAGCAAAAATGAGTAAAATGTTAGGGAAGCAAAAAGACTTTAGTTGCTTTGTTGTTGATAGGCCTTGAGCCTTGAAACATTGGCTAGTGGCATATCTAGACAAAGCCTCGAGTTGCAATGCACCCAACTGAGTAGTTCCTTGATTTTATAGGGACCCTCCTAATGGGGAAGCCATTTACCTCAAAGTTGTGTCTCCAATTGCGATCTATGTAAAAGTTTCGACATTCCAACTTGTAATTTTCTATGCCATAAATATATATCATGAGCTTCCTTTCTCTTTCCCCGTGTTGCTTGTAATTGCCCTTCAACATCCATGCAAACCTCCTCTAGCATGTTGAGTGATGAGAATCTGTTAGAAACCAAGTGAGTCTTCTTTGCTGCAATAGGTTCTATCCTAGGAGAGCCAAGTAGAATCTCAAAGGGTTCAATTGAAAATACACCATGTACCAATTGAGAGGGGGAGTGACCTATGGATTCTTTACATGCCAACCTGTAGACCCATAAGGTTCCTAAATGTGCAGTATCCAAAGTAGTAGGCCTTAGACTACACTCTTTTCTCAGCAAGGCTATCAATATCTTGGTCAATACAAAATTAAAATGGACATCCATATCTGAAAAAGATGTTGGCATACAGAAAATCAACAAGTGTTTGGGTGTTACAATCTGGTGAAGCAATGGCCTCAGCCCACTTAGTGGCATAGTCAGTTGCAAGAAGAAAGTACTTAACCCAATTGGGAAAATATATGTTTCCCTCTGCTTGCTGGGCTTGGGTCCACATATTTGACATGCATCACATGCTTGTGCTTTCTTCTTTACATCTTTGACCAAAGCTGGCCACCATAAGAACGTCTAGGACTCTTTGACTCATAGGCTAGGGAGGTGGCCACCACCTAGAACTTCATGTGCAGTCTCCAGATTTTTTTGTGCCTCTTCTTCTTCCATGCACTTACTAAGGATACTATCCTTTCCATACTTGTAGATTTTTCCATCAACAAAGGGATAGGGCCTACTTTTCATTAGCAATATCTTTCTTTGCATATAGCTAGGACCACAGACATCATTGTGAACAAGTTGCAATTTTCTAGTAGCTCGAATTGAACCATCTTTTGGGAATGAGGAATGCTACATTTTACCCAAAATATAGCCTTCACAGACATGTTTATCAGGTGCCTCAAGTTTGGGCAGAGAGGACATTGTTTTAGATTTCTATAGGCATAACAAACTAGCAAAATTCAGATGACCAAAGCGTGCATGCCAAAGCTTTGCATCTAATATAGCCTGAGAATCATGTACTGCACATGCTAAATAATTCATAGTTTTTTCATCGTCTATGAGCTTATACAACCCACAACATAAAATGCAAGAAGCAATAATGACATCACAATTTGACATAACATGAATTGTACATCATCAACAAATTTCACAACCAACTTGATCTTGGCTAATGTTGAAACTGATAACAAATTTTTCTTGATCCCCAACATAAATAAAGCATCTGACAATGTAAACGAACTACCATTAGCAGAACTTAGAATGATCTTACCAAGTCCCATGACAAGATAAGAGGAGGAGTTGACACATGTGACAGTATTCCTTGTAGGGGTAGGTTTGAGTGAAGTGAAGAAACTACGCTACGAGGTAATATGTTTGGTTGCTCCACTATCAAAGTGCCAAACATTTGACTCTACTGCAGACATACACTATTCATGAGAAGATGGGCATAATTGCAAACAATAGTAAATGCCCATTCTTCATTCTACACAAGATTACCACACTCTGTTTTCAGTGTAGAGGCCTCTACAACAACCATTCCACCCTCTTTCTTCCTTGCCTCTTGAGAAGCAAGTGTTGGACAACTCTTTATGACATGATCATTTCCTTTACAGTATTTGCAAAAAAACTTCTGCTTTTCTATTTTCTTCTCATCTTTGTCATCCTTCTTTGATTGTGTGGAATTAGTAAATTTTTGCTTACTAGTAGAAGAGCTCCATTTACCTTTGCCCTTCTAACTAGCGAGGAAAGCTTGATCTGCAACATGCATAATGGACCTATTCTTCCTAGATTGCTCTTCCTACAATATAACAGAGACTAACTCCTCAAATGTTAAGGCATTTGGATTGCCTTTCATCATCAATCAAAGAGCAAAAGCAAAACTTTGATATGAATCTGGAGGACCATTCAGAACAATATGCACAAATGGACTGTCACGCAAGACTTCATCAGTAGAAATCAACTTCTCCTTCAAATCTTTGATCTTTGTCAAAAAAATGTCCATGGAATCTCTTTCATTCATGTGCTCACTCTCCAATTGTTTTCGGAGGTAAGCATCAAGAGCTTCATTCCTTGCCTAGTATAAAGTGATAAGTGTATTCCAAGTGTCCTTAGTTTTTTTTGCAAGAGTGAATGTGAGGAGAAATGGGGCCATCCCAATGAAGTTGCTCTACAGTAGGTGCCATGCTATCTACATCACCTTTATTAATTATATTTGTAGGTGTAATAGGATGTTTTTCAACACCCTGCACAATATTCCACAGCCCTTTTGCAACCAATACATAATGCATCATATAAGCCCACAATGGGTAATTGGTACCATCCTATTGATCCCCAACAACCAACATACAGAATACATCACTGCTTTCAGCCATGGCCATTGACCAAAATACCTTGATGTAGAAAATTGATTATATCTCAAAAGGTTGATCAAAATTACCGTGTTGAGTTTTGCTAAACTTGTAGCAGACTTTAAGGTGCTTATACGGGCGAACCGAAACTTGTATATATCTTTGGCACAAAAAGATGAAATTGCCTACATAGGTGCTACGATAGTGTGTTCAGAGGTCAAAACGAGCTAAGATCGTGATTTCAACACCATATAGCAAAGTTGTTTTGAACTCATAATCGCCCTGATTATGCTCACCAATTTTCATGTGATTCTGAGACTATGATCGGAGGAGTGTAGATGATGCCCTAGATGAAGCAACGACCTACTCTAATACCAATTGTTGGAGTTTGAGGTCAGTAGAAGCACCCGAACAACACAAGGAAGAAGAAGATGCTTGGAACGCAACACACAATATTGAATGTATTACCAAGAGAATGTACAAAGATAAGTAACATGTTAGGGTTATATGCATATATACAAGCCGGAGGAAAAAAAACTCCTAAAGAGGGAAAAAAGTGCCTCGATGGTCCTAGATTGTTCACATACATCAATACCTAAATATATCAACAATTATACAACAAGTACCAAGGGTAAATACCAAACAAATGATACAACCCAAGAAAATCAAAGCTCAAAGTTCTAAGATTCAACCTCAATGGGTCATTTCTATTTGGATACCTAAGCGATCGATGAAGGTTGACCCCAATGCTAGATAAATTTGGGTGCCTACACCTGCTTATAGGCTCAAGTAGCCGTACATAAACTCCTAGGGTTAACTCAATGTCCATGGGCACTCACCCCACCAAGATCTAGGAGAAAACCTAATTTCACCACTTCAACACATAGAATTACACCTAGATTTTCTTGGACATAGGTACCTAAAAGGTCCCATATTTAGGTGGACCTACCACTAACACCCCTAAAGGTCATCAATGGTTAAGCATGTAGTTCCCATCGCGCATTGTGGGAAGTCAAACTTTGTAATAAACCTGCTTACCCAACTGTGTAAAAACCCCCTTACAAAAGGATAGATGCATTTTGAGTACATTGCACATCTAGAGTATGCATCTAGGAGAGTGACTAACTTGTTAACATTCACTCTCATTCACACCACACCTCACCTAACTCACTAATCAGAATGAACATCATGTTGGATTCTAAAGGTGACAAATATCATCTCGTTTCCAATGCAATGCTAATATGGTCTTCTTCTTCTAGTAGATTTAGGACCAACAATCATTGATAGCGCATTGGAAGACACGACAAGAACCAGTTCACAAGCAGAGACTAGTTATTGGACTATTGACATAAAAACTTGCCTATTCAACCTGAACTGAAGGAACAACCAGAGGATATGCTAGCAGTGCAAATTATCCCTATATAGGATCCACCTATGGGCTACACAAGAAAAGTTAGTAAGAACTCACATTGGTTCTGTGAGATGACAAGACCTCTAGGTGAAGGCACATACATGTGGGAAGTCAAAATTGCGTAGAACCACACATGGGGAAAATACCATTTCTTTACTAGAGAATTTGAGAAGCTACAAAACACAACAGACTTAAGGTTTGTGTGGCAAAAACGGGCCTGACAGAATACATTGCTGTCAGATTACCAAAACTAGATTTCAAGCAATATTTCTATCTTATCATCTCACTGACTGCCCCCTAGGACCCCAAAGCTTCAAGCACATTCGTGGTTCCATTGTTAACACGTGGGAATGAGTTAAAATGATTCCATCTAACCAATAATTTAGTTTGAGAAGAAGCCCTAGATATGAGAGATATGCATATCCCACCGAGAAAGAAGGTTTGGTTCCAGATAACACAAAGAATCAGAATCTGACAAAGCTCAAAGACATGGTGGCTATGACACCTAACATTACAGTGCATTTGAGAATGTGCATGCAACATTTTGCATTCCTAGGGCAAGAAAATTTCATAATGCCGCACAAAAAGGTTTGGTTCAGCTTGCATTTAGCATACACACAAAACATGATGATCAATCTTCCCCATTGGATAACCGATCATATTCATAAGGCACACAAGATATGGGCATGTAAGCCAGTGTTATATGGTTGTTGTGCTCTCATGAGAACTGATGCCTTGCATATGATACTCCTATTTGAAGGGCTCTTTCCTAGAATAGGGTGCAATAGTTTAAGAACAAGAAAGCTCCACCATCCAAGAGGATGAGGGGATTGATACCTTGTGCACAACCCAAAGGCATCACCCTGACACCATATATATCTCCTTCACCACAACGGGTAGTCAGACTAATCACCCTCATAATACCTAGGCAAAAAAATGGATCCAATTTAATATTTCCTCGAGTGCCATTTGATCTAGAGTTGTCTGGAGGAGTTCTCTTGGAAGAGCTCAATAATGCAGATTTTGAATGAATCCTTCAAGAAGTAAATCTCGAGTCAAGAGAAGAACAAGAAGGTGAGCAACAATGACAGTAAGAAGAAGGGCAACAAGAAGCGGAAGGAAGAGTTGAAGAAGAAGAACATAATGAAGAAGAGGAAGAAGACAAGGAAGAACAACATGATGAGAAACAAGAAGAAGCTACAAGAGCCCCCACCTATACTGCACAATTGCAAAGACTATACGACACAATTGTGAGTGTGCAAGAATGACACCGTCTCTCCTTTAGTACAGATAGAGCATTGATTCAACACATTCTAAGTGAAGAAGGAGTGGATCCACACTTCATCGAGACCCTCCAACTTTTGACCAAAAACCGGAGAACGCAAAACAAGAACATCGGAATTCCTATAGCTAGATAGAAAGAAACTACAGTGCAAGAGGCCACTTCCATGGCAACCATTGATCTCATGACAGAAACATTTGTACAAACCTCACCAATCTCACCTCACTACCCTCCATCCCCCCAATTGACACAGAGGTACAGACAACCATGGAAACCGCATAACCCATCTACCAGACCCCTCCCAATCACCACCTCCTACCATCCTAGTCATAACCATTTCCCTATTTGTTACTGTTGGAGTTAGACATCTGCGGAAGCACGCGAACAGCACAAGGAAGAAGAAGAAGCTTGGAGCACAACACACAAGACTGAATGTATTACTAGAGAATGTACAAAGATAAGTAGCCCATTAGGGCAATAGGCGTATATACAAGCCGGGGGAAAAAAACCTCCTAAAGAGGGAAAAAAGTGCCCCGGCGGTCCTAGAGTGTTCACACACATCACTACCTAAATATATCAACAAATCCTCCCTGGAAGTGATGCGGTGAACAAGGAGCTGGCACTCATGTATAAGGAAGTGCCGAGCTATGTGGAAATCACTCCACAAAAGGAAGTAAGCCCAAAGCTTTACGGAAAGCTTCAAACTTCTCCCTAGGCAGAGCCTTCGTGAAAAGGTCTGCAATGTTCTCCTGCGTGGGCACATATGCCAAGCTGATCTCCCCAGCAGAGAACCTCTCCCTGACATAGTGATAATGCACCTCAATGTGCTTAGTGCGAGCATGGAACACAGGGTTCCTCGCAACTGGCAATGCGCTCTGACTGTCAGTGAAGATGGTGGTGGCAGAAGACTGGCCAACACCCAAATCAGCCATAAGGCGTCTGAGCCACACACACTCAACAGTCGCTGTGAAAGCTGCCCTATACTCAGCCTCACAACTGGAAGTGGCCACAGTAGGCTGCTTCTTGCTCAACCAAGATATACATGAGCTACCAAGCATGAAGCAAAAACCACTGGTGGACACACGAGTGTCATAGCAACCAGCCCAATCTGAGTCAGAAAAAGCATGCAAATCTGGCGGTAGTGATCCCCCCTTGGGATAAAACAACCCAAGTAGCCGAGTACCACTCAAGTAGCGAAAGATGCGCTTAACCGCTTTCCAATGCGTGACTCCTAGGCAATGCATAAACCTGCTCATCTGTGAGACAGCAAACTGAATATCTAGCCGAGTAATGCATAAGTAAATCAAGCATCCAACAGCCTGCTGATAGAGAACAGCATCAAATGCATCTCCAGCATCATGAAGACTCAATCGTAAACCTGTCTCCATAGGAGTGGCAATAGGCTTACAGTCTTCAAGGCCAAAATGCTGCAATAATGTGTCAATATATTTCGTTTGACACAAAGCCATTCCACCATCAACTTGCATAAACTGAATGCCCAAATAGTGATGCAAATGCCCCAAATCAGACATCTCAAATGAGGCATGCAAATCAGCCTTGAAATCAGCAAGATGCTTCTCAAGAGGACCAGTGAGCAGCATGTCGTCTACATAGACAACAATGATCAAAAGCACATCATTAGCACGCTTAACATATAAGGTGCTTTCAGTTGGACTGTTCTCAAAACCATGTGCAATCAGATAGGCATGTATTTTCTCATACCAAGCACGTGGTGCTTGCTTTAAACCATATAACGCCTTCTTTAACCTGCACACCTGGTTTTCATGCCCTTTCTGCACAAAGCCACAGGGCTGAAAAACATACACTTCTTCATGCAAGTCACCATTTAGAAATATTGTTTTAATGTCCAACTGATGTACATTCCAACCATGATGGGCTTCAAGTGCACAAATGCTCCGAACAGTAGTCATACGGCATGTAGGTGCAAAGGTCTCATCAAAATCAATGCCTCTTTCCTGCGCATAACCCTTTGCAACAAGCCTAGCCTTATACCTGTCAACTGTACCATCAGGTTTACGCTTCAGCTTGTATAGCCACTTAGTGCCAATGGCCTTCTTGCCAGGAGGCAAGTCACATAAAGACCATGTACCATTCTTCATTATAGCATCATATTCAGATTGCATAGCAGCCATCCAATTTTCTGAATTTTGTGCTTCATCAAAAGAAACAGGCTCATTCTCATCACAGAGACTAGATGCAGCCATAGCATAGCAATATGATGCAAAGGAGGTACTATGAGAGCCTGAACGAGTACGATATGACAAAGGTGCATCTAATTTGCTGTCACGCAAAGTCTGCACCAGCCATTTTGGCATAGTTTTTGCCTGTTCAATATCAGCTCTCTCATCAACAAGTGCATCATGTAAATCTGCATCAGAAATGGAATGATCTGCATCATCATATGAAACCTGCAAAGGCTGAGAAGTTGCCTCATTAGGACCAGCGCTAGCCTGTCCACCTGTAAAAAGAGGCATCAAAGTATCATACATGTCTTTGGAGCTAACAGATGTCAATTTAGTACATGAAAGCAATGGCTGAATAGCATCTTCCACAAAGACAACATCACGGCTAACCAGAATGCATTTAGTCTGTGGATGATACAGACGATAGCCTTTACTTTCAGAACTGTACCCAACAAAAATACATTTTACTGCCTTATCATCCAATTTTCTGCGATGTTGTTCAGGCACTAATGCATATGCCAAACAACCAAAAACACGCAGATGAGCAACAGATGGCTTACGGTCATGCCAAGCCTCATATGGAGTGATAGACTGCAATGCTTTCGTGGGACACCTGTTCAGTACATATGCTGCACACATGACAGCCTCAAGCCAGAAACTATGTGGTAAAGCCTGACTTTTGACCATGCACCTCGCCATCTCCATGAGTCACCTGTTCTTTCGTTCAGCAACTCCATTCTGTTGAGGTGTATACGGCACTGTACACTGGTGTTTTATCCCACGTTCAGCCAGAAATGCATTAAAATCTGAAGACATATATTCCCCCCCTCAATCAGAACGGAGGGTGCCCATTTCACATGCTGACAGATTTTCAGCCAAAACCAAAAACTGTGAACACTTCGGACTTTGCTTTGAGTGGATATACCCATGCATGCCTGGAAAAATCATCAATGAAAGTCACGAAGTAAAGGTAATTTCCAAAAGAGGGTGTCTGCATAGGACCACAGACATCACTATGTACAAGCTGCAATTTCTGCATAGCCCGAACTGAACCATCTTTTGGAAAGGAAGAACGCTGCATTTTGCCCAAAATACAGCCTTCACAAACATGTTTTCCAGGTGCCTCAAGTTTGGGCAAAGAGGACACCATTTCAGATTTCTGCAGGCGTAACAAACTAGCAAAATTCAGATGACCAAAGCGTGCATGCCAAAGCTTTGCATCTGACATAGCCTGAGAATCATGAACTGCACATGCCGAATCATTCACAGATTTTTCATAGTCTATGAGCTTATACAGCCCACGACATAAAATGCCAGAAGCAATAATCACATCGCCATTTGAGAGATCATGGAATGTACACCTGTCATCAACGAATTTCACAACCAAGCCAATCTTGGCTAATGCAGAAACTGATAACAGGTTCTTTTTGATCCCTAGCACAAATAAAGCATCTGACAAAGTGAAGGAACTACCATCAGCAGTAGTCAGAATGATCTTACCAACTCCCATAACAGGATAAGAGGAGTTATTGGCGCATGTAACAGTATTCCCTGTAGGGGCAGGCTCGAGTGAAGAGAAGAAACTGCGCTGCGAGGTAATATGTTTGGTTGCCCCACTGTCAAAGTACCAAACATCTGAGTCTACTGCAGACATGCACTGATCATGAGAAGATGGGTCAAAACTGCAGACAGTAGTAAACGCCCATTCTTCTTCCTGCACAAGATTTGCAGACTCTGTTTTTGGTGGAGAGGCCTCTGCAACAACCATTCCAGCCTCTTTCTTCTTTGCCTCTTTAGCAGCCAGTTTTGGACAGTTCTTTATAATATGATCATTTCCTTTACAGTACTTGCAGAACAATTTCTGCTTTTCTGATTCCTTCTCATCTTTATCCTGGTTCTTCGATTGTGCAGCATTTGCAGATTTCTGCTTACTAGTAGAAGAGCTCCATTTTCCTTTGCCCTTCTGACTAGCCAGGAAAGCTTGATCTGCAACACGCATAATGGACCTGTTCTGCCTGGACTGATCTTCCTGCAACAGAACAGAGACTAATTCCTCAAATGACAAGGCATTCGGATTGCCTTTCATCATCAATCGAAGAGTAGAGGCAAAACTCTGATATGAATTAGGAAGGCCATTCAGAATGGTCTGCACAAGTGAGCTATCTGGTATAACCTCATCAGCAGAAATCAATTGTTCCTTCAGGTCTTTGATCTTTGTAAGAAAACTATCCATCGAATCACCTTCATTCATGTGCTCACTCTCCAACTGTTTTCGGAGGTAAGCAACACGAGCCTCATTCCTAGCCTGGTACAAAGTGGTAAGTGTATCCCAAGCATCCTTTGTTGTTCTGCAAGAGCGAATGTGAGGAATAATGGCACGTTTGACAGACAAAGCTATCAATGCATGTGCCTGGGCATCTCTGCCATCCCAACGAATCTGCTCTGCAGTAGGTGCAACAGAAACATCAGCACGAACAGGAATCTGCGGAATATCATCTTCGACACCATCTTCATCAGCTCCAACACCTGTATTTGCAGTACCTGTCGTTACAGGTGTAACAGGACGTCTTTCAACACCCTACACAATGTTCCACAATCCTTTTGCAACTAGTACATGTCGCATCATATAAGCCCATAATGGGTAGTTGGTACCATCCAACTTATCCTCAACAGCCAACATACGGAATACATCACTACTTTCAGCCATGGCCGGTGACTAAAATACCTTGATGCAGAAAATTGACTGTATCTCAAAAAGTTGAACAGAACTGCCCAGACGAGTTCTGCTAGACCTGTAGCAGACTTCGAGACGCTTAAACTGGCGAACAGAAAGTGGTATATACCTTTGGCACAAAAGGACGAAATAGCCTGCACAAGCACTACGATAGTGCGTTCGGAGGTCGAAACGAGCTCAGATCGCAATTTCGGCACCACAAAGCGAAGATGTTTTGATCTCAAAAACACCCTAAGTATGCTCACCAAATTTTGTGTGAATCTGAGACTGCAAACGGAGGAGTGTCGACGGCGCCCTAGAAGAAGCAACGACCTGCTCTGATACCAATTGTTGGAGTTAGATGTCTGCGGAAGCACGCGAACAGCACAAGGAAGAAGAAGAAGCTTGGAGCACAACACACAAGACTGAACGTATTACTAGAGAATGTACAAAGATAAGTAGCCCATTAGGGCAATAGGCGTATATACAAGCCGGGGGAAAAAAACCTCCTAAAGAGGGAAAAAAGTGCCCCGGCGGTCCTAGAGTGTTCACACACATCACTACCTAAATATATCAACAGTTACATCCACATCCTCATTTAGCTTCCATGAACCCCTCTCACAAGAAATCCTCTTTTCTTCCATCTCTAACCCTCTCTACCCCACCACAACAAAACTTTTAGAACTCATCATTGGTCATCCCGTTGTTACCAGTGCAATAGGTCACCCCCACCCCACCGAAGGAAGTATTGTTTTCCCTACCACCCCTCACACCCAAATCCCATTCACCATAGACCCGTATTACTCTACCCTCCGACTCCCCACCATGGTTTCCACCATATCACCATTTTGGTTTCCCTTCCTAGAAGCCCTAAATTGTCCTTTTGCACCATTCTCTTTGGGCCCAAACCCATCTGTAACAACATCACTATACACAGACACCATGGGCACTGCACCTACCATACCTATTTTCATGGTAGAACCCACACGCACGACATTGTCGGACTCGATGGAAATTTCTCCACCCATGGTACCACCCCCTCCCCCCACAATTCCACAATCCCCTATCTTTCCTCCACCAACATCACCACTATGAGGCATAACATTCACAACTTCCATTCCCCCTACATTCACCCCTATCACCCTTGCATCTACATATGTACATAATGTTATGCTTACAAACTCGTAAACATAAAATTACACAACAAAAGTGATGAGACCTCCCAAGATCTTCAAAAGATCAAACAAATATTTCCAAACTTCAGAAATCAAACTTTCCTCCAAACTTTCAAGAAAATGGAAATAGGTGACTGAAGCAAAATAACCACCAAAAACTCTCTGAGCATAATTTCTAAAAACTAATTTTATATTCTGAAAGTAGACTCTGAGTAGCATGCTTTAGAAACAAAAAATGTCAAAAAAGGTGGAGTATAGCTCCCAAAAAAATAGCTTGAAGTCAAGGTATGTGGAGGCCTCCAATAGCAAGGTATGACTAACTGTCCGAATTGAAAATTGATGTACAACAGCAAGAAAACTCAAATATCTATACAAAATTTTGATATAGATAGAAAATGTGAGAGCTAAGGAAACTGCTCCACAGGAAATCGCTCAAAAAGGCCCTCATAACGACTAAGTTATGAAAGTTTGAAGAGAGTTATGTCTCTGATGAGACACCGGATAGACACAAGAAAGAAGATCTCCAAAGATGCCTACTTGCGCAGGGTTTTCTCATTAAAAATTGTATAAAAATTGATCTACTTATATAATACAATTTGTAAGATTCGCAACACCAAGAATCACTCAATTCGGCCACCTACACTAAGAGAACCACTCTTTTTATTGAGAGGCTATCAACAGAAGTGCCTTCCTTGTCTAAAAATAGACACCTCTCCTTTCCTTCTTACTTTTATCTACTTTTACTCTAAATTAGGAGATGTGAGTGCCTCCACATGTTATTTATCATAAATAATAAATTCCATAAGCCTAAAAAATACTACTTTAGAGCTTGTTTTACTCCAGGTAGAACTTTGATTCGCGTGAGCTTCTAAGCATCCACTGCTTTTGTGAGTATTTCTGCTAATTGATCTTTAGTTCCAACATGTTGAATATCAATATCTTTATTCACCACTTTCTCTCGGATATAGTGATAGTGCACTTCAATGTGTTTTGTTCTTGTATGGTACACTGGATCAGACGCGAGCTGTAATGAACTTACATTATCTCCAAAGAGTAGTGGACCTACTGTACATAGATTCATATCTTCATAAAGCTTCAAATACCACATAATCTCACATGTTGCATTTCTAAGGCTTCTATATTCAGCTTCTGTGCTTGAAAGTGCTACTGTAGGCTTATTTTTAGAACTCCATGAAACTAAATTATTACCTGCAAATATCAGATATCCACTGTACTCCTTCTGTCATCCTTATTTCCAACCCAATCTACATCACTATATGCTTTCAAATCCATACCTTCATGATATTTATAGCCCAAACCTTGATTTAATGTACCCTTCAAATATCTTAAGACCCTTTTAGCTGCTTGCATATGTACATCGGTGGGTTTGTTCATGAATTGAGACAATGTACTTACGCTAAATGTAATATCCGGCCTTGTTAAAGTTGCATATATAAGAGAACCAATCAAAGACCTATAGATAAGTGGATCTTCTAAAGGTTCACCATCTTCAACACTGTACTTCACATTGGGTTCCATCAGATTACTGATACTCTTGCAATGCTCCATGCCATATTTCTTTAACAAATCTAAAATATACTTCCTTTGTAGAAGATATACACCATCATCCTTCTTCATAACTTCGATTCCAAGAATGTATGTCAGTTCTCCTAAATCTGAAATTTTAAATTCAGATCCAAGCTCTGCTTTGATCCTGGCTATCTCACCTTCATTGTTTCCTGTTATTATCAAGTCATCCACATAAATTGAGATATAAACAATCAATGATCCTTCAACCTTAACATACAAAGAAGTATCTGCATTTGAACACTTGTATCCCTGCTTTTCAAGAAACTTTACCAATCTAAAACTCCAAGCCCTTGGAGCCTGCTTAAGACCATACAATGCTTTCAAGAGTTTACATACATGCGTAGGCTTCTTGGGATCTTCATAACCTGCTAGTTGCTCCATGTACACATCTTCTTTAAATCACCATTGAGAAATGCATTTTTTATATCCAATTGATAAAGATTCCGTACCTTGCTTGCAGCAACACTTATTAATGTCCTTATTGTTGATATCTTGGCAATAGGAGAAAATGTCTCCTCATAATCGATACCATAAATCTATGCATAACCTTTACAAAAAAGCCTTGCTTTATATCTACTTATTGAACCATCATTGTTTCTCTTTATCCTGTACACCCATTTGTTACCGATTACCTTCATGTTAGGTTGCCTTGGAACTAAACTCCATGTATTGTTTTCATACAAAGCTGTCATTTCTTCATCCATTGCTTTAACCCATTTCTTTACCTTTGATGCTTCTTTAAAAGTTGCTGGTTCTTGCTCCTCAAGAAGTTTTGCCATATAAGCTTCATGACAAAATCTTTGCGGTTGCCTCCTTTCTCTTACTGGATACCTTGATTGACTTCTTGTCCTACCATGCTTTTCTTGCCTTCGAGTTTGCGTTCTTCTTGACATAGAACCTTCACTTTCTTCTTCCTGTGACTCAATTTCCTTTTTGAGAATTTTCTTCAACTTTTGATTGGGGGGAGTTATCTCTTCATGTTAATCTGACTTTCTGGTGAGCTTGGAGAACTTGGCCCTTCTTCATGACTTCTTGTAGTTTCTTCTTCATCTACCTACACTTCATGTTTATACCAAGATTTATCTTCATGAAAAATAACATCTGTTGAAACAATTACCTCTCCCGTATCTAGGTTCACACATCTATATCATGGTTGCCCTTCTTCCATACTAATAAAAACCATTTTCTGTGACCTTGGATCCAACTTTGACCTTAATTGTTGTGGAACATGAACAAAACATATGCTTCCAAAAATTCTACAATTAGAAATACCTTGTTTTGATCCATAAAACAATTCATAAGGTGCTTTTTGTACATGACTTTGAGTAGGTGGTAACTTGTTCATCACATAAACTGCCATATTGCATGTTTCAGCCCAAAAAGTAAGTGATAAGTCCTTTTCATTTAACATACACCTACCCATCTCCAAGACAGACCTGTTTCTTCTTTCGGCCACACCATTTTGTTGAGGTGTGTATCTGTTTGTAGTCTCCTTTTTAATTCCTTCTTCCTCCAAAAATGCAAGAAACTGATTAGAAAAGTACTCACCTCCTCCATCTGATCTCAATCTTCTTATGTTTCGACCTATTTGCTTTTCAACCAATGATTTAAACTTCTTGAACATATCAAACACTTTGGATTTGTATTTCATAAAATAAATGAATGTAAACTTTGAGAAGTCATCAATAAATGTTACAAAGTACTTGCTACCTGCCATGGACTCTTCTTGAGATCGACCCCATACATCAATATGAATCAAGTCCAAAATATCTCTACATTGCAATCCTGCTTTTGAAAAAGGACTTCATACCTATTTTCCAAACTGACATGCTTCACAAAGAAAATCCAAATCTTGCTTAGGTAGTTGTGGTAATCCTTCAACCAATGATTTCTTTGCAATATCCTTTAACTTGCCAACATTGATGTGTCCTAATCTTTTATGCCATAAGTCCAATTGACTTACTTGAGTCCCATTAACCATTGTATAACCTGCATAATCTGGAACTTCAACTTCATAAGTATATAATCTGTCTACCTTTTGTCCTTTTATAACAAAATTCCCATCCTTCTTCTGATAAGCCTGCCACTGATTATTGTCAAAATCAACCTTCACTCCATTGTCCTCCATTTGTCCAACTGAAATCAAATTTCTTGTAATAGTAGGAACAAACAAAACATCTCTAAGAGTTACATGTTCATTAAGTGGACAATCACCAATGTAAACTACTTCATGCTCAGTACGATCTCCTGTAGCAACTGTGACTCTTGAATCGAGCTTGTGTAAGTTCACAAACATGTTCATATTATGACTCATGTGGTTTGAGCAACCACTATCTACATACCAAGTTTTGTTGTTTACCTTCCTCTTATGTGTCTTTGTATGCATAGCCATAAGATTCATTCTGTGTCTGAGCCTCCTCTTGCACTATGTTGTTGTTTTGATGTATGTGATCTTGGCCTCTTCCTCTTTGTCGTCCTCTAAAACCACCTCTTCTATTTGGGTTGCAGGAACAATCCCTAGCATAATGACCAACTTTACCACAATAATGGCAAGTAAAGTTAGCTTGCTGATTTGGTTGAGTCTGTTGACTTTGTTGTGTTGTTCTTCCTCTTCTAGTCGCATTAAAGCTTCCTCTTCCTCTTGCATTGTTGTTGAATCTTCCTCCTCCTCTCCAATTTCCTCTACCTCTTGATCTATTTGATGAAGTATAAAGAGCTTGTCCTTGACTACCTCTTTGTGAATGATAAGAGTTGCCACCTTCTATGTTGATTTCTTCAGTCATCATGAGCGTTTGTAAATCTTCAAAGGATGGTAGATTCTCTCGAGTCATGATAGATGTAATGAAAGACTTCCATCTTTCATCTTCTCTCAAGCCATTTAACATGCTATTAAACTTTATATCCTCACTAGGATATGCATTAATAGAGGCTAATGCTTCAATAAGAGATTTTACCTCAAGAACATAATCATTAACTGATTGTCACGGTTTCTTTTTTACTCTTGTCAGCTCACCAATAAGTTGTGTTTGCCTCGCTCTATTGGTAGTTACAAATAACCTTTCTAGAGACTCCCAAGCCTCTCTACTAGTATTCAAACCTCTTATATGCCCAAGCATAGTATTCAAAATTGTTCGTGATATAATAAACAGAACTCTTCTGTCTCTTTCGATCCATTCTTGCTCTCTTGCTTGGTTGCTTGTGTAGGAGCTTCTGGTAATACCGGCTTCACTTTTGTACCTGTTATCAATCCACAAAGACCTTTAGACATGAGATAAGACTCCATTCTATATTGCCACAAGGGATAATTTCTCCCGTTTGATAACTTCTCAATCGATGCACTCAAATCTGCCATGCTAAATTGTTGTAAACAAAGAAGAAAATTCAGTAAGATTGATGAAGGATCTGATAAAAAAAACAAATAGCTCTCATACCACAATGTTATGTTTACAAACTTGTAAACATCAAAGTACACAACGAAAGTGATGAGACCTCCCAAGATCTTCAAAAGATCAAACAAATATTTCCAAACTTCAGAAATCAAACTTTCCTCCAAACTTTCAAGAAAATAGAAATAGGTGATTGTAGCAAAATAACCATAAAAAAATCTCTGAGGATAATTTCTCAAAACTAATCATATATTCTGAAAATAGACTCTGAGTATCATGCTTTAGAAACAAAAAACGTCAAAAATGGTGGAGTATAGCTCCCAAACAAATAGCTTGAAGTCAAGGTATGTGGAGGCCTGCAACAGCAAGGTATGACTAACTATCTGAATTGAAAACTGATGTACAACAACAAGAAAACTCAAAGATCTATGGAAAATTTTGATATAGATAGAAAGTATCTCAAAAAGACCTCATAACGACTGAGATATGAAAGTTTGAAGAGAGGTATGTCTCTGATGAGACACCGGATAGACACAAGAAAGAAGATATGCAAAAATGCCTACTTGCGCAAGGTTTTCTCATTAAAAATTGTACAAAAACTGATCTACTTATATAATACAAGTTGCAAGCTTCACAACGCAACAAGAATCACTCAATTTGGCCACCTATACTAAGAAAACCACTCTTTTTATTGAGAGGTTGTCAACAAAAGCGCCTTCCTTGTCGAAAAATAGACACCTCTTCTTTCCTTCTTACTTTTATCTACTTTTGCTCTAAATTAGGAGATGTGAGCGCCTCCACATGTTATTTACCATAAATAATAAACTCCATAAGCCTAAAAAATAATACTTTAGAGCTTGTTCTTATGTAACACAATACATTTAATACAATGATTCAATGTGTACCATAGCCCCAATAGGATTATCAACAACTAGAAGAAAGAAATACAATCCTCTTAAGTTAGTCTCAATGCTTACAGATTAGAGTAACAGAGTTGGAAGAAGCTTAAAGTGAATTACAAGCTCAATACCTCACCCTCCAACAAGCACATAATGAATTGATCACTAAAGTGCAAGCAATAGATATGGTAGTTGTCCAAGATTTGGAGGAGATGCTACGTAAACAGAATGCGAGGAATCCTAAATTACAAAGAAATCTAAGTTTTCTATGAAGACATATGTCTACAGCCATGGAGGAGAATAAGAGGCTTCAACAACAAAATCAAGATAATCTCGAGGTTGCCATGGAAGGAAACCCAAGAACAACCATTAGTCCCACTCAGTTCCAAGTTGTGCCTTCTGATAGCATCTGACTAGTATTAGAAGAACATGCCAATTTCTTGGAGACATATGCCAAGTGGGAAGAGGAGTGTGTGGATCTCAAGAAGTAGCTAGCCAAGCCCAACACACAAATACCGAAGGCCATTCGCCTTCCATAAGATACAAAGGAACTAGAAAATCTCAAAAAGCAAGTTGATGAACTTCAAGCACGACTACTACAATATAAAATACCACCCTCTCCACGGAACTTGAACCCAAAGAATTAGTTGAAATCCCTCTAGAAGAAACATTCGAGGAACCTTATGAGCCCATTCCAATACCTTGGTGATGCAGCACAGAGGAAGGCTAACACAATTTTGAAATTGAAGTGCTAGAATGGCTGAAATGGGTCAAGCAAATTGGCAAAACACACGACAATCGGGTGGCCATATAGATACAATGAATGTCAAATCTTCAAGACATAGTACTAAATTCAGCATGTTTCTAGAACCTCACTCGTCAATGGCTTATCACCACGTCCAAGTTGCAGTATATGCCTTACTTGTTATCGTTAGTGTCCATGTGAAAGGCCGAATAGCCACCAAACACTTCTTTGTATATGTTCTTTAATAAAACATATAGTGGCCTGGTCAGTCACAAATTGTAGAGTTCGACTGCATTTTGTAAGACCTAAGAAGTTTGTCTTCATTCTTCCCATGTACTGTGTTTTTCTGCATATATTGTAGTCTTTGTGTATACCATGTACAACCTTAGGAGCTCGGTTTTCTACTATGAGGATATCTTTGTGGGGATCTCGAGAATTGGCATACCTTGTCATCCAAGTCATCGAAGTCACCATTGGTTCCATTGGCTACGCACGAGGGAGGACCTCAATGATCAAGGAAGATAGAGGTTCTCGGTACTTCCCGAGAGGTCACCCATCCCAATACTATTCCCCCTAGAGCTCGCTTAATCGTGGCAATCTCTTGCCACTAAGCTACACTCTTGTGGTGTCTGAAGAAGTGGAAAGAATTAGCTTAACATTATCTTGAACATGTTTTGGTCCCTCAAAGCTTCATTCTTTGCTTTCAAAGCCTATTTTTGAAGCATTTTTGGGGTGTCTTTTAGAGCCATTTTGGAGTACTTTTGCACATAGTTCTATTCACACAGGTCCAAGAACATCAAGAAGATTGTTCTTTGTACTTGTTCGACAATAGATATCAACCTTTGGGGCTGTGTCTTTCAGCCACACTCATAAAACTACAGGTTTCTCGAAAGGTTTTCAGTTTTGGTGGGAGCAGCCGCTACAAACCTATGTAGGTTTTTTAGCCTAAAACATCATAGTTGACAAACACTTGTAGGTATGATAGTTGTTCATAGGTGCTTGATAAGCCTAGTTGGCTTCTATTGGGTGATTGATTATATGCAATGGAGTCAGTGATTCACTATGCAGGTAAACATGTTAGTACTTGTAGTTTTATGATATTTTGACACTGGTCATATGCTTATTTTGTAGAGGATACTCTGGCAAATTTTTTTTAGATTTTTGGTTTTGTCAACTATACAGTGGTCGATTTACTCCTTGATACACTTATTCATTGGTATTCATGCAAGTGTTCCAAGGAGGAGCTATAACTTGCATGGCAAAGACCATTTTGAGATCCAAAAATTTGATGGCACAAACTTTGCTCCATGGAAGAATCAGATTAAAGATGTGCTAATTCAAAGGAGGCAATGGAGGCTAGTAAATGGGATTTCAAAGAAGCCTGCTGACATGGATGAAGATGATTGGGATGAGTTAGATGAAATGGCCAGGTCTACCATTTGCTTGACCTAGCAGATAATGTTTACTTTACAGTATTAGAGTGTGAAAGTGTAGAGGAGCTTTGGAAGAAGTTATGCAATACATATGAAAAAGAGATGGCATCAAATAAAGTGTATCTGATAAAAAATTATATGACCTTTGTATGAAAGACACAGATAGTGTTGTTGCCCATCTAAATGAGTTTGATGCTATATTCTCCTAGTTACAGGCTCAAAAAATGGACATGGATAATGAAATGAAATGAGTATTGTTGTTATGCACCTTGCCATCATCATGGGATACATTTTGCAAAACTATTAGCAATAGTGCACTTGGTGGTAAACTGGTCTATGATGACATATGTGGAGCACTCTTGAGTGAGGGGATTCGTAGAAAATTTATAGTTGGCACTCAGAGTGGAGATGCATATAATGTTCGCTATTCTTACCAAGGAAAGAATCAACAACGTGGCAGGAGCAAGAATAAGGAAAAGAATGGTCAATGAAATAAGAGTAGAAGTAAATCAAGGAAGAGGGATATCAAATGCCATTATTGTCATAAGAAAGGACACATGAAGAAAGATTGTTATGCATTAAAGAATGCTAAAGGTAAAGGACAGAATGTTGATGGGCATGTTAAACAATTACATGCACCATCTACTTCGACTGTGAAGTTTGAAGAAATTAATGCTATTTTTGATGATGGTGATGCGTTGACACTTGATTCTCTTTCCCACACATGGCTGCTAGATTCTGGTGCTTCTTTCCATGTGACACCACATAGAGAATGGTTCTCTAATTATGCAGCAAAGTCTCTTGGTACCATGAGACTCGGTGACTCTTACTAGTGTGACATTGTGGGGATTGGAGATGTGGTTGTGCAGTTCATTGATGGTTCAAAATTTACTATGCATAATGTATGCCATGTACCTCAGTTATCACGCAGTTTGATGTTAGTAGGTCAACTTGATCTTGGTTACAAGGTGGTCTTCTAACGCTCAATCCTTTCGTATATCAAAGAACAATATGGTTATTGCAAAAGGAAGCAAAGTTGGCTCACTTTATACTTTATTTGTATCACAGAAAGAACACTTGTTAGCTGTTACTGAACAACCTATGGCTTGTATTTGGCATGGTTGTTTGGGCCATATATCTCGTAGTAGAATGGAAAATCTTTCTCATTCTGGCTACTTACCTGTGTTCTCTTTCTCACATTTTTCATTTTGTGAGCATTTTGGTCCTTAGGTGGTTCTCTTTACTTTGTCACTTTCATAGATGATGCTACTAGAAAAGTTTGGGTATATCTTATCAAATCGAAGGATCAGGTATTCCCTACTTTCAAAAAATGTCTTTCTTCAGTTGAAACTGAAAAAGGAACTTAGCTTAAGGCTTTACATTTAGATAATGGGGGTGAGTATACTTCACATGAATTCAGCCTTTTCTGTCAGTCTAGAGGGATTCATAGAGAGTTTACAGCTCCGTATACCCCAGTACAAAATGGTGTAGCTTAAAGGATGAATAGAACTATTCAAACTAGAGTAGTTTCTATGTTGCATCATGCAAACTGTAACATAATCTTGGTAGGAGATGGTTGAACCACACCCTAAGAGAGAGGATTAGGAAGTAATCCTCAACCATGGCTTTTGGGGCAAGTGGTTAGCCCATCACATTCCTAACCAAGAGGTTGTGAGTTCAATTTCTTACATTGGTATCAGAGCCTAGGAAGTAGGCTTGGGCAAAGTGGAATGATCCAATGGCCTCTAAAAAAGGCGCTTGGGCATCCTCCATGTGAAAGGGTAGGAATTGTGGAAGGCGCGCGTCGATTTCAATGATGGACCTTACAATGATTGGGGTGTATCTCCCAATCCGTAGGTCGGATTGAGGCGTGTAATATACCGTTGGAAAGCTCTCGGAACGAACTTTCCAATGAGCTAGCTTGCAATGTGTGAATTCCTTGGGAATCCTTGGATGGAACTTGATTGAGTACATCCTGCCAGTCCCATAGCTGGTCAGGGTACATCCTGCCAGGGTACATCCAGGGTACATCCTGCCAGTCCCATAGCTGGTCAGGGTACATTCCCTAGGAGTTCAAGGGGGGAAGAATGTAACATAATCTTGGTAGGAGATGGTTGAACCACACCCTAAGAGAGAGGATTAGGAAGTAATCCTCAACCATGGCTTTTGGGGCA
The DNA here is from genome assembly GCA_020310875.1 of Ceratopteris richardii. NCBI lineage: Eukaryota > Viridiplantae > Streptophyta > Polypodiopsida > Polypodiales > Pteridaceae > Ceratopteris > Ceratopteris richardii. Next base: position 5,486,397 of record CM035424.1, read on the forward strand.
AGTGGTTAGCCCATCACATTCCTAACCAAGAGGTTGTGAGTTCAATTCCTTACACAAACCTCTCACAAGGCTTTTGGGAAGAAGCAGTATTGACTGAAGTTCATATGATTAACCTTTCACCTAGTACTGCCAAAGGTCTGATGATCAAGTTTTTAGGTGTGAAGCATATGTTCATATACCCAAGAATCTTAGACAAAAGTTGGACCGTAAGTCACAGAAATGCATTTTTCTTGGATATGGTCGAGAATTTGGATATCGCTTATGGGATCTTGAAACACGGTTAGTGATAAGAAGTAGTGATGTCATTTTCAATGAGTCAAAGATGCATAAACAACCCATTAAGGAGGTTGAAGTGAGAAGAGTGGTGTTTGAGGGTACGAGTCCTCTAGTTAGCATGCGTAAAAATGTTGCACATAGGGATGTTCAAGAGAATGTCCAATCAGATCAGTATGTACATGTTCGTGTTCAGCAATCGTTGAGACGCTTTGCACGTGTCTCACATCCACCTGATAGATATGTTCCAGGTTTAGATTTTGTTATGCTAATAGATGCCGGTGAGCCTTCTTGCTACAAAGAGGCTTTGCAGACAAATGGATCATGTCAAGTGGGAGCGTGCCATGAAGAGTGAGTTGGATTCTATTCACAAGAATGGTACTTGGGATTTAGTACCTTTGCCAAATGGAAGGAAAGCTTTACCATGTAAATGGGTATATAAGCTAAAATTCACATCAAATAGTGCTTCTCCAAAGTATAAAGCATGACTTGTTGCAAAGGGTTCTAAGCAACAACATGGTGCTGATTTTGAGGAAATCTTCTCTCCAATGGTCAAGATGAATACCTTGCGCATGTTTCTTGGATTTGTTCAAATGGAGGACTTAGAGCTAGTCCAAATGGATGTGAAATCTGCTTTGTTTTTGGAAATCTTACAAATGAGATCTATATGGAACAACCATAGGGTTATGTAGTTCCTGCCAAGGAAAGTCTAATTTGTAAGCTCAAGAAGAGCTTGTATTGACTTAAACAGTCCCCTAGACAATGGTACCAAAAGTTTGATGCTTTTATGAAGTCTCAAGGCTATTATCGAAGCAATGAGGATCATTGTCTCTACACAAAGAGATGCTCAAATGGCAGCTTGATACGCTTGATACTTTATGTCGATGATATGTTGATTGCTGCGAAGTCCTCTTATGACTTGTATATTCTCAAAATGAAGTTGAGTCAGACATTTGATATGAAGGATTTGGGGGATGCCAAACATATTCTTGGCATGCACATTACTCGTGATACGAGTAAAAGATGCATATACTTATCTCAAAGTGAGTACATATCCAAAGTACTTCACAGGTTCAATATGCAGGGTGGAAAGGCATTGAGTACACCTTTACCCACATATGTGAAATTGAGCAAGGATGATTGCCCCAAATCAAATGAGGAAAAGGAATTCATGACCAAAAATCCCTATCAATCTACTGTTGGTAGTCTCATGTATGCAATGGTAGCTACGAGTCCAGATATTGCATTTACAGTGGGATTTGTGAGCAGATATATGTCTAATCATGGCAAGAAACATTGAGAAGCGGTCCATATGATTTTAAGATATCTAACTGGCACTAAGGACAAGTGTCTATGCTTAGGTAGAGGGAAAGCATCCATTATTGGTTACACAGATTCTGACTATGCTGGTTGTGTAGACAATCATAAATCTACATCAAGGTACATTTTTCATTTTGCTGGAGGTGCTATCTCTTGGAGATCTCGCCTTTAAGAATGTAGAGCTATTTCCACCACAAAAGCAGAGTATGTCGCAACAAGTGAGGCATGTAAGGAAGCATTATGGCTTTCTTGTCTTGCTTGTGATATGGGTTTACCTCAACATGTACCTCGTTTGCTCAGTGATAGCCAGGGTGCCATTGCTTATTCTTGAGAAGGTTCACACTCGAGATAATGCTGCAAATGCTTTGACTAAAGCTCTACCACAGGATAGTATTCAACATTGTTGTCACTTGATGGGGGTTACTTGATTCATGATCTTATAGAGTGACTTGTGTATTGTGTAACATGCCCATTAGGTGGGAGGTATAGTTTGTATACTTACGCTCAGGTATTCTTTATCATTCTTCATTTTTTCTCCCATAGTTACTTTGGGCATATTGGCCTTTAGTGGGAGATTCTTACCGTCCATGTAAAATGTATAATGGCCATCGGACACTTCTTTGTATATGTTCTTTAATAAAATATATAGTGGCTTGGTCAATCACAGATTGTAAGTTCGATCGCATTTTGTAAGACCTAAGAAGTCTGTCTTAGTTCTTCTTGTGCACTGTGTTTTTCTACATATTTTGTAGTCTCCGTGTGGAGAACCATGTACAGCCTTATGAGCTCAGTTTTCTACTCCGAGGATATTGTCGTGGAGCTCTCAAGGATATTGTCGTGGAGCTCAGTTTTCTACTCCGAGGATATTGTCGTGGTGCATCGCCATCAAAATACTTCATTAATTTGTACTACCCATTGACTAGAATGCAAAGATGAAAAGGTTGATGTGGGTAGAAACAATGTTTGCAACTCAATTTGAGACAAAGGACCTCCCAGAGTCAAGAAGAAAAGGTACGATCCTCCAACTAAACTAGCACACATGATTATTAGAGACTTATATAGAGATGATGCACACCTGATCCAAAACACCCTTGTATATAAAATATAATCCATGCTATTGTTGTTTACCATGCCAAAGGCCATGGCCTGAAATTTGCAGTCAAGGTGAACACCACTAAGGGTTGCTCAGATTGGAACAACTATCCTTACTTAGCTCCACCAAAAGGACTATCCACCATGGCTTACATGATATCAACCATACACCATTGGTCATCCCACTTCAAGAATGTGCCTCACATTGTTGCTAGAATGTGTATGAATATTTTTGAGCTAATGACAATGGTCTTCAAAACATTCAAGAATGTCAAAGCCCCGTATATCTTTGCTCTTGGCTTCAATGAGGGTAATCTTCACTTGGCATATGATATGAGTAAAACCCCTCCATCAGCACTATCTATGCTTGGCATGCTTGAATAAAGTATCTACCTACTTGTTATAAGTAGACTTTTGAGGAAATGTTCTCCACAGGGTTCTGGGAATACCACTCAAAGATCTTCATCCCTATACCCACCCATTTATTGCACCTCCTCACAGTATAACATGCCTTGCATACAGAATAGCTACACATTCCACATCCGGATGTACCAGGTCTTGTTGATTGGGACAACTTAATGACAGATCTAGCAAGAGGCCTCAGACTCAAAGAACATCACGTAGCCATTGATGTTGTTGAATATTATATCACACATCCTTCACAACAAAGGTTTGTAAAGGACAATAGATGCAAGAAGGGGGGGGGGGTATATTGGCAATGGTAGTAGCCAAGGAAGTCTAGGCAGCTTGACGAGACAAGAAAGCATGAGACACACCAGTCAAAAAGAATCATAACAAAGAGAGGGCCAAACAGGACCAAGTAGACAAGGAAGTCAAATAAGATCCAACAATTAGGCCCAACAGATTTTCGAATGCCACTCCTCATGAAATAGTGATTTTGACCACTACATGCCATTGTAAATTCCATTTTTTGTTAATTCTAACTCCATTTTGTTCAAGCTGAGGATTACTGGAGGTCGAGGATTGTTAGATGTAGGTACCTACGGATTTTCATAGCTTTTACAGCTTGTTTGAGCCTCCGAAATAGCTTAGGAACCTAATTTTTAACTAGTTGGGATAAAAGGTCTGGACAGGGCCAAAGCTAGTGAAAAACTATAAAAAGAGCTAGAGAGCTCATTTTTCACGTTGGCATTTTGGGAATTGAAGTGAACAAAATACATTGTAATTACATTTTTGGTTAATCAAAGATTCCATTGCTCCATCTCTTTGTCTTATCGTGTGTGTGTGTGTGTGCATGTTAATGTGCTTCTCACACACATTTGTACTCTCACTTGCTCATGGTCATCATGTCTCCTTGGATTGAAAATCATGAGGTGGATCTCCTCACGTTGATACTCATCATTGTGCTAGAGTGACATAGATAGATAGATAGATAGATAGATAGATAGATAGATAGATAGATAGATAGATAGATAGATAGATAGATAGATGTTACACTTGTGTCTTTGGAGTAGGTTTGATTTGAACCATTTCTCTATACATGGGCACTTTAAGTGATTGGACTATTTTCTTGCTTTGAGGTGGTTTCCATTTGTCCATGTCAATCCGTAAGTTGATATCTCTTATCCGATTGCATCCTTCATACAAGAGAGAACTGTTGTGCAAAGTGTTTGTAAATTTACAAGGTAAGCTTGAAAGCGTTTGTAAATTTGCAACCCCATTTTGCTCATAGCCTAAACTAGAATTAAATGGTATGAGTTTAAAACAAGCATCAGTTGACAAGGTTGGAGAATACATTTCACAATCTTATCATCCAATTTCCTAGATTGTTTCTCAGACAATCATGCATATGTGAGACAACCAAAAACACAAAGATGAGAAACAAATGGCTTGTGACCATGCCAAGATTCATAATGAGGTAAGTTTGTAATTATTTTGTAAGAAACCTATTCAGTACATCCTATACTGCATATGCATCATGATCCATAAATTTCCCATAATTTTTGAGCTTATATAGCCCACAACACAATGTATCAGATGCAGTAATTTTGTTGCCATTGAAAGATTGCCTCATCATCCATAATTTTTCCATAAGTTGTGAGCTTATATAGCCCAACACAATGTACCAGATGCAATATTTTTTTTGTCATTGAAAGATCATGAATTGTACAACTAACATCAACAAACTTAACCACCAAGCCCATCTTGGCTAGTGTCAACATTGATAACATATTCTTCTTGATCCTTGGAACATATAAAACATTTGGCAATGTGAATGTACTACCATTAGCAATAGGTAAGGAGAATTTGTCCAGACCCCACGACAAGATATGAGGAGTTTTTTGCACATGTGATAGTATTCCCATCGAGGGTAGGCTCAAGTGAGGTGAAAAAATGACATTGAGAGGTAATCAGAAGAGAATCTCAATATACTCCATCAAACCACATTAGTGTCTACATCTTATTTAGTAAAAGAAGTTACTAAGTTTCTGAGTATCAATATAAGCATTTATCATCTAATGGTCTACAAGCAATCATCATCTAATGGTCTTATATTTGTACATGACATTCTTTCAATGATGGGAATATTTTCCTTTTGTAGCATGGTATCCATTTGTCCATATCGAACTTAAGGAATCCTTTTTTAGGGTGGTATCCATTTGTCCATATCGATCCTTAATTTGATATATACGAATCACGATCCAATTGCATCCTTCATGAGAGAGAGAAGTGACATGCAAAGTGCTTGTAAATTTACAAGGTAAGCCTGAAAGCATTTATGCATGGTGTTCCCAAACAAGTAACTCTTCCTCTTTCTCACAATGGAGTAGAGTCATCAATTTCTACATACACCATAACTATATACTATAACAATAAGTCAAGTTTATATCATTCTTTAATGACTTATCCCCAACAAAAATGAATCTCATGCCCAAGCCCCCAAAAGAGTAAAGAAGATGACTAAAAAGAGGAACAGGAGTTAAGCTCAGTTCCAATTGAGCGACACATTTGTGTTGGTCAGTTTGAGAGCAGCACATTTGTGCTGGTTAGTTTGAGCTCCATGGGCTCTACTAGTTCACATAGAGCCATGACAATGTTAAAATCCTATATTAAATATGTATATCTATCGGTTGAGGATTTCACATAAACAATTAAAGTGTATTGTTGTTTTAAGGTAGGCTTACTATCTAGTGTACCCGGAACACTATTTTTTTTTTCATGAATGAATAAAGATAATATAACCATCTGGAGGAGAAGGTGTGGTCCCATTCTTTGTGAATGAACTCAACCTTTTTTTTTTGATAGTACAATGAATTGGAAAGACACTCTCGTGAGGTAGAGGCACCCATCCTGGGGAACTTCATGAACACTCATCTTTGGGAACTCATGAATATGTCCAACAAGGATTTAAACTCAAGACTTCCTTCTAAAGATTCAAAACATCAACCACTAGTCTTAATTTGAATATATGTAATAAAACAAGAGAAATTGCATTTCCTTTGGATATCTTCATTAGATTTCTTATATATATATATATATACAAGAGAAGTCGCATTTCCTTTAAATTGATGGGGAAATCTTCACGTAAGACACGCAGGTCAAGTGGTCCCAATGAAATGATTCAAAACTTCACGAAGTGCTGCAAGAAGACCTGAATTTACTAATTGAAGTGCACCCTCCTTCTCACTCATATGAAAAGGGAGGCAGCGACAGAGGCACGGGCAAGGTGAGCGGTAGTCGTTCCCGTCTTACTTCGTAATTCCAGAGCCCGTTCACAGGAGACAGGCATCCACAATGGATGAATACGCGCGTGAGATGATGGACCTGAAGACACTAGTCACCCGAACTCTCGAGAAGAGGGGTGTCCTAGCCAGAATACGGGTACCTTGACGTCCTTATCCCTTGCCTCAATGCGCAGTCTGACATGTTTACAGATCTGTGTCCTGCATTGTTTTCTTCCATCTGAACTCCTTTGATTTCCCTCAAATGTCCGCCACTTAGTTTATCTAGTCGAACGCTTCATATGGATTTGCCCCCGGAGTGCACGCTCTTACATTGAATAGTATTGTGAAGACTTATGTGCATCCCAATATTGTCCGAATTTACAGAAGGATCGTTTCCAGACTTCACCTTTACTAGAAAATCTGTTCCTTGAACTTGTGGAAATTAGGGTAGATTTTTGCCCTGCACCGATTTTCTAGGGTTTTATTTCTTAGTAAACAAAGTGTTTTTCAGTTCGAGAAGAGCTGGAAAAGATCAGTATCAATGATCATCACTCACTGCTTACCTTCAATGGTCTATTCCAAGCTCTTCGGATATTTTACATCCACATTTTCAAAACGCTATCTGAATGTGATTGCTCATTCATGTCATGTACATTTTATCCCTTTACATACTAGCAAGTATGTGGCGCAAGATTCTTTTCAGGTTGTTCATAGAACAAGAGTTGGGCTTTTTTGTTTTATCTTTTATTGCCACAATTTCATGATTGTGGTCTTTTTTGCTGGTGTATAAGTCGATTCTTTTCCACCATGGCAAATTTCTACCATCATTTTTTTCTTTGACAATTGTTTGTAGTATGTAGGATAAGTTGGGATTTTAGATATTATTGCAAGATTATAGCATTGGGTTTGTTGAACGGAGAAACAACATGAGTCTTCTAGAACTTGAGAAGTTACTAAAGACACATTGCAATCTCAAGTTATTGGAGAGCAAAAGAAATCACATTGCACCACTACAAATCTTGAAATAAATTTATTTATTTAGAATTGCAATGTTCATTCAGCATTGTTCCTTACAAATTTATAATTTCTCATGTGATGACTTTGATGGATTGTTTTATGTTACATATATGTTAGTATTGACTCCATTGATATTGGAAAAATTAAAGATATCCCTTAATGACCACATGAAAAACCTTTCGCATGTTATTTAAAAGAGTTTGAACAGTTTATGTGACAAAGATATAGAAGTATAAGATCAAGTGATAGATTAGGTAACTAAAAAATAGCAATCGTGATTCATAATTTTAAAACTTGTGATGTTGCTTATGTGATTATTAGTATGTTACTAATCCATTGCAAATTTGCATATTGCAATAGATCATGATCAACCATCTACGAGCTGAAGGTTTTCGAAGATTGCTCCTCGACGAGTTAGACGAGAATGTGGATCACATAGACTCCATTCTAGTAGAAGGAACATGGAGATAGCTTTCCTTGATGATTGGACAGTTAGATCATCAAAATCTATTAGTGACTATGACAATCATTTAGGAATTAGACCTTGATAATTTAGAGAGGACTATAATATTGATACCTCATCATGGGCTAGTTCTTTTGATGAGGATATTATAGATAAGACGTTGATCCTTGAGTCTAGAGTGCTCAAACATGAGCCATGACAAGCTTTCATGTATTATTACTTTCATGTGGCACTTTCCACAATCCATGGTGACTTATGAGTATCATGATGTATTATGTATGGTTATTGCTTGCAACTTTTTAATCATCACTGTCATGACTCATTAGAGTTCATATTGATTATGAATTGGTCTATCATATGTGATCTAATGTGTGGTATTTCTAAATCTCATGATTTTAACAATGGTAATGAATGATGACAACGATGGTTAATGAATAATGAATGATAAACTTTGAAGCATATTTTTTATTAGTTTATGCAATATTCATATTTGGGTTATATATATATATATGTGTGTGTATATATGTATGTATATATATATATATATATATATATATATATATATATATATACATACATACATACATACATACATACATACATACATACATACATACATACATACATACATACATACATACATACATACATACATACATACATACATACATACATACATACATATATATGTGTGTGTGTGTATATATGTATGTATGTATATATATATATATATATATATATATATATATATACATACATACATACATACATACATACATACATACATACATACATACATACATACATACATACATACATACATACATACATACATACATACATACATACATACATACATACATACATACATACATACATACATACATATGTTTGAATGTATGTATATATGTATGTATATACACACATACACACTGTGTGAAGAAAAAAAATTTTATGAGATGGATAAAGTCCAATGGACTCTTGTTAATCGTATCACCATTGAGTTGCTTGAGTGCGCTAGAAGAAAGTGTAGGCTTGATCTTGCATATTTTGACATATGGGAAGCCATTGATAATGAGGATTTAGATGGACGAGTTTCCATTGAAGGCAGAGTGTAGACAGATATTCAAAGAGGACTTAAGTGGAAGAATTACAATATCCATGATGGATATATTTATTGCATGAAGAAAAGTGGTGTCCCAAGAGATATAAAGATGAGACCATATGTTTTGTATGAGTATCATGACAGACATAGTGAAGGACATCCAATAGTTAACAAGACGCATGATCTTGTTAAGAGGTAGCTCTATTTGCTTGGACTACACAAGGACATGCTTGATTATGTGCACAAATGCAATAAATGCTAGGTCAATAAAGATTGAAGATTGGAGGTCTTCTCAACCCTTTGGATATTCTTAATGGGAAATGGGAGGGTATTTACATGGACTTTATAATAGGATTATTTTAGACATGGAGGGGGGCACGATTGAGTCTTGGTAATTGTGGATGGATTAATCAAAATCTCTAGGTTTATTTTGACATGTGGGAGAGGGAAGACAAAAGAATTGGCCAAGGTCCTTGGAGAGAACTTTACCAATTATACGATCCTCCATTACACATTGCTTCATATTGGATGGGGAGTTTGTTAGCAAATAATAGCTCAAGATAAAGAAATAGTAACACATGAGAGAGAACATACACGCATAGACTCAAGAGAATACCTAAGATGGAGGCAAAAAGTCATATTGTTACATCTGCACGCTTCTAGGACATTTGAATAGGGGTTTGTAGCTATTGTTTGGCCAATGTGTCTTTGGACTGGCCAATTCCGTGTGAATTGGGTCATTTCACTTGAGTATTATAAATAATCTTCTATCCTACTGCAGGAGGAGAGGGAGGAGCCCCAAGGAGGTGGGAGATGGTTGATGAGTAGGGATTGTTAGGAGGGGGTTGCATGGGAGCAACTTCCCTTTTCGTATGTCATTGTTGGAAGCTGGATTGGAAAAAAGAAAGTGACATGAGGCAGTTACCTGTACCCCTATGTGGGTGCTTGGGATGGGGCTGCGCTGCAATTCATGGAATCATGAGCAGGTGAGATTAGAGAAAAGGATAAATCCCACGGGAATAAGGAAAAGAATCAACCTTTTATTTGCCGTGAGTGAAGTTTTCTTCTCGAATGAAAGTGGGAAAGCACAAAAACTGGTGGTGAAAATGGCCTTTTCTGATTTTGTTCTGAACCTCTCGGGGAATAGCCTAATTCCTGCCCCCTTGGCCATGGAAACCTCCTCAAAAGGCTAGTGCTTGAGGGAAAAAAGGGTTAAATCTCTCATCTGGCTGGCTCTTGAGACAATATGAAGGAAGGCCTTGGAGAAGCTTGGTTAATGGCTTGGATGAGTAGAAAAACTAGGCATTGGCCTCCTTTGGGCAGGATGATTGTTGGAAACCAATGTACATATGGTCCACATTCCAACAATTCTACATTTTGGACTTAGCATTTTTTTGTACAGTTTGGGTAAAACTTTTTTAGGCTAGATAGATAGAGCTTGGCTAGAGCTATCTAGTGGTATGCTTCATTTTTCCATCAGAGGTCAGAATAGGGAGAAAAGTAAAACCCTAATTTAGCTCAAAATGGAGGATGAACATTTTCTGGAGGTCCAAACTTTTGAAAAGCTAGGTTAAAAACAGCGATCAAAACTTAAAATCAGCTAATTTTAGCAATGGTTTTTAAATTAACCACGAAAAGCCAGTTTTAAACGAAAAGCATGTTAAAAAAAAGTGATCACAGATTTTGGCTAAAAAAATTTCAGATTTTCGTTATTTTTTCGCTGTAGCTTTATTTGGGAGGCTATTACTATATAAGGAGCATGTTGGCACACTCTTGAACAATCTTAAGCTAGAGTTTTGGAGTTCTGAAGCTTTGGAGGTGAAGATTTGGTGAAGGAGAGGCTACTCTCTTGGAGCAAGGAGTCTTCTACAAGGTGGTGGCAGCTATCTTTTGTAAGTTAGCCTTATATTCTGTTTTTAGGGTTTACGAACCCTAAAATCAGAATTAGGGTTTGCTGATTTTCAGATTTTTTGCACTTTCTTGTGAGGTTAGGTTCACTTCGTTGCTCATTCGCTTCACACACACTCATATTATAACAGTATAATCTGAATTTTGTATCATCATCTTCTTGGCTATTCTTCCATTAGTGAGTGCAAAACATTATATGGTTGAGTAGTACTCCCATGTTGTAATTTGGACATCTATTTTTTAGTGAGTAAGCATCTTGCTTATGTTCCCTATCCTTGTTTTAAGATCTCTTTCTTTCTATCTCTCACTTATCATCTTGATTAATTAAGTGTGTATGCTCAAAGGTTTTTATTTTTGGAACGATCCTGAGGCCCCAAATTCCAACAATGATATAGTGATGCCTCCGGATGAGATTCCCACCTTGGAGGATACTGTTTCATGCGTCTCATTAGAGCCAATCCTAAAGTGGAAGCAATGACTTGAGTCAGATGAGACTTGGGAGTCAGTCATATCGTTAAACAATCTTTTTCCTAGGTTTATTATTGAGGAGATTTCTGAGGACAAGAATTGGAAAATAAGAGGGGAAGTATTACGCCTCCACCTTTCCAGGACATCTAGATGGGGGTTTGCAACTATTGTCCGACAAGTTGATGTTCGGCCAGTGTGTTTATTGGGACCAGCCAATTTAGTGTGATGTGGGTCATTTCACTTGAGTCTTATAAATAGGATTCAAGACCTCTCATTGGTATTCTTGGCATATCTTGGCATTGCATGATAGAGCCTTGTCACCCGTTCCAGTAGGGGATTGGTGGTAGGGATACGAGTCCCAAGGAGGTCGCTTCTCGTTAGGTGTTGTGGACTCCTAGGCTCGGGGGTGAGCCCATATTAGATCTATGGATGGGAGGTGAGTCTTGACTCTCATGTTCTCCCTTCTATTTGTTTGTGGATTTGGCTTGTCTTGTATGATCTAGTAGGGAGGATCTTGGAGGATCTAACACATATGCTCCAATTATTGATCTACATGTACAAGATGACAATATGCTCCAAATTACAAAAGCATAGTGACATGAAAACAACACAACAATACTAAAGAGAGCAAGTGATGGTAAGGGACAAGGCATGAAGAGACTTTAGGTAAGATCTTAAAGACAACCTCTCACAAGAGCATCTTTAAGTGTATCAACATACACTCCTAGAGCATCTCCATTTTTTAAAGAACACCTCCATGAGCAAACTCTAACACCTCCATCAACATGTGTTTGTGTAGATGAGGTAATCTCCTTTCATCCTAGAGTATGTGAGCATCAACACTCATAAGAAACTTAGTGTGTCAAGAGTTTGTTCTTATAGATCCACTGGCCATGCGTGAGCTATAAATCAGTTCTAAAAATTCTATTATGGACATATATATTTTTTTTGCTCAACTTTATTTTTCTTTATTTATGTTTGTGCCTAACTTTTAATAGTGATGTGCCTTTTAATCTTTTGCCTTTGATTAGCTTTTAATGACTTTAAATAGGATTTTTATAAGTGGCAGTTCAAATGCATGTGAAAAGTTGCAAACTAGGGTTTAATATTAGGAGGTTCATATGAGGTTGATTAGTTAAGTATTATATATGGTTGGAAAGCTCTCTTTGAGTATTGAAGGAATATATGATTAGTTCATATGGCACATTTTGATCATTTTGACCATTTTTGGGAAATGTTGATCGAATTTAACTTTTTGTTCTATTACATCATTCATGAATATATACAGTGAATAGTATAAAAAGTCTCGAAATAACAGTATAGAGTTTTAGTAAGTCCTAAAATCTAAAATTCCAATAAATTTCCCTCGAAGTTCTAATTTGGGGTTTTCTTTTGTCTTCTCTTTCTAACAAACTTATTGTGTGGAATGAATCATTCCACAGGTAGATACTTCAATGCGTGTTGAGGTATGAGTCTTTTTCTACAATCCAAAGTCCATAGTTGTAGCCAAAGTATGAAGCTGTTGTTCCATAGATTCCAGGACTCTTGCATATGAATCTGTCTTCTCAATTTGATGTAGATTCTCTTGAAGTTCAAATTAAATTCACAATCGACAAACTTCTAATAAGGTTTGCAAATAGAACTCCTCTACCATCTTCTCAAGAAGATATCATTTTACCTTGCACATTGGATAAACTTGAGAAAGAACTGTGGATGATTTTTGATCAAAGAAATCCATTCTTCAATTTCTTTTGTAGCTTCTTCATCGTCAAATGTACTTTTTTTTAAAAACAAAATTATGTCATAAACAAGAATTATATTCGTTCTTTTCATTCCTTGAAGAGATTTCAATAGAATACGAAGTGTTTTTTGCAATCGAGGAACTCAGAGAAGGATAAGTGCAAGTGAATCATGTGAAGCAAATATGAAATCTCTTCAACAAAATAAGTTACAAGATCCACATTACTTTCATTCACATGACAATAGAAGAAGAGTCAACCACAAGATCTATACAATCATAAAATGTACTAAACAAAGATTTCTATGACCACTCATAGATATTATACAGTTATTTAAAAAAAAATCATGATGCATATTGAGCACATATGTGAAACATCAAACACATAAAATTTCAACGAGATGGAATATGACTTTCTGAGTAGTAAGAGTTAGTGTCCCTATGTTTTTCACAAGAAGAGTTCAATTATTAGCATAAGAAACCAAAAAATTTTGCTTAGTAGTGTTGGAAAGATTGTCAATTATCAAACCCAAATTTATGCTTTTCAAAGAGCTTTTCATGTTAAACTATTATTGTGAATCAATGGTATGGTTTGATCTACGAAAATCACATCGATCCAAGGGTTTTAATGAATTATTATTGGGTCTACCTCACTTCCAACGTTTGATATCAAAGCTCTTGCTGTACAAAAATAACTTAATCCTAAGATAAGTGATTATAGAGATTGATGGGAACAAGAAGACAAAGTTGATAGAATGTCAAATTTTATGTGGAGTTTCATGATGATGAATTCGCTAGTTTCCAAGGACTTGTGGAATATTGTCGATGGTAAACTTCCAAGACGAAGGCAATTGGTTGAGGAGATTGGTCTTGTTCCAAGAAGCTTGCTGTATTAATGTCGGTCCAAGAGAGGAAGAAGAAGATGTTTCATCATTTGGAGACGAAGGAAAGTATATTGCATTCTCTCTTATAGCTATGGGTATGAAGTGGCATGTTATTTCTCAAATCAAGTCATGCAAATCCTCTCATCAAGCTTGGTTGGAATTGTAGAATCACTATGTAGTATGGAAGAAAAAATCCTTCACACATGGAATTTGGTGAGTCTGTTTTGTCACGTAATTTGAAGCGTAAGGACATTCATGATCAACTTCTTAATATTGGGGTCAACATTTTTGATGAAGAGATGGTAAATGCACTTATTAATTCACTTCCATCTACATTTCACTCTTTTGTTACTTCTCTCCCTCTACAAGAGAGAGATTTCATTTGAAGAGTTGGAGTTGTTATTACTTGAATATGAAGATCATGAGAAGAGTATGGAAGAGACTGATGCGGCCATGGTGTCATCATCCAAAAGCAAGAAGGAGATTAAGAAGAAGAACGAAACTCAATAATCAAAGTGGCATTCAAGAAAGTCATATTTGGAAGAAAACTCCAATGACTTAAGTCATATTTGGAAGACAAAGGTATTTCTCATCAGTTCACTATTGCTTATACTCTAGAGCATAATGATATTGAAGAGAGAATCTTATAGTTGTTGAAATGGAATGTAGTATGTTATCTTCAAAGAAGCTTTCGCCAAACTTTTGGTTTGATGCTATTCATACAAGGAACCACATTCTTAATATGATTTCAGCAAAGGCGTTAAAGGTGATTACACCTCATGAAGCTTATTATGGTAAGAAACCCAATGTGATAAAGTTTTTGGTTCTCTCTCCTATGTTGACATTGACAAGAAGGATCATTATGTTAACATTGACAAGGATCGTCATAAGCTCGATGAAAAAGCTATCAAAGATTTTTTTTATTGGTTAAGTTGTTGAAAGCAAATGTTATATATTCTATGTTCCATAAGTAAAGTCTTACTCTCACGCAATGCTTATATTATTGAAAATCATATTCATGATAAAAATTTAGAAGCTCCAAAAGCAAATAAGTATCCATTTTTTTGAAAGGAGTTTAGATCCTTAAATTCAAGGAGACAGTAGAGGTGATCGATCTTCTCAAACCCCTACTCAGATATATAAAATAATGGAAAAAGGAGAAAGTTATAACCACTCCTATAGAAACTAAATTTTATTTGCTATCACGACAACCTTCACCTTCTTCTATTCTTTCTCAACCTATAGAAGAAGAATCAATTCAAGAAGTTAGAGTCTTATAAAAGTCCAGAGAAAAGAGAGATTGCATCAATTTTTAAGAAGATTCAAAGGTGGTCTTGTAGACCTTGCAAGAAAGTGGCATTCAAACCTTGAAAGGAAGGACAAGCAGTCAAAAAGATCAAGCAGTTTAGGTAAATTATGCAAAATTTTTTAAGATTTATAATATTCTTGCTTTTACTTTAGTTGAGAATGAACTCGCTAGTATTCAAGATGCACTATGTAATCCTGTGTGGAAGAAAGCAATGAAAGAGAAGATTGATTCTATTCATAAGAATCAAACTTGGAAGCTTTGTGAGTTACCTAAAGAAAAGAAAGCAATTGGTGTTAAGTGGATATTTAAGCTAAAAAGAATAGCTTATGTGACTATTGACATGTATAAAGCATGTTAGTTGTCCAAGATTAGGCATAAAAGAAAGGTAAAGTCTATGATGAAACATTTTTTCCTACTTTTAGAATGTCCATAGTTAGAATTGCACTTTCTTTGGGTTTTGAAGAGAAAGATAAAGAACATCTTATCTGTAAGCTAATCAAAGATCTTTATATATAGTTTGAAGTAAGCACTAAGAGCTTGGTATGAGAAGATTCATTTATATCGTATTTTCACTGGTTTAAAAAACTAAGAAGCTACACCTACTCTCTATGTTAAGTCAAAGATATCTGTGCTGAGTATAATCATCATTTATGTTGATGATATGATCATGATAGGTCAGATTTATAGTTTTTTAAGTCAAAACTCATGGAAGTGTTTGATGTTAATGATCTTGGTACTTTATCTTAGCCAGTGTTGCATATGCAACACGTTGCGAATGTTCATAACTTTTGCAATGCAACTCCATGGTGCCTACACGTTTGCAAAACATTGCCATATCAAAAAAAAATATTTTCCAACAGGCCGAAAATGGTTCACAAAGAAGGGTCTTTTAAGTTTAAGCACTATAACTTGTGAACAAAAAAATTGGTGAGCTGAAGAAAGACCAATACCTCAATTTTGGGGGGGGGGGGAGGGAGACAAAGAGAGTATACAATGTTCCACTTACCATATGATCGTTCCAACATCACGTACCATATCACATCATGCATATGCATACATATGTATATGTATGTACTATGTATATATTTATGTGTGTATGCATGTACTATATGTGTATGTATGTATGTATGTATATTCCTATTTTTGTATGTTTAACAGATATGTTTATTTACTTAGTTATGTATGTATGTGTGTATTCATATATGCATGTTTGTATGATGTTATTCCTATAGTCTATTACTCTCTTTATTGAAAGACGTGTATTTACTTACGTATGTATCTAGTATATATGTTTGTATGTTTGTAGTATGTACCTACTATGTACATAATATGTATGCATATATTTATGCATGCATTTGTGTACTGTGTATATATGCAATATGTATATACTATGTGTATATGTATGTAAAAATGTATGTATCACGTATGTATGTAGTATATATTTACTACTACGTATGTTATATAATATAATCTATGCATGTATGTACTATGTATATATGTATGTATGTACATGACAAGACACATCGATAACCTATATATTTGATATGAACATTATATAAATGTTCACATGTCTATTTTTCATACCTTTTTTTATGATACTTAAGCATTATTAAGAGGATTTTTATACCTAGGATATCTAGAATTTAAGAAAAATCTAAAATAAAAATTGATGTTTATGCATCTTTATCAGAACTTGGGGTTCATAACTTGAATCCATTGCTAGCGCGTTAGCAACCCATTGCCTACCATGTTGCCATCCCGTTGCTATTCACTATGATCTTAAGAATGAACTCATTCATAGGGATAATTGTGTCTATATGACACAACAAAAATTACATCGAGAAACTTCTAGAAAGATTTGAAATGCTAGATTCTAAACCCAAGCAAACTCCTATGGATGTTAGTGTGTCTTTGTAAGCAGAAACAGAGTCAGATCCTTTTGATGCTACTATATATACTCAAGTAGTTGGTTGTTTGATTTATCTTTGTAGTACACGTGTTGACATTGGATTTGCTTTTTCTTAAGTATCAAGGTTTATGCATAAACCTCTTAAAATTCATTGGAAAGCAGTGAAGCTAATTTTTAGATATTTGAAAGAAACTATGA
This sequence comes from Ceratopteris richardii, assembly GCA_020310875.1. NCBI lineage: Eukaryota > Viridiplantae > Streptophyta > Polypodiopsida > Polypodiales > Pteridaceae > Ceratopteris > Ceratopteris richardii. The sequence goes on from CM035424.1 coordinate 5,503,767, forward strand.
ACTATGCAATGGTTTTTGTTAAGTCATTGGAAAGCAGTGAAGCTAATTTTCAGATATTTGAAAGGAACTATGAACTATGCAATGGTTTTTCTTAAGCCACCATATTTTATACTTCAAGGATTTGTAGATTTTGATGTGGAAGATGACATAGACTCAAGGATATCTACTAGTGGTTTTTGTTTCTTTGTCAGAGAATGCTTATTTCTTCCAGTGAATATGTGGCAGATTTTTTTACCAAGTCATTATCCATAGACGGATATCAAAATGATGCAGATTATTGAAGCTTATCTTAGTATGAAATTGAGGGGGGATTGTTGGAAACAATGTCAAGTTCAAACCCTAATTTGTGCTTTGTAAAGAGCTTTACACTTTCAACAATGATTATAAATTAATTGATATGATTTAATGCAAAAAAGACCACATCAATCCAAGGGTTATAATTAATCAGAAGGTTTATTATCAAAATAGACCATACACAATTAAAAATAAAAAAGCCATCCTGGAATTCCCACCTCAATTTGTGGCAAAGATCATGGGAGCTTTTTTGAGGCTCTATTTGGCTATAAAATAAGCCCGTGGGATAGTCAAAAGTTATCTTATATCATACTCTAGCATTAGAAGGTCTTTTGTGCTCTTCTTTGGAGGCATTTGAAGCATATTTGAAGGAGAGCTGTTGCTATCAGCACTTGCTGGTGTACCAGGTTTTTCTAGCCTATCACTTCAAGTGGAGTCAGATCTTGTAGCTGGCAACAGCAGAGAAGAATATTTTTTATTAAGGTTGCAGATTTTCTCTCTAATTCTTTGCACATAGGCTGATTTTCTTACATTCAGTTAGTCTATCTCCTCATTATAGATCTCTCACCTTCTTTAACTGTGAATCATACTTCTCTCCAGTTCTCTCCAATTTATGTACCTAGATCCATTCTATATTTTTATCTAAATTTTGTATATTACACACATTGTATACTTATTCTTTCATCAAGTAGAATTTAATTTATAGTAGCCTTTTGTTGGAAGTGTGGTAGGCCCAAATAATTATCAAAGGTTAATCAAGGTCTTACATAACACACCTTGACCACATTAAATGAGATGAATGACAATAGAATAGAGAGAAAACACTTATCGAAGTGTAGCAATTGAATTCTAATTACACACTCATTAAATGCTAAATATCAAATATACAATGTGTCGAAAGATACAAAACTGAATATTGGCTGAATGAAAAAGGGTTCTAGGTACAAAATGTAGAGAGAATGTGCCTAAGAGGTTATTTGAGGGAGATATGTGTAATTGGAAGTGAATAAAGTGTCGAAAATAGTGAAAACAGCAAACCCTAATCTGAAATTAGGTCTTCTCCGAAAATAGAAGCTTATACTCATAAAATCAGCCTACACACTTTGCTAGTATGAAAAAGATGGAGAGAAGGCCTCCAAAAACTCTTCCAAATTTGCATAAACTCCTCCAAGCGTCCTCTTAGCTCAAAACCCTATAGCTTGTGTATAAAGATCTACACAATTGGATCATAAAGTGTGTACAATAGGCCTCCTTGTATAACTAAGTCTTCAAGCAGAAAAGCTCCCATGAAAAAAGCCAAAAAGCAAGTCATGCATGATTATTGCCAAAAATCACAAAAACGCAAAATAATGGCTTTTTGTTTTTTGAATTGCTTTTAGTGATGGCTTTTAGGGTCAATTGAATAAGGGCCATATGATTAAGTGCTTTTGGAAGTGAAATCATAACGATTGATCTTGAAAAAATGAAAAGCATTGCAATGATAAGAAATTAGGGTTTTGCTTTTGAACCTCTTTTAAGTGTCAAATAGTGGAGTGTTATATACCATTAGAAAGCTCTCAAAGAGTGCTTTCCAATAAGCTAATAATTATTTTTTAGATCATCTTTGACTCAAATTTGATTGTCTCAAAATTAGGATTATTGGAAATTTGGCAATTTTAGAGCATTCTAATGTATTCAGACATTGTTTTCCAACAATAGCCCCCTTAATCTCATAATGGCATAAGGTTTAATAAGTTGCATAACTTCTGATATCTTCCTCTTGATAATGCTTTTGGTAAATAGATTTGCCATATTCTCACTTGTATGTACATAGATAAACTCAATGTGCTTTTTAGTTTCCTAATATAATGATAATGTACTTCAATATACTTTGTCCTTGCATGATGAACAAGATTCTTTGCAATAGCCATAACACTTTGACCATCGAAAAATATTTGCATGGTGCATAGGAAGATGAACATGAACATCAAGATAATTTAGAATTTTATGCAACCAATTAGCTTTAAGTGTAGCTGTAAAGGAAGATCGATACTATGTGTCACTCGAAGATGTAGCCATTGTCGGTTGCTTCTTAGAAAGCCATGAAATAAGGCATTCTCCAATATAATAATAGTAGTCACTTCTATTCTTGTGTCTTTGTCACTTGCCAATCAGAGTTTGCAAAACCTTGTAGTATAAAATACAGAGACTTTGGAAATACCATTGCATAATTCATAGTTCCTTTTAAATATTTGAAAATTTCTTTAGTTACATTCCAATAAATTTTGAGGGGTTTGTGCATGAACCTTAACGTGTATTACATAGATAGATTAAGCATATAAATGCTTGACTATATAGAGTAGCATCAAAATATGTTGAATCTGCATTTACTTGTAATGACACATTAACATCCGTTGGTGTATGCAGAGGTTTACAATCTGATATTTCAAACCTTTCTAGTAATTTTTCAATGTATTTTTGTTGAGTCATATCAATTATTCCTGTATTTGCATTCAATGCGAAGATAATAATGTAAAATACCAAGATCATTAACATCAAATGTATGCTTCAATTGTGACTTAAAGAACTGAAGATCTCAATCCTTGGGATCTGGCATAATCATATTATCAACATAAATGATCAAATGATCAACATAAATGGTGATGACATAACTGAAACATCTGTATATATATTATCAACATAAATGATGATGACAATTGAAACATCTGTCTTTGACTTAACATAGAACATAGAGGATAAAAGCAGCTTTAGAGTTTTCAAAACCAATAGATAAAAGATATAAATGAATCTTGTTGTACCAAGCCTTTGATGTTTGCTTCAAACCATAAAGTGCTTCTGTAAGTTCGCAAACCAAATGTTCTTTACCCGGTTCCTCAAAACCTTGTGGTTATTGAATATAAACATCTTCATGTAGATCACCATTTAAAAAGCTGTCTTCATGTCTAACTGGTATACTTCCCAACCAAAGAATGCAATAAAAGAAAGAATAATCCCAGCTATCAAGACTTTGTAATGCATCCTTGATACTAGGAGGTTGATTGTGAACTCAAGTAAGTGCTAGAATGTTATGAATCTCAAATTGTTTTGCATAATTTATGTGATATGCACGTTTTTTCTTTGTCTGACTTCTTGTCCTTCTTGTGAAATTTTCAATACCGCTATATTGCACTCTTTGAAAGAACCACTTTGGAAGTGTCTTGAAAATTAGCTCTTTCCTTTGGAGCTCTTGAAGTTTCTCCAACTTCATAAATAGGTATATCAAGAGGTTGTGTAAGAATATGAGAGGGTTGTGTAGATAGTGGTGAGTAAACAAGAGTTGCAACTCTCTTTACCTTTATCAATTGAAAATTTTGGAGTTTCAGAAGGTTTACTACCACCCTTGTATGGTGGAATGTAAGCATTCAAATTTCTTTTGAAAAACGCATAGTCATCTTCTATAATAAAATCTGGAATTTTTGCATGTTTATCATAAATTTGACTTTTTGCAACATATGCATTACTTGAGGGTATGATTTCATTTGTTTCTCGTATTCTTTCATAGAATTTGTATTCTTTGCTTTCAGTAGCATAATTAATTCTACTTCTTACCATAATAAGCTTCATAAGTTGTAGTGAATTTTGAAGCTTTTGTGAAAGGCGTCTTTAGAATGTGATTTGTTGTGTGTATTGCATCAAACCAAAGTTAGGTGAAAGCGTCTTTGAAGACATCACGCTACACATCTTTTCAACAAGAGTCCTATTCTTTCTCTTTGCAATATCATTCGGTTGTAGAGTGTAAGCAATAGAGTTGATGAGAGATACCGTTGTCTCCAAGAAATGAGTTCAATTCCTTTGATGTGTACTCTCCTTCTCTATCACTTCTTAAAATGTGGATTCTAGTCCGACTTTCATTTTCAACCATAGTTAAAAATCTTTTTGAAGGTAGGAAAGACTTCTGATTTTGCTTTTAATCCTTAAACCAAAGAATATTTGGAAAAATCATAAAAAAAAGTGATAAAATACTTGTAACCTTGAATAGAATATGCTTTTATAGGTCCATTAATATCTGGATGTATGATCTGCAACTTCCTTGTAGCAATGGTGTATCCATGCTTCTTGAATGATAGCTTATGAAGCTTTCCTTCAAGATATTCTTCGCATGACTCTACATGATTTGGTAAAGCAAAAGTAGGTAAACTATCCACATACCTTGATCTTTGATATGCTTGAGGACTGCGTAATTGATGTGGTAAAATCTAGCATGCCATAACTTTATATTCTCCTTCGGTATAGAAGATTTGGAAACATTAGCATGACTAATTTTGGACAATATAAACAAATCACTTTTGTTTTCACCTTGTAATTGACAATGCTCCTCATTAGGTGTGAAGACTTGGCACATATCTTTCTTAAAAACAACTTTATAACCATCTAATAAGTAAAAATAGTGAAATTTCCTTGTGCACTTGACTTTAAAGTAACTTCTTCAAGATCAATAATATGCAAGTCATGATCATGTGCTATGGTCACCCTTCAACCGAAGAAAAGACCTTCTTGCAACTAGTCATATGCTTAGTAGCTCCAAAATAAAACAACCCAAGGATTTTTTAGAGATTGCATTTTATTCTTCTTGATCAAAAGTTATTTTTTCAACATTGACACATGCATAAGATTCTTCATTCGAAGGTTTAGGTTTTGGACCATATTAAGCATTATTACTTGATGCTCTTTTCTTTTCATTAAAAATCCTCTTTTTGATGCCATTGCCTCATTATTCTCTTCCACACCTAATGAGGAGCATTGACTATTCCAAGGTGAAAACAGAAGTGGCATGTATGTGCTGTCCAAAATTAGTCATGATAATGTTGCCAGGTTTTCTACATGAAAGGAGGATATGAATGTTGGAATTTGGGGCCCCAAGATCATTCCAATACAAAAAACCTTTGAGCATACACAATTAATCAAGATGATAAGTGAGAGATAGAAAGAAAGAGATCTTGAGACAAGGATAGGGAACGTAAGCAAGATGCTTACTCACTAAAAAATAGATGTCCAAATTACAACATGGGAGTACTACTCAACCATATGATGTGGTGCACTCACTAATGGAAGAATAGCCAAGAAGATGATGATACAAAATTTAGATTATGCTGTTATAATCTGAGTGTGTGTGAAGCGAATGAGCAACGAAGTGAAACTAACCTCACAAGAAAGTGCAACAAATCTGAAAATCAGCAAACCCTAATTCTGAAATTAGGGTACAGAAACCCTAAAAACAGAATATAAGACTAACGTACAAAAGATAGCTGCCACCACCTTGTAGAAGACGTCTTGCTCCAAGAGAGTAGCCTCTCAAAGCTTTAGAACTCCAAAAGTCTAGCTTGTGAATTGTCCAGGAGTGTCCCAACATGCTCCTTATATAGGTTTGAGTCTCCCTCCATAAAGCATGCGATAAAATTTGCGAAAAATCAATTCTTGGGCCAAAAAAGCTAATATCGTAAGTTTTAAAAAGTTCATCGCAATTTTTAGCTTTTTGTGGCTTAAAAATTTTGATCGCTAATTTTTATGTTGCTCTATTTTGGATCGCTGGAATTAACTTGCGTTTGGCCAAGTTGACAATATGACCTAGCTTTTTAAGTTTGGACCTTCATAAAATGCTTTTCCTCCATTTTGAGCTAAATTAGGGTTTGACTTTTCTCCCTGTTTTTACCTCTGATGAAGAAATGAAGCATACCACTAGATAGCTCTCGCCAAGCTCTATCTATCTAGCCTAAAAAAGTTTTACCCAAACTGTACAAAAAAATGCTAAGTCCAAAATGTAAAATTGCTGGAATGTGGACCATATGTACATTGACTTCCAACAATCTCTCCTTCAATGTCATATTGGTACAAGCTTCGGTAACCTGCAAATCTTCTCATGATTCTCTCTCGTCAATGCTTTGGTAAATATATCTGCAACATTCTCACTAGAAGGAACATAAACCAACTCAATTGCTATTTGCTCTCGAATATAGTGGTAGTGTACCTCTATATGCTTTGTCCTTACATGATGTATTGGATTCTTTGCTATAGCTAATGCACTCTGGCTATCTGAAAATATCTGAATGGGTTCAAGTACTCTTACATCTAGATAACTGAAAATCTTTTGCAACCAAACTGACTCTAGAGTAGCTATAAATGCTGCAAGATATTCAGCTTCACATGATGAAGTTGCAATAGTGGGTTGTCTCTTCGAAAGCCATGAGATAAGACAATCTCCAAGATAAAAACAAAATCCACTAGTACTTCTTCTTTTGTCTCTATCACCTGCCCAATCAGAATCTGAAAATCCTTTTAGTAACAAATGTGTAGATTTCAAAAATACCATAGCATAATTTGAAGTTCCCTTCAAATATTGAAAGATCTGCTTTACTGCTTTCCAATGTAACACTGTCGGATTCTGCATGAACCTTGATACTTGAGAAAATGCAAACTGTATATCAGGACGTGTAATTTGCATAGGTTTAGAATCGTACATCTGAAACCTCTCTAAAAGTTTCTCAATGTACTTCTGCTGTGTCATATAGATACACCCATCCTTAAACAGAAACTGAATCCCAAGATAATAATGCAAGATTCCTAAATCATTCACATCAAATGTTTGCTTCAATTGTTCTTTGAATATCTGAAAATCTTCATCTCTGGGACATGTGATTATAATATCATCCACATTAATGATTGCTATAATCATCATACCTGGTTAAGCTTTGATATAAAGAGTTGGAGCTTCATCTGAGTTATGGAAACCAATGGACAAAAGATATGTGTGTATCTTTTCATACCATGATCTAGGTGCCTGTTTTAAACCATACAAAGCTTTTATAAGCTTACATACCAAATGTTCTTTACCTATCTCTTCAAAACCTTTTGGCTGCTGAATATACACATCCTCATGTAAATCACCATTTAGAAAAGCAGTTTTTATGTCAAGTTGATATATATGCCAACCAAAATGTGCTGCTAAAGCAAGTATTGACCTCTCTATCAGTCATCCTAGATGTAGGAGCAAATGTCTCATCATAATCAATACCTTTTTGTTGTGCATATCCTTTGACAACCAATCTTGCTTTGTACATGTCAATAGTACTATCTAGCTTCCAAGTTTGATTCTTATGAATAGAATCAATCTCTTCTTGCATAGCTTTTCTCCAAATAGGAATGTTAAGTGCATCTTTAACACATGCAGGTTCATCATTAACTGTCGTAAGTGCCAAAATATCATGAATCTCAAAGTCTTAAGCAAAACTTACATGATCTTTTTGTTGTTGTTGTCTAGTCTGACTCCTTGTTCTTCTTGTAAAAGTCTTTATACTACTATCTTTCCAAGTATGATATAACCATGTAGGTGTATCCTTAAATAGTTGTGAAACTCTTTCTGACCCTTCAGCTTCCACAGGTTTTGGAACTTGTCCTTCTGAGGTGCTAGGACTTTCTGGAACTGTAGCACTTTCTTCCATTTCTGGAACCAAAGTCTCATGTGGAACTGACTCTGTAGAAGGTTGTGAAATTCCTCTTTCTTCAACTCTTTCTTGAATCCTAGGAATTTTAACTCCCTCTTGATGTGGCTGAACATGTAAATCCAAATTCCTTCCAAAAAGTCCATAGTCATTTTCACTAATGAACTCTTGAATTTCTGCATCTTTATCATAAATCTTATTTTCAGCAATATAAGCATTACGTGAAAGAATAACTTCACCTGTTTCTGGAACATAAAACCTGTATCCTTTGCTCTCAACAAGATATCCAATAAAAACAGCTTTCTTTGCCTTTACATCAAGTTTGCCTCGATCCTTTTTCTCAATATGTACATAAGAAAGTGATCCGAATACTCTGAAATAACTCACATTAGGTTTTCTACCATAATAAGCTTCATAATGTGTGATTACCTTTAAAGCTTTTGTAGATGACTTGTTCAAAATGTGATTAGCTATATGTACTGCATCAAACGAGAATTTTGGTGAAAGCTTCTTGGATGCCATCATGCTCCGCATCATCTCAACAAGTACTCTATTCTTTCTTTCTGCAACACCATTCTGTTGAGGAGTATAAGCAATAGTAAGGTGTCGAGTAATACCTTTCTCATCAAGAAATGTCTGGAACTCATTTGACAAGTATTCTCCACCTCTTATCACTTTTGAGAATCTGGATAGTTTCTTGATTTTCATTTTCAACCATAGCTACAAACTTCTTGAACATAGGAAAGACTTCTGACTTCAACTTAAGACCATAGATCCATGAGTATCTCGTAAAATCATCAACAAACAGAACAAAATACCTGAAATCTTGAATAGAGTATGCTCTCATAGGTCCATTCACATCTGAATGAATAATCTGCAATTTCCTGGTAGCTGTAATATGACCATGTTTCTTGAAAGGTAGTTTATGCATCTTACCTTCAAGACAACCTTCACATATATGTGAATCATTTGGTAGCTCGAATGAGGGTAAACTCTCAACCATACCTCTGTCTTTGATACTCTTGAGAGCTCCAAAACTAATATGTTCAAATCTTTCATGCCATACCTTCATATCTTCCACCGGTGATGAAGATTTGACCGCATATGCCTGACTGATTTTTGACAAAACAAAAATCCCTCCTCTATGCTCACCTTGCAAAATACACTTGTCTTCTTTGTGTGATAAGATCTTACAAAGATCTCTCTCAAATACAACTTTAAAACCATCACCTAAAAATGAAGATATAGATAGCAGATTCTTCTTCATTTCAGGTACATGTAAAACATCTGAAATCTGAAAATTACCACCTTCTCTTGACTTTAGGGTAACTGTACCTATTCCCACAACATCCAAATCATTTCCATCTGCAATAGTAACTCTTCTACCTGTAGAATAGGAAAGAGAAGAAAACACATCTCTGCAACCTGTCATATGTTTTGTAGCACCTTAGTCAAATATCCAAGGATTTGCTGAGAGAACTTGTAAAGCTGCCTGATCAAAAGCTACTTCTTCAATGGTGATACATGCTTACTCACTAAAAAATAGATGTCCAAACTACAACATGGTAGTACTACTCAACCATATGATGTCGTGCACTCACTAATGGAAGAATAGCCAAGAAGATGATGATACAAAATTCAGATTATGCTGTTATAATCTGAGTGTGTGTGAAGCGCATGAGCAACGAAGTGAAACTTCCTCACAAGAAAGTGCAAAAAATCTGAAAATCAGCAAACCCTAAAAACAGAATCTAAGGTTAACTTACAAAAACCCTAAAAACAGAATATAAGGCTAACTTACAAAAGATAGCTTCCACCACCTTGTAGAAGACTTCTTGTTCCAAGAGAGTAGCCTCTCCACCAAATCTTCACCTCCAAAGCTTCAGAACTCGAAAACTCTAGCTTGTGAATTGTCCAAGAGTGTCCCAACATGCTCCTTATATAGGTTTGAGTCTCCCTCCATAAAGCATGCGATAAAATTTGCTAAAAATCAATTCGTGGGCCAAAAAAGCTACTATCATAAGTTTTAAAAAGTTCATCGCAATTTTTAGCTTTCTGTGGCTTAAAAAATTTTGATCGCTAATTTTTATGTTGCTTTATTTTGGATCGCTGGAATTAACTTGCTTTTGGCCCAGTTGACAATATGACCTAGCTTTTTAAGTTTGGACCTTCATAAAATGCTTTTCCTCCATTTTGAGCTAAATTAGGGTTTGAATTTTCTCCCTGTTTTGACCTCTGATGAAGAAATGAAGCATACCTCTAGATAGCTCTCGCCAAGCTCTATGTATCTAGCTTAAAAAAGTTTTACCCAAACTATACAAAACAATGCTAAGTCCAAAATGTAGAATTGCTGGAATGTGGACCATGTGTACATTGACTTCCAACAATGAAGTTATGGCATGCTTGATTTGGCCATATTAGTTACCCAACTCTCAATCGTGAAGCCATTAAAACTTTTTTTATTGCGTATGCTATTGAAAGAAAAGGATATAAAATCGATAAAACAAAAATGTGGGATATTAAAGTAGACGATTATGCATGTTTCAAAAGAAATTTTGATGCTTACATTCAACCATACAGGGGGATGATCAATCTTCTCAAACCGCAAAAGTTTGAGTAGATAATGGTAAAGAGAAAGTTGTAATTCCTACTATATATTCACCACTATCTACACCACTCCCTAGTGCTACACAACCTCTAGATATACAAGTTTATGAAGTTGGAGAAACTTCAAGAGCTTCAGAGGAAAGAGCTACAGGCGAACAAGATGCTACCAATTTTAAAGACACTCCCAAAGTGGTTCTTTCAAGCAATCCAGGATAGTGGTATAGAGATCTTCACAAGAAGAACAAGAAGTCAGACGAAGAAAGATTGTGGAGATGGGGTAAATTATGCAAAACATTCTGAAATTTATAACATTCTTGCACTTTCTTCAATTGAGAATGAACCAACTAGTATCAACGATGCATCAAAGTCTTGTTCGGAAGAAAACAATGGAGGAGGAGATTGATTCTATTCACAAGAATCAAATATGGAATCTCTTTTGAGTTACCAAAAAGTAAGAAAGCTATTGATGCAAAGTGAATATTCAAGATAAAAAGAAGCAGATGGTGCGATTGATACATATAAAACAAGGTTAGTATGCAAAGGTTATGCACAAAAGAAAGGTGTAGACTATGATGAAATATTTGCACCTATTTCTAGAATGACCATATCATGATAGTTCTTTCTCTTGTTGCATTCTTTGGTTGGAAAGTATACTAGTTAGATATAAAGACACCTTTTCTCAATGGCGATCTTCATGAATATGTTTATATTCAGGATCCAGAAAGTTTTGAAGAACCATATAAAGAACATTTAGTTTGCAAGCTTATAAAGTCTCTTTATGGTTCAAAGCAAGCAGCAAAGGCTTGGTATGAAAAGGTTCATCTATATCTTTTATCTATTGGTTTTGAAAATAGGTAAGTTTATAAGCTTTTCGTATACTCATATTTATGAATATAATCTGAGTGTAGGAATCTTTGAGGGGATGCAATTAGGTTTGACTAAAAATATTATAGATGATCAATCTGAACTATTCTTCAGTTTGACCAATATGAGCAGGTTTGAGGAGAAATTCGGATTCGTAAAGAGGTGACTGAGAATAAGCAGGGTTGCTTGAGGTTGAACAGAGTTGACTAACAGCTAGAATTTCCAGGAGATCACTTCTAAGAGGTTGTGCTGAAGGAAAGTGAAAAACTTGAGCACTCAAAAGGGTAGAATACAGCAGCTAAACATCTTCACATTTGTCATGGTAGATTTGAAAATTTCTGTGAAGGAGGCAAATATACTTGGTATTTTTCAAGCTTTAATATGAAACTGAATGAAATAGAGAGAGAATATGCAGAAATTATATCAAAATTTGCAACAGGTGAGAATATTTTCTCTTGCCCACTCCAAGCTGGAAGATAGAGATAGAGGAGAAAATAATGCAATTTGCTTCTTTGAAGTGTCCAATACAACAAGTATTATATAGGAAAAGCTACACCATGAAGCTCCAAAACCTTGCTTAATTACAAATCCAGTTGAACTCAAAAGGCTAAAAAACAAAACCAAAATAAGCTTTTCCTAAGTCTACTTAAAGGCTTCTAAGTTTAGTGGGAAACCTTATTCCAGCAAAAGAATTATTTGTCAAGCTAATAAAAGCAAAAATAACTTTTCCCAATGACAAAAGTAATAGTTTTTAAAAGTAGTAATAAAAAAAATCTGAATCAGATGAATATAGTAATTTTTGAAGTGATGTTATTAAAAATCTAAATTCTGCTAAAAATCACAGCAGAACCTTAATTTTCTTACCATTCTTTTTTTTATAAATGAAATCTTGCTCCAAAAGCTCCGAAATTGACCAAACCTCAGCTGATGGGTTGTGTTAGGCTACCATGTTCCAGGGCTGCAAACCCTAACTGTGGTAAAACCTTAATTTGGAGTTGGGCCAAAATTGTTTTCTCCAAAAACTTTAATGTTGATATGAGGCTCGTGGTAGATAGCCATAAAGTTCTGTAGTTGTATGTTTTCTGCACTAGAATAAGGAGGCATATATACTTGCTTGCAACTGAGATGCATTCTACACTTCATATGAAAAGACTATATCCTTCATAAAGTTTAGTTTGTTTCATCTGTTAAGCTAATGCCAACTCAGGGTTTGCATGACTTTTCCATTTTCTGTGAGATATGATATTCAAGTCCCCTCTGATGTAGCATTTTGTCCATGTCATGTCTTCGGAAATTTGGATCGTGTTGTATGCAAACCTCCATTCTGATATATATTTGCCAAATGGTTCTTTCACATATTGCAAGGCTATGCTCATAGGGCCTAGCTACTCAGCAACCATAGGTTAAATCTGAAACACATTGTAATGTTTGAACTTGAAATTTAGTCCTTAGAAGTGATTTGGACAGATATGGTATTTGAATCCAGACTGGCAGGTTTAATAACAAGCCAGCTGTGTTGTCAGCTTCTGTAAGAAGTGGAGTCTGAAAAAAAGCTTTATTCTCATATAAGTCATGTCTAAAAGATTTCACTTAGTCCAGCTAGTGAGACTAGAGAGACATGCCTTTATAGTTTTAACAGTCCTAGTGTTGATCCATCTGTTTATAACGTATTTGTCAATGCTTTGAAATCAGGCTGAGCTGAGAGCAAATATCTTTGCTGCCATTGAGGAAGAGGACAGATCAATGGAGAATGAAGAGAATCCAACTTTTGCTTTACTTGGAACTTGCAGTCAACGTGCAAAAGATTTACATGCATCTCCGACAGGTATACTTGAGCATCTATAATTAATACGGAGACCTGAAGTCATTCCGGGTATTGATAGCAATGGCCAATATATCTCTATGCTCCATGTAACATTTATTCTTTTTGATGTCAGAGATTACTTCAATCAGAGAGTTTTACTGTAAGGAATTGGTGAATTGATGGGGGGCATTGCCTCTTACTCTCATGAGCTCTTGACCATGAACGATATGTGTAATTGAATCTAAGACCAATATAGTTAGAAGCATTTATGGTGTTTCGATTTATGAAATATGCAGGTGGTCATGATAACCTTTGTGTAATGATTTTGATTCCTTAGTATTGGTGAATAGAGTTTCTTGTAAAGTGTAAAATCCCAGATCTTTAATATTCTTTTCACCAATTATTCTTATTCTGTGTAGAATGAACACTCCCTTTACCTGTATACATGATTCACTTTGTGTCAAATGAACTCCCTTTGGTACCTATGTCAAACAAATGCCGGGGGGGCTGTCTGAGTTCAGCTCAGTTGTGAACTTTATAGATGTGTGTACTTAAAATCCATAGCTGATATGTTGAGTCCGAAGTTGTGATAAGGAACCTTGTAGGAACATTCTTATTGTGGTCATGTACTCATGTAGTACAACCTCAAGAAGAGCTGAAAAACAAATCTTCTCTGTTTGATCATTTCATAGATGCTATTCATACCAGTACGAACACATTCGTACGTCCTTTTTGTACCATATGTACTCGTACGTATTTGTACCAATTCGTACCAAACAACTACATGTGTTTTATTTCCATTTTGACTTGAATTTATTAAGGAATTACATTGGTTTTGCAACTATACTAGTTAGAGAACAATTATCTTCATGCATAGATACAATATTATGCATATTTATGGCAAAAAATACTCTTTATATATGTACACTCCCATATACATGTATACATAATACATATATATTGTCATCATACGTTATGAACCTTGTGAACATACGAATACCATATGGGAAACCCCAAATCTTAAGGTACATACGTAGTACCGTACTTATTTAGTACCGTACTAATACGTACCGTACAGATCATACGGATTGTACCTTACTAACTATGGATCATTTATGGGGGGATTGGAACTAATGCTTTTAATATTATTAATCCAAATGGTGAGCTACAGTTTTAACCAATGCTGCTTGCCTTTCAGGTAAGGTCTTAACAGCACTTGTATGTGATTATTTAGAGTGGTGTCAGCTTGAGCATACCTTAAAAGTTTATCTTCCGGAATGCAATCTGGTATGTAATAATGTCTGAAATGGTTCATTATACGAGTGTCTTCTGTATTGCAATCAAGGTCATCTTTGCTTCACATTTGTCAGCCTAGAGGATTTTGGAAGTCAGAATTGAAAGATAAATTTGGTGAGAAGGCAGATGATACAGGTTCTAGCAAGGATAATGAGCTACCACTTTTAGCTTCTATCGTGGAATCATACTTGAAGCATGAGGTATAGATTTTCTTATTTTTAATGGTTGCATGAATATTCAGGATTAAGCTTCTGAAACATCTTAAAAATATTTGGGGGTGCATAATTTTTTAGGACGATAATAATTCATATTGCTTCATTGTTTTTTAGTGCTATTTAAAAATTTTGCTAGTTAGAGACCCATAATAGTTAACAGCATTTTTTGACATTGAAAGCATCCATTGAGATTTTTCAGGAAATGCTCTTTGAATTGTTTGAAACAGTATTGAGGTCTTGATTGATTTAATTTGAGGCATTGCTTCTCTACATTTCATGTAAATATCAAGGAAGAGTATTGGACAATGTGATAAATAGGTTGCAAAATATAAATGAAAAGTAGTTAACCAATGTAGCTTTCTAAGAAATATGCGCAATCTTGAACTTGTGAATCAAATCATCACAAAAGTATGCTGGATGATACTCTTATAAAGTTAGGAGCTTCAAATAAAAGATACACATTCACATATCTGGAGTTTGTTTCATATTAGGGGTGATCATAGTTTTGATTTTTAGGTTCCATCTTTTTTCGATTGCTGCCGTCTTTTTATCCTTCTTTTGCTGTGTTCTTCTTTTGTTTTCTTATGTGCATCTGTGTTTAGTACAACAGATTTAACTTCTAAATAGCATCCATTCCAACGGCCAAGATCACTCAACCCAAAGGAAGAAAAAAAGTAAAAACTTTACCGAAAAAAAATACAGCCCTGGATTTTTCGATGGAAGTGGCAGAAACCTGTTTTTTTTTGGCTTTTTTCATTTTTTTACACATAGCTTTTTTGTTGGAAGCTTAAGGCTTTATAAAGACCACCCTAGAGGGCTTAAAATCACATTTTTTGTAGATTTCTTCTTGCTCATCCATCCGTTGGGCCCTGGGGTGCTTGAAGATATTTGTAATCTTAGTTTTATTTTGGAGCTGATTTTTGTCCTTTGCCAATCTCTCATGTACATTGTCTCTCTATATACTCTCTCTCTCCCCCCCCCTCCCACCCCCCCCCCCCCCCCCAATATTGATTGTCGGCTTCAAAAACCATCAATTGGTATCATAGTAGGTGTTTGAGAGTTTTTCAAGAGACTATACTTGAGCATATAGACTTGCTTAGGGTAGAGATATGGCAATGAACTCCATGGTTGCGATAGACGACTTCAAGGGTGATAATTTTCACACTTCGCAAACAAGGCTGCAATATTATCTCACGAGCATTGACCTATGGGATGAAGTTTAAGATGAAGTTAGAAGACATGAACTTTGGAGGTATTAGACTAGTCACAATTGTTGCACAAGACTACTATTTGAACCTAGCTCAACAAGCTCAAAGTGCTGCCTCATCATCATCATCTGGTGGGGGAGGAAGTACCCAACCTAGAGGGGCTACACAATCAAGAGGGGCTACCACTTTACCTGCAAATCACGTACCAAGTGCAAAAGCTTTATCTAGAAATAGAGAAGCTTTGTTAACTGTAGGTATGAGCCTAAGTAATTAATTCATCCATCATCTTTCAAGCACCAAAAGTGAAGGGGAAGCGTGGATAAAGCTAGAAGGATTCTTTGGCACAAGGACACAAGAGTCTCTTACATCGCTTCTTATATCTGTTAGGGGAGCACTAGATTGTGCCCTTTGACTAGACTAGGTAAGATTCGGAATTATACTTTTGATTACAAGATCACCCACATAGGGAAAATAATACAGGAATATGCAATTGATACAAGTAGTCCCACAACCCTAGACTATAGATATAGATATTTGGACTAGATGAAATACAAGAGATCCCACAACCCGGGACCTTAGGTATGAAACACGATATCTGAATTACAAGAAATAATAGCACATCGAAGTAGACCAGTAGATAGAGTTGAGAAAAAAATGCAGACATAGAGAGACACTGGCTAAGAGAGAGAGAACTCAAATTCTTAAATTGCCAAGAGTAATTCAGCTACAAAGATGGCGATGTCCACCCTTGTGCTCCTAATGCCGAGCTTATATGGCGATCTAGACAAACTCTAAATGAAGGGTTTACTAGTGTGCAATGCTACGTAAAACTACACACGGGCCATGCTTATATAGCTTTTATAATGGGAGTCAGTATAGATAAACGTAATCGCGAGGGACAAAATAGTCCGAAAAATATACAATGTGGAAATATCACCACAATAAGAAGTGCTCTGGTCTCAGCCCTATGGGCTTGGGGGATAGCCATCTCTCCTGAGCTACCCCATGGATATATCCCTACCACCATCCCCAGTACATTTCGAGCTATGTTTAGTCTAGTTTAGTTTGTATCAGTTTGTTACATTTGTTTTTCATTTGTCTTTCCGATAGACAGATGAGGTACACTATGTACACCTGTTTTGTCTCATAAGCTGATTTCGGCCCGGCATAGATGCTTAAATTTTTTTTTTCTTTCTTGCTGTGAATGGGAAAGTCGTAATTACTGAATGAGTGTATGCTTGGAGAGTGGCAAATGCTCGGATTCTCTAATATAAATCCTATATTTTTTCAGCAGCAAAATGCAGTGTCAAATCTTACTGGTAGCTTTACAAAATTGGGTGTTCGAAGAATGCAAAATGACAATGTTACTACATCTACACCTACAGATGATGCCCAGAATGATGCAGAGAAGGTCAATCCTGCTAGAAGACCTTCATCGGCTTCAGTTGGGGGAAGTCTTTCTGTAGGGCGTAAAGGAGGGCAAGTAACGAGACATATTTTTTATTTGCACTTGGGACATAGTTTTCTGATTGTATTCTCTCTCATCTCTTCTTTATGGTGTTTGATTCAGGCTAGCACCAATCGGGCAAACACGCAGTTCAGCAATATCCTCAAGAAATCTTGAGGTTTCATCAGCAAATGATCGTCTTGGAGGTGAGGAACCTGTTGGTAAGTGTTCCTATCTATATCAGATTTTATATCTGACAAACACCTTATGTAGCTTGCTGCCTGAATTGAACAACATCTAAAACTAAGTTGTATTATTGAAAGTTTTTTAAAGAAGCAGAGTGCCATTGTTTGGATACTTGAAATTTGATTTATGACAGATACTACAGTTATCATTAAGAACATAAAATTAGTGCTCTCTTGTTGCTTAAAAAAAGGAAAAATCTCAACTGTTTTTTGCTTTTTTTGGTAGTCCTGAATGAAATTAGAAGAGCGAAAATGAATTTAGTGGATAATAATGGAGCTGCCAATAAAATCAGTGGAAGGAAATTGTCTGGTGGATCTGAAAATGACTGTGTCATTACGAATCCTGAAGCTGCAATATCTGTTGATTTGAGACAAGAAAATCAATCTGAGAGAAAAGTTCAGTCCATAAACAGTCTCTGGAGGTATAACTTGATCAAGAGATACATCTAGTTGAACATGACAACTTAACACCTCACAGGGAGTTACATATTTAAGTTGGCTCTAAAAACGAACTTTGTAAATGATCATGCCGTCCTTTTTCAAAAGATTAATGGTATCATTGGGATTTCTCGATGTTAATGAATTTACTCTATTCTGGATGTTTGCTCTGTCTTTTGCAGGCAGAAGACATCAATAGGATTGCAAGATGATGCTTCTGTAGAGTAAGAGTTTGTTAAGAATTACTTTTTTATTATGTCAGCCTTTAATCTGTTCATCTTTCTATGCCCGAGTGCGCTTGTGCTTGTGGCTCTGTTTGTGGACACACAATTCACATGCCTGTGAGGCTTGAGCAACTTATTCATCAGAATTCAGTGGGAGCTATGTAAGCAGTGCACATGGGTTTTATTGGAGAATTTATTGTTTGCCTTTCATGTCCAGAATCACTCATATGTTTTGAGGATATAAGCCAAAGTCAAGTTGATTTGGAAACAGTTGTTCTAACTTTCGATTCATTGAAAAAATAAGCTAGATACAAGTGTCCCCACAAGGTTTGTTTAAGACTGGCATCTGACATACCTGAATACACCTCGAAGCTGTGAGAATCAGATCTGGTGTACATATCCAATCTGGGTGAAGTAGATGCCATGCTTTTGGATAAAAAAAAAAAAAAAAATTTCATTGTCATGAAGTTGGTGAATAGCAAGATGAATGGTTCAGGGATATATCTTGTGCATCAGCAGACTGTATACAGAAGCACATTGAGTTTATGAATTTCTTTTGTTAAGATCATGATGATTGAAATGGTTGTGCTTGAGCTTTAACAAGAGCCTTATTTATATGGCAGCAAAAACGTGTTGTATAGACTTGATCAGTTGTTCTTAACCATGTAACTATGGTATAGGGATAAGCACAGACTTCTAATCTTGATTGGGGATCAGCTTTTATCTTGTCTTTTGTCCTATAGTTACCATAGAAAAATTCTATTAATGTGAACAGTCAAAGTTCCTTTTTTTTGCGCGTATATAATTTACTTGTTATGGCAGTAATATTTGGGGTTTTCCTCCCTGTTTGCAGGAGTGTTGAAGAAATTGTGGAGGAAGATGCATCTTTCGACAAGGAAAGTTGCTCCTCCGTCCATAGAGATTCCCTTGAAGATTTATTGTAATGATTCAGCATGTATTTTTTCTTTTTGGGGTTTTAACATTAGTTGTAGGAATGCATTGAATGTTGTCCAAAGTTTTTTCCATTTATCTGAGTGGGTGTGGCCAACTCCTTGTATGGAGCCGACAAACAGGCTGAGCAATTGTAATGATGCTCGCTACTAACTTTTTAATGTGTGTTTCTATTGTACCCTGTTTCATTTTGTAATACTCTACATGTTTTCAAGGCCTATTACTGCTGGTGTTGCAATATCTTACATTCTATAAGCTAAAATGTTAGCGATTGAGAAATATGCTTCTCACTGCATTGTTTAATCCAAAATATTTAAGAGCTATATGCTGAAACTTGGGTTCATGACTTCTGTGTCTTGTTTCGATGAAAGGCTTTTTAGTCAGAGTTGTGTGCATGTGTCCATGCCTGTGTGCATGTATCTAGCACCCACATTGAACTTTCCAACAGCGGTGAGGGTTTGTAGATTGGTGGAATATAGTTATGAGATGGTATGTTGAAGGAATCATCAAAGGTTTTCATGCAGATTGCTCTCTTTCAAGTCTTTAGGTAATATCAAAGCTGCCATACTGTTTCTTTTCGGTTGTTTGTTAGTTATAATACTGTTTGATTTTCGTGGATGGCCATTGGTTTGGAGAACCTTTTTTTGCCGAGTGTCAGACTAAGAATTAATGTGGCTCTCCTCTGAATAACATGTGAGACCTCTGCAGTACATCTGGAGGCTAAACTTCTGGGAAGTTGGAGTATAGTTTTTGTGCATTAATTATTGTCCCTGTCCACCTTTGGTTTGCTTGCAGGGTGAAGTTTGAGTGGTTGATATGTCATGAAGGCTAAATACGTATTGTTATTGAAGGGTGTTTTGAATGCCATGTGTTTGACTTTTTGAAGCAAATCAAGGACCAGCTGAACTTCATGCCTATATAATGATGTGCCAGCGTTGTCTATGTTGTTAGGAAACACAGAAACCCAAATTCCTACTCTGGGTGATACATAGACTATTGGTGATTATGGTGCACACTACCATGGGATACTGACTGTTGAGATGCTGAAGAAGAGATGCTCCTTAATTCTGTGAACAAATCCATAATGCTGAGAAATTCTAGCTGAAAATTCGTTTTGAACCATAAAAGCATGAATTTCATTGAGTGTGAACTAAATCGTAGTTCCCTTATCTAGTGCGTCAATTGCCCTTATGAGTGTTTAGACATTTGAATGATCACTGGTTGCAAAAGATGGTACCATTTTAATGTGCTTTTAGGTCATGGACAAGCGTTTGTTCAATGCAAGTTCATCACTCATAAAGTACTTGGGATCCGAAGAGCCAGATGACCAGAGTAGATTTAATGGTATCCACATTTACTGCTTTTGAGTGATCGATGATCCGGGCAATATTGGTTTAGTTTTGCATGAATCTGCTGATTTCCTGTATTGGTTTAGACTGATATCAGAGAACAACAGTCAAATGCTTAAATGCTACCGAAATATCGGTCATGGGGAAAGAGCTCAAGAGGAGAATGGGAATATTTGAAAGGATTTGTCATGGTTGTGTGGGCGTCCTTTATGCATGGGAATTCTGTTCTCGAGTAATATATCGAACATATGTTTCTGGTTCTTGCATGTGGCATTTGGTGAGGCTTTTTTCAAGTTAGGAGTACCAGATGTTGGGGCTTTCGTAGCCTTGCACCACCTGTCATCAATAAATTTCACAACCAAGCCAATCTTGGCTAATGCAGAAACTGATAACAGGTTCTTTGATCCCTGGCATAAATAAAGCATCTGACAAAGTGAAAGAAGTACCATCAGCAGTAGTCAAAATGATCTTACCAACTCCCATAACATGATAAGAGGAGTTGTTTGCGCATGTAAGAGTATTCCTTGTAGGGGCAGGCTCGAGTGAAGAGAAGAAACTGCGTTGCGAGGTAATATGTTTGGTTGCCCCACTGTCAAAATACCAAACATTTGAGTCTACTACAGACATCATGCACTGCTCATGAGAAGATGGGTCAAAACTGCAGACAGTAGTAAACGCCCATTCTTCTTCCTGCACAAGATTTGCAGACTCTGTTTTTGGTGTAGAGGCTTCTGCAACAACCATTCCAGCTTCTTTCTTCTTTGCGTCTTTAGCAGCCAGTTTTGGACAGTTCTTTATGATATGATCATTCCCTTTACAGTACTTATAAAACAATTTCTGCTTTTTTCTTCTTCTCATCTTTATCTTCCTTCTTCGAATATGCAGAATTAGTAGATTTCTGCTTACTACTTGAAGAGCTCCATTTTCCTTTGCCCTTCTGACTAGCCATGAAAGCTTGATCTGCAACTCGCATAATGGATCTGTTTTGCCTTGACTGATCTTCCTGCAACAGATCAGAGATTAACTCCTCAAATTATAAGGCATTTGGATTTCCTTTCATCATCAACCGAAGAGTAGAAGCAAAACTCTGATATGAATCAGGAAGACCATTCAGAACGGTCTGCACAAGTGAGCTATGTGGTATAACCTCATCAGCAGAAGTCAACTATTCCTTCAAGTCTTTGATCTTCGTTAGGAAACTGTCCATAGAATCACCTTCATTCATGTGCTCACTCTCCAACTGTTTTCGGAGGTAAGCAACACGAGCCTCATTCCTAGCTTGGTACAATGTGGTAAGTGTATCCCAAGCATCCTTAGCTGTTCTGCAAGAGCGAATATGAGGAATAATGGCACGTTTGACAGACAAAGCTATCAATGCATGTGCCTGGGCAACTCTGCCATCCCATCGAATCTGCTATGCACTAGGTGCACCAGTAACAGTAGCACGAACAGGAATCGGCGGAATATCATCTTCGACACTATCTTCATTAGCTCCAGCACCTGTATTTGCAGTACCTGTAGTCAGAGGTGTAACAGGACGTCTTTCAATACCCTGCACAATGTTCCACAATCCTTTTGCAACCAATACATGTCACATCATATAAGCACACAATGGGTAGTTGGTACCATCCAACTTATCCTCAACAGCCAACATACGGAATACATCACTGCTTTCAACCATGGCCGGTGACTAAAATACCTTGATGCAGAAAATTGACTGTATCTCAAAAAGTGGAACAAAACTGCGCAGACGAGTTCTGCTAGACCTATAGCAGACTTCGAGACGCTTAAACTGGCGAACAAAAATTGGTATATATCTTTGGCACAAAAAGACGAAATAGCCTGCACAAGTGCTGCGATAGTGCGTTCGGAGGCCGAAACGAGCTCAGATCGCGATTTCGGCACCACAAAGTAAAGAAGTTTTTATCTTTGAAACACCCTGAGTATGCTCACCAAATTTCGTGCGAATCTAAGACTGCAAACGGAGGAGTGTCGACGGCGCCCTAGATGAAGCGATGACCTGCTCTGATACCAATTGTTGGAGTTAGACGTCTGCGGAAGCGCGCGAACAGCACAAGGAAGAAGGAGAATCTTGGAGCACAAACACACAATACTGAATGTATTACTAGAGAATGTACAAAAGATTAGTAGCCCATTAGGGCAATAGGCGTATATACAAGCCGGGGAAAAAAACCTCCTAAAGAGGGAAAAAAGTGCCCCGGCGGTCCTAGTGTGTTCACACACATCACTACCTAAATATATCAACACTTGCTCAATAATTTTTCTCTTACATAATGATAGTGTATTTCAATATGCTTGGTTCTAGCATGGTAAACAAGATTAGCTGCTAAGTGAAGTGGACTAGTATTATCAACAAAGATGTGAGGAGTTGAGGTATGTAATCCCAACTCTGAGTATAAACACTTCAACCACATTGCTTCTTGTGTTGCATTGGGCAATCCTCTATATTCAGCTTCAGTAGATGATAAAGCAAAAGTTGATTTCTTCTTTGAAGACCAAAAATGGAAAACACTAAGTATGTAGGTACATCCATGGAGATGAACCATAAGCTAAGTGCTTATGAAGGAGAATTCATTGAGGACATCACAAGCTATCAAAGCTTGGTAGGAGTTTGAACTATGCAACTCTCACAAGGGTGGACATATGCTATAGTGTTAGCATACTCAATCAATTCATGCATAAGCCAAGGAAGCCACCTATGGAAGCAGCCAAGAGAGTGCTCAAATACTTGAAGGGCACAATTAATTGACTATTTTATTCTTATACATCAAAAATTGATCTCAAACTCTACTCAGATTCAAATCGGGCTGGATCTAAGGATCACTGAGTTCAAGTCCAAGGAAATATGTGAGAGGTCCAAGATCACTGATTTTGAATTCATCCTTCATTCCAACCTTTACCTACTTGATTCCGTTGATGCCATTCCCTGTAATTATTATATCATCAACATATACACAGAGATATATAACTTCTGATCCATTCTTTTTTATGAATAAAGATGTATCTGATTTGCTAGCTTTGAAGCCTTGATCCTGCAAATAGGTTACCGACCTATGATTCCAAGCTCTTGGATCTTGTTTCAATCCATACAGATCCTTCTTTAACTTGCACATATAATTGGGGTGATGTGCATCTTCATAACCAGGTGGTTGTGCCATATAGACTTCTTCTGAAATCCATCCATTTAGAAATGCATTTGTTACATCTAATTGATATAGATTCCAATTCCTAGATGCAATAATGCTAACAAGTATTCTAATGGTAGGCATTTTAGCTACAGGTCAGAAGGTCTCTTCATAGTCTATCCCATGGGTTCGAGCAAATCCTTTAGCTACTAACCTTGTCTTATGACTATTGATACTACCAAATGGATTCTTCTTAACTTTATAAATCCATGTTGATCCAATTACCTTCATTGATGGTTTTCTTGGAACAAGTTCCCATGTGTCATTGTCCATGAGAGCTCCCATTTCTTCATTCATTACTTCTCTCCATTCCTTCTTGCTTTGAGCTTCTTCATAGGATGTAGGTTCTTCATGGTTGAGATCCTTGGCCATGTAGATTGAGTGCTTTGTAACTAAGGGTGTATCAAATCCATATCTTTCTGGCTTCTTCTTTTCTCTCATTGACCTTTTGATTGGTTATAGAGAGCTTTTTGGTCCTTGATTTAATTCTTCCATTTTAGCTTTCCCTTTGTTCTTCCATAGCTTCAATTTTTCCAACTCTGTCATGTCATCCTCAGAATCACTATCTTCAAGTTGCTTTGGCTCCTTTGTTGGAAGAGATGAAAAGTCCTCTTCCAAGTCATATGGTAGCTTCACGTTCTTGTCATCATCAAACCAAGATTTATTTTCATCAAAAACTACATCCCGACTAACTAGGAAACCTTTGTTAGTGGGATTGTACAATCTGTAGCCCTTTTGATTTTGATCATATCCAATAAAAACACACCTCTGCTTTGGGATCCAATTTCCCTCTTATTTGAGAAGGAATATGAGCATAGGCTAAACATCCAAAGATCGTATAGTGCTCTAGGCTTGGTCTTCTTCCATGCCGTACTTCATATGGAGTCATACCATCTAAGGATTTAGATGGGAGTTTGTTTACAAGGTATGTAGCTGTTGATATAGCCTCTGCCCAAAGGTAATTAGGTAGGTTCTTCTCATTTATCATAGATGTAGTTGCTTCAACTATGGTCCTGTTTCTTCTTTTTACTACTCCATTGAGTTCAGGAGTGTACCTGGTTGTTACCTCTCTTTTGATGCCTCTTTCTTGAAGGAAAGCATCAAATTCATTTGAGAAGTATTCTCCACCACCATCTTATTTGAGTTTCTTGAGACATTTACCTGTTTGATTATCTAGAAGTGCAAGTTATCTTTTGAAACAATTGAAAACTTCATCTTTATGTTCCATGAAGTATAAGATTGTCCACCTATTGCAATTATCAATAAAAGATACATAATATTTTGAACCTGAAATGGAGGGTTCTTTGCTTGGAACCCACACATTTGTGTGTACAAGTTCCAATAGTTCTTGATGTATGTAGCCTTTCCTATTGAAGGGTTGTCTATGTGCCTTGCCAAATTGACAAGCTCAACAGTTGTAGATCATATGTTGCTTTGTGATGTTGGGCAGTACAAGTACACTTTGATCCCTGCATATTTGTTTTAAAGTTCTTTCATCAATATGAGAAAGCCTTTTATGCCATACCTCTAATTCAGAGAGCGTTTGAGATCCATAGCTAAACAATGTTATGTTCTTGGTATCTTCCACTTCAAATGAGAAGAGTCTTCCTATCTTTTCTCCTTTAGCTATCCTTCTGAATCCTTGCTTTGGGTCTTCCACACAGGCTCCATGTCTTGTAAATCTGACTTGCAATCCTTTCTCCACAATTTGTCCAACACTTATCAAATTCTTAGTTATTGTAGGTACATACAATACCTTACTCAGAAGATTCATATTCCCATATGATGTCTTGACATTACCTATCTTTTCCAACTAAGTGCCTTGTATCATCTCCTATTGGCACTTCATGTTTATTCTTGGGATCTTCCAAGTCAGAGCAATGCAACATTTCTTGATACATGATTGGAGCATCCTGAGTCAATATAAAAGACATGATCATCATCCTTACCCTGCTTTAGTGAGAGGTTCATGAGAAGAAGTGAGTCTTCTTGAATTTGATCCTCAGTGTAATTGTTGTAGTCCTTCCTTCCTCTATATTCATTTTGATAGTTCTTATTGTTGTTGTGATAGTTGTTCTTATATCCTCCATTGTATATGCATCTATTTGATCCATAGCCACCTCTGTTGAATCCTCTTCTTCTTGAATTTCTTGGATTCCTGTAACATTATTTATTAGTGTGATTAGAGTAACCACATATGTTGCAATGTTGAGATACTTGGGGTCTCCCCCTGCCTTGCTTTCCTCCTCTGCCGCTACCTCTAGCTTTTGCTCTACCTGTGAAGTTAGATTGGAAAGAACTTCCTTCATCTTCATTCTTCTTGGAATTTGAATTATCCTTAGCTTTAGCTTTATCAGAGTATAGAGCAGAAGATTGATTACCTCTTGAGGATTCACCATTCTTGTTTAGCTTTGCTTCATCTACGAAGAGTTGGCCCATTAGAGTATTAAGATCGCACTTGCATGTCCATGTATAGATCCATGGCAACTGTGAATGATTTCCACTTGTCATCAGCTTTAATGCCATTGATGATTTGCCTTATGATTTTCTCTTCTTCAATCACCTCTCCAATGCTTCCTAATTGCTCATAAATGCCTTCATCTTTGTGACATAATCAGTCACACTTTGCTTGGGGCTTTTCTTCAATGTAGTAAACTGCATCCATAGCCGATTCTTCCTTGCTCTAGTATTTGAAGAGAAGAAAGCAACAAGTGCATTCGAAGTCTCCTTTGAGGTCTTGCATCCTTTCACATGAGGCAAAAGAAAATCAGAGATTGATTTTAGAATATAGGATCTTACTAATGCATCCTTTGAGTGCACCAAGTTGTAAGTCTCTCTTGCTCTTCAAGTGATGGTTGCCCTTTGCTCCTCATTGTTGGCATGACTTCATCTTCAGATATGTATCCAAAGAGATTTCTCGGTTGAAGGTACACCTCCATCCTCAGAGACCAAGATGGGTAGTTGTTCTTATCCAATTTATCAATGGTAGAAGGAAAACCATCTCCCATATTGATTTAGCAATGCTCTGATACCAGTGTGAGAAGAGATGGAGATACAATCCAAAGATGAGGTTGGTGTTGCAAAAACCTGCTCTACACCTGCCAAGATTACTTTATGGATGCTTAGTAGACATTTTGAGATTGCTAATAAAGCATTAATAGCTCCTTAGTGCTTTGGAAGATCATTCTCAAATTGATTCATAAAAAACAGATGACTTGACACAAAACAGATGATCAAGAACTTGCTATTTTGGGATGGAAAGCCCTTTGGAAGTTCACTCAGAGCTCACAGTCTGGTGAGAATTGACTAGAGAAACTTTGCACACATTCAATTCAGTATATGAAGAATATAAATCAACAAAGTTGATGGATTTTAATGGAATATACTGAGAGAAATCAATTTAGGAACATTGGGGTGTCATCCGGACTTTTTAGGACTAATTTGCCTCCATACATAGGTTACTTAAAATTAATGTAGCTAATAAAATAATGAGCCAAATGTGATGAAAATTGAGATGAAGCAAATAGACTTATTACGTTACCTATAACAATTTAAATCACTTCAAAAGAGTAAGTACACAAATAGAACTCAGTGATCAAAGTTGATTGATGCAATGTGAACCTGAGATATCAGTTGAAATAAGCTTCAAGGATGATTTGAAGGATCAATATGTATTGCACATATGGTACATGAATTGATTGGGCATGAAGCATGGAAAGGAGGAGCACAATGTGTGCTTCAATGATGATCCAAATCTTGGCTAGAATCTCCTCTAATTGTAGGACAAACGTCTACTCTAATCCGCGACTCTCTTCATGTGTATTTATAGAGAAATTTGAATTAAAAATTGGTGGGATCCACCTAAACGTTCCTCCATCATAGAATCTCATCTAATTGACTTCTCCTACTTTGATTTCATAATTTTCACCCAACAAGGTTGCGGGATTCTCTTCTCCCTTTTACTTTTGGAGATTTCACTTTTCTACTTTTACAAGAGATAGTTTTTGTGACATCTCTCATTGAGAGTACAAAGAATGTCATTACATAAATGGTTTTAATCAAGCACGAGGTTTGGCAAAATGCACCAACAATGATGTGTTTGAGAAAACTTACGAGTAGTAGAGAGCATATATTTCCCTTTTTTAGGAGTTTTCCCCCCTAACTTCCCATGATCATAATGAATAACTTATCTTTTGCACATTCACTTGGTAATACACTTAGTGTTGTGTTATGCTCCTAACTGTTGCTTCTTGATTGTGCTATTTGCATGCTTTTGTAGTTTGTGAACGTCTAACAATTGCTACCAGAGCAGATGATAGCTTTCTTCAGGGTATCATTTATGAATCACATGAAAGTTGGTGGGTATGCTCAAGATGCGAATTTTGATTTGAGCTTGATTCAACCTCTAAATGCACTATCACAGTAACTGTGCAACAATTTTTTCCTTTTGTGGCAAACATATATACTTTTTGGTTCATAGTTACAAGTTTACTAGAGATCTAGCAGAGTTTGATTGGGTATTTCTTTTCAACTTTCTCGAAATATAATCACTTTTTTGCATCAGTTATATATTCATTGACCATGGATATCAAGAACGATATATTTCATATGTTGTTTCTTGAGTATAAGTTGGATGCTTCTGATTATCCATTGTTGACATCATGATGCATCATGATGTATTGCTAGCAAAAAGGCTTGTGGAAATGTTTTGCAGGGTGTTGAAAATATCCTTCTACACCTACAAATATAGTGATAGCAGGTGATGTAGGTGGTGTTGAGGATGATGATATTCAATTTGCTTGTTCTATTGTGGTTCTTATTGCATCTACTAGAGAGGAGCTTCTTTGGGATGTCAAAGATGCACAAGCACATGCACAGTTAGATTTGTCTATCAAACATGCCATGCTTGGGATACTCTTACAACACTATAAGAAGAAAGGAATGAGGCTCATGTAGATTACCTCCAAAAATAGTTGGAGAGTGAGTATATAAATGATGGATATTTTATGGACACTAAAAAAGATTGATGATTTGAGAGAGCAATTGATTTTCTTGATGAAATCTTGTCTGAAAGTTCACTTGTGCAAACACTTCTTAATGTTCTTCTCGATTCTTATCAAATTTTTCTTCTACTCTTTGTAGGATGATGAAAGGCAATCCAAATGACTTAATCATTGATTAGTCTTTGTTTTTTTGCAAGAAGATTAATATAGACAAAAGAGGTTAATTATGGGTGTTGTTGATCAAGCTTTCTTAGCTAGTCAAAAGGCCGAAGGAAGTTGGAGCTCGTCTACTAGTAATTAGAAATATGCCAATGTTGCAAAATCAAATAAGGAAGATAAAGGTAATAAGAAAACAAACTATTAGAAAGATTTTTGCAAGTATTGTAAGGAAATGATCATGTCATTAAGATTTTTCCTAAAATGGTTGTAAAAGAGGCAAAGAAGGTAATACAACCTCAAAGCTGTTGGAGCAAGTCTATGACAAGCCTAAGTATTGGCTTGAGTCTCACAAAGTCTTAGAAGAAGCTTTAAAAAGAAGACTATGTAAAGTTCACTTGTGAACTACCTCTTGTAATTTTTTTAAGAGTTTACTTAAATGTAAAAGTAAGAGAATCTTAAGTGGTTGAGTCCACATGATCAAAAAGGGAAAGAGGAGCCACGAATTCGTGATTTGTGGTAGGTAGAGAATCAAATCAATCATTGATTGATTGGAGAGTGATTGAGGGAAGTTAGCCTCCCAAACTCAACTATAAATAGATGGCAGTTTTAGTCCTGGTTAGAGAGACCTATGTGAAGACCTCCAAGAGCTGAGCTTTATGCCATATCAAGGTGTGATTACAAGGCACACATATGTATCAGTAAGTCATTGTATTGTACAAGCAATATACTTTCATTTTCATGAATATTTGGTTTCATCTTTCCATGTTCTTGTGAAGTGTACTACTCACTGCCATTACTCTCAGTTTTCTCAGTCAGCTTGCAGAGATGTTTTCTTTGAGCTTGGTGCATCATTTTCAGTGATTTAACTTGGTAAAGTTAGCTCTATAAGTCTACTATATGCTCACAAATTTTCATTTCATTTGGATGTTGCAATCTTCAGTTATATTCATTTGAAGTCAACAGGGTCTGTTCATCTTCACTTCTCTGTCAGGTACCCGACTTTTTCACTCATCTTGTCAGAGCCATTTCTCAGTGATTACTTATCCAAATTCAGTGATTTAAAGCTTGTTGGATTCAGCTTACTGTCTAGTATACCACAAAAATTTTCATAATCATTGGATTCCTACATTTTGATTTATGTTGATTTTTCTGCTCACTGGTCTCAAACTGTAGCAGCCCATGAAAATCGGGATGATGTCATCAGTTGTTAAAACTCATTCTCAGTGTGTGGTTCATTATTTTTGATGAGATTACTCTTGAAAGTTAGCTCTTTAAGCTACCTAGACTTCCCCAAGAGGAATTAAGCTAATTGCTGCTTTGCTCAGAGAATTATGTAAAACACTGGACAGGTGTATGAACCAAGAATAGCAAGTTTTCACCTCTGAGCTAACTCCAACTTATCTGTTTTGATCTATCTTTTTGAGAGTGATCTTCCAAGTTACATAGGGTGTCTAATACATCCATTGGCAAGATAAAAGGGCCCACCATATACTCTTGGAGTTCATTTGGCTGGTGTAGGTCAAGGATTTTGCAACACCTCTTCATCTTCAAGCACATACCTATCCATCTCTTCACAGTGGTATCAGAGCAAGGTTGGACCACATGGCAGATGGATTTCCTTCATCAATTGACAAATTGGACAGAGGTAACTACTCAGCTTGGTCATTAAGAATGGAAGCTTATCTCCAAGGTAGAAGTTTATATGGTTATGTGGCTGGAGATGAAGTTATGCCAAGTTTCAGGAACAAAAGTCAACCAACACAAGAAGAGCAAGAAAGATTGAGCACATGGTGCTCCAAGGATGCACTTGCAAGGTCTTATCTCCTCAACTCTATCTCAAATTTTTTGTTGCCTCACATTAGAAGTTGTAAGATATCTCAGGAAGTGTGGGATGCACTTGAAGCTTTCTTTTCTTCAAGTACCAAAGCTAGGAAGCATCAACTATGGCTGGATTTCACAACTCTCAAGAAGGCTCCCAAACAAAATGTGACTGATTTTGTCACAAAGCTCAAGGACATAGCGGGTCAGTTGGGAAGCATTGGAGAGGTAATAGATGAAGAGCAAATTGTAAGGCAGGTCATCAATGGCTTGAAGGCAGATGACAAGTGGGAAGCATTCACCACAGCTATGGATTTGTACATGGACATGCATGTACCTGATTTCAATACACTCATTGGACAACTACTTACTCAAGAGGCAAAGCTTATAAAAAATGGAGAAAGCTCTAAAGGTAATCAATCTTCAGCTTTATACATTGATAAAAGCAAGTCCAAAGATAACAAAGGAAAGGCAAAGAAAGTGGATGATGAAGCAGGTACATATCAAGCTAACTATGCAGGTAGAGGAAGACATGGAAGAGGTAGAGGAAGAGGAGGTAGACAAGGCAGGGGGAGATCCCAAGGCTCCAACCCATGTTCTATTTGTGGATTAACTAATCATACAACTGAAAATTGCTTTAGGAATTCCAGGAATCAAAGAGGCAGAGGATACAATAGAGGAAGTTATGGCTACTCAAGAGGAAGGTTCAACAATTATCATGGCAACTACAACAACTACAATCATTCAAACTATCAAGGAGGCTACAAAGGAAGGAGAGACTACAATAACTACACAGAAGACTCAAACAAAGAGGATTCATTATTGATCATGAACATGGCTATGCCACAAGGTAAATCTGATGAGCATGTTTTCTACATAGATTCAGGTTGTTCAAATCATGTGGCAGGAAATGTGGCACTCCTATCAGATTTAGAAGATCCAAGGAATAAGCATGAGGTACAAACAGGAGATGATACAAAACATCCTGTGGAGAAAATAGGCAATGTCAAAGCACCTGATGGAAACATCAACCTACTCAGTAAGGTGCTCTATGTCCCTACCATTACAAAGAATTTGATAAGTGTTGGGCAGATAGTAGAGAAAGGGTTGCAAGTCAGGTTCACAAAGGCAGGAGCATTTGTTGAAGATCCAAGTGAAGGATTCAGAAGAATTGCAAAAGATGAAAAGACAAGTAGATTGTTCACATTTGAATTACAGGACACTAGAAACATTGCTCTCTTTAATTATGGTAGTCAGACACTCACAAAATCGGAAGTATGGCACAAAAGGTTAGCACATATTGGTGAAAGGTCATTAAAGCAAATCTGCAGGGACCAAAGTGTACTTGGACTTCCTAATTTGTCAAAACAACATATGATTTATAAGTGTAGTGCATGTCAATTTGGAAAGTCTCACAGGTTACCATTCATGAAGAAAGGTTATATGCATGGAGATCTCTTGGAGTTGGTTCATACAGATGTATGGGGACCTAGCAAGGAAGCTTCAATATCTGGATCAAGGTATTATGTTTCCTTTATTGATGATTGCAGTAGATGGACTATCCTATTCTTTATGAAACACAAAGATGAAGTTTTTTCATGTTTTAAAAGATATTTGGCTCTTGTGGAGAATCAAACAGGTAAATCGCTAAAAAGGCTAAGGTCAGATGGAGGGGGAGAATACTTCTCCCATGAGTTTGATTCTTTTCTTCAAGAAAGAGGAATCAAAAGAGAGGTAACTACAAGGTACACTCCTGAGCAAAATGGAGTGGCAGAAAGGAGGAATAGGACAATTGTTGAAGCTGCAAGGTCTATGTTAAATGAAAAGCATTTACCTAATTACTTATGGGCTGAGGCTGTATCTACAGCCACTTACTTGATTAACAGGTTGCCTTCAAAATCCCTTGATGCGATGACTCCATATGAGGCTTGGAATGGAAGAAGACCAAGCTTAGATCATTGTAAAATTTTTGGATGTATTGCTTTTGCTCATGTTCCTTCACAGGTTAGAGGCAAGATGGATCCAAAGGCAAAAAGGTGTGTATTTATTGGATATGACAACAATCAAAAGGGCTACAGGTTATACAACCCTACCAACAAAGGATTCTTGGTAAGCAGAGATGTAGTTTTTGATGAGAACAATTCATGGTATGAAGATTCATGCAGGAAGGTCAATTTACCATATGATGTTGAAGAAGATTTTCCAAAGCTTGGTAGAGAACAACCAAAGATTGAAGAACAAGACACCTCGGAGGATTGAAGACATCACATCATGGCCTAAGAAGATCTATGAGGGAAAAGAAAAAACCAGAAAGGTATGGGTTTGACACCTCATTAGTAACTAAACATTCTATCTACATAGCACATGACATAAACCAAGAGGAGCCATCATCATTTGAAGAGGCCAAAGCAAAAACAGAATGGAAGCATGCAATGAAGGAAGAGATCGAAGCACTTGAGGAAAACAACACTTGGGATTTGGTGCCCAAGACTTCATCCATGAAGGTAATAGGCTCAAGATGGGTCTATAAACTCAAGAAGAATTCTGATGGTTCCATTAACAGGTATAAGGCAAGGCTTGTAGCAAAAGGCTTTGCACAAACTCAGGGAATTGATTATGAGGAGACTTTCTCTCCTGTGGCAAAGATGCCTACTATTAGGGTTTTGCTTAGTATTGCCTCTTCCGAGAATTGGAAGATACTTCAACTAGATGTAAAGAATGCATTCTTGAATGGTTGGATAACAGAAGAGGTATATATGGCACAACCACCTGGTTTTGAGAACCAAGTTTATCCTGATTATGTGTGTAAACTTAACAAAGCATTGTATGGTCTCAAGCAAGCTCCAAGAGCTTGGAATTTTAGGCTTGTTTCATTCTTGCAGGACAAAGGCTTTCAACCAAGCAAGGCAGATCCTTCACTCTTTATTTAAAAGAGTAATTCCGAGGTCATCTACCTATGTGTATATGTAGATGATATTATATTGACAAGAAATGATGCAGATGGTATGAAGAAGATCAAAGATTAGATGAGAGAAGAGTTCAAGATAAGTGATTTGGGTTCACTTACCTACTTCCTAGGTTTGGAAGTTGTCTACAAAGATCATGGTTTGTTTCTCACTCAAAGGAAGTACATTAAGGACATGTTGGCAAAATTCAAGATGCAAGATTGTAAGATTGCAGGTACTCCAATGGAGGTCAATCACAAATTGAGCTCACATGAAGGTGAACTCATAGAGGACATCACATCATATCAAAGTCTAGTGGGTAGTCTCAACTATGCCACATTGACAAGAGTAGATATATGTTACAGTGTGAGTGTGCTAAGTCAATTTATGCACACACCAAGGAAACCACATATGGATGCTGCCAAAAGGATTCTCAAGTATCTCAAAGGAACCATAAATGAAGGACTTTATTATCCTTATGTATCTGATTTAGGTTTGAAGCTATTTTCTGATGCAGATTGGGCTGGCTCCAAGGAAGATAGAAGGAGCACTTCAGGTTATCTTACCTTTGCAGGTTCAAAGCTTATTTCATGGTCATCCAAGAAGCAACCCACAGTTGCTCTCTCTTCTAATGAAGCTGAATATAGAGGTCTTGCCATAGCTACTCAAGAAGCTATGTGGATGAAGACGTTATTCAAAGATCTTGGATTGGAGTTTGGAACTGCAACTATTTTTGGTGACAATATGAGTTCTATTCACTTGGCTGCTAATCCAATTTTCATGCAAGGACTAAACATATTGAAGTTCATTATCACTATGCACGAGAAAAGCTTCTAAGCAAAGAGATTCAAATATCATATGTGTCCACTCATCAACAATGTGCAGATATTCTAACCAAAGCATTGGATGGTACAAAGCTTTGCAAATTCAAGGCTATGATTGGTTTGCAGGTAATCTTGGAAGATTTAAGACCTCAAGCATACTTGGCTTGAGGGGGAGCTGTTGGAGCAAGTCTATGACAAGCCTAAGTATTGGCTTGAGTCTCACAAAGTCTTAGAAGAAGCTTTAAAAAGAAGACTATGTAAAGTTCACTTGTGAACTACCTCTTGTAATTTTGTGAAGAGTTTACTTAATGTAAAAGTAAGAGAATCTTAAGTGGTTGAGTCCACATGATCAAAAAGGGAAAGAGGAGCCACAAATTCGTGATTTGTGGTAGGTAGAGAATCAAATCAATCATTGATTTATTGGAGAGTGATTGAGGGAAGTTAGCCTCCCAAACTCAACTATAAATAGATGGCAGTTTTAGTCGTGGTTAGAGAGACCTATGTGAAGACCTCCAAGAGCTGAGCTTTATGCCATATCAAAGTGTGATTACAAGGCACACATATGTATCAGTAAGTCATTGTATTGTACAAGCAATATACTTTCATTTTCATGATTACTTGGTTTCATCTTTCCATGTTCTTGTGAAGTGTACTACTCACTGCCATTACTCTTAGTTTTCTCAGTCAGCTTGCAGAGATGTTTTCTCTGAGCTTGGTGCATCATTTTTAGTGGTTTAACTTGGTAACGTTATCTCTATAAGTCTACTATATGCTCACAAATTTTCATGTCATTTGGATGTTGCAATCTTCAGTTATGTTCATTTGAAGTCAACAGGGTCTGTTCATCTTCACTTCTCTGTCAGGTACCCGACTTTTTCACTCATCTTGTCAGAGCCATTTCGCAGTGGTTACTTATTCAAATTCAGTGATTTAAAGCTTGTTGGATTCAGGTTACTGTCTAGTATACCCATACAAATTTTTATAATCATTGAATTCCTACATTTTGAGTTATGTTGATTTTTTTGCTCACTGGTCTCAAACTGTAGCAGCCCGTGAAAATCGGGATGATGTCATCAGTTGCTAAAACTCATTCTCAGTGTGTGGTTCATTATTTTTGATGAGATTACTCTTGAAAGTTAGCTCTTTAAGCTACCTAGACTTCCCCAAGAGGAAGTAAGCTAATTGCTGCTGTGCTCAGAGAATTATGTAAAACATTGGACAGGTGTATGAACCAAGAATAGCAAGTTTTCACCTCTGAGCTAACTCCAACTTATCTGTTTTGATCTATCTTTTTGAGAGTGATCTTCCACGGTACATAGGGTGTGTAATACATCCATTGGCAAGCTAAAAGGGCCCACCATATACTCTTGGAGTTCATTTGGCTGGTGTAGATCAAGGATTTTGCAACACCTCTTCATCTTCAAGCACATACCTATCCATCTCTTCACAAAAGCAGGTGCCCAAAACTATAAGGGAGCTTCACGGACAAGGTGCACCTAGTGTGTCAAAAGTTGCTAAGCAAGGTGGGTGACCTTGCTCACGTGGATGAGCCATAGAAGGGAAGTTAGATAAATGTAATGCCTACAAGCTAGAGCTTTAAGGAGAATTGCCTGAGGTCGAGGAAAAAATCAAGGAGGCTACTTTATAAAAATGATATGGTATGAAAAGGTGACAACAATTGATGGGCAATGACAACAATTTACAACACCAATCTTCTGTGGACTCGTTTGGTGAAGAAAGATGACACACATGCAAGCGACTTGTTCCGAAAACAATTGACAACACCAATTAACTTTAATGATCTATCACATAAACAACTGACAACACCAATCATATGTGGACATGATACAATTAAGGGGTTGACGTCAAGCACAACGATCACAAGATGTCATTGTTTAGCTGAGAAGTTAAACTCAACGCTTAGATCCTTTGCAACATCATTTTCTTCATTTGTGGGTAGTCCCTCCCTAGCACGACAAGATTTCTCTTCCTAGCTCCATCAGGACGAACTAATTCCATGTGGCCCCCAGATTTTTGCTTGCTTGGGCACTCTATTGTCCTTGTTCTCAATGCTTCTCTATTTGTCATGACAATCTTTGACATCTGTGCTATATTATCTTGGCATGAGAGGCTACCACCTCTCAACTCCATCGCGATGGGCTAAGTCCATGTGGCACCTGAGCTATTGCTTGCTTGGATTCTCTATCATCTATGCTTTTTCCTTGTTTTTGGTGCTTTTGGTAATTTTTCATGACAAGCCTCAACACGTGGATGCTTCTCATATACATCTACATGGGGAGGATAGCAGTCATTGGTGATATACCTACATGGGGAGGATAGAAGTCATTGGTGATATATCTATTAAAATAGGAGACCACAAAGGAGACTCCCCCTCATGGATCACTCATTTCATAAGGAAATCACCAACAACGGACCATCAAGAAAAGGGAAAGGAAGTATCAAGCTCTCAATGAGGTTGCGAAGGACAGTGAAGGAGTGGGAACAAAGGTGGACCACCCAAAAGAGGGCAGTAGGAGAGGCGAGGAGCTTAATGGATGTGAAGAGGAGGATGGAGGACAAGGCGCTTGTGCATGTGCAGGATATCCCTTCTAGCTAGAGGTTTGCTTGGCTTGATGCCTAGTCCTCAAAGCACATACCTTTTGTTGATATATTTAGGTAGTGATGTGTATGAACACACTAGGACCGTCGGGGCACTTTTTTCCCTCTTTAGGAGGTTTATTTCCCCCGGCTTGTATATACGCCTATTGCCCTAATGGGCTACTCATCTTTGTACATTCTCTAGTAATACATTCAGTATTGTGTGTTGTGCTCCAAGCTTCTTCTTCTTCCTTGTGTTGTTCGCGTGCTTCCGCAGATGTATAACTCCAACAATTGGTATCAGAGCAGGTCTTCGCTTCATCTAGGGCGCCGTCGACACTCCTCCATTTGCAGTCTCAGAATCGTACGAATTTTGGTGAGCATACTCAGGGTGTTTCCCATATCAAAACAACTTCGCTATGTGGTGCCGAAATCGCGATCTGAGCTCGTTTCGGCCTCTGAACACACTATTGCAGTGCTTGTGTAGGCTATTTCGTCTTCTTGTGCCAAAGGTATATACCTGTTTCTGTTCGCCAGTATAAGCATCTCGAAGTCTGCTACAGGTTTAGCAGAACTCGTCTGGGCAGTTCCGTTCAACTTTTTGAGATATAGTCAATTTTCTGCATCAAGGTATTTTAGTCACCGACCATGGCTGAAAGCAGTGATGTATTCCGTATGTTGGTTGCTGAGGATAAGTTGGATGGTACCAACTACCCATTATGGGCTTATATGATGCAACATGTATTGGTTGCAAAAGGATTGTGGAACATTGTGCAGGGTTTTGAAAGACGTCCTGTTACACCTGTAACAACAGGTACTAGGTGCTGGAGCTGATGAAGATGGTGTCGAAGATGATATTGTGCAGATTCCTGTTCGTGCTATTGTTTCTGCTGCATCTATTGCAGAGCAGATTCGTTGGGATGGCAGAGATGCCCAGGCACATGCATTGATAGCTTTGTCTGTCAAACGTGCCATTATTCCTCATATACGCTCTTGCAAAACAACTAAGGATGCTTGGGATACACTTAACACATTGTACCAAGCTAGGAATGAGGCTCGTGTTGCTTACCTTCGAAAACAGTTGGAGAGTGAGCACATGAATGAAGGTGATTCTATGGACAGTTTCCTAACAAAGATCAAAGACTTGAAGGAACGGTTGATTTCTGCTGATGAGGTTATACCAGATAGCTCACTTGTGCAGACCGCTCTGAATGGTCTTCCTGATTCATATCAGAGTTTTGCTTCTACTCTTCGGTTGATGATGAAGGCAATCCAAATGCCTTGTCATTTGAGGAGTTAGTCTCTGTTCTGTTGCAGGAAGATCAATCAAGGCAGAACAGGTCCATTATGCGTGTTGCAGATCAAGCTTTCTTGGCTAGTCAGAAGGGCAAAGGAAAATGGAGTTCTTCTACTAGTAAGCAGAAATCTGCAAATGCTGCACATTCGAAGAACCAAGACAAAGATGAGAAAAAATTAGAAAAGAAGAAATTGTTTTGTAAGTACTGTAAAGGGAATGATCATATCATAAAGAACTGTCCATAACTGGCTGCAAAAGAGGCAAAGAAGAAAGAGGCTAGAATGGTTGTTGCAGAAGCCTCTACACAAAAAACGGAGTTTGCTAATCTTGTGGAGGAAGAAGAATGGGCGTTCACTACTGTTTGTAGTTTTGACCCATCTTCTCATGAGCAGTGCATGTCTGCACTAGACTCAAATGTTTGGTACTTTGATAGTGGGGCGACGAAACATATTACCTCACAGCGTAGTTTCTTCTCTTCACTCGAGCCTGCCCCTACAGGGAATACTGTTACATGCGTCAACAACTCCTCTTATCCTGTTATGGGAGTTGGTAAGATCATTTTGACTACTGCTGATGGTAGTTCTTTCACTTTGTCAGATGCTTTATTTGTGCCAGGGATCAAGAAGAATCTGTTATCAGTTTCTGCATTAGCCAAGATTGGCTTGGTTGTGAAATTTGTTGATGAGAGATGTACAGTTCATGATTTGTCAAATGGCAATGTTATTATTGCTTCTGTCATTTTATGTCGTGGGCTGTATAAGCTCATAGACTATGAAAGATCTGAAAATGATTTAGCATGTGCAGTAAATGATTCTCAGGCTATGTCAGCTGCAAAGCTTTGGCATGCACGCTTTGGTCATCTGAATTTTGCTAGTTTGCTATGCCTGCAGAAATCTGAAATGGTGTCCTCTTTGCTCAAACTTGAGGCACCTAGAAAACATGTTTGTGAAGGCTGTATTTCGGGCAAAATGCAGCGTTCCTCCTTTCCAAAAGATGGTTCAGTTCGGGCTACACAGAAATTGCAGCTTGTACATAGTGATGTCTGTGGTCCTATGCAGACACTCTCTTTTGGAAATTACCTTTACTTCGTGACTTTCATTGATGATTTTTCCAGGCATGCATGGGTATATCCACTCAAAGCAAAGTCCGAAGTGTTCATGTGCTTTAAACAATTTTTGGTTGTGGCTGAAAATCTGTCAGCATGTAAAATGGGCACCCTCTGTTCTGATGGAGGGGGGCAAT
This sequence comes from Ceratopteris richardii, assembly GCA_020310875.1. Taxonomy (NCBI): domain Eukaryota; kingdom Viridiplantae; phylum Streptophyta; class Polypodiopsida; order Polypodiales; family Pteridaceae; genus Ceratopteris; species Ceratopteris richardii. The sequence goes on from CM035424.1 coordinate 5,543,276, forward strand.
ATATGTCTTCTGATGTTAATGCATTTTTGGCTGCACCTGGGATAAAACACCAGTGTACAGTGCCTTATACACCTCAACAGAATGGAGTTGCTGAACGAAAGAACAGGTCACTCATGGAGATGGCGAGGTGCATGGTCAAAAGTCAGGCTTTACCACATAGTTTCTGGCTTGAGGCTGTCATGTGTGCAACATATGTACTGAACAGGTGTCCCACCAAAGCGCTACAGTCTATCACTCCATATGAGGCTTGGCATGACCGCAAGCCATCTGTTGGTCATCTGCGTGTTTTTGGTTGTTTGGCATATGCACTAGTGCCTGAACAACATCGCAAAAAATTGGATGATAAGGCAGTAAAATGTATTTTTGTTGGGTATAGTTCTGAAAGTAAAGGCTATCGTCTGTATCATCCATAGACTAAACACATTCTGGTTAGCTGTGATGTTGTCTTTGTGGAAGATGCTATTCAACCATTGCTTTCATGTACTAAGGAGACATCTGTTAGCTCCAAAGACATGTATGCTACTTTGATGCCTCTTTTTACAGGTGGACAATCTAGTGCTGGTCCTAATGAGGCAACTTCTTAGCCTTTGCAGGTTTGATATGATGATATAGATCATTCCATTTCTGATGCAGATTTACATGATGCACCTGTTGATGAGAGAGCTGATATTGAGTAGGCAAAAACTATGCCAAAATGGTTGGTGTAGACTTTGCGTGACAGCAAATTAGATGCACCTTTGCCATATCGTACTCGTTCAGGCTCTCATAGTGCCTCCTTTGCATCAGATTGCTATGCTATGGCTGCATCTAGTCTCTGTGATGAGAATGAGCCTGTTTCTTTTGATGAAGCACAGAATTCAGAAAATTGGATGGCTACTATGCAATCTGAATATGATGCTATACTGAAGAATGGTACATGGTCTTTATGTGACTTTCCTCCTGGCAAGAAGGCCATTGGCACTAAGTGGGTATACAAGCTAAAGCGTAAACCTGATGGTACAATTGACAGGTATAAGGCTAGGCTTGTTGCAAAGGGTTATGTGCAGGAAAGAGGCATTGATTTTGATGAGACCTTTGCACCTACATGCCGTATGACTACTATTCAGAGCATTTGTGCACTTGCAGCCCATCATGGTTGGAATGTACATCAGTTGGACATTAAAAAAACATTTCTGAATGGTGACTTGCATGAAGAAGTGTATGTTTTTCAGCCCCGTGGCTTTGTGCAAAAAGGGCATGAAAACCAAGTGTGCAGGTTAAAGAAGGCATTATATGGTTTAAAGCAAGCACCACATGCTTGGTATGAGAAGATACATGCCTATCTGGTTGCACATGGTTTTGTGAACAATCCAACTGAAAGCACCTTGTATGTTAAGCGTGCTAATGATGTGCTTCTGATCATTGTTGTCTATGTTGACGACATGCTGCTCACTGGTCCTATTGAAAAGCATATTGCTGATTTCAAGGCTGATTTGCATGCCTCATTCGAGATGTCTGATTTGGGGCATTTGCATCACTATTTGGGCATTCAGTTTATGCAAGTTGATGGTGGAATGGCTTTGTGTCAAACAAAATATATTGATACATTATTGAAGCATTTTGGCCTCGAAGACTGTAAGCCTATTGCCACTCCTATGGAGACAGGTTTACGATTGAGTCTTCATGATGCTGTAGATGCATTTGATGATGTTCCCTATTAGCAGGCTGTTGGATGCTTGATTTACTTATGCATTACTCGGCTAGATATTCAGTTTGCTGTCTCACAGATGAGCAGGTTTATGTATTTCCCAGGAGTTATGCATTGGAAGGCAGTTAAGCGCATCTTTCGCTACTTGAGTGGTACTTGGCTACTTGGGTTGTTTTATCCCAAGGGGGGATCACTACCGCCAGATTTGCATGCTTTTTCTGACTCAGATTGGGCTGGTTGCTATGACACTCGTGTGTCCACCAGTGGTTTTTGCTTCATGCTTGGTAGCTCATATATATCTTGGTTGAGCAAGAAGCAGCCTACTGTGGCCACTTCCAATTGTGAGGCTGAGTATAGGGCAGCTTTCACAGCGACTGTTGAGTGTGTGTGGCTCAGACGCCTTATGGTTGATTTGGGTGTTGGCTGGTCTTCTGCCACCACCATCTTCAGTGACAGTAAGAGCGCATTGGCAGTTGCGAGGAACCCTGTGTTCCATGCTCGCACTAAGCACATTGAGGTGCATTATCACTATGTCATGGAAAGGTTCTCTGCTGGGGAGATCAGCTTGGCATATGTGCCCACGCAGGAGAACATAGTAGACCTTTTCACGAAGGCTCTGCTTAGGGAGAAATTTGAAGCTTTCCGCAAAGCTTTGGGCTTACATCCTTTTGTGGAGTGATTCCACATAGCTTGACACTTCCTTATACATGAGTGCTAGCTCCTTGTTCACCACATCACTCCCAGGGAGGATTTGTTGATATATTTAGGTAGTGATGTGTGTGAACACACTAGGACTGCCGGTGCACTTTTTTCCCTCTTTGGAAGGTTTTTTTCGCCCGGCTTGTATATACGCCTATTGCCCTAATGGGCTACTCATCTTTGTACATTCTCTAGTAATACATTCAGTATTGTGTGTTGTGCTCGAAGCTTCTTCTTCTTCCTTGTGCTGTTCACGTGCTTCCGCAGACGTCTAACTCCAACACCTTCCCAAGGTGGCCAGCCTCGATAAGCAAAACATTGGATCAGAAGGCCCAACTACTTCACCCTCTAAGTCAGCCACACTGGAAAAAAGCGGGAGATCAATCTCTTATGCTAACTGTGTAGGGTTAGGGATGAGGATCCTCATATTTTTATCATACTCTTCTTCTTTGTTAGTGCTACCAAAGTTATGAGGTTGTTTTATTGGTAGCTTAAAAAATGTGGCTTGTTTTGTTTCGGTTTGGTTGGTGGGTAGCATCAATGCGATAAACATTTGTTGTCTTTTCCTTTTGCTTAAGTCTTATCTTTTGGTTTCAAAAATTTAAGAAGCTTTTAAAAAAGAAGGGAAAAAAAGAGGGGAGGAAAAAAACACAAAAACGTAAAGAAAAGGGAAGAAAATGCACTTCTTGCGATATGGCAAAGGGAGTTAATTGAAAAAAAAGAAGTTCTAAAATAGTAGTCGATAAGCAAAGGGAGTCGATGCCTATGTGCAGTTGAGAGGCATTCGTGAAGTTGGGTTTTAGTTGGTACGAGCCTTTTCTCCTTTATAGGTGCTCAAGTGCTTTTTGTTTTTAAGTGAGAGAGGATCAACTTGAAAAGAGAAGAAGCAACTTAATTCGGAAAGGAAGAAGGTTTTCTCGGATAGGAGAGAGGGTTGATGGGTTTGCTTGTGGGGTGGGTGTGGGTGTGCATGTATGGGATTCTTCTTGCAGCCAGAGTCGACTTGCCCCCTTCTTGGTCTGCCTCGTTGCTCACAATGGCAGGATACATGGCCTCATTGGTGGTGAGAAATTTGGGTTTCACTTTGGTGGACAAGGCCATTGGTGCCTCTCTTGGTCTTTTTGGGATTAAACCTCAAGTCAACTCCCTTCCTAGGGAGAAGATTCTTGCTAAGTAAGAAGAGCTTAAGAAGGTTTGCATTAAAGTTACTTTTGGTCCAAAACTACTTTTTTACTCCCTCTGATAATGGTTTCAAAAGGAGTGGTTCGCCTGTGGTTTGGTGGCTTGTAAGTGTCAATTTTTACCTGCAAATCACTTGCTAATTGCCTTCGAAGCACTGCATGTTGGCTATTGGCAAGTGTGTGCACTACATTATGCCTCTTCAAGTAGTTCCCAAAATTCATCCCAAATAATTCCAAACTGCGATGTTTTTCTCTATGGGTGGAACTACCTAACCTTCCTTAATTCCTTTACAAATTTATTAGGGATATCATTACGCCCATTGATCGTGCATTGGCCTCTAAGGAAGATGTTGGGGGTTTCATCTACAAAGGCATGGCACACACAGATTTGTGTTGAAGCAAACCTTAACTTGGATCTTTGCACCAAAATCAATATTGACATTAGTAAAGGATTCCCTCTGAACACAAGTTAGTCTACAAAAGTTTATCCAATTCTTTTTCTCATTGTGGGGCAAAGTCCATAGGATCGAAAATTTCCCTCCGAGAAGGAAAATATCATGGCTGGAAAAGAATAAGGGAAATTTTCAAGTTAAGGGAAATATTCAGGTTTTGGTCGACAAAGTCACTATGAACCCTAAAGTTCAATCCCGAGAATCAGAAAAAGTAAAGAAACACAATTTGAGGATCATAATTTAGAGGACTTCACAAAAATTAACGTAGAAAGAGAAAAAGTATATGAGGAGGAGTTGAGCCAAGTCTTGCTTTCTTGATCCTTTCAATTAACAATATTTTTTGTTATTTAGAAAAGGAGGTCAATATTTTAGACTACCCAGGTGAATGGAAACAATAATTGAACAAACCCTAGACAATCCTTGCACAAGCAAGGAAGGTAATCAAGAAGGACTCATATGCATCAAACAAGATGGTCTCACCTCCAACAAAGAAGATAACTATGACAATGAAAGTTCTATTATCGGTTCCATGTTTTTGGGTCATGATGTGGACTCCTTGGCAGAGGTGGTTTTTGTGAAAGGAAAACACCCCCTAGGTTCCCATGGAAGAGCACCCTTAAAGATATGCCTCGTGCACCGAAAATCCTCAACATCTAGAATAAGAGAGGAAGATAAAAAAAAGAAAAAGAGGCACAAATCCCTTACCAACAAAGATATATATCTTCGTAAATGATTGTTATTTTGTACAACATTCGAGGGCTATTAGACCCCTCAAGAGGCATTATGTTTGGTAATTGGCTTTGAGATAAAAGTGTCAAGTCACCCTTCATCTCTCTTCCCAAAGGTTGAAATTGATGGGGTCCAACTACAAAAGAGGTTAAAGTGCATTTGAGGGTCTCATGTGTGGGTCACCACACAATACCTCTATGGGAGCGGTGGTGTGGCCATAGTCTTCAAACTGATATAACACTCCTTCTTGGTGGATACTATGATAGATTGAAGCCATTCGTGGATTGCCACATCTTTTAAGGGCCCTCTTCAATTGACCAATGCTTTGGTATATGCTCCTAATCATAACACAAAAAGATTGACTACTTTGCATGCTTTAGACTCTCTGCCCTTTGATGACATCCTCTATGAGGACTCCTTTGTAAGACAATGGCTTGGTATATAGTTTGCGAACATGACCACTTTCATCCAAAATGTATATGGAAGATGATCTTTTCCTTTAACCGTACATCAAGTCATTTCAAGAAGTTTTATATTCTTACACTCTACAACACCATTTTGTTGAGGTGTATATGGCACTGTACATTGGTGCATAATACCTCTTTCACAAAGAAAAACATTAAATTCATGTGAAGAGTCATTTCTCCACGATTTGTGTGAAAAGTCAAAATCTTATTGTCACAAAAGTTGTCAGCCATAGATCAAAATGACTTGAAGTAAGAGAATACCTCATTCTTTGCTTGCGTAAGATACATCCAAGTATGGAATGTTGTATGTAGCTTAGTGATGAGTAGCAACTCCTTTAATGTCAATCCGGGAATGTTGGTGTAAATTATAAGCCTACACATTTGGCTCAAAGGATGCATTGAAGTCTATACATACATGAAGAAGCATAGGAACATATGCTAGTGGTTAATTACCACTTACCTCATTGTAAAAGTCAAATTGACTTGGAATCTCTTGTAATCACCTACCAAAAGGATTCGTGGAAAAATGATTGAAAGAATATCTCCTAGCATTTAGGAGCTTGATCATAGGGAGCCAAAAGTTTGAATTTGAATTCAAACTTTCACTCATTCCTTATAAAAAATGGACATGAAAAGTCGCGAAGAAGAGAGAGCACTCCCGAGCCTAGCATTACTGATTTCTGAGTGTGTGTGAGGTCTACACTCTAGCCCACACCTCTCTACACCATTTGGCAATGAGATTCATGCCAATGGAGTTGTATACAAATGTTCATTAATACATACATTCATATTGTCCATCTCTGAGTTCTCTGTTAGTCTACTCAAACATCTATCAACTTGTCAAGGGCATATCTCGATAAATTCTTCACCAAATTCAGTGATTCAAAGCTTGTTGGATTCAGATCAAAGTCATCTATATGCTATCAAAGTTTGAGGACATTAAGCTCAAGGACTCCTTGGCTTGCACAAAATGCAGTCGAAACTATCCAAAAATGGTATTTACAAGGTTAAGGTAGTGATGAAAATCACTGTTCAAATGAGGTTTGGTTGGAAAATTTGGATGGCCTATTTGCCAGATCTTCGTTGACTACTTTGTCTACTTGTGCCTTCTCTCCGCTCTGGCTCCCTTCTTTGGCTTCCTTGTCTTGTGAGTCCTTGGGTGCCTTGACTACTGCCAACACCCACCCTCTCTCACGTCTGTCGTCTCTGACAGACCCTTGTTTGGCTGAGCATTTGACGTAGTATTCAACCACGTCTGAAGCTAGGTGGTGTTCTTCCAGCTGCAGCCCACGTGCTAAGTGTGTCAGTAGGGTATCCCAATCCACTGGACCTGGAACATCTGGGTGTGGCAAACGCAGTTGTTCCGAATGTAAGGTTCGTTCCATTGCAAAGAGATGGAGGAGATGGGAGGGTCTGGGAACAAAGATTCCAGAGTGGTATTCCCAGAATCCTGCGATGAACATCTCTTCAAATGTTTTCTTGTAGCACGCTGGGAGGTATTTAATTCGTGCGTGCCACGCATATATCACCTGAATGGATGGGGTTGTACTCATATCATAGACCAAGTCGAGGTTACCTGCTGTGAATCCAACTCCTGAGAAATGTGGATCTTTAATATTTTTGAAGGTAGCATCAACTCGAATATCTTTAGGCACATTTTGAGCCATTACATCTGGGATGTTTTGCATTCTGACTCCCCAGTGGTGGATGGTGGAGATCATGTAGCCCACTGTAGCTTGTCCCCATGGAGGTGCCAGGTATACGTAATTGAGCCACTTTGCGCAGCCTTTAACATTCTTCATAGTGATGGCAAACTTCGGCCATGTGTGTCTTCTGAGTATGGGAGCATAACAGGGATTATACTTAATGAATAGTGGCATGTTATTCCAAGTTCGAACCATCTCAAGGTAAGTTTATAAGAGTCATAGCTGCCAAGTAGGTTGGTGAATTGATCCTTGTTTAGCGCTCTCAGGGATATCATCAGGGCCAAATTGAGTGGCAAAGGTTGGAGCCTTGCCACATCGTCGTTGAATTTCTGCGTTGTAATCTGCCAAGAGCACACAATACGGCACATACTGATCGTCATTGGTGCCTATCCATCTGTGATGAGACATACTTCGGAAATATTCTGATTTGATAATGGTGTCCTCAATCTTGGACATGGACTCAATCTGAACCGTTACTCAATCATCATGCATATTGGCTATTTTTTCGAGTATCTGCATCCATTCTGAGGCTTCTACCTCTAGTGTGTCTAATCTCTCAGAGGTTTATTGGCCACCCGGCATTGGCATAGGAACATATGGCTCTTCATATGACTCATCCACTTCTATGGGTACCAATTCTTCTGGTTCTGGGTCGATGACCGGGGAGAGTTGTCTTTCATATTGGAGTAACTTGCTTTGCAACTCCGCGACCTGTTCTCTCAGTGCATTTACCTCTCTTGTAGTGGTGGTAGAATCGGTGATCTTGGGTTGGGCTTCCTACATCCTTAGCTGTTGGCGGAGAGTATCCCGTTCTTTGCCCAACTCATCATGCGCTTCCAGTAGATCCGCATAGCTTTCTAGAATTGTCTTCATAGTCTCGGATGGATCAACTTTGAATCTTTCGGGGTTGATCTCCTAGGGGAATCCTCCATGGCTGCCTCTAAATTTTCTTTGTTCTGCCTTTGCAAGCGCTTGTTCTCTTCGAGGGCAGTGGCCATGTGCTTTCTGAGTAAGGTCAGGTTGTGACGGCTTTTAACATGTTATAACTGATAAAGTTCTTGTAGAGCTGTTAGTTTTTTAAACTTCAGAGGATTCGGATGGCTGGGGAGCTTCCAAAAGGGTCTGGTGAGCGTGCTCAAGCGTAGTGTAGCATTGATTTAGGTCAGTGTTTTCTGCTTCCAAATCTGCAAGCCTATTCTGTAGTTGCTCTTGATCCGTAGTTATTTGGCGATGATGATCTTATAAGGTTTCGTATTCTATCTGCAACTGATGTACACATTGGTGTAATGTAGAAAACATGTTGTTTACATTTATGAATGCAGGGAAGGTGGAGGATGCAGGGGGAATGGGGAGGGGGAAAGGGATAGTGAATGAAGTGGTCACGAGAGGTGATGTGGGTGGAGGGGGTATGGAAGATGGTGGTAGAGAGGGGGGAGGGAGTGGTGCTGTGGCTGGTGATGTTTCCATGGTGTCAAAGGTGTGTGTAAATGTGTAGATGGGGATTGTGGGTGGGGTGGATGTGATGTTCATGAATATTGTTGTAAATGTGGGCATTGTGATCCCTCCAAATTGGGTGCCTTGCGAGATAGGAATCCCCATACCATATGTGGTGAGTGTTGAAATTGGGGTGGTAGTGTCATGTGGTGAAGTGAAGTGTGTAGTGAGAGGTGGTGAGGGTGGTGATGGTGGTGCCTCGTGGTGTTCTTTTATCTGTGTAGTGTCTCCTGGTGCCGATACATCCATGTGAATTTGCTTGCTGGAGTGCACGGGACGGGTAGGCATGCATTTCTCAAAGCGATGAATATAAGCCATAGCTGAATGAATGGCTTCATCCAGGCCCACCGTGTCCGCATGCAGGTTTAGGGATTCAATAAACAGTTCGTCCACTCCTTCTTCTGCTAACATCTGACTTATTAGCATCTTTCCTGTTTCCAGTGACAGCTTGTGATGCTCTTGGACTCCCTTCATAGTCTCATATAACCTTTTGATTTGCACAGTATATGCGGGGGCACTTGCTAGTTCTGTAATTTCTTTGTATTCTTGATCATGTTCCTCATCTGCTTCCTCCTCAGTCTCTTCTTCATCTTCCTACTTCCACTACTTCTGGTTGGGTCAGGGATGAAGTTGTTGTGGTAGGTTGTGGTTCTTGGGTCTGCTCTGCTTCTGTCTCAAGGTTAGACTCATTAATCGTCCTAGCAATTTCTTCATCCGTTAGATCATCCAGGGTGTAGCCCTGTGGGAACTCTAGGTCAGAGGGGATCAGAGGGAAAACTAGATTGTGTCCTTGTGCACTCTGTCTGGGTAAGCAAATCGTAAACGGACGGACACGTCGCGTTTGTGGAGGGGTTACCTCTGGTGTGGTGGTGGCTCCCCTTGCTTGGGCACACGGTAATGGGACTGCGCCTCTCATCTTCTTAGATGGAGGTCCCATTGTTGATAGCCGTCTGTGGAATTCCTGAGCTCTGGACCACACTAGTGCTCTTTGAATAGGCACGTCATAAGCTATGCACTTGTAAATGATTTTCGTCATCGCACAACACCCATGAAGCACATTCTTATGTTTCTTATTTCAGCGCTGATGTGCTAGGTGGATTTGATCTATGATCCAGTGTGGTAAATTGATTGTGAGATCCTCTGTCTCTACCAAATACAAGCTGAACCACATTCTTTTTGGTGGCATAGTGAATCATTCTTGGGCGGGGAAGGTGAAATGTTGCATAATCATTCGTAGGTGGAGGGCGATGGTTGGTGTCATAGCTACCATGTCCTTTAGTTTATTGAGATCTTTGTGCTTCATTTTTCCGGGAATCATTGTTTCTTTCTCTGTGGGGATATGCATACCTTTCATATCTAGGGCCTCCCTTACTAAGTTGAGGGTAAGCTTGAATCTCTTTAGTTCATGACCAGGTGTTAATGAGGGAAGCACAAAGGTGCTATCGCCTCCCTTGGCTCTACTAAGGGTGATGATACTGATCAAATAGGAGCAACGCAAGAAGTTTGGCTTAGGTAGGAGTGCCCGTAAGTAGCTATCCAAGCCTGCTTTGGTCCATATAGATCGCATTACTTCTGCATTCTGGTACTTCTCAAATTCACGGGTGAAGAAATGGTATCTTCATTAAAATACTTTTGGGAGGTAGAAATTGAGTTTTCCATTAAATGGTATTTCTACCTACTTTTGGGAGGTAGAAATTAAGTTTTCCATTAAACTCAATTTCTACCTCCCAAAAGTAGGTGCCTTCTCCCAATGGTCCTGCGACATTGCTGAACCATTGTGTGTGTTTCCCCACTTGAGAAGTGTGTCCCTGCATAGGGTCTTGAATGGGAAGTACATGCACAACTCTAAGTTCTTGAGGCCTCTCGGTGAGTTGTGGTTCGAGGAGGAGGGTTTCAATGTCCACTATCTGGGCACTGGACCCAGCCTGGGAACTGGTACCTCCTGCTTGTGCCATGTTACTGCTTGCTTGCTGGTTGTGTGAGAATATAGAACTAGGTGTTAACATTGTAATGGACAAGATAGAACAATTTTTGTCCCTGTTACAACATTAACATGAGTGCTTAGTGATAGGTTAGTATGTTAGCGAGTGCTCGGTGATTGTGCCTATAGTTAGTGCATGACTAGTCCTATGAGCTAAATGGAAAGATGCAATGTGGGAATGATGCAGTTAGTAGGTGGGGATGAATTTACAAGTGGGGGTCGGGGGGTTTATTACAAGCTTTGGGCAGCCAGACACAGTGGATGGCTTTCGGTTTTGGTTCTGTGGAGACTCTGAAGGGCTTTATGATAGTGGGCTCTATTGAGAAGACTCAAATGCCATAGCCATCTTTGTCATAGTGGGGTGTCCATTGTTCTTCGTTGATGGCTACATCCATTGTTGCTAAAATTTTTGTCCAGCCGTGAGGTTCAAATTCTTCGTCAGGGAATACTACCGGTGCATAGGCTGGGTCTTGAATTCATCTATGGGTTTCCTTCCCACCTATCTCTCTGGCCTTTTCTCTCTTCTCTTCTTCTACTGCTACTTTACACATCCATAAGTGAGTGTCTTCATGCATCCATGAGGATCCTGATCCTATGGAATGCACTAACTCAGTATCATCTTTGGCTCTATGGATGGGATTCCATTGGATGGGGGGTACATCTAGATGGGAGTAATCCTTGAGATTAACTTTGGTTGTGACACCTAAGTGTTGCAAGTACAAGGAGTTGGTTCCCCAATCCTGTACCACTTGCAACTGTCGCATAAATGGTCTTCCCAAAATCATCTCATAGGCCTGGTTCTTGCTAAAGTCACAGATAGAAAATGTGTGCTCAAACTCTACACCACAAGTAGTGAGAGTTATTCCTTCTAACAGCCCTAAGGGTCTCTCTATGTGACCGTCAGCCATCTGCAATTTCATCCTCGTGGGTCTGAGTGTTGGCTTGCCCCAACACTTCCATAAGGAAGTGGTAGCAATTGCAACTCCTACACCAGAGTCCAAAATTGCCTTGGTTGTGTATCCTTGATGGGTGATGGGAAGATAGGTGTTTCCTTCTTCCCCTTCACTCATATCTTCTATCTTGTCCAGAGGTATTTCTGGCACCGTTCTGTGGATCCTACTTGGGAACGAGGTTTCTCTACTTCTGGCACTTGATTGGCTACATGTTTCCATAACTCTGGCCTAACTTTGAGTAGCTCTTCTAAAATGAGGTCGCACTGCACTTTTGTGTTTTTCACTACCTCTGTGTTCCTAAGTATGACTGAGTCTTTGTTTCTTACCATGACTGTGGGTGCTCTCATACACGTGGACTTAGCTTCCCATGGACCTGTGAAGTGGGGTAGCTCCTGTAAGGAATTAGACTCAAAGTCTAATCTCTCCTAAGATTGGGTACTCTCTTGTTCCTCATAAATGGAAGGAATGTCTTGTGGGAATTGATCATGCACATCATCCAAAAGTTCAATGAGAGGAGGAACTTCATTCTCTTTAGCCCATTTCTCTTCTTGAATCTCTTGTAAGAATTCAGGTGAGTACCGATTCATAGAAAAGGATGTATCTAGCTTTGTGGAGTTAGGCACATAAGTTTCCTGAGGGGGAATGCTTATTCTTTTACTTACCTCGTCTCTTCCTTGGGAATTTCCTTCCTTGGCAGATCTCGCAATTATGCTCTCTAACTTTTCTAATAGTCCATCCAAGTGCAATTGTGCCTTAGCTGAGCAAGAGTAGTTGAAGAGGCGACTGGCTTCAAACATGGTCTGAGCCAAGGCTACCATTTTCGTGCAAAGCTTGGTTCTTTCTATCTCTAGGTCAGCTCTAGGGTAGCACTTGTCATGATCCATCACATTTCACCCTTCTTGGATTTTGGCCTGATATGCCTTAAGCATCATGTCTATGTCCTCTGGAGTGGGGTCGGCTAACACTGATCCTACTCTAGAAGGTGGTGGAATTGCCTGAGGTGGGTTGAAAGGTGGTGGATTAGATGGTGATAGGGAAGATGGTGGTGGTGGTGGTCTGTGAGAGTGTGTTTGAGAGGTGAGTTCAACAATTTTGGCTTTTGTTTCTCTTATGCTTTCTTCTAAGTCGCTCATCTTCTTAGCCCATTGTCTTTTCATCCTTTCTCAGCTATCTTTCCAGGATCTCGTTCGTTTCTTCGCTACACTCTCAGTTTCACTAATCTCGACGCTCCTTTCTTGGCTTGAACCTTGGTTTTGCTGCAAAGCCTGAGCTTTAGTGACTACCTGTACAGGTGCAGTGGAAGTCACACTTCCTGTAGAGTCTACTACTATCCCAATAACATTGATAGGAGTGTTTTTTGGCATATTATTGGGATTCTTTGGGCAATCTCGTAAGAGATACTCCTTTTCGCAAGCTTGAGAAAAGCTCTGGATTGTTACTGATTGGGGTTGTGTAGGTGCAGGCATGGGGCAATCAGGAATGAGGTGATCTCCCTGACATCTTTAGCATGGTCCTCTAGGGAATGGGGGTCTTACTTGCCTAGGTTGAGGTCTAGGGTTGGGATTTGTGTACATGATATTTGCATACTCTAGATCCCAACTAGGTTCACTCGGTTCTTCACTATAGTAGGATTCACCATGTTCATGAGACTGCATGTAGTAAGCTTGGGGGCTATCAATATGTGTAGAATCAAAGCTATGGTCACTGGGGTCACTTTCTGAAAGCAATGGTGTTACAGTAACTGGCACTATGGCTCTATTCAGGTTCTCTTCTACAGCTGCATACTTTACTGGGATCACATTGGCTGGAGCAGGAGGTTGTTGGGCTAGCAGTGATTGAAGTCTCTGCTGGGCCTGATATTGTGGTTCATAGGTTTGTTGAGGCCTCGCATACTGTTGTGGTGGATACTGGTTCTGATATCTTCCCTGTTGTGGGTAGGGCTAAGGGTAGGTTTGCCTAACTGCTTGCTTATTGTATGGGCAATCTTGTGCTGTGTGATTAGTGTATCTCCGTTCTATGGTGCAGTATTGGCTACTGGGATTCACTTGGGGTTGAGCCATGATGGGACATACGTTCGCCATATGGTCACCTCCACAAGTATAGCACCGCTTAACTGAGGCAAATCTTGGGATTTGTTTGCTAGCGACACCTAGTTTTTGAGCTACTTTCTCAGCGAGTTCCTCAATAGATGTGCATTGCGAGGAAGAGAGGCTAGTAGAACTATCTGAATCTTTGTAGATTTTTGAAAGTTCTAATTCCTCCCCTAGGTTATCCTCGATGTCGATGCACATGTGTACACACTCTTCTATGGTCCTAGGGTCTTTCAAGTACACATATGATCTCAAATTTGTACTCAGCAGTCCATCTAGGAATAAAGCCACTTGTTTGGCTGGTGTGGGTAACTCAGGAATAGGGCACCTCTCTAAGTATTGCCTAAAACTTCTTCCTACAAGTCTAACCGTCTCTTGAGGGGTTTGCTTGAAGCTGTGAATCAGTGAGGAAGTGTTATGCCTTATGCCACTCTTAGAGAATTCAATAATGAAAGCCTCTAGAATTTGGTCTATGTTCCTGAAGTGTCTCTCATTTAGTGGTGGAAACCACGTAAGAGCGGTGTTCTTAAGGGTTAGAACAAAGGCATTGTACTGCGTGAACAGGTCCTCAACTTGTTCAGCTCTCAAGACTTGCCTAAACTCGGCCACATGATCATATGGGTCTCCTGTGCCATCGAAGTAGTTGTTCATGGATTTAACTAGCTGTGTAGGTCTCAAAGTCCTTGTGTGGTCTCTAGGTCTTGGCAGAGGGAATTCATCTACATTTCTTGGATTTCTTGGAGATCTAAGTCTCTCAGGTTCCACTCTATCTGTTTCCGTTCTCGTTCTTTCTCTTCCCATTGGGTTGGCAAAACTCACTTCTAGCCTATCTCTACTTTTGTCCCTTTGAGCTCCATGAGCTTGGGATGTTCCCGCTCCTGGGTGGCCATATGAGACATTAGATCTTGGTTGGGGGAAAAAAAATTCACCCTTCCAAGTGTAAGCATGCCTTCCATGCTCGGTGACCACAAAGATCCTTTTTGAAGTATTGTCTAAATAGGTCACTTTGCCTGGGCTATCAGGATCTTTGAACTCATAGATTGTGTTCATTCCTACCTCATTCGGCTGATCAGGCTTATACCTCTAGAAGGCTTCATTGGTTTCTCGATTTAGAAGTAGATCTATGCTCTTATTGTCCTAGGGAATCCACTTTGGCGTGATAATTCTAGTAAGAACTGATTTACCTCGAGGGGTTTTAGGCTCTCCACCTATGTTTCCTTGCTCTAGGTCACCTATGTCCATTTTTTGGGATCACATTACCAAATTCATCTATCCTATCTGGGTGACTGGTGACTACGTATATGGTTCCTTCTTTATCCAGGTATGCTCCATTTTCAAACTTGACAGCTGGATGTTCAATTCCAATAGGTTGGTCAGGGTTTTTAATTTGGACCACAAATCTTCCTAGGCCGTCCTCATAGATGCAAGCACCTAATCGGTTGGTCCTAAGGTATTCGAGTTGCGTCTTGTAAAGACCTTCGACCCTTTGTAAGTGCCATGTTTATGTTGTTTTGCAACTGTAATCTCTTTGTACTTACACTTGAGTGATTAGAGGTCTTGGACTTGATTGTGCTTAACGTAACCCTAATTGATCAATACCTCTATCCGTACTTAGCCTAAACTAGGAATTGACAGAGGGTGTTGAGAATTTCCAACCTTTTAGTTTCCTTCGTCAGTTGCCCTTGTGTGTCTAGGAAGCATGTTCCCAAGCTTGCACTTACTCTGGCTCAGAATGCCCTTTGATGCTCTCAATGGACCTGTAAAAGTCCCAAAGTTAGTTGAAGATTTGAATTCAATTGACACAACAAACCCTCTTCATTCATGCAATTCACAAGTCAAATTTGAGCTTTGGCTTTATGGAAAACAATCCTAAAGATCCCTTAGTTTTTCTCCCCTGGATATGGTCACTTCAAAATAGTATATCTAATAATCCTGATATATAATTTTACCATAACCAGTGAAAGTTTTGGTAGTACTCTCCACGAGCTTTCCAACAAGCCTAAGATCAACCCGAACCGATTTCGTATGAGGAATTTATGACTGTTCAGGGTTCTAGGATTAAAAAAGGGTTCAAACAGGCTAACAGGCAAACATGTTTTTTTCCTCAAATTACTTGCGTAGCGACCTCACAATGCAATGACAACCATAATGTTTCCCAAAATTTGACCCAAAAAAGACCAAGTATTTTTTCCCTAAAAATAATGTCAAAATTGCCCGTCAATCGCAATCGAATGGTCTGTCAATCACGATCGACGTGTCGATCGCGATTGACAGGTCCGTCGTGGTTGTTAGTCGTGATTGATGGGTCAATCGCGATTGACACGTGGCCCAAAATTTTAGTCAGTCATGGTCAAAGGATTGTTGACCCTCTCGATCACGATTGAGGGGTTGTTGCGATTGACACGTGGCACGAGGGGTCTGTCAGTCGTGGTCAATCAGTCCTTGACTAGGTCAGTCGAGATTGACAGGTCCATCGGGACTGTCGATCGCGACTGATGGGTCGGTCGCGACTGATAGGTCGGTCGTGATTAACACGTGGCATGTGAAAGGCCTGTCGATCGTGGTTAGTCGGTCGTTGACTCTGTCGGTCGTGATTGACGTGTCGATCGTGATTGACGTGTCGATCGTGATTGACGTGTCGATCGTGATTGACAGATCCATTGGCAAGTGTCCGTCGTCATTTGTCGATTGTGATTGATATGTCGATCGCGATTGATAGAAAACAGAGACATATTAAAATTTTAAGCACATATTTAGGAATTTCTAGGCATGCCCATTATGATTATGTACTTAGTTTGGTAAGATGTTCACTTTTTTTGTCTGTCGCGATTGACAGAGGTCAATGCCTCCGGACCTGCACAATCAAATTTTTTACCTGCTGGAGTTGGTACAGCTGCTGGGGATGCCGGTTCCTGCAAAAAATCTCAGAAAACACACAATAACACAAACACGCAAACACTCTCTCGCTCTCTCTCACAAGTGAAATGAGGGGAAATGGTGTGGGAATGGTGATATGACCAAAAAACTGAAATTTTTGTGATGATGGAGATGGAGGTGGGAGATGGTGATGATGATGATGATGGTGAGGAAGATAAAGGAAAATAGATCAAAGTGAAGAAAATACCTATGACTCCAACGTCTCAACTCTACGTCTTACCATCACACGCTCGACCTCAAAGCTTGTTCCCCAGCAACGGCGCCAAAATTTGGTGTAGCTCAGTGATGAGTAGCATCTCCTTTAATGTCAATCCGGGAAGACATGAGGATGGTACGAAGACCTCGAGCAAGTGAAAGCACAAGTGTGAGTGAGAAGCACACAAACATGCACACACATACACACACACGTGCACACACGACAAGAACAAAGAGAGAGACAATGAAGTTCTTTAGATTACTCAAAAGTGCTCTTACAAGTTCAATTCTACAACAAGCTAACCTCAAAAATGAGCTCTCTAGCTCTTTTTATAGGTTTTGACTAGTTTTTGGCCCTGTCCAGACCTAGTGTCCAACCTAGTTAAAAATTAGGTTTTAGGGCCTACTTGAGGGCTCAAATGGAGTCTAAAAAACATGAAAATTGATAGGTAAGTACTTCTAATGCTCCTCAAGCTCAAGGACTCCTTGGCTTGCACAAAATGGAGTTGAAACTATCCAAAAATGGTATTTACAAGGTTCAGGTAGTGATGAAAATCACTGCTCAAATGAGGTTTGGTTGGAAAATTTGGATGGCCTATTTGCCAGATCTTCGTTGACTACTTTGGCTGCTGCCAACATTGTATCATCAATGAAAACAAAGTATGCGCCAAAAGATGGAGTCTTGATTGGACTACACACATCACTATGAACAAGTTGCAATTTTTTGTGTAGCATGTGTAGCACCATCTTTGGGAAAAGAAGCACGATGAAATTTTCCAAGTATACAACCTTCACATGCATGCTTTTCAATGGAATATCAAGTGATGGCAAACCAAAAACGCAATGTAAACAAACTATTTAAGTTCATGTAGCTCAGTGATGAGTAGTACATCCTTTAATGTCAATCCAAGAAGACATGAGGATGGTATGAAGACCTCGAACAAGTGATGGCACAAGTGTGTGAGTGAGAAGCACACAAGCATCCACACACATACACACACACGTGCACACAAGGCAAGAACAAAGAGAGAGACAATGGATTAACTTCTATTGCAAAAGAGTTCTCATACAAGTTCAAATCTACAACAAGCTAACCCCCAAAAATGAGCTTTCTAGCTCTATTTATAGTTTTTGACTAGATTTGGTCCTGTCCAGACCTAGTGTCTGGCCTAGTTAAAAATTAGGTTCCTAGGCTAATTTGGAGGCTCAAACGAGCTCAAAAAATTATGAAAACTGGTACATAAATACTATACTCTTCAAACTTGAGGATTCCTCAGCTTGAATAAAATGGAGTGGAATCTACCAAAAATGGTATTTACAATGTTCATGTAGTGATGAAAATCACTATTAAAAAGAGGTTTGGTTGGAAAAATTGGATGGACTATTTTTCGGATCTTTGTTGACTACTTTTCCTACTTGTGCCTTCTCGCGGCTCTGACTCCCTTCATTAGCTCCCCTGTCGTGTAGGTCTTTGAGTGCCCTGATTGCTACCAACACCCCCCCTCTCTCACGTCTGTCATCTCTGACAGGCCCTTGTTGGGCTGATTGTTTCACATAATATTCGACGACATCGGTAGCTAAGTGGTGCTCTTCGAGCCTCAATCCCTTTGCTAAATCTATTAGTAGGGCATCCCAATCAACTGGACCTGGAACGTCCGGATGTGGCAAACGCAATTGTTCCGAATGTAAGGTCCGCTCCGTAGCAAAGAGTTAGAGGAGATGTGAGGGTCTGGGGACGAATATTTTAGAATGGTATTCCTAGAACCCTGTGATGAACATCTCCTCAAATGTTTGCTTGTAGTAGGCTGGGAGGTATTTGATTCTTGCGTGCCATGCATATATCACCTGAATGGAGGGGGTTGTGCTCATGTCATATACTAAGTCGAGATTGCCTGTCGTGAATCCGACTCCTAAGAAATGGGGATCTTTGATGTTCTTGAACGTTTGGAAGGTGACGAGCATTAATTCAAATATGTTAATACACATCTGTGCCATCACATTAGGTATGTTTCACAGCTTGACTCTCCAATTACGGATGGTAGAGATCATGTATGCCACTGTGGCCGGTCCTTGTGGTGGTGCGAGGTACACTTAACTTAACCATTTTGCACAACCTTTAACATTCTTTACAGTGATGGCAAAGTCCGGCCATGTGCATCTTCTGAGGACCGGGGCATAACATGGATTGTACTTTATGAATAGTGGCATATTATTCCATGTGTGAACCATTTCTGGATAAGTTTCTAGGAGATGTAGCCACCAGGTAGGTTGAAAGATGGATCCTTGTGTGGCGCTTTCAGATATATTGTCGGGACCAAATTGAGTGGCGAAGGTTTGAGCCTTGCCACATCATCGTTGAATTTCTGCATTATAATCGGCTAAGAGCACACAATAGGGCACATATTGATCGTCATTTGTGCCTATCCATCGGTGATGAGACATGTGTCGAAAGTATTCTGATTTTATGATAGTGTCCTCAATCTTAGACATTGACTCAATTTGTACCACTACTCTATCATCATGCGTATTGGCCATTTTTTCGAGTTTCTACAACCATTCTGGGGCTTCTATCTCTAGCGTGTGCAATCCTTCAGAGGTTTGTTGGCTCTATCTCTAGTGTGTCCAATCCTTCAGAGGTTTGTTGGCCACCCGACATTGGCATAGGAACATATGGTTCCTCATATGATTCATCTACTTCTATGGGTTCCAATTCTTTTGGTTCTCGTTCTATGACCGGAGAGGGTTGTCTTTCATACTGAAGTAGTTTTCCTTGCAATTCAGTGAACTGTTCTCTTAATGCATTCATCTCCTCCGTAGTTGCCATAGAATCTGGGACTTTTGTTTGTTCTTCATGTGCCCCCAGCTGTTGGAGAAGGGTGTCCCGTTCTTTGCCCAGATCCTCATGCGCTGCCAGAAGATCAGCATAGCTTTCAAGAATGGTTTTCATGGTCTCTGAAGGGATAGCTTTAAACCGTTCTGGGTCGATCTCCTGAGGGGATCCTTCCATTGCTGTCTCTAGGTTCTCTTCGTTATGCTTTTGAAGCCTTTTGTTTTCTTCTAGAGCCATGGCCATGTGCTTCCTTAGTAATGTCAGATTGTGACGGAACTTGACATTCTCAGACTGATAAAGTTCGAGTAAAGTTGTTAATTTTTTGACTTCGGAAGATTTTGATTGCTGGGGAGCTTCTAATAGGGTTTGGTGGGCGTGCTCTAGTGTAGTGTAACATTGATTTAGGTTGGTGTCTATTTTTCTAGGGCTTCCAGTCGTTTCTGTAATTGCTGGTGGTCCAAAGTTATATGGAGATGGTGATCTTCCAAGGTCTGATATTTGTTCTGCAGCTGATATACACATTGATGCAATGTAGAAAACATGTTATTTACATTTAGCGATGCTGGGAAGGTGGAGGATGCAGGGGGAATGTGAAAGTGGAAAGGGATCGTGAATGAAGTGGAAGCGAGAGGTGATGTGAGAGGAGGGGGTATGGGAGATTATGGGAGTGTGGGGGGAGGGAGTGGTGCTGTGGCTGGTGATGTTTCGATAGTTTCAAAAGTGTGTGTGACCATGTAAATGGGAACAGTGGGTGGGGTGGATGTGATGTTCGTGAATAATGGTGTGAATGTAGGCATGGTAACCCATCCAAGTTGGGTTCCTAAAGAAAGAGGAATTCCCATAACATATGTGGTGGTGGTGGAAGTTGGGGTGGTCGTGTCATGGGGAGAAGCGAATTGTGCAGTGAGAGGTGAGGAGTGTGGTGATGGCAGTGCCTCGTGGTGTTCTTCCATCTGTGTCGTGTCTTTTGGTGCTGTGACATCTATGTCCCAGAGCGAAGGGGACAAGTAGGCACTCATTGCTCAAAGCGATGAATGTAAGCGAGAGCCGAATGAATTGCTTCATCCAAGCCAAGTGCATCCGTGTGAAGGTTCAGGGACTCAATAAATTGGTCGTCTACCCCTTCTTCTCCCAACATTTGACTGATTAAGCATCTTCCCTGTTTCCAGTGATAACTTGTGATGCTCTTGGACTCTTTTCATAGTCTCATACAATCTTTTGATCTATGCAGTATAGGCTGGGGCACCTGCTAGTTCTGAAGTTTTCTCTTGCTCTTGGTCGTGGCCCTCGTCTGATTCCGCTTCATCAGTTTCTTCTTCATCTTCATCTACATCCACTATTTTAGGTTGGGTAGGAGCTTAAGTCCTGGTGGTTGGTTGTGGTCCTCGAGTCTGAGCTTCCTCTGTCTCAAGATTAGCCTCATTAATCATCCTCACAATTTATTCATCTGTTAAATCATCTAGCATGTAGCCCTGTGGGAACTCCAAGTCAGAGGGAATCGAAGGGAAAACAAGGCTGGCCCTTCTACACTTAGCTTGGGTAAGCAAATAGTAAATGGACGAACACGTGTTGTTTGAGGTGGTGTCACCTCTAGTGTGAGAGTGGCACCCCTTGCTTGGGCACAAGGTATTTGGACTGCTCCTCTCATTTTCTTAGATGGTGGCCCTATTGTTGATGGCCGTCTCTAGAATTCTTGGGCTCGGGACCACACCGATGCTCTTTGAATGGGCACATAATAAGCTAAGCACCAATAAATGATCCTTGTAAGTGCGCATCATCCATGAAGCACATTCTTATGTTTCTTGTTCCAGCGCTGATGTGCTAAGTGAATCTGATCAATGATCCAGTGGGGTAGATTGATGGTGAGATCTTCTGTCTCCGCCAAGTTCAAGCTGAACCAGATTCGCTTTGGTGGCATGGTGAAGCATTCTTGGGCCGGGAAGGCGAAGTGCTGCATGATTGTGGGTAAATGGAGGGTGATGGTCGGTGTCATAGCTACCATATCTTTTAGTTTGTTGAGATCTTTGTGCTTCATTCTTCCGAGAATCAATGTTTCTTTCTATGTGGGAATGTGCATACCTTTCATGTCCAGGGCTTCCCGTACTAGGTTGAGGGCCAGTTTGAACCTTTTTAGTTCATATCCTGGTGTTAATGAGGGGAGCACAAAGGTACTATCTCCTCCTTTGGCTCTGTTAGGGGTGATGGTGCTGATAAGGTAGGAACAATGCAAAAAATTAGTTTGGGTAATAGTGCTCTAAAGTAGCTGTCCAGGCCAGCTTTGATCCATACTGATCTCATCACTTCTGCATCCTGATACTTCTCGAACTCGCGAGTAAAGAAATGGTAACTTCCCCATTTACCATTAAGTTCTAGTTCAGCTTCCCAAAAGTATGTGCCCTCCCCTAATGGACCTGCGATGTCATTGAACCAATGTGCATGTTTGCCTACTTGAGAAGTGTGTCCCTGCGGAGGGTCCTGAATGGGGAGTACATGCACTGCCATGAGTTCCTGAGGCCTTTCTGTTAGTTGTGGCTCAAGGAGGAGAGTTTCAATGTCCACTATTTGGGCACTAGATCCTGCCTAGGACTGGTTCTTGTTGCTTCTGCCATGTTATTGCTTGCTTGCCGATTCTGTGAGAATATAGAAGCACATGTTAACATTGTAGTGGACAAGAGATGATAGTTTGTCCCCATTAGAACATTAACATGAGGCGTCATGACAAGTTAATGAGTCAGTTGGTGCTCCATGATTGGGTGTGTAGTTAGTGAATGAATAGTTCTATGTGCTAAGTGGAATCGTGTGGTGTGAGGATGATGCAGTTAGTAGGTGGAGATGAATTTATAATGCGGGGTTCGAGGGGTTTATTACAAGCTTTTGGTCGCCAAATATAATGCGTGGTTTTACAATATGACCATCGATGGGCTATGGGAGACTTTACATGAGCATCTATTTGAAAATGAGGCTTTTCAGGGACCCATTTACAAGTGATCCTGTTAGTGCTAGTTGGAGCGTGTTTAATTGTGTGTGAATGGAGCTTTGTCTCATGAAGCTCAAGGTTAGCCACTTGAGCCCTCAAGCAAGCCTTAGGCACCCAGATGTGTCTTGATTGTGGGTTGGCCTTCACCGATTGCATAGGTTCCCAGATGAGTGTTACTTTCATGGGCAAATCCTTAAAAGATTTCTTATTAGTGTCCGGTCGTGGTTTATTAGCATGATGTTTAGTCAGAGGCTTTAACTTGGCCGCAACAGGATGCTCGACTTTCTGTACCCATATTTGTTTTGTTGGCTGAGACACCTTGCTTCGTACTCTCCTTTGGCTTTGAGCATAGGCCGCCTGCATCCTCTGTATTCCGTACTTCTTTGGTTGCCATGTCTTGGTCGCTTTTGGAAAAGAAGGGAGTTCCATCGTATCTTTAACTTCATGGTTGAAAACATCATCCCTCTGCATCACAGAGTTTTGGACAAGAACAACATCTTTATCTTCATGTGTATTCCTAGAAGGACCAGGAGTTGGTGCCCTTCCTATTTTCTTGAGTGCTTGATTTTCTAACTCGATGGTAATGCGATTGTTTCTTACCCAAACCTGAAGAAGTCCACTTCTTAGGTTTAGGTTGACTGCATGATCATAGATCTAGTCTTGACCCAAGACAAGAGGTTCAGTGAGGTCCTCGCCTTGACACACTAGCACCTTAACTGTCATAAGAACATTTTGGATGTAGAGGGGAATTTCCACCTCGCCCATGCAATGGGTTTCCACTCCTCCCAATCTTATAAGGTATGCTTCTATAGGATTGAGACTTAAGTTCAATTCTTGATAGTAAGAAAGTTTAACAACACTAGTGGCTTCACCTGAGTCAATCAATGCCCGTACAGTCCTTGCACTATTTCCTTGTCCTATTTCTAAGGTTACAAAAGGATGTCGGTCAATTGTTCTATGGGAACTTACACCTGAGACTTCACACATAGCCATATGATATCCTGGAGCTGCATGGGTATCAGTCCTAGGCTGATCTCTACCCTGTCTTCTCAACTTCATTTTTCGGATGTGTTCCAGTGCTTCTGCCTGTGCTTCTTCTTGGATTCGTTTTTCTTCTTCCTTACGTTTCTTGATAGTGTTGAGTCGATTGAGCATTTCCTCAGTAAGAGGTTCTTGATATAGTTTGACTCTGCATCCACTAATATAACTTGGTAGGATGTCGCCTTCTAGAGTGGCTAGTTGAACTGCTCCACTTGTGGAGATCCTATTGATAATCATTGGTCCATAGCCTCTCTTCTCTAATTTCCGTGCATGTTGCTTCAAAGTGTAGAATAGGACTAGGTCTCTTGCTTTCAAGCCCTTATCCTTCACATGTGTGTCAAAATATGTTTTTTGTCTTTTCTTAGCTGCATAAATTCCTGCTGTAGCTCTTAATCTTGTTTCACCTAGTCGTTCAAGGTCAAAGATTCTAGAGGAGAGCTCATGGCCTGTCCAGTCGTGCTCTTGTGCTACTTTCAATGTAGGTATCAAGAAGTCCAATGGCAGCACTGCATTTTGGCCAAATACCATTTGAAAGGGTGTGGCTTGGAGTACCCTTGTATAGGCAACTCTGTATGCCCAAACAGCATGGTGTAGCTATTTCTCCCAATCAGAGCATTTATTATTCACTAATTTGGTTAGCACATTGCATAGAATCTTATTTTGTGCTTTCGTCCTGCCCATTAGCTTGTGGATGATAGGGGGCAGACTTCTTGTGTATCACCAAGAACTCTTGAAGAAGATTTTCAATGACTTCATTCAAGAAGTGAGTGCCTCTATCACTTACTAGCTCTATAGGTAGCCCGTATCTTGTGAACACATTCTCAAATAAGAACTTAGCTGTCGTTTGAGCATCGTTCTTTGTTGTGGCTTTTACTTCTACCCACTTGGTTAGATAATCTGTGGCCACAATGATATATTCAGCATGTGAACCCTTAGCTGGGGGATTAATAGGACTAACAAAGTCTATCCCCGCTTAGAGAATGCACATCCACCCATCATAGCTTTCAAGAGCATATCATCCTTGTGTATCGGATATGGAGTTCTGTGATAAACGTCACACCTCTTCACATAGGTATGTGCATCCATGTGCAGAGTTGACCACCACAAGCCTGCAAATAGGATTGCCTTAATCACCCGATCTGGTCCCAAGTGTCCTCCTGCTACACCTTCGTGAGCAGTTTCCAAGATCTTAAGATATTCACTCTCATGGACACATAGTCTCAGATATCCATCTTTTCCACGCTTGTATAGATTATCCCAATTAGTGCGTAATCTAAGGCTTCTTGTTCTAAACTTCTTTGCCTGACCAGGGTCATATCTTGAGGGAATGTTTTCGTCCTCAAAAAGGCTACTAACGGTTCACTCCAATCTGATATTAGAGACGCTTGGTATAGTGTAGCGTGCTCCACAGGTGGTCTAATACAACAGACTGGGCATTCTTTACACAACTTATGAACATCTGCTTCCATAGTCGGCCAATGCACTCCTAGTCTTCTTAGTGCCTGTAGAGTTCTTTGCCTTGAGTTATGTTGCTCCAATGCACCTACATGTGCTAATTGCATCCATTTTGCTTAATCCTCTTCTTCCACACAACAAGCTTATATTCCTTGATCTGTATGTTTGTACATACTCCCTGCCATGATATGGTACTTTTGGGCTTTTACTACCTCCCTATCTTGAGTGTTCATCACTGGATGTTTAGGTTCATATGTCAATACTGGCACTAATGACCAAGGAGGTACAACTTCCAAATTAAACAAGTAAGCATCAGGAAGGTCATCTGATACTCCTTGTGGGGCCTCTCCAGATGTGAGCCTCGAGAGATGATCTGCCCTCAAGTGAGTCTTGCCTTTCCTCACCACAACCTCAAATAGTAAGAGGAACCATCTTACTAAGCTACCTGTATTGTATGGCTTGTTTACCAATTATAGTAGAGCTTGATGATCAGTAAAAAATTTAAACTTATTTGCAAGCAAATAGTGTTTAAATTTTTTAACTGCATATACCATGCCTAACCCTTCTCGTTCGGTGGTGGTATAGTTTTGTTCAGCTGCATTCAACTATCTACTAGCATAGGCAATTGGAAGATCCATATTACCTTCGCCCATAGGTTGTGCTAGCACACATCCAATAGCATAGTTGGATGCATCCACATGCACATGGAATGGCTTGTTCCAATTTGGTGTAGTCAAGATTGGTGCCGAACACAATCACCTTTTAAGCTCATTGAAAAATTTCTCATATTCATCAGTCCACTCAAAATTGTTCAAAAGTCCGTACAGAGGCTTTGCAATGATGGCATACATATGCATAAAAGGTCGGTAATAGCCACAATGCCCCATGAAAGCTTGCACTTCCTTGACATTCTTTGGCCTAGGTAATTCTGCAATAGCTCTCACTTTCTCTTCGTCAGTAGATATGCCGTTCTTTGACACTATGTGTCCTAGATGCTTGCCTTGCCTGACCATGAAAAACACACTTTTGTGGGTTCAGGAAGACTTGATATTCTCTACATTTGTCAAAGATTTTCCTGAGTTCAAGTATATGGGTCTGTCTAACGTTGTAATAAGCACAAAGATCATCAACATAGACTTCCAAATTCTTCCTCAAGAATTCCTTAAACACATGACACATCAACCTCTGAAAAGTGGCTGGCACATTGGTAAGACCAAATGGCATTACTCGAAAGGCAAATATGCCCCACTCTGTGGTAAAAGCCATCTTATGCTGATCTTCTGGAGCAATGGCTACCTGATTATAGCCAAAAAATCCATCAAGGAAGCTGTACACTTCCTTGCCTGCTACCCTTTCTAATAGATGCTCAGTGATAGGAAGCAGATAGTTATCTCGAAGTGGCTGCATTCACCTTCTTCAAGTTAATGCACACACATAGCTTTCCGTTCTTCTTGGGCACCACCACAATGGGGGACACCCATTCAACATGCTTAATTTCATAGATGAATCTAGCTTCAACCAAACGATCTATCTCTTCCTTGATTTTAGCAGCATAATTATCATCATATGTGTATGGATTTTGTTTAGAGGGTTTGGCATCTGAGGTCATGGGGATAGTGTGTGAGCATATGTTAGGGTCTACACCTTTCAAGTCCTTGTAGCTCCAAGCGAATACATCTCTATATTCTCTTAGCAAGGCTACCAACTCTTGCTCTTCTTCTTCTGTCAGGTCATGTCCTATGTAAGTACATCTTTCTTCTCCTTCTTCTACGGCTACAACAATTCTCTTGGTGGTTTCTTTGTTATCATAGGCATCTTCGGATTGTGCATTGCGTTTAGGCATTCTTACCATGACTCTCCTATCTTCTATCTCATACTTCTTAAAATTATCAGGGACCTCAAACAAAGATTCTTCCTCCTCTGGTGTGACTTCTCTCTTGTTCCTTTTCTTGCCTTCATTCTTGGCGATCACTTGTGTGGTTAACCTCACATCATTGATAAGCTCTTCATGTCTCTGAGGGTGAGGTTCTACCTCATAGAAGTATTCTTCATCTGATGCAAAAGGTGGGTCCATAATGATTGACTCTAGATCTGAGTCACTTGCATCCTAATGCATCAGTACTAGGTTCGCACTCTTCTATAATTGAATCACCCATAATTGGCTATTGAGAAGACTAAAATGTCATAGCCATCCTCGTCATAGTGGGGCGTCCATTGTTCTTCATTGATGGCTACATCCATTGTTGCTAAAATCTCTGCCCAACCATTGTCAGGAGGAAGGAGATAAGGAAGAGAGCTCACACACACACTCTCACTCTCAAGGAGAAGCACACACACAAATTGAGATAGGGAAGAATGATCTTCTTCTTCTTCTTCTATTACATAAAAGGAATGTACAAGAATGACCTAAAAACAAGAATACAAAAAGTGCAATATATAAAGACCAGTACATAAGGAAAAACCTAATGTCCACGAATGAGTGAGCTGGCAAGAAACAAATGTGCCATCACTCTCGGTAGATAGATCTAATAAATCCCTGACATATACCGGCGTGACCACTATACATCTCAGAGAAATGAAAAACTGGTACGTGTCATCCTGGATCATCACATGTTGAGCTTGATATCTCAACACTCCCCCTCAAGCTCAACGCCATATCCTGTAATCCAAGCATCTTCCGAAACTTCTTCAACTTCTCAGCTCCAAGTGCTTTGGTGAAAATATCAGCAACCTGCTCATCTGTTCTCACATAAATAAGATCAATATCACCTGCTAATACCTTCTCTCTAATGAAATGATAATGTACCTCAATATGCTTTGTTCTAGCATGGAAAATAGGGTTCCATGCTAACTCTATGCTGCTAAGATTATCACAATAGATAGTGATAGGCTTTTGCACTTCCACACCTAAATCTGCAAGTAACATCTCCAGCCATGATGCCTCACATGCTGCCATTGCAGCATCTCTATACTCAGCCTCTGTACTCGACAAAGCAATAGTGGGTTGCTTCTTATTGCTCGATGTAATAGCTGCACCTCCAAGTGAGAAAAGAAAGCCACTAGTAGATCTTCTATCTGGAGTACTACCAACCCAATCTGCATCGGTGTATCCATGAATCTGCAAATCTACACCAGCTTCATAAAATAATGCATAATCCAAGGTAGCACTCACATAACGTAGAGTGCGCCTCAGAGCATCCAAATATGGCTTCCTGGGAGCCTGCATAAACTGACTTTCAAGTCCAACAGTGTATCTTAAATCAGACCTTGTAATTGTAAGATATATAAGACTTCCCACAATTTTCCTGTACATAGTAGCGTTTTCCAATGCTTCACTTGATGTAGGATCCAATTTCAAATTTTGATCTAAAGGCATAGAAATTGGCTTATAATCAGCCATACCATACTTTTGCAGCATATTCAAGGCATATTGCCTTTGCGACATCCATATACCTGTTTCTGTATGTATAAACTCAATGCCCAAGAAATAGCACAACACACCAAGATCTTTCATGTCGAATTCCTGCATAAGAAGTTTCTTTACCTATTTGATGCTTTCTTCATTATCACCACCTACAATCAGGTCATCAACATAAATAGCCACAATAGTGATTCCATCATCAATACCATGCACGCGGAGCCTGCTTCAGCCCATACAAAGCCTTTTGCAACCTGCAAACATATTTTGGATGCTTTGAATCTTCATATCCTTGTGGCTGGTCCATATATACTTCTTCCTGTAACTCACCATGTAGGAAGGCATTCTTCACATCCATCTGATGCAAAGTCCATCCTTTTGTTGTAGCTAATGCAACAAGTGTCCTAACAGTATACATTTTAGCTATAGGGTTGAATGTTTCCTCATAATCAATGCCATATGTCTGTGCATATCCTTTAGCTACCAATTGTGCTTTATACCTGCTTATGCTACCATCAACATTATGCTTTACCTTGTAAACCCATTTACAACCTATGGGTTTCTTTCTTTGCGACAATGGAACCAACTTCCATGTATCATTTCCATAAAGTGCAACCATCTCCTCATCCATAGCTTTTTCCCAATCTGCATTACCAATTGCATCTTCAAAACAAGAAGGTTCAGCAACTTGTATTACCTTTGTCATGTAGGCACAATGGCGAGCCATGTAACTATCATATGTCAATCGTTGCACTGAATTACGCGTGCCTCCCAGATCTTCTTGGTCTTGGGTCACTTCTCCTTGTATCATCTGCATGTGCCCTTCTTACTCTTGGAGTCTTCACAGAGGGCAATCCAAATTCCTCATCAAGACTCTTTTCGGAACCGCTTGAATCTCCATCAACGTCTTCAAAACCTGCACATGTTTTATGACCAGCAGAAAGCTTTTCTTTACCTTTCTTGGATGTATTTGATGAATTTGCTGGACTGAAATTCCCACGTAATCTTCCACTCCATGGATTTGAGTTGGAACTATTGCTTGGTGATGCATCTGGTCCACTCAAAACCTGAGATTCTGCACTTGATTTTTCAGCATTTTCTTTGTCATTTGGTTCAAGACTCAGTCCTTCTTTGGCATCTGCATAGAAGCTTGACATTTCATCAAATACCACATCTCTGCTCACCTTTACCTGTCGTGTGAGTGGGTCATAACATTTATATCCCTTTTGCTCAAGGGAGTATCCAATGAAGACACACTTTTCTGCTTTTGGATCAAGCTTTGTCGTCAATTCATCTGGGACATGTACATATGCAATACAGCCAAAAACTTTCAGATGTGATAAGTTTGGCTTTTTACCTGTAAACTTCTCTTAAGGTGTAACTTGATGTACAACAGCAGTCGAAGTTCTGTTCATGATGTATACAACAATATGCACAACTTCTGCCCAATAACAATGAGGCATATTCTTCTCAGCCATTAAGGCTCTTGCTATTTCTGCAATATGTCTGTTTTTGCGTTCAACAACACCATTCTGTTGTGGTGTGTACCTACATGAAAACTGACGCCGAATTCCATGATTTTTTAGAAAACTACCGAACTCATTTGACATGTATTCACCTCCTCCACCAGATCTTAATATCTGAATGTACTTCCCTGTGTGCTTTTCCACCATAACTTTAAAATTCTGGAAGTGAGTAAACACCTCGCTCTTCTCTTTCATGAAATATACCCATACTTTGCGTGTATGGTCATCAATGAAAGTAACATAAAACATGCAAACACCCATAGATGTGGTCTTTGCTGGACCCCAAACATCTGTATGTACTACTTCTAGTACATTCTCACTAACATGCTTGTCATGTGGAAATGATGCTCTTGACTGCTTTTACCAAATTGACATGCTGCATGCATTTCTGCAACTTTGAAATTTGGTAGTCCATGGACAATCTCCTTTGACTGCATCGGTTTTAGCCTTTGCAAGTTTGCATGTCCAATCCGTTTGTGCAATATCTCTATATCTGCAATAACTCGTGCACCTTTTGCAAACATGGCTGCATTCATTTCAGGAATCTTCACATTTAAGGTGAACATCCTTCCCACTTTTGTTTCCTTTGGCAACCAATCGTTCATCTTGCTTGTACTCTTCTACATATAATCCATCAGTATTGAACCTGACTTGTAATCCTTGGTCAACCATTTGTCCAACAGAAATCAGATTCTTTGTTATATTTGGAACATGCAGCACATCAACGAGATGTTTTACCTTTCCGTCCTCCATAGACAATGCTATGTTTCCTGTATGCTCAATAGGATGTGATGTATCATCACCTGTTTCAACATATCCAGGCACTGGAATTTTTTGCAAACTACTAAACCATTCTACATGACTGGTCATGTGATTTGAAGCACCTGAATCAACATACCAGACATTATCATTCGATTTTGAAACACCAGCAGACATTGTATTCATCATGTGAGGTTGAACCATAAACAGCTTCTCAGAATCATCTGCACTTGTGGATGCATAGTTGTTTTACTGCCTTCTGTTATTTTGATTCTTCAACGTGCAATCACGTTCAAAGTGTCCAGGTTTACCACAATTCCAACATCCTTTACTATCATTACCTGAATCATTTCTTTGGAAATTTCTACGACCTCTTTGACTCCCCCTGCCTCGAAACTGTCCTCTTCCTCCTGCATGATTCTGTTGTTGACCTTGGTCTTGGTTATTGTTTCCTCTTCCACTTCCAAAACCTCTACCTCTGCCTCTTCCTCTGCCAGAGTAGAATACCTGCTCAGAACTGGGCTTTCCTTGGGAGTTTGAATCCTCACCAAGATTCTTTTCTTCAATAATCAGCATAGATACCAAATCAACAAAATTCGGAATATTTTCCCTGGTCTGTATAGAAGTTCTGAACTGCTTATATGCAGCTCCTAAACCACGAAGGCACACTTCCACCTTATCATCATCATCTACATTCACGCCAATAGATGCAAGTGACTCACATATGCTTTTGATTTTTAGAGTGTAGTCACTTACCGACATGCTCTTTTACTCCAATGTATGTAGCTCGTTCTTGAGTTGCAATTTCCGTGCCTTTGTATTGGTCTCGTACAAAGTGACCAAACTGTTCCAAGTCTCTTTTGGAGTCTTGGCATCCTGTATGTGTCCAATCATGCTATCCTGTATGCTAACAGATAGCCAATACATTACCTTTCGTGCTCCTTGATTCCATTCCTCATATGGTCTTAACTGTTCTGCAGTCCGATTCCTTTCTGGTAACTGCGGAGCATTTTCATTCTCTCCTTCGATGTACTTCTAGTAGCCTTTTCCCATCAAGAAATTCGTCATTCTGAATCTCCAAGCATGGAAGTTGTTCTTGTCCAGCTTATTGCTCATAAGCTGACTCATTCCATCTGCGTTTGCCATTTTTGCAACAATTCACAACACCGGAACACACTACAAGCATCACTTCTGCTTGAACACTGTCGCACTATGACGTGAGAGTTCGATCTCAGAAAAACACAGTTTTCGTGTATCAACAATACATAGAATCACTTGAAATTCTGGATCTGGAATATATGAGTGTCGCCAAACACAACACAAGTTACAGTTTCTAAAACTGACCTGGCTTTTTCTGTGGGCCCCACCTTGCGGGCTCGAAACGGAGGTCGAGATGGCTCCGAAACTTCGATCTGACAAAAACTATTGACCCTAAAGGGATTACTCTCGAAATTATTTTGAGGTCTTCTACCTTCACACCGATTTTCGTAGCAAACGGAGGCCGTTTGTGAAATCGCGTTTTCTCCATGCCTTGCCGCATAGTCTTCACCGTCGCCTTCTCCACGAGCTCTCTACAGCCACGCTGGCTCTGATACCATGTCACGAGGAAGGAGATAAGGAAGAGAGCTCACAAACACGCTCTCACTCTCAAGGAGAAGCACACACACAAATTGAGACAGGGAAGAATGATCTTCTTCTTCTTCTTCTATTACATAAAAGGAATGTACAAGAATGACCTAAAAACAAGAATACAAAAAGTGCAATATATAAAGACCAGTACATAAGGAAAAACCTAATGTCCACGAATGAGTGAGCTGGCAAGAAACAAATGTGCCATCAGTCTCGGTAGATAAATCTAATAAAGCTCAATGAAGTATCCCTGACATATACCGGCGTGACCACTATACATGTCAGAGAAACGAAAAACTGGTACGTGTCATCCTGGATCATCACATGTTGAGCTTGATATCTCAACAACCATGAGGTTCAAACTCTTCGTCAGAAAATACTATAGGTGCATAGGCTGGGTCTTGAATGGATATATGAGTTTCCTTCACACCTACCCCTCTAGCTATTTCTCTCTTCTCTTCTTCTACTACTACTTTACACATCCACAAGTGAGTGTCTTCTTGCATCCATGAGGATCCTGATCCTATGGAATGCACTGATTCGGTATTATCCTTAGCTCTATGGATGGGATTCCATTGGATGGGGGTACATCACTATGAGAGTAATCCTTGAGATTAACTTTGGTCATAACACCTAAGTGTTGCAAATACAAGGAATTGGTTCCCCAATCTTGTACCACTTGCAATTGCCGCATAAATGGTCTTCCCAAAATCATCTCATAGGCCTGATTCTTGCTAAAGTCACATACCGCAAAAGTATGCTAAAACTCAACACCGCATGTAGTGAGAGTTATTCCTTCTAGCAGCCCTAAATAGATAACATGTGCATGTGACGATAACCTTAAAGGAAATAACTAATTTTATTGCGATCAACTTCAAGTGCGAAAAATCACTCAAGTAATTCTTGACGATGCAAAATCAAACAAGATCATAAACACAATAACAAACTAAGAAGAATCTAGTTGTTGATAAGAAAGAATCCGCAACGAGGTTGTACTTGGGATAAAATTGAAGTTTTTCAATCAGGCATATGAATCTTAGATCAAGATGACACCTAGGGAGAGATAGACAAATCCTGAGGTCTTCTGAGGCAAGTGTCACTCACATAGCTAGATCTTGGGCCCAACAGTTGAGTGCTTATCCACACTACCCTAACTCTGAAACTGGCGAATCAGAGATGAATCCAAGAAGGGCCAAATGTGAAAGATCATGACAAATGTTACCCTAGAGCTGATCTAGAGATAGAAAGAACCAAGCTTTGTGC
The DNA here is from genome assembly GCA_020310875.1 of Ceratopteris richardii. Classification (NCBI taxonomy): domain Eukaryota; kingdom Viridiplantae; phylum Streptophyta; class Polypodiopsida; order Polypodiales; family Pteridaceae; genus Ceratopteris; species Ceratopteris richardii. The sequence continues at coordinate 5,576,745 of CM035424.1, forward strand.
TAAAATGCTAGCGTTGGCTCAGACCATGAAATTTGAAGCCAGTCGCCTCTTCAACTACTTTTGCTCAACTAAGGCACAGTTGCATTTTGATGGACTGTTGGAGAAGTTAGAGAGAATAATTGCAAGGTTTGGCAAGGAAGCCACCTCCCAAGGAGGATACAAGGCAAGTGAAAGAATCAGCATTGCCTCCTAGGAAGCTTATGTGCCTAGCTCCATTGAACTAGACACCTCTTCTTCTATGAATCAGTATTCACCCGAATTCTTGCAAGAGATTCAAGAAGAGAAATGGGCTAAAGAGAGTGAAGTTCCTCCTCCCATTGAGCTTGTGGATGACTTGCATGATCAATTCCCACAAGACATTCCTTCCATTTATGGAGAGCAGGAGAGCACCCAATCCCATGAGAGATTAGACTTCGAGTCTAATTCTTTACATGAACTACCCCATTTTACAGGACCATGGGAAGCTAAGTCTACATGTATGAGAGCACCCACGATCATGGTAAGAAACAAAGACTCAGTCATACCTAGGAACACAGAGGTAGTAAAGAACACTAAAGTGCAATGCAACCTCACTTTAGAAGAGCTGCTCAAAGTTAGGCCAGAGCTATGGAAACATGTAGCCAATCAAGTGCCAGAAGTAGCAAAACCTCGTTCCCAGGTGGGATCTCATAGAACAGTGCAAGAAATACCTTTAGACAAGATAGGAGACATGAGCGAAGGAGAAGAAGGAAACACCTATCTTACCATTACCCATCAAGGATACACAACCAAGGCAATCCTGGATTCGGGCGCAGGCGTTGCAATTGCTACCACTTCCTTATGGAAGCGATGGGGAAAGCTAGCACTCAAGCCCACGAGAATGAAATTAAAAATGGCCGACAGTCACATTGAGAGATTGAACTTGATTACTTAGATAGTCTTCAACTTGTCTAGTGCCTATCGTTGCCCTAACTTACTTCCAATGCTAAGCATTCTTAGCTTGTGCTAGGAATTGACTGAGGGAGTTGAGAGATTTTCCAACCTCACTTGCTTATCCCTTGCTCCTTGGTGCTCAAAAGCCCTGTTCTCAAGTTTGCAGAATGCCCTTGCTTTGGATGCCCTCTAGTGCTCTCAATGGACCTCACTTGCTTATCCCTTGCTCCTTGGTGATCAAAAGCCCCATTCTCAAGTTTGCAGAATGCCCTTGCTTTGGATGCCCTCTAGTGCTCTCAATGGACCTGTAAGAGTTCCAAAGTTAGCTCAATATTCAAATTCAAATGACATAACAAATCATACTCATTCATGTACTTCAGAGGTCAGATTACACTTTGTCTTTATGGCCAACAATCCTAGAGATCCCTTAGTTTTCTTCCCCTTGGGTATGGCCAACTTCAAAATACCCTATCTATAACTCTTCGTATTAATTTTATAAAAACTAGTCAATGTTTTAGTGGGATTCAAAACAAGCTTTCCAACAAGACTAAAATCACTAAAAACAGAGTTCGTATGAGGAAGTTATGTCTATTCAGGACTCTAGGGCTAAAACAAGATCACAACAGGCTAACAAGCAAACAGGAATAGCTCCTAGTGTTTTCTAAGGTCTCATTATGCTCTACAAACCCTTAATGTTGCCCAAATTTTGGCCAAAATTAGAACAATTTTCTTTTGCCCTAAAATATGCTCAATTTGCCCATCAATCGCGATCGAGTGGTCTGTCAATCGCGATTGATGTGCTAGTCGCGATTGACTGGCCAATCGCGATTGATAAGTCCATCATGGCTGTCAGTCCCGATTGATGGGTCAATCGCAATTGACACGTGGGCCAAAATTTCAGTCAGTGGTGGTCAAACAATCGTTGACTTTGTCGGTCACAATTGACAGGTCCCTCGGGGCTGTCAATCGCGATTGATGGGTCGATTGTGATTGATGGGTCAATCGCGATTGATGTTTCGATCGTGATTGATGGGTCGATCACGATTGACATGTGGCACGCGAAAGTTGTGTCGGTCATGGTCAAACAGTTGTTGACTTTGTCGGTCACGATCGATGTGTCGGTCGTGATTGACAGATCCGTCGGCAGGTGTCCATCATCGTTTGTCAGTCGCGATTGACGGGTCAATCACAATTGATAGAAAACTGAGGAATTTCAAAATTTTAAACACACTTTTAAAATGCCCTAGGCCTATACATCATGTTTATGGACTTGTTTTAGCAAGATGGTCAATTTTTGTGTCAATCGTGATTGATAGAGGTCAACGCCTCGGGACCTGCATAGTCAAAAAGTTTACCTGCTGGAGCTAGTGCAATATAAGCTTTCCAACAAGATATCATATCCATTAATTGCGTAAGTACATAGAAAGATATGAGCTTTACAAGGTGACTATGTAGAGAAAAAGTATGCGGCTGGAATACCTTTGTGCCTTGTAGCATAGAAATGAGGTACCTTCTGATCTCCATTGGTGAGAGAATGACTAGCATATGCTTCTATACCAACTCCTTGTCATCTCCACAAAGTTTCACGTTCAAATGACCTCTATATATAGAGGTATGGGTATGGGACTTTTCACCTACCCTTCATCTTCTCTCACCTCTTGACTTTCCACTTCTTGCCTTTTGTCCTTCCATTGCCTTGGGTGGTTTTTGGTGCTCCATATCACTTCCTATGAATAAGGTCACGTATTTTTTGAGTCTTCTATCTCTCTAAATATATTTTGGCTTTTATATAAGCCTTCAATACATTAGCCGTTTTTAATTCAACACTCTACTCTAAGGTTATGAGTGTGCCCTTTATATTTTTAGGGTCTAACTTCATTTTGGGCTTACAATGGCATCTCTCGCAAGTGATCACAAATATTCAATGCATGATATATCAATATGCTCAAAGCTATACTTCCATTCAATAATTTCTTATTTCCCCATTGCTTATTTGCTTTGAACATCCATTCTTGCACATATGGTATTAGATTTATCCAATTGCTGACTTGCTTCACCGCATGGGAACTCTAGCACTATGTATCTATGCATATTTGGAAAGCAAAATTTTCTCCCTATCTTTCTCGCTATCTATGTATCTCCCTATCTTTCTCTCTCTTGTTCTGTCTCTCTCTCTCCCCTTCTCTTTTCTCCTCACTCTCTTTTTGTCCTTCTTCTTCTTCTTCTTCTTCTCTCTCTCTCTCTAGCTTGCACCATCAAGTGCTATAGAGAACAGATGTGAGAATAGGGAAAAAAACTGTGAAGTGCAACACGCATTGCTTAATCCCATATACTAAAAAAGAAACACAATAAGATCCCATTATAACACACGTAACACTTCATTTTGTTGCAAAATTTGGGAGAGATAAAGTATTAGTCCTTCCCTCTCTTTGTGCACACTCAATGCCTATTTGCTACCCATGCTATTTGGAAAAGCTTAGGGGATGCCCTAGTATTGGTCATAAAGTTGTTTCGAATAAATAAAACAGAACACTTGAATCTTTCTACTTGCATGCATGGCTCAAAGATAAATCAATTTTTTATATTTTCTTTCGGCTCCAAATTTTACACGGCATTCGAGGTCACCCCACCACATATTTTTTTCATGAAGATGATGATGATGATGATGCTTTTCCACATGCCCTTTGAGGTTGATCCTATGCTCTTCCTTTGAATTCAAAGGTTTCCTCTATCTCCTCCATGCCATCCACAAATCTCTGCAAGCACTCTGATGCCAACTATGAGAAGATGAAATGATGTGCATGGGACTTACCTCCCAACCAATATATAGCCCTCACCTAGTCGCCATCTAGAGTCCCCATGTGGTCTCTCTTTGCATCTTCCATCAGGAATAGGCAACCAACTTGTAGGACTCATGGATCTCGGCCTTGGCTATCCCTTGAGCAAGGAACTTTGGTTCCTCTAGGCATGTACATCTCTGAAATATTACATAGTGGAAATCGGAAGTGTTAGGCTGCTATTGAAATTTTGTAAAACGTACCATATGCGAATGCCTTGTATGGAATTCCCCTCTAGTTTATTCACCTTATAGTAAATTTCAAAATGTTTTTGTAAACATATATTTATCAACAACATTAATATTTTGAGTAAGTACAAACGGAGAAGCGCATTGCTCAAGGCGAAGTATTCTAAGATTCTAAGAGAGGATGAAAGATTGTAAATAGACAAATACGTGCAACAAAAGAAGAATAAGGCATATGGGAGAGCAGAGTTCATAGTTAGTTGAGAATTATCACCTAACTAGCTGAGAAGTTAGTTTTAGCTAGATAATTATGTGGGTAGGGTTAATTGACATTGATTTGATTAATTTTGGTAGGAATTCTGTTCATTGTTCTCCAATTCTTAGTCATTTGCTTGCTTTGTTGATTCCATTTTACATAGGTGAAGTATTATGACTCATACATATTGTATTCACAGATTGCATTGATGAATAATTTGACCAAGAATAGGTGCTGTTGAATGAGTTCTCACCCAACATTCATTTAAGAAGCATATCATCATCCTAAAATAGGGCATGTTGGGGTAGAAAAATCACACATCCCAGCCTCTAGTGGATTATTGTGCAGAATGATGTTTGGCATTTTATTTTAGCATGTGACACTTGTTAACGACTAGCTGAAGCCCTACGACAATATATACTTCCAATAGAACCTACTCCATTAGCTAGAACCATTCCAAAAATGGGCTTTGGATTTTATTGTTTCTATTCCTTTGAATATAAATCGTGGTGATATGTATCTTCTCACATGTATTGATTATGCTACAAAATGGGCTGAAGCTTGGTCTCTTAAGAGGAAAAGTTTGGGCTTACCTTTAGAATTGATTTCAATAGAGGGACACATTTTATGATATTTACTTATCCAACATATCACAAACCATTCTAAAGTTAAGCATAAATTTAGCTATTATCCTAGAGAAAATGGCCGCACAGAAAGTACTAATAAAGTTATTGTTGGCATACTCCAGAAGATGATCATAGAGCACTCCATAGATTGGGATCAATATTTACCATCCACACTTTGGGCTTACTATTCTACATATGAGGTTGCAGATGGATTCACTCCTTTTAGATTAGCCTTTGGATTCACCCTTGGAAATTGAAGTATCCAGTTTATGGGTAGCAGTAAAACATGAGCTTTTGCCTAAGGAATCCCTCAGATATCGAATAAAAAATCAGAAACACTTAGAAGCTAATAGGTATGAAATCTTTCTAATTTTTCAAGCCATACAAGACAGAAAAAAAGATGGCACAATCAAAATCTCAAAACCTATTTTTCATATTGGCAATATGGTTCTATTTTTTAACTCAAAACTTAAAAGAAATGCGAGAAAATTTAAAATTCAATGAACAAGACCTTTTATCATTAATAAACGAATTGGACCTATCACTTTAACACTCTGAAATTTAACCAAACAAATTGTTAAGACAATTAATGGATCAAATATGCCTCGATCACCAATGATATCATCATCGTTCATACATTGCCATCACCTTGAGTTGCCCACCCTGACTAGTACATTTTGATCCCCCTCTATCTTATCAATAAATTCTAGATATGTACCTTGAATTTAGTAATTCAAAATTTTGCATGGCTAACCTTATGAGCACACTTGTCTTCATCACCATCTTCTATTAGTTTTTGTGCACACTTTGTGTGCACAAAATTGAAAATATGGTGAGCTATCTCCCATATACATACATTCTACACAACACACTCTCATCGGAAGAGCATGACTATCTTGAAACCCCTGGACTTCTCCCCTTTGCATCATGTGACTAGTATCAGGTTCCCCTTCACCCTCAAGCATTGGAGATTATCAACCAAGTATCTCAAGACCACCTAGGTCAACTACTATGGACTATCGATTTTAACAACCAAGTTATTGCAAAAGCAGTTTCAGCCCATCTTCATCTTCCTCACCATGGTATTACTCAAATCAACCCTCAAAACATCATATGCGATGAATAGATGACTTCTAAATTTGGTCAGATGAGTAGCCATTGATACTTGCTATCGAGCAAAAGAGGTTGGAATCAAGAAGTCATTTGATTTCATTATGAAACACTCAATCTTCAAGGTGAACATTTCATGATCAATGCAACTTTATGGTTGGATTTGTTTTTTAGCTTGACACCTCATTAGCTGGGTTGCCTATGTTCATCAAAAGATAAATAAAGCACACTTAATTGATGAAACTATGTGTAGCTCAAGCGTAGGCACCACCTCCTTTACTTGCCAATCCATGGAGATGTGAGGACTGGTATGAAGACCGTGAGCATGTGAAGGCACCAATGTGTGAGTGAGAAGCACACCAACATGCACACACATATACATACATGCACACAAGGCAAGATCAAAGAGATGAACAATGGAAAGCTTCTATTACAAAAGAACTCTCTTACAAAGCTTCAATCTCTAACAAGCCAATTCTCTAACAAGCTAACCCCAAAAATGAGCTCTCTAGCTCTTTTTATAGTTTTTTGACTAATTTTGGCCTTGTCCACACCTAGTGTCTGGCTTAGTTAAAAATTATATTCCAGGGCCAGTCTAAAAATTATGAAAATTGGTAGGATGATACTTCTAATAATCCTCAAGATTGAGGACTCCTCGGCTTGAACAAAATGGAGTTGCAAAAATGTGAAATGATATTTACAATGGTTTTAGTGATGAAAATCACTATTTTTATAGGGATTTCTTGTGAAAATTTGACATGTACTTCTTGGAGCTCTCTATTTGCTCCTTCTTCTTGAGTGTCCAATTCTTTGACATGTTCTTGCGCCTCGCTCCTGACCTTGAGTGCTAACACTCCCCCCTCTCCAGTTTGTCGTCCCTGATAGACCCTTGTTGTAATGGTTGTTCCATGTAGTGCTTTGAGAGGTAGTGTCCATCCTATATGAACCAGAGCCATCTATCTCCCAAATGTAGCAGGGTCGGTTGTCCGATTCTTCATTTGTCATTTCTAGCTATTGTAGGTCTAAGTTCCTTTGTATGTGCTTCTTTCTTGGATTCAAACAAGAATATGTCGTTGTGAGCTTCCCAAAAACTGCTAGCTGCTCAAAAGAGGTTGTCAAAGTTGAGTTGGAGCAAGTGTTGGCTTCAATTTACTTCCTAGGTATTGATGTTGTCCTTGTGATGTCCTCTAGATCTTCCAAAGATGATGTTCATAGTAGTCATGCCAAGTACTCATAACCCATAGTGAATGATGGGTAAGTGTGCTTGTGCATGGGTTGAAGAAAGTATGTGCCTTGTGCACAGCCTTGTAATGTGACCCTATGCATGATTACTTGGAAAATGCATTGGAAAAAGTATGGTGCAAAAATTGGAGGTCTTGAGCTAAGTGCTCAAGGGTATGCTGACGAAGAGGTTTCCTAATCTATCATGGTTATGGTGTTGCCAAAGTGAGGATTCTTACTGTGGTGAATGGTTGATCGATGTTTACCTCTTCGTGTTGTACACCCATCATTGTGATGGACCATCAACTAGTCTTTCGTTGTTGATGAATTTCCTTGTTGATGGTCCACAGATGAAATTCTTTGAGTGCGTGGTCCTGTCCCCTATCTTCAAAGCAACATTTGCCAAATACTGAGAATTGAATTTCATTATATTCCTTGACAAACAACATTAGGTAGCTACACCAAGTGTAGTTTCACATATTCTCTTGAGCTCACCATAAGTAGGAGTCTTCTCACGCAGTATACATACAAGGATGTGTAGGGTACTAGAACTACCCTCTACAGATATCTCGTTGGATGCTCTCGTACATACAATAGTTAAGCATCACTCAACTTGTGGATCTTCAAGCTCCTCCCTCCTACCATGGTATGGGGAAAGGATAGTTGTGGATGCCATGTTCATGCCAAGTTCTGGAGGTCTACGAGATAAGGCAGCAATAATATCATCTGCTAGCCAAGACACACTTCTATCCAAACTGATAAATTCCTAGTCATCAACGGTTTCACCTTCAACTAAGCATGACTCATTCATGTTCCATGAGCCAAACCATGGAACAAGCTCTCACTCTCTCTCTCTCTCTCTTTTGAACAATGACACAAAACAAGAAGAAAGATGTTAGAAACAATAAAAATAGTTCACATATGTCAATGTGCTCTTGTGCCTGGGACTCTCAAATGTGTCTATGCACAGTCGTGTAATGTGGCCCTATATTAATGCATACTTTGGAAATGCATGACCTCAATGGTGCAAAAGATAGGGTTGTGCAAAGAGCACATGGTTGTTGCACATCGAGGCTTTCGATGTTACTTGCAGACATTGATGCAGTCTTTGTTGGAGGCATCCATTGGAGCTCAAAATGATGTAAGCCATCGATTGTTGAATGACAGTTGATCATTCCTCCTTATGGGGATCCATTTTAGAATAATGTTCGGTTCCATAGGGAACACCTTTGGCTTCTTCATCTTTGGAAGGTTTCTTACATTTCATATCCCTCATGGTTGGCTCTTTGGTTCTGTGGGGCCTACTGGTGCTTTTGGTTTCCAAACACATATACGTGTTGCTTGTCTTCTTACTTTTGCAAGAGCAGTGAGTTGATCTTCTTTTGATCTCTATGCTTGGTTCTGACCCTTGCCTCTCCATGGCTTCTTTGTTGAGACTTTTCTTGTGAGGGAGAGCCTAGGGTTTTGTGTATGTAAGTGTTCCTTGGGCACCAACATTCTTAATTGCCCTTGTGGAGCAGTAGCTAATTTCTTAGGCACCCAAATTTGTATTGTAGTGTACTTGGCCTTCCTTGATTGCTTCGGTAACCCAATTTGGAGGGCTCGTTGAGATAGATATCTTTGTTGTTTGGCTACTTGTTGTCTTGGATTTCTCCGTCGCTTCTCCAGTAATGAATTTGACTGCACTAGTGTAATTGGTTGCTCTCCCTTTTGTACCTAGACCTGCTTCATGCTCGAAACTAATTTCTTCTTGAAATCTATTTGTCTAGTTGATACAACAACTGTATTGCATCGTTGCTCATGCCTCTCTGGTTGAACTACTATTGATGGCTGAGACTTTGTAAAAGAAGGAAGTTTCAACAGGCCTTTGAATCTTTTGTTGGAGGCAGCATCTTTGTGCACCATAGAGCTTTGGAAACATACAACATCTTTTTCTATGAGATTAGTCTGAGAAAAACTAAGAGAATGGGAGATACTTGGATTTTTTATCATGCAATTCTCTAATTCTATTGTAATGTATTGGTCATGTACCCATACTTGGAGAAGTCCACTTCTTAGGTTTAATTTGACTGCATGGTCATAAATCCAATCTTGTCCCAACACAAGAGGTTCTGTAAGGTCCTCATCTTGACACACCAGCATTTTGACTTTCATTGGGATATCTTGAAAGTAGATGGGAAACTCCACCTCGCCCAAACAAGGGGTTTCCACACCTCCCAATCCTATGAGATAGCCTTCTATTGGATTGATGTTCAATTGCAGATTTTGGCAGTAAGAAAATTTAACTGCACTAGTTGCTGCACCCGAGTCAATCAACGCTCTTACAATCCTTACATTTTGTCCTTGTCCTACCTCTAGGGTCACAAAGGAACATTGATCGATTATTTGAGAAGAAATTACAACAGATGTTTGGCACATGGCCATGTGATGTCATGGGGCTTCAAGATTAACATCTAGGCCTAATCACCTTAACTTATTTCATCTAATGCACTTAGTAGCCTTTGCTTGTGCTTCTTCTCTAACCCTCAACTCTTCTTCTTTTCTCTTCTTAGCAGTGTTGAGTCTCCTTATCATATCCTCGGTAAGAGGTTCTTGATATAACTTGACTCGACATCCACTATATTAGTTTCGCAAGATGTCACCTTCTAGCATGGCCAATTGAACCCCACCACTAGTGGAAATTCTATTAATGATCATGGGTCCATATCCTCTTTTTTCCCATTTACGAGCATGTTGTTTTAGTGTGTAAACCAACACTAGGTCTCCCTCTTTCAATCCTTTATCCGTGATGTGTGCATCAAAGTATGCCTTTTGTCATTTCTTTGCAACATAGATGCCTGTTGTTGCACGTAACCTTGTTTCACCTAAGCGTTCTAGATCAAAGATCTTAGAGGAAAACTCATGTCCATTCCACTCATGCTCTTTTGCTACTTTTAAGGTCGCAATCAAGAAGTCTAATGGTAACACAACATTTTTTTCGAAGATCATCTGAAATGGGGTGGCATTGAGTATTGCTTTGTAGGCAACTCCATAAGCCCAAACAACATGATGAAGTTGTTTATCCCAATCAGAACGTTTATCATTTACCGATTTTGTCAATACATTACATAGGAACTTATTTGTGCTCTTGGCTTGTCCGTTAGCTTGTGGATGATAGGGGGCAGACTTCTTATGTATCACCAAGAATTCTTGGAGAAGGTTGAATGACTTTGTTCAAGAATTGTGTACCTCTATCACTTACTAACTCTATTGGCAACCCATATCTGGTGAACACATTCTCAAATAAGAACTTAATCGTTGTTTGAGCATCATTCTTTGTCATGGATTTTACTTCTGCCCACTTTATAAGGTAATCTGTGGTGACAATAATTTACTCTGCATAAGAGTTTCTAGTTGGGGGGTTAATGGGACCAACAAAGTCTATACCCCACTTCGAGAATGCACATCCTCCCATCATTGGCCTCAAAGGCATCTCATCTCTCCTGATCGGATATTTTCACGTTGGCATGTGTCACATTTCTTGACATAGGTGTGTGCATCCATATGAAGAGTGGGCCGCCAAAGCCCTGAGAATAGAATGTTCTTAATTACTCGATCAAGACCAAAGTGTCCACCTGCAATGCCAATGTGTGCAGTTTCTAAGACTTTCAAATAATTTGATTCATGAACACACAATCTTAAGTAACCATCTTTGCCTCTTCAATATAGGTTTTCTCCTACTAAGGCGTAGTCTTGAGCCTCTTGCTCCATGCTTCGTTTTTTCTTGCTAGACTAGCCTCACTGGGTAATGTTCATGATCTCATAAATTCCACCAATGGAGCACTCCATTCTGGAATTACTGACATGTGATAAAGGGTAGCATACTCCACTGGGGGTCTCTCCTGGCACACTCGACAGATCTCAATCCACTCATGTATTTCTCTATCCATACTAGGCCAATACACTCCTAAATGTTTCAGATTCTGCAAGGTTCGTTGTTTAGAATAGTGATTTCCAAGCACTCCTTCATGAGCTTGTTGCAACCAACTACTATGTTCATCGTCCTCGAAACGACAAGCTAGTACACCTTCTCTATCTTGTTTGTACATACTTCCTGCCAATATTTGATATTTTTGTGATTTTACAATTTCTTCCTTGTTTGTTCTCACATTTTTATTTGCGAGTCCGAAGGTTAGGACAGGTACCAATTGATTTTCCCATTTAGGAACAACTTCTAGATTGAATAGATAAGCATCGAGCAATTCATCAAGCACTCCTTGCGGTGGCTCTTCTGAAGTGATGCAAGAAATGTGGTCTGCCCTAAGGTGGGTCCTACCATTCCTAACAACAATTTCAAAGTCATACTCCATTAGTAAGAGGAACCATCTTACTAAGCATCCTGTATTGCAAGGTTTATTGACCAAATATAATAAAGCTTGATGCTCATTGAAAAACTTGAACTTGTTGGCCAGTAGATAGTGTCTAAACTTCTTCACAGCGTATACCATGCCTAAGGCTTCTCTTTTCGTTGTTGTATAGTTTCATTCGGCCGCATTTAGCTGTCTGCTAGCATATGCTATAGGTAAATCTAGATTTCCTTCACTTGTGGGTTCTTCTAGCACACATCCTATTGCATGATTGGATGCATCTACATGGACATGAAATGGTTTATTCCAATCAGGAGTGGTCATTATTGGTGCTGTGCACAAACATCTCTTTAGCTCATTGAAGGATTTTTCACATTTGTTGCTCCACTCAAAATTTGTCAACAAGGCATAAAGAGGTTTAGCTATGATCACATACATCTGAATGAACCTACGATAATATCCACAATGGCCCATAAAGGCTTGTACCTCTTTTAACATTCCTTGGTCATGGAAACTCCGCTATGGCCCCTACTTTGTCCTCATCTATTGATATTCTGTTCTTAGAAACAATATGACCTAAGATCTACCTTGGTGTACCATGAATACACACTTTTCTGGGTTTAGACACACTCGATATTCTTTACACTTGTTGAAGATATGTCTGAGATCAAGGATGTGGTATCTTCTTTCTTGCAAATGAGCACATAAATCATCCACATATACTTCCAAGCTCTTTCGCAATAACTCTTTGAAGACATGACACATGAGCCTTTGGAATGTTGCAAGTGCATTGGTGAGCCCAAACGGCATCACATGAAATGCAAAGATTCCCCATTCTGTGGCAAAGGCCATTTTGTGTTGATCTTCTTGGGCAATGGCTTCTTGGTTGTAACCTGAAAATCCATCAAGGAAGCTATAAACTTCCTTGCCTGCCACACGCTCCAATAAATGTTCAGTGATTGGAAGTTGATAACTATCTCTTATTGTAGTGTTCTTAACTTTTTTAAGGTTGATACACACTCGAAACTTTCCATTCTTCTTTGGTACTACTACAATGGGGGACACCCATTCAATATGCTCAATCTCATAGATAAATCCATCTTCAATCAACCTGTCAATTTCTTCTTTGATTTTGGCTACATAAGTGTCATTATATGTGTATGACTTCTTTTTGGTGGGCTTGACATCCACTTAACATATTTTTGGATCTACTCCCTTCAAGTCTCTATGGTGCCATGCAAACACATCCCTATATTCCCTTAATAAAGCCACAAACTCTATTTCTTCTTCTACACTTAGGTCTTCTCCTATGTACGTACATCACCCTTCATTCCCTTCAATGGTGACTAAGATTTTTTTGTTCTTTTATTTATTATCATACACTTCTCCTCTGATGGCCTCTCTCTTAGGCATTTGTACCAAAATTTTCTGGTCTTCAACTTCATATTTCTTGAAGTTTTTGTGAAGAGAGATGGTGGATGCAATCTGAAGATGAGTTGTTGCTGCTACAACCAGCTTCACACCATCCAAATGAGACTTTAGAGTTGATTAGTAGACCCTTTAAGCTTCTTAAATCCACCAAAATATCAGCCAAGTACTTTGGAACATCTATCTCAAAAGTTTAAGTCAAGACAGACTAGTTGTGAAATGACTAGCTCCCAAAACTTGCTATTTTTGAATATACCCCTGCTAGAAAAATTGAACAGTGCTCTCAATCTGGTAGGAATTAAAAAAATTCCTTTTGGAAATAGCAAATAGACTTAAGTAGCTTACAATTCCAAGTTAAAATACGTCAAATGATAAAATGAGCACTGAGAACCAGATTCATCAATATCAGGAACATGGCCACCATTCTCGGAGCTCTGTAGAGATAGACTAGTGAGCAGTAAAATGCAGATATCTCTCAACTTATGAATTTAATGACGATCAAATTTTGTATGCAGGCACTGGACGAAGAGATCAATTCAAGGCACAGTAAAACTCTAAAAATGGTTGAGCAGAACTCGAGATATGAGCTTCTGAAGTTACTGCTCTGAGTGAGTATAGCAGAGAACAAAACAAAGAAGTAGAGAATGATGAATGTATAAATTCACATATGATTACACCCACATTGACAATGAATATTTGCACAAAGGGAGTAGAATGATAGAGCTATGGAGTAAGCTCTTTGATCTCTACAAAATGACATGAAGTGGTCATGTGCAAGGCTTGCTATTCACCTCTTCCTTCTTGCTCTTTTGATAGCTACTCTTGGAGGGAGTTTTGAATTCGAATTCGAATGGTTCCACCTAAAAGTGATCCCCAAAGTTAGGAAATATTCCCTCAGATCAGTAATTCGTGGTTTTGGGTAGTTAGAGCCACAACTTTGCTTTTACATCATGGATGACATAAGCCATTCTTTTTCTTTTTTCTTTTTCACAATTACAAGAGATAAAATGTACTCTTTTACAAGAGGTGTTCACATGACTACACATATGAACATAAATCAAATAATATCAAGCATGTAGGCTTGGGTAAAATGCACCAACAGCTCCCCCTCAAGCCTAACATGCTTGGCCTCCAAATATATCTTCAATTGTCCTTGATTTCTTGCAAGCCAATCATCAACTTGAATCTACTTAACTTTGTACCATCAAGAGCTTTAGCCAACATGTCTGCACATTGCATATCTGTAGAGACATAGGATAGTTGAATATCCTTGCTCATTAGCTTCTCCCTTACATAATGGTAGTGGACTTCAATATGCTTGGTTCTAGCATGGTATACCGGATTAGCTGCAAGATGTAGTGAGCTTGTGTTGTAACCAAAAATGTGAGGTGTTCAAGAATGAAGTCCAAGATCTGTGTACAAAGACTTTAACCACATGATTTCTTGAGTTGCATTAGCCAAACCTCTATATTCGACTTCAATAGAAGATAATGCCATGGTTGGTTGCTTCTTCGATGATCAAGAAATGATTTTTGAACATGCAAATGATACATACCCGGATGTGCTTCTTCTATCATCTCTAGATCCAGCCCAATCCACATCTGAGTACACCTTTAGCTCAATATCTGAAGTAAATGAATAAAACAAACCTTCATTCATGGTCCCCTTTAGGTACTTGATGACTCTCTTGGCCTCTTCCATATGTGGTCTTCTTGGCTTATGCATAAAGTGACTCAATATGCTAACACTATAGCATATATCCACCCTTGTGAGTGTTGCATAGTTCAAACTTCCAACCAAGCTTTGATAGCTTGTGATGTCTTCAATTGGATCTCCTTCATAAGCACTAAGCTTATGATTTTGCTCCATAGGTGTACCTGCACACTTGGTGTTTTCCATCTTAAAATTCATGAGCATGTCATGCATGGGTAGCACTCTTAGTCCAAGGGAAATTGCAAACACTCAATGATATTTTGCCAAACCCTTCTGATACTAGGTCAGTTTTGGTTTCCTTAAGTCCACAATTTTGCTCCAATGTGTCCATAAAATGGACGGAAACTACATGCACAAGTGGATATCCAACTCTGGTGGTTACTCCTTGAGGCCTCTCTCTCCCTCTACTCACTCCCAAGCTACTCCCAAGAACACCCACTCTTATGCACAAATGCCTGCACACGCTCACTTTTCCTTTTTTCTCAAGCTTTCTCACTTACGAACACTCAATTTCCCACACACCCTTTCATAGGCTCATGCACTCTCCTTTTCCCCCTCCCTTACCCTCGAGCGTACTCTTACACACACCTACTTGCGCTCTTTCTCATGCACTTTTCACCCACATACACTCATGCATACACCCATGTACTTACACACCTGCATGCACATATCATCTCGCACACATACATCCCCCACACTACCCTTCTTATTCTGGCTCGTTCACACACCCTCACATAGGTACTCAAGTGCACCCATCCACTTCGGCTCCCCTTCCCCTCTTTCTTTCACTCTTATGCGCACTTATACTCATGCCCACATGCACTCATATGCCCTTGTTTGTACCCACCTACACTCCTGCCCCTATCAGCCTCCTTTTCCATCACTCCTCATTCACTTGCCCTCTTTCCTATTGACACACACCCCCACTCTTCTCCCACACACTTTTTCTTTTTTAACGAAAGGAGCAATCACATCGGCTCCTCCATCTCGATAAGATGCACATTCTTAACAAGAGAAACTATGACATGGTGACAACAGAACAAGATTTTTATCACCAATATGCTATGCATCTCCTTTTGTTAAGCTAGAAATGACGAATGAATTCAACATCACTTTCATTCAGGAAAAGAATCAAAACATTTGCAATCTCCGTGCATTCAAATTATACTCAAAGCATTGAAATCCAACCTCTTCGGATGAGATTGAGGGTTGGAAAGCAAACATAGTTATGCGGCAATATGATTCCGAACAAGCAAAGGAGACCACACAGAACTTAATGTTTTTGCAAGAAAATTTTAGTTCGAAATCTTAACATCACAGCAAAGGAATGCATTCGTCTTCATAAAAATAAACCTACGACAGTGTGCCTTAATTATGTGGTGGTTTCAAGTTAAACCTGTTCGAAAGCTAATTTGCAGTTCCTGTTAATGATGACTGAGGGAACAAATAGAATTTCAGAGCATCCATACACGATTCCAAAGAAACGGTATCTCATTCCATGCCAATAGATGCGCAAGTTGCAAAATGTACTCTCTTTATTTGCACTACTAGCATTGAAGTTCCTATTTTAATCTTCATACTCCCTTCTGACAAAATAATTTCATTCTTTCTCGATGCAGAAGGCTATAAACATTGAAATAGATTTGTTACATATATATAGATACCTTATGCTTTGGACATTTGCATGATTCCATATATGCCCCTGCACATGCGAAACATCAACAAGCAGCTATCAAACGCCCCTCGTCCACGGAAGAAATAGTTACTATTGTAAGAAACTCCTCCGCAGCACAAGACCACCTTCACTTCTCCGTGAGCTTCCCTAATCCACAGATCTTTGAGCAGAGCAATAATTACATTGCTAGTTGACGATAGGAAGTCCTCCAAAACATTCGAGGAGAGTGATACTCTATTGACCGATCTTCTCTCCCCTTTGCCTCTATATCTACCCGATGCAGAAATTCATACGCCCCATCTGCTGCAGCGGCCTCTTTATTCCTATCAGAAAAATTTTGTCTTTGGCTGAACTCACTACACACATATCCATTGACCGACCATAAACTGTTGGTCCTCTGCATGTTAGGCCTAAGATCCTCCTTGACTTCCCGATCTGTAAGTGGCGGTGATGATGAAGAGCTCCATCTCTGCCTGCCTAGGGCCTGCACATTCATTTTGTTTCCTTGAAATTTTCTCGATGACCAAGGACGTTTTCCAGTTCCCAGACCCCGAACAATAGCAAAGCAGGCCCAAAATTCCTCATCTTGTCCCCGTGTTCTTCTGAGGCCAGATCCTTTGACCCTGTGACAGTTCCACAACCTTTCTCTTCCGCCCCTCTTAAGTTAGCAATTAACTTCTACTCTGTTGAGTCCAGGACCACAGAGATCTTCCTCCTCTTCAAGCGACTTCCCCAGTGAGGAACACAACAGCCAAGCTTGTCCACACTTCTCGTGACTCACGATTCCCTTCCCCTAGTAAACAGTGAAGCTTCCCTCCTCCCTTCTGTTGCGCGGACCCCCAATGAAGCGCAAAAGAATCTCCCCCCAACTGAAGTTCGACAGCCAGCGAGAATGAGACTCCCCCCTCCCCCAAAAATTAAGAGAGAGCCCCCTGAACAAAGGGCTGCCCTTTTTATCTACGAGCCCCCAAAAACTCAAATCCCTTCCTCTTGTTTTTCGGAAGCGAGAGAGCTCCCCCCCCAAAAACGTGTATTTTTCCTTTTTCCCCAAAAGATTGCTATAGACAGCCACACATGTGAACTTTCATGGGGCGTATCCCCTCTACCAAGAGGGATTAATTCCCTTTTACTCCAGTGCCATCTCTTTTAAGTCTCCTGCACATTCATAAAAACAAAATACCCAAGAATATTTTCTTAAATACATATATTTCTTTGAAAAAACAAATCCCCACCAAGGTTATGTCACACATAAATCCAAGCGAGATCGGATGATTTTCGGGTCAACATATTCCCCCCTTCTGCTCGTGAAGTCGTCCCCGACGAGCTAAATTGTTCCTACAAATCTGCAACCCACATCAAGTCATCCAAACATTTCCATAGATTAAATTACCTGTTCCATCCTTCTCCTAACGAGGTACCTGCAATCATACACTCAAAGTCTATTAGTATCAAAATCAATCACATTACTTACCAACCTCACATACTTTCTTGAATCTTCATCTGTCATGTCCTTCGCATCTGCAAACTCATCAAAAGCATTAGACCACTTTTCATCAAAACACAAATGTACATCAGAACAACGGGGACCAACACATTATGAACCAGCATTACACATGCATGTTTGACATCCTCTTTGCACACATCATGTACTCATGCAAGCAGAAAGCATCGCCACATCCCCTTCTCAACACTCTTCCATCTATACGATCACTCCTTTGTTTCTCTTCCCATATCTAACCCAAATTCTCTCATCCATTTCCCATTTCCTTCCCACCTAGGGTTTCCTATTCCCAGTTTCCTTCCTATCTATCTCTCGTTTTTTTTCTTGCTCATCGACTAGATTTATCAGCCCACATAGGCGCGTAGCCACATGCACACATACATAAACATATATTTTTTCCATTTTTTTTTCATTTCCGCATCTCGAGAATTAGGAGACAAAAGAAAGGATCTTTTCCCAACCATCCCGATCACAACACACACATATAAACTCCCCGTGGACATCCCGATGAGACACCTCTCCTTGCTGCTGCTACTCAAGCCAAAATCCGGCCACTAATATGATGGACAACTTTTACTCTCGAAACCCGCACACACTAATTACCTTGCCGACCTGAAAATCCCAAAAAATACCACTTCAGTCCTAAGCGTACAACAAACTTGGTCCGTCAGTCCTCACATCTCTGACTCGCAATCCGCAAAGCAAACCCTAATCAAACTTAAGCCATCCCTACCAACATCCATCACATCATCTATTTCTTTTTCATCTCCAACCTCTGCCTCGCAGAGCTTCCACCTGACCTGATAAATGACCTGGAAAATTACCATTGCTCATTGTGCCCCTCAATGATTCAAGCCTCGCTGCTAAGTCCCTTAATCCTTTCTTATTGTACTCAATATCGCTCTCGTATTGGAACAGGTCATAGTCGATGTTTCGAAACCGATTCCATATTTGCTCCATCTTTTCGTCTAAATCTCTCATCCTTTTTTCGGATCCTTGGGGAACATCCTCCCTCTTCTCAACTCGAACGATCAACTTCTTGACTTCCTCTCTAATCGATCTTTCCTCCAAAATCCTACTCATATTTTCTACATCCAGATCATCTACCTGCTTCGACAATTCATTCTTCGTCCTTTCTAACTCTGTTCCGAACACATCCAACCTGTCCAACACTGCTTTCAACTCTTCCTCCATTTTCCCTAATTTTTGGTCCCCTTCTACACAATTCCGTCTCTCATCATCTCTCTGACTCATCCATCTATCGAGTTCTCCTTTCAACTTCGCATTTTCTTTTTCTACCCGTCTCACTTTCTCATCATTCTCTGCTTGAGCACTTTTCATTCTTTCTAACTCCAGGTGGAACTCTTCCACTACCTTACCCGCTTGGTCATCATATCTACCGGTCACCTCTCGCAATTTCTCAATCTCCTTTTCCATTCCGTCGACTTTCTGTGCCAGGTCATTATCATATTTAGGGGAATCCTCCTCGATCCCAACGCTATGGCAATCGGCTATCATCAAGCGAGTTCTTAGGTCTAAGATCACGTTTTCATGCTCAGACCTCGCAAGGCCTTCCCTCAAGCTTTTGTTCACTTTCAACTCCCTGCTTCTATTTTCCACAACTTGCAATTGTTCTACACATTTCGCGACGACCTCTCCTAACCTTGCTTGACTTTCCTCAAGCTTTTCTACCTTGGTCCTCTCGCTATCCCACTCTATCCGAAGCAAATTCACTTGATATTCTAGGCTCTCTACAAGTTCCATCAAAGCTTGATTTTGGGATTCCCTATCCCTCTTTTCGTTCCCTCTTGCGGTCTTTGTCGACGAAGCAACTCCACTCATGTCAACTTCCACATACAAAGAGGATAAGCACCTATCGGATTCATTCCTTGTGACCTTTATGTCAGTCACCTCTTTTGAACCACACACGTGCTCGCATAGCCTCTTTTTCCCGCATCCTACACATCTAGGGACAAAGTCCAATGGGGTGCACACACGAGGGCAATATTTTGCAATGTGCCCGACTTTCTCACAACACCAACACCTAACAAGGTTTGAAATTGGTCCCATCCGGTGGCATCCATATACACAATTCCTCATCGGGTGTCCAAACCCACTTTGGTTTCTATTCCATCTGGGATTCATTAACCTCGGGCCGACCTTTTGAAAGTCCCCGACTTGCATTCTTTGTGACATCACTTTACCAAGACCAAAGCAACCAATCCGGGGTTTGGCTGTGCCACACAATCGGGGCACCAAGCGATCTCGTAGCAATCTCTATAAGATGTGCTAAGCCAATTCCCGGTGAACGCACCAAAATGATAGCACTCTTAGTCCAAGGGAAATTGCAAACACTCAATGATATTTTGCCAAACCCTTCTGATACTAGGTCAGTTTTGGTTTCCTTAAGTCCAAAATTTTGCTCCAATGTGTCAATAAAATGGACGGAAACTACATGCACAAGTGGATATCCAACTCTGGTGGTTACTCCTTGAGGCCTCTCTCTCCCTCTACTCACTCCCAAGCTACTCCCAAGAACACCCACTCTTATGCACAAATGCTTGCACACACTCACTTTTCCTTTTTTCTCAAGCTTTCTCACTTACGAACACTCAATTTCCCACACACCCTTTCATAGGCTCATGCACTCTCCTTTTCCCCCTCCCTTACCCTCGCGCGTACTCTTACACACACCTGCTTGCTCTCTTTCTCATGCACTTTTCACCCACATACACTCATGCATACACCCATGCACTTACACACCTGCATGCACATATCATCTCGCACACATACATCCCCCACACTACCATTCTTAATCTCGCACGTTCACACACCCTCACATAGATACTCAAGTGCACACATCCACTTTGGCTCCCCTTTCCCTCTTTCTTTCACTCTTATGCGCACTTATACTCATGCCCACATGCACTCATATGCCCTTGTTTGTACCCACCTACACTCCTGCCCCTATCAGCCTCCTTTTTCATCACTCCTTATTCACTTGCACTCTTTCCTATTGACACACACCCCCACTCTTCTCCCACACACTTTTTCTTTTTTAACGAAAGGAGCAATCACATCGGCTCCTCCATCTCGATAAGATGCACATTCTTAACAAGAGAAGCTATGACATAGTGACAACAGAACAAGATTTTTTTCACCAATATGCTATTCATCGCCTTTTGTTAAGCTAGAAATGACGAATGAATTCAGCATCACTTTCATTCATGAAAAGAATCAAAACATTTGCAATCTGCGTGCATTCAAATTATCCTCAAAGCATTGAAATCCAACCTCTTTTGATGAGATCGAGGGTAGGAAAGCAAACATAGTTATGCGGCAGTAGGATTCCGAACAAGCAAAGGAGACCACATAGAACTTAATGTTTTTGCAAGAAAATTTTAGTTCGAAATCTTAACATCACAACAAAGGAATGCATTCATCTCCATAAAAATAAACCTACAACAGTGTGCCTTAATTATGTGGTGGTTTCAAGTTAAACCTGTTCGAAAGCTAATTTGCAGTTCCTGTTTATGACTGAGGGAAAAAATAGAATTTCAGATTATATCCATACAGGATTCCAAAGAAACGGTATCTCATTCCATGCCAATAGATGCGCAAGTTGCAAAATGTACTCTCTTTATTTGCGCTACTAGCATTGAAATCCCTATTTTAATCTTCATACTCCCTTCTGACAAAATAATGTCATTCTTTCTCTATGCAGAAGGCTATGAACATTGAAATAGATTTGTTACATATATATATATATATATATATATATATATATATATATATATATATATATATATATATATATATATATATATATATATATATATATATATATATATATATATATATATATATATATATATATATATATATATAGATACCTTATGCTTTGGACATTTGCGTGATTCCATATATGCCCGTGCACATGTGAAATGTCAACAAGTAGCTATCAAACACCTCTCGTCCACGGAAGAAATAGTTACTACTGTAAGAAACTCCTCCGCAGCACAAGACCACCTTCACTTCTGCGTGAGCTTCCCTACTCCACAGATCTTTGAGCAGAGCAATAATTACATTGCTAGTTGATGATAGGAAGTCCTCCCAAACATTCGAGGAGAGTGATACTCTATTGACCGATCTTCTCTCCCCTTTGCCTCTATATCTGCCCGATGCAGAAATTCATACGCCTCATCTGCTGCAGCGGCCTCTTTATTCCTATCAGAAATTTTTTTTCTTTGGTTGAACTCACTGCACACATATCCATTGAACGGCCATAACCTGTTGGTCCTCTGCATGTTAGGCCTAAGATCCTCCTTGACTTCCCGACCTGTAAGTGGCGCTGATGATGAAGAGCTCCATCTCTGCCTGCCTCGGGCTTGCACATTCATTTTGTTTCCTTGAAATTTGCTCGATGAACAAGGACGTTTTCCAGTTCCCAGACCCCGAACAATAGCAAAGTAGGCCCAAAATTCCTTGTCTTCTCCCCGCGTTCTTCTAAGGCCAGATCCTTTGACCCTGTGACAGTTCCAGAGCCTTTCTCTTTCGCCCCTCTTAAGTTAGCAATGAACTTCTACTCTGTTGAGTCCAGGACCACAGAGATCTTCCTCCTCTTCAAGCGACTTCCCCACTGAGGAACACAACAGCCAAGCTTGTCCACACTTCTCGTGACTCACGATTCCCTTCCCCCCATAAACAGTGAAGCTTCCCTCCTCCCTTCTGTTGCCAAGCGGACCCCCAATGAAGCGCAAAAGAATTCCCCCCCAACTGAAGTTTGACAGCCAGTGAGAATGAGACTCCCCCCTCCCCCAAAAATGAAGAGAGAGCCCCCTGAACAAAGGGCTGCCCTTTTTATCCACGAGACCCCAAAAACTCAAATCCCTTCCTCTTGTTTTTTGGAAGCGAGAGAGCTCCCCCCCAAAAACGTGTATTTTTCCTTTTTCCCCAAAAGATTGCTGTAGACAACAACACATGTGAACTTTCATTGGGCGTATCCCCTCTACCAAGAGGGATTAATTCCCTTTTACTCCATTGCCATCTCTTTTAAGTCTCCTGCACATTCATAAAAACAAAATCCCCAAGAATATTTTCTTAAATACATATTTTTCTTTGAAAAAACAAATCCCCACCAAGGTTATGTCACACATAAATCCAAGCCAGATCGGATGATTTTTGGGTCAACATGCGCATACTTCCTTTGTTGATGTATATACCTGAACTTGTGTAGATTAACTCCAATCCAAGAAAATAAGTGAGTGGTCAGAAGTCACTTATTTTGAACTCCTCCTTCATTTGACTCTTTACCTATTTGATTCTTTCAAGATCATTCCCTGTGATAATAATATCATCCAGATACACACATAAATAGATCACTTCAGATCCATTCCTCTTTATGAACAAAGAGGTACCTGCCTTGCTGGCTTTAAATCCTTGGTCGTGCAAACAAGTCACCAATCTGAAATTCCAAGCTCTTGGAGCTTGCTTCAATCCATACAAGTATTTCTTTAATTTGCATACATAGTTATCCTCAGATCTAGGAGGTTGTGCCATATACACTTCCTCAAAAATCCATCCATTTAAGAAAGCATTCTTTACATCAAGTTGATAGAGCTTTCAATTTCTAGATGCAACAAGACTAATGAAAACCCTAATTATAGGCATTTTTGCAATAGGAGAGAAGGTCTCCTCATAATCAATACCATGGGTTTGAGCAAACCCTTTAGCAACTAACCTTGCTTTATGTCTATTTATACTTCTATATGGATTCCTCTTGATTTTGTATATCCATCGAGATCCAATTACCTTCATAGATGGCTTGTTTCTGCTTCAAGGCTTCCATTCCTTCATCCATTGCATCTATCCAAGCTTTCCTGATTTGTGCTTCTTCAAATGTGGTAGGTTCTTCATTGGTTGAATCCATTGCAATGTAGATTGAGTGCTTGGTGACCAAAGAAGTATCATAACCAAACCTCTCTGGTTTCTTCTTCTGCCTTGAAGACCTTCTAAGTGGTTGATGTGAGCTCTCGGGTCCATATGTAGCATCCTGCATCTTTGCTTTACCTTTGCTCTTCCATAGCTTTAGTCTTTCCAAGTCTTCTAGGTCAATCTCCGAATCACTTTCTTCAATTTGCTTTGGCTCCTTTGGTTGAAGTGATGGAAAATCTTCATCCAAGTCATAAGGCAACTTCACTTTCCTGTCATCATTAAACCATGATTTGTTCTCATAAAAAATTACATCTCTACTCACAGAAATCCTTTAAAGTTGGATTGTACAATCTATATCCTTTTTGGTTTTGATCATAACCAATAAATATGCACTTCTCTGCCTTGGGATCCAATTTCCCTCTTACTTGAGAAGGAATGTGAGCATATGCTAAGCATCCAAAGATTTTACAATGCTCTAGGCTAGGTCTTCTTCCATTCCATACTTCAGATGGAGTGGTTCCATCTAGTGACTTAGATGGAAGTCTATTTATGAGATATGTGTCTATAGACACAACCTCTGCCCATAGGTATTTTGGCAATCCCTTTTCATTGAGCATGGACCTTGCAGCTTCGACAATAGCTCTGTTTCTTCTCTCTGCTACAACATTGAGTTCGGGTGTATACCTTGTAGTGACTTCCCTTTTGATGCCTCTTTCATGCAAGTGGGCATCAAATTCAGAAGAGAAGTATTCTCCTCCACCATCTGATCTGAGCCGTTTCAAAGTCCTACCTGTTTGGTTTTCAACAAGAGCAACATACTTCTTAAAGCAATTAAAAACTTCATCCTTGTGCTTCATGAAAAATAAAATGGTCCACCTGCTACAATCTTCTTGACTATGCTCTGATACCACTGTGAAGAGAGATGGTGGATGCAATCCGAAGATGAGTTGGTCTTGCTACAACCAGCTTCACACTAGCCAACTGAGACTTCAGAGTTGATTAGTAGACCCTTTAAGCTCCTAAATCCACCAAAATATCAGCCAAGTACTTTGGAACATGTATCTCAAAAGTTTAAGTCAAGACAGACTAGTTGCAAAATGACTAGCTCCCAAAACTTGCTATTTTTGAACATACACTTGCTAGAAAAATTAAAGAGTGCTCTCAACCTAGTAGGAATTAGAAAAATTCCTTTTGAACATAGCAAATAGACTTATGTAGCTTGCTATTATGAGTTAAAGCACTTCAAATGATAAACTGAGCATTGAGAACCAGATTCATCATTAACAGGAACATGCCCGCCATTCTCTGAGCTCTATAGAGATAGACCAGTGAGCAATAAAATGTAGATATCTCTCAAATTATAAATTCAATGACCATAAAATTTTGTATCAGAACCTAGACAAAGAGAGAAATTCAATGCATGTTAAAACTTGGAAAACGGTTGAGTAGAACTCGAGATATGAGCTTCTGAACCTACTGCTCAGAGTGAGTATAACAAAGAACAAAACAGAGAAGTAGAGAATGATGAATGTATAAATTCACATATGATTACAACCACATTGGAAATGAATATTTGCACAATGGGAGTAGAATGGTAGAGCTATGGAGTAAGCTCTTCAATCTCTACAAAATGACATGAAATGGTCACGTACAAGGCTTGCTATTCGCCTCTTCCTTTTTTCTCTTTTTATAGCTACTCTTGGAGGGTGTTTTGAATTCGATTTCGAATGGTTCCACCTAAAAGTGATCCCCAAAGTTGGGAAATATTCCCTCAGCTCACTAATTCATGGTTTTAGGTAGTTAGAGCCACGACTTTGCTTTTACATCATGGATGACATAAGCCATTCTTTTTCTTTTTTCTTTTTTCACAATTACAAGAGATAAAATGTACTCTTTTACAAGAGGTGTTCACATGACTACACAAATGAACATAAATCAAATAATATCAAGCATGTAGGCTTGGGTAAAATGCATCAATAGTTTTCTGGTGCTTCGAACAATGATTCCTCTTCTTGTTTCACTGCTTTTCTTTTCTTTTTCTTTTGACTTCCTTCTCTTCCTTCCTTTGAATTTACAGTTTTGATGCTTGTGAGAGGTTCTTCTTCATTTTGAGTAAATACTCCTACATCTTCTAGATAGTGTTGCTCTGAGTTAAAGCAACTATCCATCACAATGGACATCGTCATTCTCTTCTTCTTCTATGACATCACTAGGGTCACACTCTTCTAGCTAGGGCTAATACATGAACACTGAAATATCATAACCCTCCTCATCACAATGAGGTTTCCACTATTCCTCATTGACAACAATGTCGATGGTGGCTAAGATTTCTGGTTAGCCATGAGGTTCAAATTCCTCATCTAGAAAGATCATTGGGGTGTAGGCTGGGTCTCTAACTAGTCTATCTCATAGCAAAGTTCCTTCTTCTCTCACCTTTAAGCATTTTTCCTCTTCCTCTATGACTTTGCACATCCACAAGTGAGTATCTTTATGTATCCAAGATGGATCTGGTGAACTTTCAGAATGCACAAAGATTGAATCTTCTTGCACCTTGTGGATAGGATTCCACTGTAGGGGTGATACATCTCTGAAGGTATAATCCTTTAGATTGACCTTGGTGGTGACCCCTAAGTGCTGTAAGTACAAGGAATTGGTTTCCCAATCCTGTACTATTTGTAGTTGCCGTAGGAAGGGTCTTCCTAGGATCATCTCATAGACATTATTTTGTCAAAGTCACATATAGCAAAGGTGTGTTAAAACTCTACACCACAAGTGGTTAGAGTGATCCCTTCTAGAAATCCTAGAGGTCTTTCAACATGGCCATCGGCCATTTGAAGCTTCATTCTAGTTCGTCTTGATGTGGGTTTGCCCCATTGCTTCCACAAGGAGGTGCTTGCAATTGCAACACTTGCACGTGAATCTATGATCGCTTTGGTGGTGTAACCTTGGTAGGTGATTAGAAAATAAGTATTACCTTCTTCACCTTCCCTCATGTCTCCTATATTTTCTAGAGGTATCTCTGGTGCTTTTTGCTTAGAGCGTGCTTTCGACACATTGGAATCGAGTTCACGAACCTGATTCGCCACATGCTTCCATAGCTCTGGTTTTACTTTGAGTAGCTCTTCTATGGTGAGATGACACTGAACCTTAGTGTTCTTGACGACATCAGTGTTCCTTGGAACCACTGAGTCTTCTTGTCTTACCAATATTGTGGGAGCTTTGATATGAAGAAATTCAAATTCACATGGGTCTGTGAATTGTGGCAGCTCTTCTGAAGAATTAGATTCAAAATCTAATCTTTTGTCCTCTTGTTGCTCTACTTGATCTTCATAAATAGATGGAATGTCTTGGGGAAACTCATCATGAAGGTCATCAATCTCAGGAATATGAGGGGGATTACCCTTCTCCTTGGCCCATTTCTCTTCTTGTATTTCCCGCAAGAACCCTTAAGAGCACTCTTGAATTGAAAGAGGTGTTCCAACATCTGTGGAATCAGGAACATAAGCTTCCCTTGTGGTGAGCTTTCTCTTTCAACAACTGGTTGAGCCTGTGCAGGTAAAGAAACTTGAGGTTTGTTTACCAACTACTCTAGTCTTTCTAATAAGCCCTGGAAATTCAAACCTGGTTTGATAGAATTTGTTTGATTGAACAATTGATTGGCTTCAGGCATAGACTGAGCTAGTTCTACCATTTTCATGCACATTTTTGTTCCACTCAATCTCTAAATCTTCTCTTGGGTAGCTTGTTTCTAGGTTTGCAGTTGTTGGCCCTTCTTGAAGGCGAGCCTAATAGGCCTTGAACATCATGTCCAAGCCTTCTAGGGTTGGATCTACAAGAAGAGATCCTAGTTGTGGTCTATTTACAATGGGTGGTGGGGTGGTGTGGGTGGGGTTTTAGCATGCGAGGGGCTTGGAGAGGCGATATCTTCTATTTTGCTTTTTCCTTCTCTCAGGCTTTCTTCCAGTTCAGATATATTTCTATTCCACTTGCGATTGGCCTTCTCTCTAGTATCGTTCCATGTTCTCGTTTTCCTCTTACTATGCTCTCCTGATTCACTCGACTCTGATTGTTCAACTAGTTTAGTCTGTTGTAAGGCTTATGCCCTAGTAACTACCTGTATAGGAGCCAGGTTAACACTACTTGAACTTGAATCCACCAATAAACCTACCACATTAATGGGTGTAACCTTGGGGGCACTAGAGGGGTTTCTTGGACAATCTCTCGGGAGATGTTCTTTGCCGCACTCGGACAAAAACCATGTATTGTGATATTTTGTCCTTGTCCTGGAGCAGGTGGGTGTGGACATTCACAAATGAAATGGTCTTCGTGACATCTAAAACATGGTCCTCTAGGGTCTTGTGGTCTCGTTTGTCTCAATTGGGACCTAGGGTTAGGATTCATATACATGACATTGGAGTATTCGGGCTCCCAATTTTGTTCCATATGTGGTGCCTCATATTGATTAGGATAAATCTCGCTATGCTCAGGTGACTCTATGTATTGTGGACTATCTTCATAGGAGTAGTCATAATTCTGAGCATGATGGTCATTTTTTGAGACTAATGGGGTCATTACCAATGCTTTATTGGGGTTCTCCTCTACCACTGCATAACTAACTAGAATCATGTTGGCAAGAGTTGGTGGTTGGTTTCCTAGGACCGGTTGTGGCCTATTTGATGCTTGATATTGTTGTTGGTACTGAGGTTGATATTACTGTGGTGGCCTATAATATGGCTATTGGTATTGGTTATGGTACCTACCCTATTGGTAAGGATGGTGATAAGTTTGTCTAACAACCTGCCTATTGTAGGGACAATCGTAAGCCATATGGTTCATGCATTTTCTTTTGATAGTGCAATATGGGGCATTCCTTTCTCTCATGTTCTTGTTTTGCATTGGGCAAACGTTAGCCATGTGGTCCCCTCTCCAAGTATAACATCGGTTCAAGTGACTCTTGGTGTTTGTCTATTTTGGATTCCTAGCTTCTTGGCAACTTGTTGAGCTATCTCATCTATTTCCATGGAGATTCTCGAAGTATGACTAGTAGAACTATTAGAATCCTTATAGAGTTTGGAAAATCCTAACTCCCCACCCAAGTTATCTTTTATGTCAATGCACATCCACACACACTCTTCTATGGATCTAGGCTCTTTCAAATACACATATGATCTTAACTTGGTGCTTAGTAAGCCATCTAAAAACAAGGCCACTTGTTTGGCCTGTGTGGGTAACTCTGGAATAGGGCATCTTTCTAAGTACTGTCTGAACCGTCTTCTTGCAAGTTGCACTGTTTCTTGGGGTGTCAACTTGAAGTTGTGGATCAAGGATGACGTGTTATGCTTAATACCACTCTTAGAAAATTCTACAATGAATTCCTCTAGCAGTTGACCTATATCTCGATAGTTACGACTATTCAAGGGTTGAAACCAAGCTAAGGCCGTATCTTTGAGAGTCAAACCAAATGCCTCAAACTGAGTGAACAAGTCCTCAACCAATTCAGCTCTTAACACTTGTTTGAACTCGACCACATGATCATAAGGATCGTCTGACCCATCAAAGTAATTTTTCATTGTCTTGACCACTTGAGAGGGTCTAAGGGTTCTTGGATACATGGAAAATCATGATCATCTCTTTGATGCCTATGTGCTCTATGTCTCACTCTTTTAGGTCTTTCACCCTCAAGCCCTGATCTGTCTCTGCTCACAGTGCATGCAAAGCTTACCTGAGGTCTCTCTCTGGTTTGTTCTCATTGGGTTGCATGAATCTGGGATGATCCTACTCCTTGGTGGCCGTGGGAAACATTAGATCTTGTTGGAGGGAAAATCAATTCACTCTTCCAAGTGTATGCATGTCTGTCATGCTCTATTACTAAGAACATTCTCTCTAATGTGTTATCTAGATAGAAAACTTTGCTTGGTGTCTCAAGGTCTTTGAATTCGTAGATGGTGATTATTGGGTTAGGTTGATGTGGCTTGAATCTCCAAAAGGCTTCCTCTGTTTCTCTATTCGAGAATAGTTCTATGCTTTTGTTGTCTTGGGGGATCCAATCTGGAGTGATCACTCTAGTTAAGACCGATTTGACTCTAGGGGTCTTGGGTTCTCATCCTAGGTCTCCTTGCTCTAGGTCCCCTGTCTCGTTCTCAGGAATGATATTTCCAAACTCATCTGTCCTATCTAGTAAGCTCGTAACCACATACATGGTTCCTTTCTTATCAATATATGAACCATCTTCAAACTTAACCACTGGGTGTTCAAGTCCAAAGGGTTGATGGGGATTTTTGAGTTGGACAACTGATCGCCTCAGACCACCCTCATAGATGTGAGCACCTAATTGATTGGTCCTAATATATTCCAATTGTGTCTTATAGGGACCTTCTAGTAGTTTGTAGATAGGCAGTGCCTGAATTACATGGAGGTCTTTCCATGCTAAAGGACATTTTTGAATCGCTTGTGTCTGAACTTAGCATGTAAGGATAACCACTTAGTTGTTGTGCCCAAGACTTAGCTGTATGGTTGACACTTGCCTTACAAGATCTAATGCTTTGTCTATCCTTGCCTAGGTGTCTACCATATCTCATGTTCATAAGCTTTGTCTTCTAGTCCCAAAATTCCCCTTTGTATTGCTCAAAATCCTTTGGATTTCCTTTGGTTTCCTAGTCCCTCCTAAGGGTGAACATCAAATTACTATATCTATAAATCCACTTATTAGTTTTACCATAACTAGTTGATGTTTCTCTAGTACTCAAAAACTTTCCAACAATCTCAAAATCACTCCAAAGAGATTTCGTATAAGGAAGTTATGGTCCAATCACGCTTCTGGGGTCAAAACAGGCAAACATGACCTCTTAGAGAATCGTGATTTTTTGCAAATCAGGTAGCGAGAAAGTCGTGTTTTTTAGCAGAGAATCATGATTCTCTCAAAATCCACTCCAAAGAATTGAGACTTTCTCAAGATCTTCCAAGCAGAGAATCACGAATTTCTCAAATCTCTAAGTCTAGGGAATCACAATTTTCTCAAAATCATCAAGTCCACAGAATCATGAATTTCTAGTAGAGAATCATGACTTTCTTGTAGAGAATTGCGAATTTCTCAAAAGCACAAAGTCTAAAGAATCACGAATTTCTTCCAAAGAATCGCGAATTTCTCAGAATGCTCAATTCTAGAGAATCACAAATTTCTAAAAAATGCCTAAGTCAAGAGAATCGTGAATTTCTAGTAGAGAATTGTGAATTTCTCAATTTTCCCATCCAGAGAATTGCGAATTTCTGGCAGAGAGTCGTGATCTTCTCAAATTTCCTCAAGTCCAGAGAATCACAAATTTCTTGTAGATAATTGCGAATTTCTTCCAGAGAATTGTGATTTTCTCAGATTTTCTCAAGTTCAGAGAATCGAAAATTTCTAGAAGAGAATCACGATTTTCTCAAATTTCCTCAAGCTCAAAGAATCGTGAATTTCTAGCAGAGAATCGCGACTTTCTTCTAGGAGATCGTGACTTTCTCAAAAGCACAAAGTCCAAGAAATTGCGACTTTCTTCCAAGAAATCGTGACTTTCTCAAAAATGCTAAATTCCAAAGAATCGCGAATTTCTTCCAGAGAATCACGATTTTCTCAAATTTCCCAAGTTCAGGGAATCGCTATTTTTCTCAATTTTCCAAGTTTAGAGAATTGCAAATTTCTTCTAGAGAATCAAGATTTCCGCAAATTTTCTAAGTCTAGAGAATTGCGAATTTCTTCCAAAGAATAATGATTTTCTCAATATGCACAATTCCAAAGAATCGCGATTTTCTCACTCTCAGAGAATCGCAATTTTCTCAAAAAGTTTTAGGTGGGAAAAAATTTGAATTTCCTAGAGAATCGTGTAGCTCAAGCATAAGCACCACCTCCTTTACTTGTCAATCTATGGAGACGTGAGGATTGGTATGAAGACAATGAGTGATTGACGGCACAAGTGTGTGAGTGAAAGCAAACAAGCATGCACACACATACACACACACGCGTACATGGTAACAACAAAGAGAGGAACAATGGAAATATTCTATTACAAAAGAACTCTCTTACAAAGCTTCATACTCTAACAAGCCAACTCTCTAGCGAGCTATCCCCAAAAATGAGCTCTCTAGCTCTTTTTATAGTTTTTTGACTAGTTTTGACCGCGCCCAGACCTAGTGTCTGGCCTAGTTAAAAATTAGGTTCCAGGGCTTATTTGAGGGCTCAAATGCAATCTACAAATTATGAAAATTGGTAGGATGATACTTCTAATATCCTCAAGCTCGAAGACTCCTCGGCTTGAACAAAATGGAAATGCAAAAATGTGAAATGACATTTATAATGGTTTTTAGTGATGAAAATCACTATTTTATAGGGATTTCTTGTGAAAATTTGACATGTACTTCTTAGAGCTCCCTACTTGCTCCTTCTTCTTGAGTGTCCACTTCTTTGACATGTTCTTGCACCTTGTTCATGACCTTGAGTGCTAACACTATGTACTACATCAAGAAAGGTATAAATAAAAGAGTAGGGAAGTTCTTTTCTTTACTGATTCCCCCACCTGGTGCTACCCCCATACTCATTATGAACAAACATCCACGTCTAGCTATCCCTACATCCTAGCCATAAGTTCTTTTGATAGTTGAAGAATCAAAATAACCAGACAAGTAAATTAATAACCTTTTCTAAAGGCCAAGAGGACCTCTACAACAATGAGAACAACTGAAGTAGTGTCATTAACATCAATAATATATTCCATCCACATAAAGGATAAACTCCTCATCATAGGAACAAGAAGAATAATCTAGGAAACAACAACAACAACAACAACAACAACAACAACAACAACAACAACAACAACAACAACAACAACAACAACAACAACAACAACAAGAACCCTGTCCACCAGCAACCTCCCAACCATCCTAATAATCTATGGTATTACTTATCCACCTCCATGCCACAACCTGCAACATCCACTCCCTCACAACTTGAAGGCAATCAACTACTACCCACCCCTAAATCCTCACGCCAACAGTCTATGGATGCCGAATGTGACTCCCATGAATTCTTACTATGATTCACCCCCACCATCACCTCCACACTCACCAACACCCCATCCCATCATCGTTCCACCTATATTTCACATAGACCACCTTCTTGAATTATTTGTTTCGTTTTCTTTGCCGCAGATACATCCATTGATCGAGAAAGGAAGCATGCCTTCAAAGTCCAACAATATCATTTGGAGTTTCAATGATTAAGAAACACAATGCAAGAGCTGAAAGAATAGATTGATGAATTGCTCTATCTCACAACAAAATACAACTTTTATAAGAGAAGAATGTAGAGTTCAAGAACAAAATCCAAAACCTTTGGCCTATTGTAAAAATATTAAAGATAGAGGTTAGGACAATGAAGAAAAACACAAAAAAATGCACTAATGGACGAATCAAATGCAAGTCATGACCTCTGCTTACATTAGGGGCTATCATTATAGCCCCCATTATCTTGTAGTTCCACAATTGGAGACACAACTTTGAGGTAAATGGCTTCCCCATTAAGAGGGCCCATATAAAGTCAAGGATCTGCTCATTTAGGGTGTAGTGCAACTCAAGACTATGTCGAGAGAGGCATTACCACTAGCCAATGCTTCAAGATTCAAGGCCTATTGACAACAAGGCAATTAAATCCTTTTTGCTTCGCTAGCATTTTGCTCATTTTGGCTAGGTTGTAAATAGCCCTCTCCCTTGCTCTTTTTTTAAAAATAGTTTTGGCATTAAAAGCTGATGTTAGAGGATTAATTTTGTGTAGTTACCAAAATTTTGATGCCAATCAATAGCTTGAATGAAGAGGATGCTACTACAGTTTTTTTAATTTTTCTTTGGCAATTTTTGGGATTTTGCTAAGCTTTCTTAGTATTTTTTCTCTATTTTCTATTGGTGCATATGGAAACCCTTAGTGCTTGACCATATTCTTTGGACTTTGTTGAGGAAGTAATGTGTATACACATATATGCTTAGTTCACTTCTAAGGATAAAATTCACTTTACTCTAACCCATTGTAAGAAATCTTTTGAGGCTAGAAACTTGAGAGTTGAAGTTAGCACAAAGAGATCCAAAAGTGAGGACTCATATTTGAATTCAAAAATCAAATGTACACCTAAAAGTTAGGGGAATATTTAAGTCGAATCAATCAATAATCATCTTCTAAAATCAAGGAAAAAAGTGTACATATACTTTGTTGGTGCAAACAAGCCTTAACACTTGGCTTTGATTTGTACCTTGAAGACCCAACATAAAGCTTGGACTATTGTACACTTGAAAAGATAAAGTTTGAACCCATGAAGGATACATTTGAACCTTAGAAACAGATGCTTAATTGATTGTTACTTTTTACCCAAATGTAAAAGTCAATATGACTTAATCAATTATGTAATCACACCTACTAGACTAGAGTCGTGGAAAAAGTAGATGATCTAGTTGAGGGAATATCTCCCTAAGTCTAGTGGAGAGAATCAAGGGAGCTTTAATTTGAATTCAAATTCAAATTCATTAAAAAACTCCTATAAAAGTCAATGTAAAAGTCGCGGGTCTAGTTACACTCCTCCCGAGGCTAATCCAAGCAAATTTGTGAGGGTGTGAGAGCTACTACCTAGCCTACACCTCTTAGTACCATTGGGCATCACTCTACATGCCAATGGGAATGTACATTTGATAGTTTCAATACATATACTCATAGTTCTTAACTCTGTGTTCTCTGAGTCATTCACCTCAAAGTCTGTCAACTTCAACAGGGCATATCTCAAGATCTACTGAACCAAATTTGATGATCCAGGGCCCATTGGAACCAGCTCAAAGCATTCTACAACACTACAAAATTTCAAGTCATTCTATTCAGCCAATTGGGAGAAATCGCTGTCGAAGTGATCACTGGTATATTTCTGTGTTGTTCCTAAAAAGTCGGGGGTGTCTCTGATTTTGCTAAAGATCATTCTCAGTGTATAGTTTGTTATTTGGAGTGATTTAACTTGCTAATGATAGCTTGTTAAGTTAATTTAATACTCCCAGAAGGAATTAAACCAATTGCAAGTGTGCTGGTCACACTGAGCTTAGGACTGAGCAGGTATCAATACAGGAATAGAAAGTTTTTTGGAGTAGTGAAGGCTCAAAATCATCTGTTTTGATTTGGACATTACTCAATCATTTTGTAAAGCACATATATAGTTTCTTGGTGTCATTTGGAAGCTCAAAGAGTCTTCTAACCATATCTGAAGAGAAAAGAGGGCAGGTGTGAAGCAGGTCTAGCAGCACCAACTTGATCTTCTGATTGTACCCAGCCATCACATCCAACAGTGGTATCAGAGCAAAACAAGGTAATCATGGGTGATGGTTTCCCTTCTTTCATTGACAAATTGGATAGAAATAACTACCAGGCATGGTCATTAAGAATGAAGACTTATCTACAAGGGAGAAGCTTGTATGGATACATATCAGGAGATGAGGAGTTGCCCTCATTCAAAACCAGAGGCCTACCTACAAAGGATGAGCATGAGAGACTTAATCAATGGTGTGCTAAAGATGCTTTGGCAAGGTCATATCTTCTAAACTCTATCTCTGATTTTCTTCTACCTCATGTTAGGAACTGTAAGACTTCCCAAGAGACTTGGGAAACCTTGTCAACATACTTCTCATCAAGCACAAGGGTCAGAAAGAATCAGCTATGGATTGAGTTTACAACTCTCAGGAAGCAATCAAAACAATGTGTCTCAGATTTTGTCACCAAAGTCAAAGACATTGCAGATCAACTTGCAAGTGTTGGAGAAGAAATTGAAGAAGAGCAAATAGTCAGACAAGTGATCAATGGACTCAAAGCAGATGACAAGTGGGAAAGCTTTACCACTGCAATGGACTTGTACATGGACATCCAAGCACCTGATCTAACAACTTTGATTGGACAACTATTCACACATGAAGCAAAGATCACAAAGAATGGAGAGCAATCAAAAGGTATCAATCCCTCTGCCCTATATACAGATAAGAAGTCTAAAGACAAGGGTAAAAGTAAGAAAGTTGATGAAGAAGGATCCACCTCCCAAGCAAACTATGCAGGGAGAGGTAGATCATCTAGAGGTAGGGGCAGAGGAGGTAAGTCAGGTAGGGGGAGACCCTATAATCAATCTCCATGCAATATCTGTGGCTTGTCTAACCATACTACAGATGAATGCTACAAGAACTACAAGAATCAAAGAGGAAGAGGTCACCAAAGAGGAGGATACTCCCAAGGCAGAGGCAGATTCAATCAATCTCAAGGCTACCATGGCTACAACAATAATTACAACAATAACTACAACAATAGCTACAATCACAATGGCAATTATCAAGGAGGATACAGGAACAGAAAGGATTACAACAATTATGCAGAGGATCAAGATGATTCCTTGTTGATTATGAACATGACATCTAAATCAGGTATCAATGATGATCATTTGTTCTATATTGACTCAGGTTGTTCTAATCATGTAGCTGGGAATGTTGCCTTACTCTCTGATTTGGAAGAACCTAAAGGCAAGCACCAAGTGCAGACAGGTGATGACACTAAACATTCAGTGGTTAAAGTAGGTAATGTCAAAACAAGTGATGGTAATCAGAATTTGCTAAGCAGAGTATTGTATGTCCCAACAATCACCAAGAATCTGATGAGTGTAGGTCAGATTGTTGAAAAAGGTCTACAGGTCAGGTTCACTCAACATGGTGCTTATGTGGAGGATCCAAAACATGGATTCAGAAGGATAGCCAAGGGAGAGAAATCAGGTAGACTATTTACTTTTGTACTTGAAGATACTAAGAATATTGCCTTGTACAACTATAAGGACCAAACCCTATCAGAATTGGAGATGTGGCACAAGAGATTGGGTCACATTGGAGAGAGAACCATAAAGCAAATGAGTAGGGATCAATGTGTGCTTGGGATACCTAATGTATCCAAGCAACACATGATATACAAGTGTGGAGCTTGTCAAATTGGTAAGTCACACAGGTTGCCATACACCAAGAAAGGATTTGTGCATGAAGATTACTTGGAATTGGTGCATACAGATGTTTGGGGACCAAGCAAGGAGCCATCCATATCTGGATCAAGGTACTATGTATCTTTTATAGACGATTACAGCAGATGGACTGTCTTGTACTTCATGAAACATAAAGATGAAGTATTTAATTGTTTCAAAAGGTATCTTGCATTAGTAGAGAATCAAACAGGTAGACATTTGAAGAGGTTAAGGTCTGATGGTGGTGGAGAATACTTCTCCAATGACTTTGAAGACTTCTTGCAGGAAAGAGGCATCAAGAGGGAGATTACCACAAGGTACTCACCTGAACAAAATGGGGTAGCTGAAAGAAGGAATAGACTCATTGTGGAGACAGCTAGGTCTATGCTTAATGAGAAAAAACTACCAAATTATCTTTGGGCAGAGAGTGTATCTACTGCCACATACTTAATCAACAGGTTGCCATCAAAGACACTTGATGGAATGACACCCTATGAGGCCTGGCATGGTAAGAGACCATCTCTGGATCATTGCAAGATCTTTGGGTGTGTTGCATATGTGCATATTCCCTCACAGGTAAGGGGAAAGCTAGACCCTAAGGCTGAAAAGTGTATCTTTATTGGTTATGATTTGAATCAGAAAGGATACAGGTTCTATAACCCCTCAAACAAAGGCTTCAAGGTAAGCAGAGATGTAATCTTTGATGAAAATGATTCATGGTATGATAATGAGTGCAGGAAAGTTAGCCTACCTTATGATATGGAAGAAGACTTTCCAAAGCTTGTCAGGCAAGAACCAACTCAGAATGAGGACACAAGTTCAGATGATGAAGACACCATCAACATTGAAGAATTCAAAGCTTGGAAATCCAAAGGGAAGATGAAGATGAAGCAACTTGAAGATAATCCAGAATCCTCAACTCAAGCTATGAGGAGATCTTCAAGAGAAAAAAAGAAACCAATTAGGTATGGGTATGATACTTCACTTGTAACCAAGCACTCTGTATATCTTGCAAAGGATATCTTAAGTGAAGAACCAGGTACATTTGAGGAAGCCATTACTAAACCAGAATGGAAGGAAGCAATGGATGAAGAAATGGAGGCTCTCAAGGAGAGTGATACTTGGGACTTGGTACCCAAGAAGGACTCCATGAAGGTGATAGGATCCAGATGGATCTACAAACTCAAAAGGAACTCAGATGGTACAATAAGCAGGTACAAAGCTAGGTTGGTAGCCAAGGGTTTTGCACAAACCCAAGGCATTGATTATGAGGAGACATTTTCTCCTGTGGCCAAGATGCCAACTATCAGAATTATGGTGAGTGTAGCTGCATCCAAGAATTGGAACATGTACCAATTGGATGTAAAGAATGCATTCTTGAATGGATGGATATCTGAAGAAGTCTACATGTCACAACCACCTGGCTATGAGGATCCCAATAAGGTAAATCATGTTTGCAAATTGAAGAAAGCTCTGTATGGATTGAAACAGGCACCTAGAGCATGGAATTATAGGTTGACAACCTATCTCTTGGATCAAGGATTTGTGATGAGTAAAGCAGACACTTCATTGTTTATAAAGAAGAACAATTCAGAGGTAATATACTTGTGTGTCTATGTTGATGACATCATTATTACAAGAAATGATGTTCAAGGAATTAGACACATCAAAGGTCAAATGATGAAGGAATTCAAGATCAATGATCTTGGATTATTGAAGTACTTCCTAGGGCTTGAATTGGTCTACACAAATTCAGGTATATTCATTACTCAGAAGAAGTACATTCAGGACATGGTCAAGAAGTTTAATTTGCAGGAAGCTAAAGCCTCAAACATTCCTATGGAGGTCAACCACAAACTCAGTGCACATGAAGGAGAAGAACTCAAGGATATTACAGGTTACCAAAGTTTGGTAGGTAGTCTTAATTATGCTACCTTAACTAGGATTGATATCTCATATGGTGTTAGTGTACTCAGCCAATTTATGCATAAGCCAAGAGTACCACATTTGGAGGCAGCCAAGAAGATAGTAAAGTACCTAAAAGGAACACAAAATCATGGTTTGTATTATCCATATTCATCAGACATTGACATCAAGGTATACTCAGATGCAAATTGGGCAGGTTGCAAGGATGACAGGAGGAGTACATCTGGTTACATATGCTTTGCAGGTGATAAACCAATTTCTTGGTCATCCAAGAAACAACCCACAGTAGCCCTATCATCTACTGAGGCAGAGTACAGAGGGCTAGCCAATGCCACTCAAGAAGCAATATGGTTGAAGTTACTCTATTCAGAATTGGGCCTATACACAAGGCCACCTATCATATTTGGTGATAACACAAGTTCACTTCACCTAGCAGCTAATCCTGTGTATCATGCTAGGACAAAACACATAGAGGTGCATTACCACTATGTGAGGGAGAAATTACTTAGCAAGGAAATTCAATTATCTTATGTGTCCACTAATATTCAATGTGCAGATTTGCTTACAAAATCTTTGGATGGGAGCAAGCTATGCAAGTTTAAATCTATGATTGGATTACAGGATATCATTGAAGATTAAAGATGAAGACTCAAGCAAGTGTTTGGCTTGAGGGGGAGCTCTTGGTGCAAACAAGCCTTAACACTTGGCTTTGATTTGTACCTTGAAGACCCAACATAAAGCTTGGACTATTGTACACTTGAAAAGATAAAGTTTGAACCCATGAAGGATACATTTGAACCTTAGAAACAGATGCTTAATTGATTGTTACTTTTTACCCAAATGTAAAAGTCAATATGACTTAATCAATTATGTAATCACACCTACTAGACTAGAGTCGTGGAAAAAGTAGATGATCTAGTTGAGGGAATATCTCCCTAAGTCTAGTGGAGAGAATCAAGGGAGCTTTAATTTGAATTCAAATTCAAATTCATTAAAAAACTCCTATAAAAGTCAATGTAAAAGTCGCGGGTCTAGTTACACTCCTCCCGAGGCTAATCCAAGCAAATTTGTGAGGGTGTGAGAGCTACTACCTAGCCTACACCTCTGAGTACCATTGGGCATCACTCTACATGCCAATGGGAATGTACATTTGATAGTTTCAATACATATACTCATAGTTCTTAACTCTGTGTTCTCTGAGTCATTCACCTCAAAGTCTGTCAACTTCAACAGGGCATATCTCAAGAGCTACTGAACCAAATTTGATGATCCAGGGCCCATTGGAACCAGCTCAAAGCATTCTACAACACTACAAAATTTCAAGTCATTCTATTCAGCCAATTGGGAGAAATCGCTGTCGAAGTGATCACTGGTATATTTCTGTGTTGTTCCTAAAAAGTCGGGGGTGTCTCTGATTTTGCTAAAGATCATTCTCAGTGTATAGTTTGTTATTTGGAGTGATTTAACTTGCTAATGATAGCTTGTTAAGTTAATTTAATACTCCCAGAAGGAATTAAACCAATTGCAAGTGTGCTGGTCACACTGAGCTTAGGACTGAGCAGGTATCAATACAGGAATAGAAAGTTTTTTGGAGTAGTGAAGGCTCAAAATCATCTGTTTTGATTTGGACATTACTCAATCATTTTGTAAAGCACATATACAGTTTCTTGGTGTCATTTGGAAGCTCAAAGAGTCTTCTAACCATATCTGAAGAGAAAAGAGGGCAGGTGTGAAGCAGGTCTAGCAGCACCAACTTGATCTTCTGATTGTACCCAGCCATCACATCCAACATACTTCATGGGATTAGTTGTGGGATATGATATAGTTGGAGAGCGAGCACATGAATGAAGGAGATTCTATAGAGAGTAAACCTGCGAAAGCAAAATAAAAAGAAGAGTGTATTCACAAAAGAAAGAGTGTGAGAGACACCAAGAAATGGGTAAACTCACATGGATTAGAAATGAGCTTTCCAAGAGCATGGAGTAGGTTCCTCAAGCTTATAACCAAGTACAAATGGGGCAAGAGGCCCTCCTTATATAGATTTGGGAGGGCCTCGGTGACTCTCCTGAAGTGATGCGAGAAAGGTGATCCGCTCTGAGATGGGTTCTACCTTTCCTAACAACAACTTCAAAGTCATATTCCATTAGTAAGAGGAACCATCTTACTAAGCGTCCTGTATTGCAAGTTTTATTGACCAAATATAATAAAGCTTGATGATCAGTAAAAAAAACTTGAACTTGTTGGCTAATAAATAGTGTCTAAACTTCTTCACAGCATATACCATGCCTAAACCTTCTCGCTCAGTTGTGGTATAGTTTCGTTCAGTAGCATTCAATTGCCTGTTGGCATATGCTATAGGCAAATCTAAATTTCCTTCACCTATTGATTGTGACATCACACATCCTATTGCATAATTGGATGCATCTATGTGGACATGGACTGGCGTATTCCAATCAGGGGTTGTCAATATTGGTGCTGTGCACAAATGTCTCTTCAGCTCATTGAAGGAATTTTTGTATTTGTCGTTCCACTCAAAGTTTGTTAGCAAGGCATAAAGAGGTTTGGCTATGATTGCATACATGTGGATAAACCTATGATAATATCCACAATGACCCATGAAGGCTTGTACCTCTTTAACGTTCCTTGGCCTGGGCAGCTCCGCTATGGCTCTTACTTTATCCTCATCTGTAGATATTCCATTCTTAGAAACAATATGACCTAAGATTTTACCTTGATGTACCATGAATACACACTTTTCTGGGTTTAGACAAACTCAATATTCTCTACACTTGTTGAAGATCCGTCTGAGCTCAAGGATGTGGTATCTTCTTTCTTGGGAATGAGCACATAAATTGTCCACATATACTTCTAAGCTCTTTTGCAAGAATTCTTTGAAGACATGACACATGAGCCTTTGGAATGTTGCAGGTGCATTTGTGAGCCCAAATGTCATCACACGAAATGCAAAGATTCCCCACTTTGTGGAAAAAGATATTTTGTGTTGATCTTCTAGGGCTATGGCTACTTGGTTGTAACCTGAAAATCCATCAAGAAAGCTATAAACTTCCTTGCCTGCAACATGCTCCAATAAATGTTCGATGATTGGAAGCAGATAGCTATCTCTGATCGTAGCATCATTAAGTTTTTCAAGTTAATACACACTCATAACTTCCCATTCTTTTTGGGCACCACTACAACGGGGGACACCCACTCAATATGATCAATCTCATAGATAAATCCAATGTCAATCAGCCTATCAATTTCTTCTTTTATTTTAGATGCATAAGTGTCATTATATGTGTAGGGCTTCTGTTTGGTGGGTTTGGCATCAGCGGTCATGGGGATAGTATGAGATCAAATCTTTGGATCTACTCCATTCAAATCTCTATAGTGGCATGCAAACATGTCCCTATATTCCCTTAATAGAGCTACAAGCTCCATTTCTTCTTTTGCACTTACGTCGTCTTCTATGTATGTACATCTCTCTTCGTTCTCCTCAATGGTTACAACAAATTTTTTGTTCTTTTCTTTATTATCATATGATTCTCCTGTAGTGGCCTCTCTCTTAGGCATTCATACCAAAATTTTTGGGTCTTCAATTTCATATTTCTTCAAGTTCTTTGGTACTTCGAACAATCATTCCTCCTCTTCTTGTTTCACTACTTTTCTTTTCTTTTTCTTCTGACTACTCTCACGTCCATCCTTTGAATTTACCGTTTTGATACTTGTGAGAGGTTCTTCTTCCTTTTGGGTAAATACACCTATGTCTTCTAGATAATGCTCCCCTGAATTAAAGCAACTATCCATTACAATGGACTATAGATCATCGTCATCCTCTTCTTCTTTTATGACCTCACTAAGGTCACATTCTTCCAAGAAGGTCTAACACATGAACACTGAAATATCATAACCCTCTTCATCACAATGAGGTGTCCGTTGTTCTTCATTAATAACAATGTCCATGGTGGGTAAGATTTTTGCCCAACCGTGATGCTCAAATTCCTCATCTGGAAAGTTCATCGGTGTATAAGCTAAGCCTTTAAGGTCTTTCTCGTTGAGAAGTTCCTTCTTCTCTCGCTTTTAGGCATCTTTGCTCTTCCTCTGCAACCTTGCACATCCACAAGTGAGTATCTTC
The DNA here is from genome assembly GCA_020310875.1 of Ceratopteris richardii. Lineage (NCBI taxonomy): Eukaryota > Viridiplantae > Streptophyta > Polypodiopsida > Polypodiales > Pteridaceae > Ceratopteris > Ceratopteris richardii. Next base: position 5,619,587 of record CM035424.1, read on the forward strand.
ATGCATCCACGATGGATTCTAACAGTTGACCTATATCTCGATAGTTATGACTATTCAAGGGTTGAAACCAAGCTAAGGTAGTGCCCTTGAGAGTCAAACCAAATGCCTCAAACTGGGTGAATAAGTCCTCGACTTGTTTAGCTCTTAACACTTGTTTGAACTCAGCCACATGGCCATAAGGATCTCCTATCCCATCAAAATAGTTCTTCATTGTCTTGACCACTTGAGAAGGTCTAAGGGTTTTTGGGTGCTCACGGGGTCTGGGCAATGGAAAATCATGTTCATCTCTTTGATGTCTTTGTGCTTGATGTCACTCTCTTTCATGTCTTTCACCTTCCATTCTTGATCTGTCTCTACCCACATTGTGTGTAAAGCTTACCTTAGGCCTCTCTGTGGCTCTTTCCCTCTGGTTTTCATGAGCCTTGGATGATCCTACACCTTGGAGGCCGTGGGAAACATTGGATCTTGGTTAGGGAAAATCAACTCACTCTTCCAAGTATATGCATGTCTATCATGTTCTGTTACCAAGAACATTTTCTCTGACGTGTTATCCAGGTAGACAACTTTTCTTGGTGTCTCCGGATCCTTGAACTCGTAGATGATGACTATGCCCAATTGGCTAGGTTGATCTTGCTTGAATCTCCAAAAGGCTTCCTACCTTTCTCTATTTAAGAATAGTTCTATGCTTTTGTTGTCTTGGGGAACACACTCTGGCGTGATCACTCTGGTCAAGACAGATTTTCCTCGAGGAGTCTTGGGCTCTCGTCCTAGGTATCCCTGCTCTAGGTCTCCTATCTCCTTCTCGGGAATAACATTTCCAAACTCATCTATCCTATCTGGTAAGTTGATAACCACATACATGGTTCCTTCCTTATCAATCTATGAAAACTCCTTGAACTTGACTACTGGGTATTCAAGTCCGAAGGGTTGATCAGGATTTTTGAGTTGGACCACTGATTGCCTCAGGCCATCCTCATAGATGCGATCACCTAATGGGTTGGTCCGAATATATTCCAACTGTGTCTTATAGGGACCTTCTGGTGTTTGTAAATAGGTAGTTCCTAAGCCACGTGTAGGTTTCCCTATGCTAAACAACATTTCTGAATCACTTGTGTCTGAACTTAGTACGTAAGGATAACCACTTAGTTGTTGTGCCCAAGACTTAGTTGTATGGTTGACACTTTCCTCATAAGATCTAATGCTTTTTCTATCCTTGCCTAGATGTCTACGAGATCTTAGGTTCATAAGCCCTATCTTCTAGTCCCAAAATTCCCCTTGGTATTGCTCAAAATCCTTTGGAGCTTCCTTGGTTTCCTAATCCCACCTGAGGTTCAACTTCAAATTAGTCTATCTAAAAATCAACACATTATTCTTAGAAAAAATAGCCGAGGCCGTGTGGGATTTGAAACGATCTTTCCAACGACCTATAGAGCTCAAAAAATGGACGTTTGATGAAAAAGTTTTGTCAAATCAGACTTCTGTGGGTCAAAACAGGCAAACAAGACCTCTTAGAGAATTGTGGTTTTTTTGCAAATCAAGTAGCCAGAAAGTCGTGTTTTTTATCAGAGAATCGCAATTCTCTCAAAATCCACTCCAAAGAATCACAACTTTCTCAAAATGAACAAGTCCAAAGAATCGCAATTTTCTCTCAGAGAATCACGAATTTCTCAAATCCAGAGAGTCATGCATTTCTAGCAGAGAATCGCGAATTTCCTCCAGAGAATTGTGATTTTCTCAAATTTTCTCAAGTCCAGGGAGTCGCAAATTTCTTCCAGAGAATCGCAATTTTCTTCAAGAGAATCGTGATTTTCTCAAAACCACAAAGCCTAGGAAATCGCGACTTTCTTCTAGGAGATTGCAAATTTCTCAAATTTCCTTAAATCGAAAGAATAGCGAATTTCATCCAGTGAATCGCGATTTTCTCAAAAATGTCTAAGTCTAGAGAATAGTGAATTTCTTGTAGGGACTCGCAAATTTCTTCTAGAGAATTGCAAATTTCTCAATTTTCTCTTAGTCCAAGAAATCACGATTTTCTCAAACTCCAAAATCCAGAGAATCGCGAATTTCTCAATTTTCCCAAATGCAGAGGGTTGCAATTTTCTTCAAAATTTTTAGGCGGAATTTTTTTTGAATATTTCAGAGAATTGCGATTTTTTGAGAAAGTCGTGATTTTCTGAGTTTTTAGGCAAGAATTTCAAATTTTTATGTCAAGCCCCAAATGTGTAGAAAATTGTGAAAAACACAAGTGCATGCACTCTCAAGCACTTCCTAGCTCTTTCTTGCACTCCCACACATGAGAAATGATGAGGTGAAAATGCACTCAAAAACCAAAAATTTCTATGAAGATGATGATGGATGAAGATACCGACGATGAAGATGATGAAGAAGGAGAAGAAAAAAAACCAGAAAATGACTATTTCTTACCTTCCAACATCGTAAATCTATGATCTTACCATCACAATGCTCGTCCTCGAAGCTCTCTACCTAGCAACGGTGCCAAAATTTGGTGTAGCTCAAGCGTAAGCACCACCTCCTTTACTTGTCAATCTACGGAGACGTGAGGATCGGTATGAAGACCATGAGAAAGTGAAGGCACAAGTGCATGAGTGAAAGCGCACAAGCATGCTCACACATACACACACACGTGTGCACAAGGTAAGATCAAAGAGAGGAACAATGGAAAGCTTCTATTGCATAAGAAATCTCTTACAAAAGCTCTATTCTCTAACAAGCTAACCCCAAAAATGAGCTCTCAAGCTCTTTTTATAGTTTCTTGACTAGTTTTGGCCCTGTCCAGACCTAGTGTCCAGCCTAGTTAAAAATTAGGTTCCAGGGCTTATTTCAGGGCTCAAACAAACTCTAAAAATCAGAAAATTGGTAGGATGATACTTCTAATACTCCTCAAGCTCAAGGACTCCTCGGCTTGAACAAAATGGAGTTAGAAAAAAGTGAAATGATATTTACAATGGTTTGAGTGATCAAAATCACTGTTTTTGTAGGGGATTCTTCTAAAAATTTGACATACACTTCTTGGAGCTCCCTACTTGCTCCCTCTTCTTGTGTGTCCACTTTTCTGATGTGATTCCATGCTTGTGCTTGACTTTGAGTGTTTGATCAAAATCACTATTTTTGTAGGGGGTTCTTTTGAAAAATTTGACATACACTTCTTGGAGCTCCCTACTTTCTCCCTCTTCTTGTGTGTCCACTTTTCTGATGTGCTTCCATGCTTGTGCTTGACTTTGAGTTCCAAAAACTTAGTTGAGAGGACTTGGGAAGTGGTTGAGTGGCTTTTCTTGATGGAATCTCATGGCTTTTGACTTCTTTAGATTTCTCCACATGTGCATGATTGATTTCCCATGATTTTTTATCTTGAAGCTTGACTTTTGAACTCCCCCCTCAAGTTTCAAATTTTCATCTTCATCCAATCTCCTTCATGTTTATGTGTTGCCTGAAATTTGAAATCTTCATTCCATCCAAAGCCTTTGTAAACATGTCAGCAACTTGGTCCTTGGTATCGATATGATGTATTGAAACTCTCTTTGATATCACCTTTTCCCTTATGAAGTGATAGTGCACTTCAATATGCTTGTGTTATCAGGTCCTTCAACACACGCACACACAGAGGCAGAAAGAAAATGAAACAGGAATAAAAAATAGAGAAACAATCGACGCGATATTGGGTACAATCTCCCCCCTGTGTACTCTGATGGATGAATCTCTCAGAGTACACATATTTATAGGTTTATTTCTATTACGTCTTGAAAATAGAAGGTACATGAGGGCCATCGTTTTTAGAAGCATCTTTTAGGAAAAACTACTTTATTTACAAAAGGTGTCGCTTTCTAAAGCGAACCACTACTTTTACAACAAGATAAACCTAAATATAATTATTCTAGAAGTCTTCGATTTAGTCTTTGAATTTATTTATTTACACGCATCCACTTGTATCCACATCCTCATGCTTCTTCACCTGCCAAATCAAACACAACCACATTAAAACCTTTTGGACATTTAAAACATTAAAAATCCATTTAACCTTCCATGATTCCATAAAATACAACATGCCTCCCAGTTGACAAGCAACTAACCTCAATTGATAAATATAAAAATGGACATGGATGATCAGTCACATGTCCCATCACTAAACAATATTAAGCAAGAACCATGTAAAACACATGCATGGAATCAGAAACATAAAAGTTTAATGTAATTGGGAATGATATGCAAAAATTAGATGATCATAGTGAGGTGATAAGAAGGTCTTATGTATCCATAGTGTTTCCTCAAGTGAGTGATTTTTATATTTGCCTAAATACCTATGACACTGCTTACCAGTTTGTGTAGTGGTAACACCATAATCTATTACTTTCTCAAGAATCAATATTTCCGCATCCTCTTCAAGTAAAGGAGGATCATCTAAAATAGGCGTGAGTGGTAAAGTACCTTGAAAAGATTTCAACAAACTTATATGGAAAGAATTATGTATACCCCAATGAGAAGATATATCTAATCGAAAAGAAGTTTCCTTAGGATGTTGAGAAATATTTCTTAAACGCCTTTTAATGATTCGTAACCAAACTAAATCATTTTCATTAAATTATTTGGCTATGCAGTTCTTATTAATACTATGCATGTAATGTTCTTGACTCTTCCTAATATGCTCATGCACTTCAGCAAGTGTAGAAATATGATCTTGTGCAAAAAAATCAGCCATAGGAATGTCAGTTTGAGTGAGACTCATGGGGGTGGGAAGCTTTCTTCCATAAACAATTTCATATGGTGCACGACCAGTAGTAGTGTGTGGGGTGTTATTATATGCAAACTCAAGTAAAGGGAGTTTTTCATCCCAATTATTTGGATTATCTAAAGAGTAACAACGTAATAAATCCAAAATAGTACTATTTGTAGCCTCACTTTGACCATTACTTTCAGGATGAAATGCAGAACTAAAGTCTATTTTTGATCCTAGATGTTGAAATAATTCCACCCAAAAATGGTTACAAAAACAAACATCTCGATATGAAAGAATAACTTTAGAAAAACCATGATGTGGAAAAATACATTTAATAAATAACTTAGTAGCTTGAGGTGCAGTTAAAGTCTTTTTAGAAGGAATGAAATATGCATGTTTACTAAACCTATCAACAATTGTCCAAATCCTATCATTGTGAGATGCAATTGTAGGAAGACTTGTAATGAAATCCATAGAAATCTGTTCCCATGGTCCATCAGGTATATGAAGAGGCATTAATAATCCGAATGGTTTACCATGATGTCGTTTTACATGCTGACAAACAATGCAGTGAGAAACATATTGTGCAACATCTTTTTCCATGTTAGGCCAAAAGAAGAAATCTTTACATGCAGAAATAGTACTTTGTATGCCCCTATGAACCATATATGGTGGTTCATGCATCTCTTTCATAACAAACTCTTTGAATACTTGTGTAATGCATAACTTGTGTTGGAAATACAAGAATCCATTATGAAATGTGTAATGATCCTCATGATGTGATGTGGAATTATTGAAAGCAATCCATGCTTGTGAAAAATACAGGTCACATGCATAAGTGGAAATCATATCATGAAATGAATGAATCTGAATAGCATATATATTATTAATTGAAACAATAGTTGTTTGTGGGGATGGGAGACGACTTAAAGCATCAGCTACAACATTAGCTTTTCTTGGGTGATATTGAATTAGAGGTTGGAAGTTTTGTAGAAACGAAGCCCATTTAATATGTCTATCAAAAATCAATGGTTGATGTAATAAATGCTTAATAGCTTGTTGGTCGGTTTTAATTAGAACTTCCGAACCCATAAGGTAACGTTTCCAATTTTTCAATGCATGCACAACAGCTAACAGTTCCTTATCATCTGTACTTATCATATGTATTATAATTGTGTTCAGAAGGTTTGAGTTTCCTACTTTCAAATGCAAGAGGATGATCGTTTTGCATTAAAACAACACCTATACCAGAACCACTAGCATCTGTAACTACATGAAATGGTTGTGCAAAATCAGGTAATTGCAGGACAGGCACATGGGAAAGTGCATACTTAAGTTTATCAAAAGATTGTTGTTGGGCTACTCCCCATACAAATTTTAGATTTTTCTTCAATAATAAAGTAAGGGAAGGGCTATATAAGAAAATCCCTTTACAAACTTTCGATAAAAGCTATCTAATCCTAAAAACGAACGGACATCATTCACTGATTGAGGTTTAGGCCATTCTTCAATTAGTTTAATCTTCTTGGGATCTACATGAACGCCTTGACTAGAGATGATATGTCCAAGATAATCTATCTCGTTTTGGAAGAAACAACTCTTTTAAGAATTAGCATAAAGTTTATTTTTACGTAACAAATCAAAGATTGTTGCTAAATGAGTTTCATGTTCACTGTCATTCCTACTATAAATAAGTACCAAAGAAGACAAGAACGAAGTCTTAGTATTCAAGGAAAATATTATTCATCATACGTGCAAAGGTGGCGGGTGCATTGGTAAGTCCAAAAGGCATTAATTCAAAATGGCCGTGTTGAGTTCTAAAAGCAATTTTATAAATGTCATGCGATGTCATTCTTATCTGATGATACCTAGATTTGAGGTCGATTTTACTGAAGACACAACCTCCACAAAGTTTATCTAGCAAGTCATCTATCCTAGGGATAGGATACCTATTCTTAATGGTAATTTTATTAAGTTCTCTATAATCAATGTACATTCTGTATGTCTTGTTCTTCTTTTCATCTAAAAGAACAGGGGCTCCAAAAGAAGAAGAGCTAGACCATATTAGTCCTTTGTTGAGTAAATCTATAACTTGTCTAGCTATTTCATTTTGGTGTAAAGGTCCATTCCTATAAGGTGCTTTATGAGGAGGAGAGCTACCAGGAATTAAATCAATCCTATGGTCAAGAGATCCCCTAGAAGGTGGTATTGCAGAAGGAAAATCAGCCATAAAACAATCCTTATACGAGTCCATAAATGACTTATGTGCACTTGGAAGTGTGTGTGTAATCAGTTATATTATTCACAAATACAATACATGAGTTATAACCTTTCCTAAAAGCTCGTTTGACTTGCGTATGACTAATGAACGGGAAGGGTTGAAAATCATGCATTGCAGACAGTGAAACATCTTTATTTCAAAATTTGAAAGTAATCGTGTGCATATCATAATCAATGCAGGGGTTGTAATTATGCCGAAATGGCATGCCAAGTATAACATCATAGGACTACAACGGAGCAATTAAAAATGAATGTTCATCTACATATGAGCCTATACAAATTTGAACATTATGCACCTCATTTGTAACATTATACCTATTCCCTATAAACGCAGCCTTAACCTTATACATAGAAGGATGAGTAGTAAGGTTAAGATTTTTAACTACCTTATGAGAAATAAAATCATGCGAGCTACCATCGTCGTATAAAACATTTACTACTATGCCATTAATGGTGCCATGCATGCAGGGTAGAGAATGGTTAGAAATTATGTTACCCAGGGTACTTAGTTCTTGCTCTAATACTTCTTCAGACCAGTTAGGTTCAGTGTCAGCAGGAGGAACCTCCATGTTTTGTACTTGAGCTTCAATGGGTTGCCTATTAGTAGGTCTCATCCTACATGCAGCTTTGGTATGACCAATCTTTCCATAATTCCAACAAGTTATACAGGGTCGTTTTTGTTGAGCATTCATCATCGTATTTTGAAGACTGGTAGGTTTGTGAGGCTGGCCAAGGGTTGATTTGTTGGATGGTACTAAATGGGATTGAGGAGGGCATTGGAAATTAGGTCGTAGTAAAATGTTGCTTAAAAGGAAAATTGTCTTTGATGGGTGGTTGACGTTGACGAATTTGTTGTAAGCGAAGTGTTTTGGTGATAGATTGGAACTCCTTTTCTGCATCATGCACAAAAGAGATAGATTCATACAAGGTTGTAGGTCAGAGGGTATGGAGCTTTGCTTGGATTCTAATCTCAAAGCTATCTTCATATTTTCATTGCAAACTTGCTTCAGGAACCTGCTCAAGTGAACGAAGTAATAAAAGACATTGCCAAAAACGTTCAGTATAAATGGATATATTATCTCCTTCTCTCCATCCAAAAGTTGTCCATGCATGACGCGCATGTAGATGGAACTGGCAAGGAAGGAAAGACTCCTTAATTTTTGCCTGAAATGTGTTAAACGTTAATCGTTACTTCCACTTTCAGACTCAAAGTACTTCAAGTTCAGCCGGTTTCGAATCTTTCCTAACCGTAAATTTTCTCTTAGCCACGTGGGTCCTTGGGAGTGGTAGGGGTCTATTAGACAGAGGCCCTGTACTATTTTCCCAAATCATCACACAATCCTAATGTTATCCCGTTCTTAGCTCAGTGTCCATCTCTGAACAACGGAAGACTGTTCAGTGTACTGGAATTAGAACTTCAGGACTGAGGGCAGCAATCCGGTTACTTATTTTATGAGCAAAATATACTTCAGTAACAAGGTCACCTAATACGTACTTCTTCAGAGCAGATAGGTATACCAACCAGACATTATACCTTAAGGTTATGAGGACTCATCGTATGCTAAACTCGAACAACCAATCTCCTAATAACAAACGGCTAACCATAAACTAACGATGTCCTACTCACATCCAGACCATTACAGCTACTAGTCTTCCTGTGATCGGAATCAACAGCAATTGTAGGCTACGGTATCGAATTCGGTCACTTACAGAAATGATAACAGACAATTAGTTTGGGACTACTTTTCACGTTCCCTTGCTCCGCCGAAGAACTGACAAACAACATACTGCATTTGATAACACTCAGAGACACACTCAATCATTACCGAACAGATTCGTAACATAATACAACTGATTCGTAACTCTGTAATAAGGTGAGAATAATCGACTAGCCGGAGTACAGAACATAACAGAACAAAGCAGGACTTATCTTCTCAACAACATACACACTCACACAATACGTTTACAACCCTCCCCAAAATGAGGCTCACTCAAACGATACACTGCAATTCCCACAATTGGGGCGCTCTCCCCACTCTTTTCTCATTGCCTATATATAGGATTTTTTTACAAGAGTGCGCAATTCTTCAGTTACCTGCGCGCTTCCTGAAAGATTCTTTTTCATTTAAGATACCTGTCCTAGTACTTTTGTCCTTGTTCGGCGGCCGTCTAACACTTTTACATTTAAGACACCTGTCCTAGTTCATTTGTCCTTGTTCGGCGGCCCTCTAACAAATGCATCCCATGTGGTAGGACGGTTGGTACTATTCAATAAAACATTCCACCATAGCTGAGCTCTTCCTACCAAATAATTGGTAGCAAAATTGACTTTCTCACTTTCTGAATATGACTCATCAGAGTAGAAATCATCGAATTGAGAGAGCCATGATAGGACGAATTGGCCATCTTTTCATCCATCGAATCTGGACAATTGGAAGTTCTTAGCATCTATCTTGGAACTTGCACCTTCTTCTTGTGCAATGATAATCGCTTTCACCACTTTGATTAAGATACGATCATCACTTTGTACTTTTTGGAGCATAGCATCACGTTCTTGTACAACTTGTTGAGTTGCTTGAAGTTCTTGTCGCATAAGCTCTAATTGTTGCTTGAGTGAGACCCCAGGTAAAGGTGAATTGCCAAAATTCTCCAATGTTGTACGGTCCATATCTAGAGAACAAAACCCCTCTTTCAAACTATGTTGGATCCTCAATCTAACATGTTAGTTAAAAAGCTGGTTCTAAGAGCTTTCGAGCGATATATTATATGCTAAAATCTGAGTTATATATTGTAAATTATGCCCTATTCTTTGATGCACTCTAGAAAATCGACGGGCACTTCCACATGTGTGAGATCATCTTGGAAATTATAAAAGGAAGAGGGAGGTGAAAGTTGATGTAAATATGACAAAAGGGAGATAGAGTGATAACTCAAAGAGATGGAGTAGTGGTTAAAGTACTTCCCTTGTAAGTAGGAGGTTGTGGGTTCAAATCCTCCTACCTTAGGGAATCTAAAAATCTTTATTGCCACTCAAAATTAAAATTGCCTCGCACATAGCCAGCAGGTGCCAACGGTCACCAAGGGAGCCTTGGGTGCCAATGTTGTCAATGTTGCCAATGTATTGCCTTAGTTGATGCCTTAGTCGACGCCAGGTGTAAACGAAGGTGTAAACATAGGTTCTGGTTCTAGAACTGGAACAAAGACAAAAGCAGAAGCAGAAGCGGAAGCGAAAGCAGAAGCGGACACGGATGTGGATTCGTATTCGGATCACGAACAGAGAATGCAAACAGGAATCAATCACAGAGATAAACACAAATCAACCCCTCCGGAGTGATACGTGCCAGGCTATGATACCATTATTATCAGGTCCTTTAGTGCACGCACACACAGAGGCAGAAAGAAAATGAAACAGGAATCAGAAATAGAGAAACAATCGACACGATATTGGGTGAAATCTCCTTGCGTATACTCTGATGGACGAGTCTCTCAGCGAACCACTACTTTTACAACAAGATAAACCTAAATATAATTATTCTAGAAGTCTTCAATTTAGTCTTTGAATTTATTTATTTACGCGCATCCACTTGTATCCACGCCCTCATGCTTCTTCACCTGCTAGATCAACCACAACGACATTAAAAGCTTTTGGACATTTAAAACATTAAAAATCCATTTAACCTTCCATGATTCCATAAAATACAACAGCTTGGTTCTAGAATGATTGATAAGATTCGATGCTATATGAATGCTACTCATATTATCACAAAAGATTGGATATGTGTTGACCTAAAATTTAAACTCCATAAATAACTTCTTGATCCACATTAGCTCACATGTGACTTTAACCAAAGCTCTATACTCAGCCTCGGTGGAAGATAATGCCACTACGGGCTGCTTCTTTGAAATCCATGAGATGATCTTGCTACCTAGCATGACTAGGTAACCACTTGTACTCTTTCTATGTTCCTCCGAACCGGCCCAATCGGCATTGGAGTAAGGTTTGACCTGCATATCATCATCAAATTAGTAGAACAATCCTTCATTTATAGTGGCCTTGAGATACCATAACATTCTTCTTGCAGCTTGCAAGTGTGTAGTCTTTGGACTATGCATAAACTGTGACAACACTCCAACTCCATATTCTATGTCGGACCTAGTTATTGTGGCATACTTGAAAGAGCCTACAATAGATCGATACAAAGTTACATCCTCTAATTGTTCTCCATCAATGGAGCTTAGCTTTACATTAACTTCCATGGGATTTGAAATAGGCTTGCAATATATCATCACAAACCTCTCAAGTAGGTCTAGAATTTACTTCCTTTGTATGAGCATAATACCTTCTTCTTTGTAGAAAACTTTGATGGAAAGATGATACGTTGTCGGGAAGAAAGCGACGGTCGGTGGATCAGGGCGACCGCCAGAAATACGGCGCATGCGGGGTGCTTGGAGCAAACTCAGGTGAAGTGGAACTCAAAGAAGATTGTTCCATAATGGAGACTCAAAGGAAATAATTAATAGTTCAGTTGGAAACCAATTCATCATATTTATTTCCAATATCATTCATAAATGATTTACAAAACATTTGTAAGGTAGCCGAATCAAGTCAAGGATTTGATGTTTGTTAGCAAACTATGTAAGTTCTAGTCCTCTTTTATAAAAAACATCAATGAATATATGAAATAATCATTAGATTACACTTCGTTTATGAAAACCTTAAATGTTAAAAGCATCTAATATCAAACCAATAGATCGCAATAAAAAAAACCTTCTCTAACTGTTCCGTTGACAAAAGTGAAGCATAGTCATTCTTTCTTTTTGTTAAGAGAATGCATAAAACCCTTAGAAATATTGAATTTTAAAGAGAGATTTTAAATTACTTATTGTTTCATAATTGCATTTCTTACTATAATTGAAGCCGAAGAATCTTCAAGAGAATAAACATCTAAAGCAAGGCTTATAGGGAACGATAAACGTATGACAACAGTATTCAGCTTGAATCCAAAGAGCAGGCAAATGCATAAGTAGAGTGAATGTAACTTCTCTTTTGAATATCATCTCTCATCTAATGACTGCACCTTATAAATCAAAACAACTATCTTTGTTTCTTCATCAACACATGTAATTTGATCAAAACACAACTTACAATATCATCATGAATTTGACATGATTTCAGTCATCAGATCATAGAACACTTAGAAAAATATATGGTGCTCAGTCGGCCAGAATTTCCGAGCTAGATAATAGTCACCTTAGGGATTAATTCCTTCAGTATTTCATTACCTCCACAAACCGTTCGCTCATCAGCTCTTTGTCTCTTTTCATATCTGCCAGCATATGAAGAGTAATCGTATATAGTTAGATGGAAATTATCATCTCAGACAAATAGATAATCGTAGATCAAAGTATAATTTGTCAGATATGTGTTAGAGGTGACAGAGAATTGCACGCAAGATTTCTTCCTCTGTCGGATGGTTGCGCAGAAATCATTAGAGTTGACGCATCATCTTCATGAGAGTAGTACAGAGCAGAGAAGTTGAATGATCACGGATAAACATCAATAGTAGCACCATCAGAATTCAGAGCTTATGAAGTTCTTCAAAACGATTGAACACAACATCGAATTGTGCTAGAGATTTCAAACCATCCTTGTTGGCAACAAAACTTGCAAATATACGATCAATCCTCACTCTGTGCATGGCGTAACAAAGGGAAAAATTGAAGTACTTTCGGATGCACACAAAAGAACAACCGAAAGTTGCGCAAGTGAAAACACATGCCGGATGATTTTTGTATATTGGACTTCGAAAGTTTACGTATATGAGCCTTCCCCTCAGCATCCGTCTTCCTTCAGTTGCATGCTCTTATTCTACCTCCTATCTTTACCAGATCAGAATATGCCTCAGCCGCCGTCCCTCGTGGCTTCTCCTCCAGCGATCGTGCTTCTGCTTGATGACAAATCACTGCGCTGCAGACTTCCTGATTAAATCCCTCTTTGCTTATGGTGAACGCAGATCACGCATGCAATTCTTCAGAAGGCATAATTAGAATAAGAAAGAAAATATAACCCTCATTATGTTCTACAGCATTTAGCTTGTACATATTCATGAATCAGTGTTCAGTTTCCTTCTTCCTCTGTCATACGCCCCCTGTCAGATTTGTCAGTAATTGACGTTCAGAGGTGCGATCATACCATTCATCATACCCCGAATCCCATCAGAACTTTGCTTTTAAGCGTGCTTGGACCAGAAGAGTACTGAGATCTCCGCCCTTCTTCTTCTCCAGATCACCACCATATCTTTTCCTCCTTCTCTGCAGCGTATCCCTTCTACTCTCCCTGATCAGAGCGTGAAGTGTCAAAAAGCTTTTCCAGAACAGAACTGATGTGCTGCCCGCATGAGTTGTCCGCCTTCCCTCCTTCTCTCAGAACATGCGCCCCCTCTGTGTATCCCCCCCTTTTCCACCCGATATGCTTAATAAAAATGGCCTCCCAAAAGACTCCCCGATTGGCCTCCTTAGCTCCTCCTTTTTTTTCGTATATGCTTCCAGTCGACCTCTCTTTTTTCGTGCATGCCATGCAAAGCTCCACTTCCAAAAAAAATCGATAGTAAGATCCACTTCTTTTACCCAAAAAAAACTTCGTGTTCGATGCACGGATATTAAAGAATAATCTCTGTTTCCTCTATTTTCTAGAAACTCTTTTATCCAAAAGCCCTTATTAACATGTCTCCTTCGAGAAGACCTCTGCACTGCGACAATTTCAGCATGCATGCTTCCAAAAGATAATCCTCTTCATCTTCACTCTGCAGCGAACAAAACAGGGATATAACTTTAACACTGTCGATGTCTTCGGCATGTGAACAGACCATCAATGATCCGTCATTTATGTGCTCATAAGCACCAATTGGCTTCTTCAAACAGAACTCTCTTCCATTTCCTTCAGAACTAGCAATATGATGACTTTTGATAAACGTCATATATCAAGTGATGCTGCAAGGAGTTTGATTAATCAAGACATAACAGTAGGGATGAATATCTCTACGACAACGTAAGATCTCTAAGATCAAAGATCCTAAACTCCTTTCCAAGCTTTGTCTTGGTCTCCTCAATGCCATTTGTATCATTACCTGTAATGATAAGACCATCTACATACACACACATGTAGACTAGATGTTCTCCTCTTTGTTTGATGAAGAGAGATGGATCCACCTTGCATTAATTGTAACCAAATTTTATCAAATAGTCTACCAATCTTTAGTTCCAAGCCCTTGGAGTTTTTTTAGGCCATAAAGTGCCTTTTTCAACCTACAAAAATGATGTGGAAATGTTTTATGGACAAAACCTAGTGGTTGCTCCATGTATACCTCTTCCTCCAAGTCTCCATTGAGAAAGGCATTCTTGATATCCAATTCAAAGAGCTTCCATCATGTGCTTGGAGCCAGTGCAATGAGTGTCCTAATTGTGCTCATCTTTTCCATGTGGTTCAATGTCTCTTCAAATTTCACTCCATAGGTTTGTGCAAAACCCTTGGCCACCAATCTTGCTTTGAACCTAGAAATAGGTCCATCTGAATTCCTCTTTACTTTATACACCCACTTATTACCTATTACCTTCATGTTCTCCTTCTTGGGTAGTAGAGTCCATGTTTGATTCTCCTCAAGTGCTTCAATCTTGTCTTGCATTGCCTCTTTCCATTCAGTGCACCTACTTGCATCTTCATAACAATCGGGCTCATGATCTTCTACTACTTTCTTCATATATGCATAATGAGTTGCCATGTAATAATCACAAGTAAACCTTTGAGTTGGATAATTAACCCTAGAAGCCTTCCTTTCTTCCCCTTTTGGAGGAATAAAACTTATTTGCCTTGGGAACTTGATATCTTTCTTTGATGTGGCTTCTTTCTCCATTATGTGTCCTTCAATATCTTCAAATTCATTACCAGCTTCATCCAACTCCACCAATGTTGCTTTTACTTTGTTGATTTATTGTGCTTCATAGCTTGATGAAGGTCTCCCCCTCCATGGTTAGGCCATGCTTGAACTATCTTCATTGATGGAACACCTTGGGCCACTTAACTCAAAGTCAATTTATTCTTCATCATGTCCATGCTTTTCTTCTTTATATTCTTGCATACAATCAGACTTCTTATACCAAGGGAGTAGCCCATCAAATTCTACATCCCTTGATATCCTCAAGTCCTTTGTTTTTGGGTGAAGCACTTGTAGCCTTTATGATCATTTGAATATCCTTGAAACACACACTTTTCTGCCTTTGGGTGTAGCTTGTGCCTCAATTCACTTGGCACATGTACATAACAACTACATCCAAATATCTTCAAGTGGGAAAGATCAGGTTTCTTACCATAACAGGCTTGATATGGTGTCAAGCCATGGATCCCTGAGGTATGAGCCCTATTCATAAGATACATGGCTGACTACAGTAGACAAGATTTTGGAAATACACTTCTGATTACAAGATCACCCCCGAAGGGAAAACAATACAAGAATACGTATGCTGCATCACTCCAAAACATGTTAGGTACATTCATCTCGTTAAGCATTGCTCTAGCAATCTCCACAATGTATCTATTCGTTCTCTGTGCTAACCCATTTTGTTGGGGTTTTTACTTGCATGTTACTTGCCTCTTGATGTCTTTATCCCATAAAAATCATAAAATTCATTGGAGAAATATTCTCCCCCTCCATCAGACCTTAGCTTCTTGATATATGTACATGTTTCCTTCTCTACCTTTGCCTTGAATTGAAACATGTAAACACATCTGATTTGTTTTTATGAAATAAGCCCAAACCATCCTTGTGCAATCATCTATGAAAGTGACAAATTACTTGTTACCTCCAAGGGATTTCTCTTTGGTTGGCCCCCACACATCTATATGTATCAACACCAATGGATGTTGGCTTATGTAGCCACTCTTCTTGAATGAATGTCTCGCTTGCTTCCCTAGTTGACAAGATTCATATAAATGCTTTGCACCTTGTCCGTGGAAGTTGGGAAGCCCTTCAACCAGCCGATTCAATTGCATTATCTTCATTCTTTGTATGTTGATGTGAGCTATCCTCTTGTGACACAAGTCCAACTCCGAAATTTTCTTGTTTGAATATGTGAAGTAGACATGTTGAGTGGAATAAGAAATTGTTGATATATTTAGATAGTGATGTGTGTGAATACTCTAGGACTATCATGAAACTTTTTTCCCTCTTTAGGAGGTTTTTTTTCCCTTGACTTGTATATACGCATATTACCCTAATGGGCTACTTATCTTTGTACATTCTAGTGGTAATACATTCAGTATTGTGTGTTGTGCTCCAACCTGCTTCTTCTTCCTTGTGCTCTTTGCATGCATCCATAGACCTCAAACTCCAACAACTGGTATCAGAGAAGGTTGTCGCTTCATCTAGGGCATCATTGAAACCCCTCTAGTCACAATCTCAAAATTGCACGAAATTTGGTGAGCATACTTAGGGTGATTAGGAGAACAAAACAACTTTGCTATATGGTGCCAAAAACACGATCTGAGCTTGTTTCGGCCTCCGAATGAACTATTGCAACACTTGTGTAGGAAATTTCATCTTTTTGTGCCAAAGATATATACAAGTTTTGGTTTTCCATGTTGGAGTTAGACGTCTACGGAAGCATGCAAACATCACAAGGAAGAAGAAGAAGCTTGGAACACAACAAACAATACTAGATGTATTACCACTAGAATGTACAAAGATAAGTAGTCCATTAGGGCAATAGGCATATATACAATCCAGGGAAAAAATACCTCCTAAAGAGGGAAAAAAGTGCCCTAGTGGTCCTAGAGTGTTCACACACATCACTAGCTAAATATATCAACAAATCCCCCCTAGGAGTGATGCGGTGAACAAGGAGCTGGCACTCATGTATAAGGAAGTGCCAAGCTATGTGGAATCAATCCACAAAAGGAAGTAAGCCCAAAGCTTTGTGGAAAGCTTCAAACTTCTCCCTAGGTAGAGTCTTTGTAAAAAGGTCTACAATGTTCTCTTGCGTGGGCACATATGCCAAGCTGATCTCCCCTCTAGAGAACATCTCCCTGACATAATGATAATGCACCTCAATGTGCTTAGTGCGAGCATGGAACACATGGTTCCTTGCAACTGCCACTGTGCTGTGATTGTTAGTGAAGATGGTGGTGGCAGAAGACTGACCAACACGCAAATCAGCCACAAGGCGTTTGAGCCACACACACTCAATAGTCACTGTGAAAGCTGCCCTATACTCAGCCTCACAATTGGAAGTGGCCACAATAGGGTGCTTCTTGCTCAACCAAGATATACATGAGCTACCAAGCATGAAGCAAAAACCATTGGTCGACACACGAGTGTCATAGCAACTAGCCCAATCACTGTCAGAAAAAGTATGCAAATCTTGTTGTAGTCATCCCCCCTTGGGATAAAACAATCCAAGTAGCCGGGTACCACTCAAGTAGCGAAAGATGCACTTAACTACCTACCAATGCTTGACACCTGGGCAATGCATAAACTTGCTCATCTCTGAGATAGAAAACTGAATATCTAACCAAGTAATGCATAAGTAAATCAAGCATCCAACAGCCTGCTGATAGAGAACAACATCAAATGCATCTCCAGCATCATGAAGATGCACTCATAAACATGTCTCCATAGGAGTGGCAATATGCTTACAGTCTTCAAGGCCAAAACATTGCAATAATGTGTCAATATATTTTGTTTGACACAAAGCCATTCCATCATCAACTTGCATAAACTGAATGCCCAAATAGTGATGCAAATGCCCCAAGTCCGACATCTCAAGGTTCTTTCAGTTGGGCTGCTCTCAAAACCATGTGAAATTAGATAGGCATGTATCTTTTCATACCAAGCATGTGGTGCTTGCTTTAAACCATATAATGCGTTCTTTAACCTGCGCACCTGGTTTTCATGCCCTTTTTGCACAAAGCCACAGGACTGAAAGACATACACTTCTTCATGCAAGTCACCATTCAGAAATATTGTTTTAATGTCCAACTAATGTACATTCCAACCATGATGAGCTGCAAGTGCACAATGCTACAAACAATAGTCATTCGGAATGTAGGAGAAAAAGTTTCATCAAAATCAATGCCTCTTTCCTGTGCATGACCCTTTGCAACAAGCCTAGCCTTATACCTATCAACTGTTCCATCAGGTTTACGCTTTAGCTTGTATACCCACTTAGTGCCAATGGCCTTCTTGCCAGGAGGCAATTCACATAAAGACAAGGTACCATTTTTCATGATAGCATCATATTCAGGTTGCATTGTAGCCATCCAATGTTCAGAATTTTGTGCTTCATCAAATGAAACAAGTTTAGTCTCATCACAGAGACTAAAAGCAGCCATAACATAGAAATTTGATGCAAAAGAGGAACTATGAGAGCCTGACCAAGTACAATATGATAGAGGTGCATCTAGTTTGCTATCACGCAAAGTCTACACCAGCCATTTTGGCATAGTTTTTGCCTGCTCAATATCAGCTCTCTCATTAACAAGTGCATCATGTAAATCTGCATAAAAAATGTTGATATATTTAGGTAATGATGTGTGTGAAAACTCTAGGACTACTAGAGCACTTTTTTCCCTCTTTAGGAGGTTTTTTCCCTTGGCTTGTATATATGCCTATTGCCCTAATGGGCTACTCATCTTTGTACATTCTAGTGGTAATACATTCACTATTGTGTGTTGTGCTCCAAGCTTCTTCTTCTTGCTTGTGTTATTCACGTGCTTCCACATATGTCTAAATCCAAGAATTGGTATCAGAGCAGGTGGCCGCTTCATCTAGGGCATTGTCTACACCTCTCCGGTTGCAGTCTCAAAATCGCATGAAATTTGGTAATCGAAATCCCGATTTGAGCTCGTTTTGGCCTCCAAATGGACTATCACAGTGCTTGTGTAGGCTATTTCATCTTTCTATGCCAAAGGTATATACCAGTTTTGGTTCCCTAGTATAAGTGTCTCGAAGTCTGCTACAGGTTTAGCAGAATTCGTCTAGGCAGTTCTGTTCAACTTTTTGAGATACAGTCAATTTTCTGCATGAAGGATTTTTTAGTCATCAACCATGGCTAAAAGTAGTGATGTATTCCGTACGTTGGTTGTTGAGGATAAGTTGGATGGTACCAACTACCAATTATGGGCTTATATGATGCATCATGTATTGGTCGCAAAAGGACTGTGGAATATTGTGCCGGGTGTTAAAAGATGTCCTATTACACCTGCGAATACAGGTACTACAAATAGAGGTGTTGGTGCTGATGGAGATGGTGTTGAAGATGATGATATTCTACAGATTCTTGTTCATGCTGATGTTTCTATTGCACCTACTACAGATCAAATTTGTTGGGATGGCAGAGATGCTCAGGCACATGCATTGATAGCTTTGTCTGTCAAATGTGCTATTATTCCTCACATTCGCTCTTGCAGGATAGCTAAGGATGCTTGGGATATACTTACCACATTGTACCTGCTAGGAATGAGGGTCATGTTGCTTACCTCCGAAAACAATTGGAGAGTGAGCACATGAATGAAGGTGATTCCATGGACAATTGTCTTACAAAGATCAAGGATTTGAAAGAACAATTGATTTCTATTGATGAAGTTATACTAGATAGCTCACTTATGCAGACCGTTCTGAATGGTCTTTTTGACTCATATCAGCATTTTGCTTCTACTCTTCGTTTGATGATGAAAGGAAATCCAAATGCCTTGTCATTTGAGGAGTTAGTCTCTGTTTTATTGCAGGAAGACCAGTCTAGGCAGAACAGGTCTATTATGGGTGTTGTAGATCAAGCTTTCTTGGCTAGTCAGAAGGGCAAAGGTAAATGGAGCTCTTCTACTAGTCAGCCAAAATCTGCAAATGTTGCACATTCGAAGAAGGAAGACAAAGACGAGAAGAAATAAAAAAAGCAAAAATTATTTTGAAAATTCTATAAAGCAAATGATCATGTCATCAAGAGCTGTCCAAAACTGGCTTCTAAAGAGGCAAAGAAGAAAGAGTCCGGAATGGTTGTTGTAGAGGCCTCTACACCGAAAACAGAGTCTGCTAATCTTGTGCAGGAAGAAGAATGGGTGTTTACTACTGTTTGCAGTTTTGACCCATCTTCTCATGAGCACTGCATGTTTGTAGTAAATGCAGATGTTTGGTACTTTGATAGTGGGGTGACCAAACATATTACCTTGCAGCACAATTTCTTCTCTTCACTCAGCCCGCCCCTACAGGGAATAGTGTTACATGCACCAATAAATCCTCCTATCCTGTTATGGGTGTTGGTAATATCATTTTGACTACTACTGATGGTACTTCTTTCACTTTTTTAGATGCTTTGTTTGTGCTAGGGATCAAGAAAATTAATTTTGTTATCAGTTTTTGCATTAGCCAAGATTGGCTTGTTGTGAAATTTGTTGATGGCAGATGTATAGTTCATGATCTGTCAAATGGTGATGTCATTATTGCTTTTGGCATTTTATGTCGTGGGTTGTATAAGCTCATAGACTATGAAAGATCTCTAAATGATTTGGCATGCGTAGTACATGATTCTTAGGCTATGTGAGATGCAAAGCTTTGGCATGCACGCTTTGGTCATCTGAATTTTACTAGTTTGCGAAGGCTATATTTTGGGCAAAATGCAGCATTCTTCCTTTCCAAAAGATGGTTGAGTTCGGGCTACTCAGAAATTGCAGCTTGTACATAGTGATGTCTGTGGTCCTATGCATACACCTTCTTTTGGGAACTATCTTTACTTTGTGACTTTCATCGATGAGTTTTCTAGGCATGCATGGGTATATCCATTGAAGGCAAAGTCCGAAGTGTTTATGTGCTTCAAACAGTTTTTGGTTTTGGCTGAAAATCTGTCAGCATGTAAAACGGGCACCCTCCGTTCTGATTGATGGGGGGAATATATGTCTTCTGACTTTAATGCATTTCTGGCTGAATATGGGATACAATATCAGTGTACAATGCCATATACACCTCAATAGAATGGTGTTGCTGAATGAAAGAACAGGTCACTCATGGAGATGGTGAGGTGTATGGTCAAGAGTCAGGCTTTACCACATAGTTTCTAGCTTGAGGCTGTCATGTGTGCAGCATATGTACTTAACAAGTGTCCCACTAAAGCGCTACAATCTATCACTCCATATGAGGCTTGGCATGATCGCAAGCCATCTGTTGCTCATCGAGGTGTTTTTCTTTGTCTGGCATATGCATTAGTGTTTTAACAACATCATAGAAAATTGGATGATAAAGCAATAAAATGTATTTTTGATGGGTACAATTCTGAAAGTAAAGGCTATCATCTGTATCATCCATAGACTAAACACATTCTGGTTAGCCGTGATGTTGTTTTTGTGGAAGATGCTATTCAGCCATTGCTTTCATGTACTATGGAGACATCTATTAGCTCCAAAGACATGTATGATACTTTTCTCCCTCTTTTTATAGGTGGACAGTCTAGTGTTGGCCCTAATGAGGCAACTTCTCAACCTTTGTAGGTTTAATGTGATGATGCAGATCATCCCATTTCTGATGTAGATTTACATGATGCATTTGTTCATGAGAGAGCTAATATTGAGGAGGCAAAAACTATGCCAAAATTGCTGGTGCAGACCTTGCGTGATAGAAAATTAGATGCACCTCTATCATATGGTACCCGATCAGGCTCTCATAGTGCCTCTTTTGCATCAGATTGCTATATGCTATGGCTGCATCTAGTCTCTATGATGAGAATGAGCATGTTTCATTTGAAGAAGCAAAAAATTCAAAAAATTGGATGGCTCCTATGCAATCTTAATATGATGCTTTATAATGAAGAATCGTACTTGGTCTTTATGTGACTTGCCTCCTAGCAAGAAGGCCATTGGCACAAAGTGGGGTATACAAGCTGAAGTGTAAACTCGATGGAACAGTTGACAGGTATAAGGCTAGGCTTGTTGCAAAGGGTTATGCGCAGGAAAGAGGCATTGATTTTGATGAAACCTTTGCTCCTACTTGCTGAATGACTACTGTTCATAGCATCTCTGCACTTGCAGGTCATCATGGTTGGAATGTACATCAATTGGACATTAAAACAACATTTCTGAATGGTGACTTGCATGAAGAAGTGTATGTTTTTCAGCCCCCTGTCTTTGTGCAAAAAGGGCATAAAAACCAGGTGTGCAGGTTAAAGAAGGCATTACTCTTGAAATGAAAGAAGCTACTGCATGTGGGATATATGTGCTTGCATGAGAATGAAAGTGGACTTGGGACAAAAGGGTGGAGCATGGAACTCTCAACACCCCCCCTCCATGTGATGACCCTTTTGTTTTTAATATGGGGGACTAGTGACATATGGGATCACTTAGTCCATTTGGTTTTTAGGATCTACGACATATGGGATCCTTAGACATAACTTGGACATATGGGATCCAAGTTTGGGACATATGGCATCCCTAGGATCTTGGGACATATGGGATCCCAAGACATATACTTGGACATTTGGGATCCAAGTGGTTTTTAATGGGATCTAGGGACATATGGGATCCCTAGACATGTACAAAGGTTTACATCATGGGGTAGGTAGTGCATTCGGATCCATTTGCCACCTTGGATTTTGATTTGTTGAAGGTGTTTGTTTCTCCTTGTCTGAAAATATATTGAGCTTGTCCTTGTGATGGGTTTTGAGTGTCATGTGTTCAAGCCATAGGGAAGGTCTTACTCTTTTAAAGAGCAGTGTCTAGTCCCTTTACAATTGGCCATAATGTACTTGAATTTCACAACAATCATAAAAAAATGATTTTTATTACTCAACATATAGAGTGCACACAAAAACTTGCCCAGATCTATGCCCAAATTTTGTGCTACACATAGGTTGACCTTTGTTGAATGTAGGATAATACAAGTGATAGAAATCCCTCTATAAAAGAGTCGTAAAAAAAATCTCCGCTTTGAAACAAAAGCTTTGACCACAACTTGCAGAGCTCATAAGATAAGAGGCGTGTGGTGCTCCTTCTATGTGGATCTGCACACTTTGAGATCATTGCTTGTGTCAGCTACCACTCTGGGACTGATCCCAAGTTTCCCAATGTATGTAGATTGCCATCCAAAAAATCGGATTCCAGAAACTGCCCCGCAAGTCTCTGTCTGCTCTCTCGTTTCTGCATCCATTAATGGTAGAATTTGTTATACCTATTGGACAGACAAATTGCTTTCATTCGAGAGTTGTCCCAGTAGTTCTACCAATCTAAATGTGAGTTTTAACCTTTCCTTGGTCTCAATCAGCTTCTATGAGTAGCTACTTCGTTTGCGCTTTCAGTCTGTCTAAGTTGTAGTTGCTTTGGCGCAAATGGAAATAGCCCTTCTAGATAAGCTTCTCTCACAGATCTCTTTCTCGATGGTGTTCTTCCGCTCTGACTCTTAATGGATTCCATGAAATGCTTTTCGCGCGAATGTCCAACTCTGCTCATCTTTAGTCTGACTAGTGACACATGTTCAGATTTGATGCCAATCAAGCTCTCTTGCAGCACGTAGAAGTTTCTTATTTTGCATAGTGTTGAAGTCCCGACCTGCTCGATACTCTGAGTGTAGCACAGAATACGTTTGCTCTTTCTGATGCACTTATTGTTTTGCATGCAACAAGAAAATGAGACGACATTTTTAGATTTGATGATGACAGGTATGTCTGAAGCCTGTTCATGGCGAAATCGCTTCTTCTGAAAAGTTCTGATGTGGCCTATACTAAAGATATTATCTCCATTGAGAAGCACAAATAGTCATTTTCTTCTTACCTCTGTTGTATGAATGTGATCGAACAGATGGAGACTGTGCATATCATCTCAGGTTGTTGCCCAAATGCTACGCACTTTTGTGTAGCATGTTCCATGAAAGATCTGGAGCTTTTGTTGTAGCACAACTCACAACTCTGATGACAAAACTCCATGATGGATATTGAAGTTAATTGATCCAGTGCTTATAAGCACTTGTTATTATGATAATCAAAATGCAAAACGAAATACTATTAACTATGGTGTTCAAAACACCTTTATTAGTGAGTTCAAGGAAACGAAAAAAATGATTTCAAAACAAAAAATACATGCGAACTAAAGAAGAGGGATAGTGCTTATAAGCACTTTTATTATAAAGGGAGGGAGGGCCGGATTAAGAAAAAAATTCATCTATGCTAATGATGATGAATAAAGATGAAAACACTAGCGAAAAAAAATGAACCTATGCTCTAATACCATGTGCAAACAGTAGTAAACGCCCTGTTGAAGTTACAACATGTATTTCTTGGATCCACTTCGTTTTCATCATCGTTTGTACCTTTTTTTTACCTTTCATTCAGTTAATAAAGCACTCTTGTATAGGTGTGTATGAGTGCCACACTAGAGAATAAGTGGGATTCATTCTCCTTTCAGTTTAGAAATCCCACATAGCATGCTTTTTTGCCATTTTGTATATAAAGAGCTCTCCACCTCTTCTTTTGGAGAGCTTTTTGGAGAAGTAATGAGATTATGCTAGTTTGTAGATAGACTCTTGCTCTCTCGTCGTCATGATGTGTATGCGTGCTTGTTCTCTTCTTGTCTAACGCTTGTGACACGTTGATGTATGATTACGTCGTTATTATGCTTGTGATTACAATTAGGTGCATTATTCACGATACTTATGTTGTATCTTCTTGTTGATAACGTTGTTAATCATACGTTGACGAAGTGCCATTACGTCTGCTGAGTGCTTCTACGCAAACATTTGGATCTCATGAGATGCTTCCTAGTTTGACAAGTATGAGTTGTGATGCTACAACGTCAGCAACTTTTGGCGCCGTTGCCGGGGAGCATTTTGTCACTTACGTGATGGTTCATGGCGTTAAAGAGACATGTATGCAAGCTTTTCATGACGATTTTTTTGAGTTCTTCATTTCATTACGCTCTTGTGAGCACTTGCGGCTTGCAAGATTTACAATAACTTGTTGAGATGAGCCTTTTTTGGTGTGATGAAGATCCCCTTTTTGGGTGACTAATCCACCATGTGTGGTGATTCTTCAAGTCACGAGTAGAATAGGAGTAGTTTATCAAAATCTTTTAGTTATTATGTTAATTTTTTTAAATACCTTTGTTGATTTTTCTCTAATTATGTGTGAATAAGTTTCTCTTTGGGGTTCTTCTACAAAAATCAATGGAGTTTGTGGCTCGTCAACCTCATCAACAAGCGTGGAAATGGAAGGTATGGTCTAGTAATTTTTGATGCACATACACTACAAGGCTCGGAGCTTGAAAGGTTAGGACACACCCTCTTCCCATATGTAATGCTCACAATCACTCTTCTCTCCTTAATCACTACTTTTGAAGGAGATCCCAAGAAGTTTGTCTATGGGGAAATAGATATGGGAGAGAAGGAAAGAAGTGAAAGTGAATAGGATTCGTAACATTAGGAGAACCAACAACAAGCCTAGCACCATTTCTGCATAGACAACATGGGGTGATAGAAGATTCTTAAGAAAAGCCCATTCGTGTAATAACTACAATGGGAAAAGAAAACAAGGTGGAATGGTGAAGACTCAGCATAGCATTGCAGTAGGAGCATGTACTAGGTTGCCTTTAGGTGGTGAAAATAGATTTGGGAGTATTATAAATGCGACCTATGTCACATCTTGAACGAGCCAAGATTAATAATCAAAGACCCTTGATTGAAGGAGTTTTGCACGACATTGCTGTTTTGAAAGCTCTAGAACCTAAGTTACATCATGTTCATAAAAGCTTGGAATGGATAAAGCAACAGAGGTTTCGGTCAAGAATGAACTCGAGGATGGAAGTACTAAGGGGTCTCTCACAGTAGAAGGATTAATATGGAGAGAAAATCAATGATTCAGGCTTGATATATGTTTCTTCTAACACGCAACTGCGAGTGCAAAAACTACACATTTGTAGTTGAGTGAAGTCGAGAGAGAGGTGAAGAGCGACCAACACAAAAATGAAGTAACAGAGGCTGATGCTTCCTCCAAAGCAGCTGCCAGTGAAGAGATCATTTTTGTGGCTGTCTCTGATGTTCCCAATGGAGACAATGAAGACAAAAAGACAGAAGCTCAAATTGAGCCAGTTCAACATTACAAGGTTAGATCTCTTCCAGTAAAGATGTTTCAAAAGAAGCTCCTATTTCAGTGGCTCCGACTATAAAGGAAAGTAACAGAAAGAAGAAGATGATAGTCATCTTAGCTAAGGCAGATACAACAGGTGATTGCAGAAGAGGAAACAAAATCTTCTAAAAGTGGATGACGTTTGGGAGGATGCCGCTGAACTAGCATCTCCCAAGGCATTAATTACAGCTGATACTAGCAATAAGAGTGCTGTACAAAAAATCGTATCCCAACAGGTGCTCATTGCAGAGGAGTTGGATGAGGAAGAAGAAATGAAGATAATTATTGCTTATCAGAGAAGGGAGTCCAAGACATTTAGGAGGATGTCATAGGAACATTGATCCACTACAGATGCACGTAGATGCTGTGGAGGTACAATGCAAGGATGTTTTATAGAGCGATGATCGTCTCTGTAGAAAAGATAACCCCAATAGTTTGTGCTCCCACAGTCGATGAAGTTTGTCAGACTTTCGCCTGGTGTAAGGTAGTGTGCAAGCTTGTTAGGATTGATAAAGGATACTTTGTCAAAGAACATGGCCCTGAACAGTGTTATGCATAATCCAAGGGCATAGAAAAGATAATGGCGGAAGTAGCGGAGCAAGACACTGATGGTACTAACACACATATACACAGAAGGTGAAGATGATGGATTGACAGCAGACAAAATAGATAAGCTCCATGGAAAGGTTATTACGGAGACCGCTGAGATGCAACATAGAGAGAAACACTGTTGCAAGAGTGCCTGTAGAAGAGAGGCTCGTTTCGAAATTTGGGGAACAGAAATTTTGGCTCGGCTACTGAAGAAGGGTGTCTCATCTCAATATTGAACTATGTCAGTACGCATTTATCGGATGCCTAGGATCAAGCTGGGTGCACCTAATTCTTAACTATGCTGCCATCTCCTACACAACGAGCAACTTGCAGAGGAACAATCTCAGGATGACAGGCTAGATGGCAGTTCTGGACATGAGGAGGAGAAGCCAAGAGATGAGTGACATGCTAAGAAGGTTTTTCAAAAAGGAAAGAAGAAAGTCTCAATTTCAGAGGACTCTGTTGCCAAAAGAAGAGCAATGGGAGAGCAATTAGGAACTAGGAAAAGCAGGCACAAACTTCTGCTCTAAAGTTTAAATCAAGATACCTATGTGTCTGGTGGGTACTCTACAAGAAATTTTCTCTGAACTTATGAATCATGAAGATGGATGTACGCTTGGAAGAAAAATGGTATTATATGAGGAAGGAAGGATTTTTGTGGACGATGGCGAAATGAGGAAAAGTTTCGAACCCCTAGGTGTTGAAGTCTTTCGGTGGAAGAAGCTCAAAGTAACTTCAACAAAAAGAGGACTGATCCTGAGAGTTCAACAAATCTTTTACAGAACTGTTCCAGTGAGTACTCCAGCAGATGAGGAAGACTTGAAGAAAGGAAGCAATGCTAAGTCCAGAAGGAGGGGAACTCCTTCATTTTAGAGAAGGAACAACCGATGGGATGCTGAACAAGCAAGTAAAGAATAGGGCGTGGCAAGAGAAGCAAAGTGCCAATGTGCAGAAGATTGGGAAGAATTTGGGGGACATGGGCGATAAGGATCATAAGATTTAAGTTGTACGGGGCAAAGCCAGAAAGATGAATAAAAGCAGCAGTTGGGATTCATTTGTGTAAACAAATGAAAAAGGCTTGACAATGTAAAAGTTGGAACAGTTTTGGCCACTCTTCAATATCTCGGCAAATGATGGTAACAGCTTGAACTCAGGGAAGTGTGTAGAAGGTCCAGTTTTCACGACTTATCATGGGCACAACTTAGGGATGCATAGCCAAATTGTAGAAGGCAAAGGCTCACAGAGAGAGACTCAAGAGATGGGCCAAATTGTTAGAGAGCAGGCATCAAGGGAGATGAGAAGTAGAAACGCAAAGCGCTCTTGTGTGTTTGAGAGAAGCTGAAGGGATTCGAACATCTCTTCCATCATAGGGAGGATTGCATCCCTCAGTCAACGACATCGGATGCACTATGTCCATATCTACGGAAGAAGCATGGTGGAGGAGTCTTTATGCAAGCGCAATTTCACCTGCTGAGAACATAGATAGTTAAAATAGATCAGGTAATGTGCATATCACCTTAGTTCGAAGACTGTGATGTGATTGTTTTGAGAAAGCATTCATGAATCATAGTCTGTCTGGTATTGAACCAATGCACATGAATCTGTGAGGAGTTCTGAAGGCGTTGGGTAGGAAAACATGGTCTTAAGTTAGGTGTTGCCCGGGTTTGTGTCAAGAAGACTTTTTATTGCCCTAAAGCATCTAAGCAATTGTGGAGTCCTTCATTATGACTTTAAGCCTCACAATATGAAACTGTGCGGTTTTGGCTCTACCATGTTTGCAGGAGAGAATGAAATCACACCTTATCTAGTTAATCAATTCTACAGGATTCCTGAAGTAATTTTGGCAGGCAGGATGCAGAATTCCTCTCTAGGCAGGATGCATGATACACAGTCACATGATCATCTAGGAGTGCTATTCATTCTCTTCAAGATATCGATTCACATCAGTTAAGGATTCCTAGACGAGGTGTCTTCTCGGCAACCATGGTCTATGTAGGAATGATATGGAATATGTCTGTATAGCCATGCCCTTTTCTGAAAGAGATAGTCCATGCTCTGTCATGTGTTAATGCATCTGCAGTATAAACCTTGTCTTTAGCAACAACGTTGGAACTTGGAATAAAGGGATTCCATGAATTTCAGAAGCTGAGAATTGTCCTTCTTGGAAAAAGAATGTAAGCACTTTGATTTGCACACAATGATCTCATCTGTGGCGTAGCAGAAGACAGGTGAAAGAGCTGTCATTCGCACATGGACCACAATGTAATACAAAAAGCGAGATGAACAGTGGAATTTCCATAGCAACAAGTGTTGGCCCCAGATAGGACGCCTCCAGAGATTTCTGCGGGAGATACAGCTAATCAAGTAAAGATATGCAATTCTGAGAAGATTTCAGAACTTCTTGATGTCAGCCTACAGAGGCGCATGCCTAGTCTGACAAGACGGTGGTGGAAGCAAAACTGGGAAGGCTGAAGCTCTAATATCTGCGAACGATGAAAGCGTGAGGAGTCAGGAATCAGGAGCTTTTAGCGCTCACATCCCCGATCTGTTTCAGTTCGATGCTCCAATGTGTTTTTTTTTCTCTTATGTCTATCACGTGAAGAACTGCAAATATCTCTGAAGAATCATCCGATATATTCGCAGCTTTACTTAAGCTAGTATAGGCATAAGAAGACGTTTTTCGGACGGTTAGGTTCATGCACATAGCGTGAGGATTTTCTTAAGCTTCGGAAGGAAATAAAGCTAGCACTGTTTTCTCTCACCTACCCCGTAGGAGAAACTGTTGATATATTTAAGTAGTGATGTGTGTGAACACTCTAGGACCGCCGGGGCACTTTTTTCCCTCTTTAGGAGGTTTTTTTCCCCCGGCTTGTATATACGCCTATTGCCCTAATGGGCTACTTATCTTTGTACATTCTCTAGTAATACATTCAGTCTTGTGTGTTGTGCTCCAAGCTTCTTCCTCTTCCTTGTGCTGTTCGCGTGCTTCCGCAGACGTCTAACTCCAACAATTGGTATCAGAGCAGGTCGTTGATTCTTCTAGGGCGCCGTCGACACTCCTCCGTTTGCAGTCTCAGATTCGCACAGAATTTGGTGAGCATACTCAGGGTGTTTTCGAGATCAAAACGGCTTCGCTCTGTGGTGCCGAAATCGCGATCTGAGCTCGTTTCGGCCTCCGAACGCACTATCGCAGTGCTTGTGCAGGCTATTTCGTCCTTTTGTGCCAAAGGTATATACCAGTTTCTGTTCGCCAGTTTAAGCGTCTCGAAGTCTGCTACAGGTCTAGCAGAACTCGTATGGGCAGTTCTGTTCAACTTTTTGAGATACAGTCAATTTTCTGCATCAAGGTATTTTAGTCACCGGCCATGGCTGAAAGCAGTGATGTATTCCGTATGTTGGCTGTTGAGGATAAGTTGGATGGTACCAACTACCCATTATGGGCTTATATGATGCGACATGTACTGGTTGCAAAAGGATTGTGGAACATTGTGCAGGGTGTTGAAAGACGTCCTGTTACACCTGTAACGACAGGTACTGCAAATACAGGTGTTGGAGCTGATGAAGATGGTATCGAAGATGATATTCCGCAGATTCCTGTTCGTGCTGCTGTTTCTGTTGCACCTACTGCAGAGCAGATTCGTTGGGATGGCAGAGATGCCCAGGCACATGCATTGATAGCTTTGTCTGTCAAACGTGCCATTATTCCTCACATTCGCTCTTGCAGAACAGCAAAGGATGCTTGGGATACACTTACCACTTTGTACCAGGCTAGGAATGAGGCTCGTGTTGCTTACCTCCGAAAACAGTTGGAGAGTGAGCACATGAATGAAGGTGATTCGATGGACAGTTTTCTTACAAAGATCAAAGACCTGAAGGAACAATTGATTTCTGCTGATGAGGTTATACCAGATAGCTCACTTGTGCAGACCGTTCTGAATGGCCTTCCTGATTCATATCAGAGTTTTGCCTCTACTCTTCGATTGATGATGAAAGGCAATCCGAATGCCTTGTCATTTGAGGAATTAGTCTCTGTTCTGTTGCAGGAAGATCAGTCCAGGCAGAACAGGTCCATTATGTGTGTTGCAGATCAAGCTTTCCTGGCTAGTCAGAAGGGCAAAGGAAAATGGAGCTCTTCTACTAGTAAGCAGAAATCTGCAAATGCTGCACAATCGAAGAACCAGGATAAAGATGAGAAGAAATCAGAAAAGCAGAAATTGTTCTGCAAGTACTGTAAAGGAAATGATCATATTATAAAGAACTGTCCAAAACTGGCTGCTAAAGAGGCAAAGAAGAAAGAGGCTGGAATGGTTCTTGCAGAGGCCTCTACACCAAAAACAGAGTCTGCAAATCTTGTGCAGGAAGAAGAATGGGCGTTTACTACTGTTTGCACTTTTGACCCATCTTCTCATGATCAGTGCATGTCTGTAGTAGACTCAGATGTTTGGTACTTTGACAGTGGGGCAACCAAACATATTACCTCGCAGCGCAGTTTCTTCTCTTCACTCGAGCCTGCCCCTACAGGGAATATTGTCACATGCGCCAATAACTCCTCTTATCCTGTTATGGGAGTTGGTAAGATCATTCTGACTACTGCTGATGGTAGTTCTTTCACTTTGTCAGATGCTTTATTTGTGCCAGGGATCAAAAAGAACCTGTTATCAGTTTCTACATTAGCCAAGATTGGCTTGGTTGTGAAATTCGTTGATGACAGGTGTACAGTCCATGATCTCTCAAATGGCGATGTGATTATTGCTTCTGGCACTTTATGTCGTGGGCTGTATAAGCTCATAGACTATGAAAAATCTGTGAATGATTCGGCATGTGCAGTTCATGATTCTCAGGCTATGTCAGATGCAAAGCTTTGGCATGCACGCTTTGGTCATCTGAATTTTGCTAGTTTGTTACGCCTGTAGAAATCTGAAATGGTGTCCTCTTTGCCCAAACTTGAGGCACCTGGAAAACATGTTTGTGAAGGCTGTATTTTGGGCAAAATGCAGCGTTCTTCCTTTCCAAAAGATGGTTCAGTTCGGGCTATGTAGAAATTGCAGCTTGTACATAGTGATGTCTGTGGTCCTATGCAGACACCCTCTTTTGGAAATTACCTTTACTTCGTGACTTTCATTGATGATTTTTCCAGGCATGCATGGGTATATCCACTCAAAGCAAAGTCCGAAGTGTTCATGTGCTTCAAACAGTTTTTGGTTTTGGCTGAAAATCTGTCAGCATGTAAAATGGGCACCCTCCGTTCTGATCGAGGGGGGGAATATATGTCTTCAGATTTTAATGCATTTCTGGCTGAACGTGGGATAAAACACCAGTGTACAGTGCTATATACACCTCAACAGAATGGAGTTGCTGAACGAAAGAACAGGTCACTCATGGAGATGGCGAGGTGCATGGTCAAAAGTCAGGCTTTACCACATAGTTTCTAGCTTGAGGCTGTCATGTGTGCAACATATGTACTGAACAGGTGTCCCACGAAAGCGTTGCAGTCTATCACTCCATATGAGGCTTGGCATGACCGCAAGCCATCTGTTGCTCATCTATGTGTTTTTGGTTGTTTGGCATATGCATTAGTGCCTGAACAACATCGCATAAAATTGGATGATAAGGCAGTAAAATGTATTTTTGTTGGGTACAGTTCTGAAAGTAAAGGCTATTGTCTGTATCATCCACAGACTAAACGCATTCTGGTTAGCCGTGATGTTGTCTTTGTGGAAGATGCTATTCAGCCATTGCTTTCATGTACTAAGGAGACATCTGTTAGCTCCAAAGACATGTATGATACTTTGATGCCTCTTTTTACAGGTGGACAGGCTAGCGCTGGTCCTAATGAGGCAACTTCTCAGCCTTTGCAGGTTTCATATGATGATGCAGATCATGCCATTTCTGATGCAGATTTACATGATGCACTTGTTGATGAGAGAGCTGATATTGAACAGGCAAAAACTATGCCAAAATGGCTGGTGCAGACTTTGCGTGACAGCAAATTAGATGCACCTTTGTCATATCGTACTCGTTCAGGCTCTCATAGTACCTCCTTTGCATCAGATTGCTATGCTATGGCTGCATCTAGTCTCTGTGATGAGAATGAGCCTGTTTCTTTTGATGAAGCACAAAATTCAGAAAATTGGATGGCTGCTATGCAATCTGAATATGATGCTATAATGAAGAATGGTACATGGTCTTTATGTGACTTGCCTCCTGGCAAGAAGGCCATTGGCACTAAGTGGGTATACAAGCTGAAGCGTAAACCTGATGGTACAGTTGACAGGTATAAGGCTAGGCTTGTTGCAAAGGGTTATGCGCAGGAAAGAGGCATTGATTTTGATGAGACCTTTGCACCTACATGCCGTATGACTACTGTTCGGAGCATTTGTGCACTTGCATCCCATCATGGTTGGAATGTACATCAGTTGGACATTAAAACAACATTTCTGAATGGTGACTTGCATGAAGAAGTGTATGTTTTTCAGCCCCGTGGCTTTGTGCAGAAAGGGCATGAAAACCAGGTGTGCAGGTTAAAGAAGGCGTTATATGGTTTAAAGCAAGCACCACGTGCTTGGTATGAGAAAATACATGCCTATCTGATTGCACATGGTTTTGAGAACAGTCCAACTGAAAGCACCTTATATGTTAAGCGTGCTAATGATGTGCTTTTGATCATTGTTGTCTATGTAGACGACATGCTGCTCACTGGTCCTCTTGAGAAGCATATTGCTGATTTCAAGGCTGATTCTCATTTGAGATGTCTGATTTGGGGCATTTGCATCACTATTTGGGCATTCAGTTTATGCAAGTTGATGGTGGAATGGCTTTGTGTCAAACGAAATATATTGACACATTATTGCAGCATTTTGGCCTTGAAGACTGTAAGCCTATTGCCACTCCTATGGAGACAGGTTTACGATTGAGTCTTCATGATGCTGGAGATGCATTTGATGCTGTTCTCTATCAGCAGTTGGATGCTTGATTTACTTATGCATTACTCGGCCAGATATTCAATTTGCTGTCTCACAGATGAGCAGGTTTATGCATTGCCTAGGAGTCACGCATTGGAAAGCGGTTAAGCACATCTTTCGCTACTTGAGTGGTACTCGGCTACTTGGGTTGTTTTATCCCAAGGGGGGATCACTACCGCCAGATTTGCATGCTTTTTCTGACTCAAATTGGGCTGGTTGCTATGACACTCGTGTGTCCACCAGTGGTTTTTGCTTCATGCTTGGTAGCTCATGTATATCTTGGTTGAGCAAGAAGCAGCCTACTGTGGCCACTTCTAGTTGTGAGGCTGAGTATAGGGCAGCTTTCACAGCGACTGTTGAGTGTGTGTGGCTCATACGCCTTATGGCTGATTTGGGTGTTGGCCAGTCTTCTGCCACCACCATCTTCACTGACAGTCAGAGCGCATTGGCAATTGCGAGGAACCCTGTGTTCCATGCTCGCACTAAGCACATTGAGGTGCATTATCACTATGTCAGGGAGAGGTTCTCTGCTGGGGAGATCAGCTTGGCATATGTGCCCACGCAAGAGAACATTGCAGACCTTTTCACGAAGGCTCTGCCTAGGGAGAAGTTTGAAGCTTTCCGCAAAGCTTTGGGCTTACTTCCTTTTGTGGAGTGATTTCCCTATAGCTCGGCACTTCCTTATACATGAGTGCCAGCTCCTTGTTCACCGCATCACTCCCAGGGGGGATTTGTTGATATATTTAGGTAGTGATGTGTGTGAACACTCTAGGACCGCCGGGGCACTTCTTTCCCTCTTTAGGAGGTTTTTTTCCCCCGGCTTGTATATACGCCTATTGCCCTAATGGGCTACTTATCTTTGTACATTCTCTAGTAATACATTCAGTCTTGTGTGTTGTGCTCCAAGCTTCTTCCTCTTCCTTGTGCTGTTCGCGTGCTTCCGCAGACGTCTAACTCCAATAGAAACAACCAAGGTAAATGGATTAACCGTTGGAGTGAATAATAGATAGTGGAGAGATAGAGCATGATTCATGAATCCACATGGTTGGCATGCAATCTTCAAATTTATCTAGCACAACATAAGTTATGAATAAATGTGCGTTGACTTTTGTCCTATGATTGTTAATCAACCTAGTGGCACGTAGGGATTGAATGTAACATCATTTCCCTCACACAATGGATGAAGTTTTTGACTTAGAAGTTAGGAGTACGAATGATTCAATGTTTGACTTGATAAGTGATGCCATGATGCACCTCGGATGAACGCATATTTGATATCACATAAGAACAATGGCGAGCATGGTCAATTGCCCTTATATGACATTGGTTTGAGCATTCTTTGATTACGTCGTCATGATTGAAAAATAATGAAGAACTAATGATCAAATTCTGTTGAGTTTTCAGCCATGCTAGTGTGATAGCACTTTAAAGGGGGGCAAAGATATGATGTTACTAAGGGGTTTTGATGCATGTTTTCCTTAAAATTATACTATACATAGTGCCTATGACGTGAAAGATGAAAGCATACATTTTGAGTTGGATATTGGATTCAACAAGGATGGTATAGGCTATTTTATGAAACATTGTGTGAAGACATGATTGTTATGGCTATACTTGCAAATGTAATTATTATGCCCCAATGATGATTTGCATTGGTTTTGTGCGCATGAATTGTGCTTATTCATCTCATTCAACTTGGAAAAGCATAAAATTTGGTAGTCGCATATATTCATTTTGAGCACTCTTTTTTATTTTTGTTAGGAGAACCCCATCAGAACTTATTTACACATCTTAGAAAACATTCAAAAAACACACAAAAACCCAAAACAAATTCTAAAAAACTCCTAAAATACCAAAAAAATATTAAAAACACTCAAAAAAACCAAAAATTGTTTCAACAAAACATGGGAAAGAAAAAGGCAAAAGAAAGAAGGAAGGGGGAAAAGGTTGCACAAAAGAAGGAAGAAAAAGATGAGATGCATGCATTAATCACACATGATCAAGGTGAAACAAATAGAGAAAATTTGCAAGGGGTAGAGGAAATTGGTGGAATTTCTAAAGGGGTGGGATCCATTGTTGCAAACAAGGAATATAGTAACACTTTTTTGGATGTACTAATTGGTCATGAACGTAGAAATATGAGTGCTTTTATTAACCCTCATTGTGAGTGGAATTTAATTCATATTGATTTAGTGACAATTATTTTGGATAACATTCAACTAACCACTCATTCCTCTATCCTCATGAATGGTGAAACTTATGATTGCATGGGTCAAGTTATGTTGCCTATTGTGGTGAATGCTATGGAATTTTTGGAAACATTTTTTGTTATGGAAGGAATAGATGAAGACTTGGTCATAGGCACTCAAAGGTTTTTTGAACATCAAAGGTTTGAAGCATCTTGTCCAGCTATTATGTCCATACCCACTAGTGAGTCTTTTGGAAATCCTGATGATTATCCTCATTGTATGGATTGTGGACATAATCATCTATTCAAAGATTGTACTTTTAATCCACAAAATAGTCTGTCCACTCATGCTTTTCCATCTAACCTTTCTCTGATTAAGTCACAAGAAACCTTGTCGATAGATGATGTGAAGGACTTCAAGTGCTTGGAGGATATGGAAGGGCCCTCCCTTCCTCTAAGTTTGGAATCTTCTCACGAATTTTGTATGAGTTCTATGGAAGATAAAGTGATATCTAGAGATTCTATGTGTAATACAGATAAATACATCACTGAATCTCTAGATCTATCTCAAAACACGCAACCTTATGATCCATTACATGAGCATGATATATGTAAAGAAACTCAACCTTTGTTGAACTCCCCATGTGAAGATGAGTTTTTTCTAAAGACTCATATAGAAGGCCCAAAAGACCCATACATCAAGAAGAAGTCACATTTCCCTTGTAATGTAAAGCAAATTTGGGTGGCCAAGAACTTACTTAGAGCCCAACCAAATCGCACTATGATATGGGTACCAAAGAAAGTTGTTATACAAACTCAACCCTCTCACACTAGACTTCATAGTCTACGGTCTAGATTTACCATGCCTTATCATCAAGAACAACCACTTCCGTCCAAGGGATCCAAAGCAATCAAGCCAACACTTAGAAAAGATCCAAGGGGAAACCTCAAGGCGAAGACCAACAAAGCGAAGACATATTGGCGGCCTAAAACCTCTTCGTGCAGCATCCATGGGTGTCGAACCCAACCTTGCCCAATGCACAACATATATTTAAGATGCACACCAAGTATGCACACGAATAGGGCCTCATCCAAAGGCCAAGCATTAGGCACACTTAGTTTAACCCAGACACAAAGAGGGCACATGTACATAGATTTCAAGAATTTGCTTTTCATTTTTCTTTTTTCAGTTTGGTGGACAAAGGTATCATGCATTTCAAATGGTTGATGAAAAAGAGAAGGTTCTTGAAGTTGAAGATTTGGAGAAAGCCTCATCATCACCTAAGCCTTGAGCACTTTGCTCAAGATCCATTCATTTTTTGCACCATTGTTTTTTGTATGCATTTGTTAGAGTACGCATAAGATAGGGTCACATTACAAGACCGTGCATAGTCACTTTTTTTTTCCCACCCATGCACCCTTAGTCCCCACTCATGCATATGGACTAAGAAGAGCTGAATTAATTTCATATATCATCTACATTTTTTCATTTCATTCTCATCCATCCACTACCAAAAAAAAAAAAAAAAGAGAGAGAAAAGAAAGAAATACAAAGCATTCTAGCATAGTCTTCCATCTAATGAGGCAAAAGAACCAAATTAAAACACTTGTCTCCAAACAAAGATGCAAAAGCAAGATGAAAAAAAGGAACAAAGCAAAGCACTCCAACGACAAAAGCATCATGCAATCAAAAGGAACTCCTACACGCTCTTCCACAAAAAGCTCCATACTGCAAAAGCTTTGTCGAGGACGAAAAAGCCAAGGAGGGGGGGAGTGTTGAAGTTACAACATGTATTTCTTGGATCCACTTCATTTTCATCATCGTTTGTACCTTTTTTCTACCTTTCATTCAGTTAATAAAGCACTCTTGTATAGGTGTGTATGAGTGCCACACTAGAGAATAAGTGGGATTCATTCTCCTTTCAGTTTAGAAATCCCACATAGCATGCTTTTTTGCCATTTTGTATATAAAGAGCTCTCCACCTCTTCTTTTGGAGAGCTTTTTGGAGAAGTAATGAGATTATGCTAGTTTGTAGATAGACTCTTGCTCTCTCGTCATCATGATGTGTATGCGTGTTTGTTATCTTCTTGTCTAACGCTTGTGACACGTTGATGTATGATTACGTCGTTATTATGCTTGTGATTACAATTAGGTGCATTATTCGCGATACTTATGTTGTATCTTCTTGTTGATAACGTTGTTAATCATACGTTGACGAAGCGCCATTACGTCTGTTGAGTGCTTCTACGCAAACATTTGGGTCTCATGAGATGCTTCCTGGTTTGACAAGTATGAGTTGTGATGCTACAACGTCAACACGCCCATTCTTCTTCTTGCACAAGATTAGTAGACTCTATTTTTGGTGTAGAGGCCTCTGCAACAACCATTCCGACATCTTTCTTCTTTGCCTCTTTAGCAGCTAGTTTTGGACAGCTCTTAATGACATGGTCATTTGCTTTAGAGTATTTGTAGGACAATTTCTGCTTTTCTCATTTATTCTCATCTTTGTGTCTTCCTTCTTCGAATGTGCAGCATTTGAAGATTTTTTCTTACTAATAGAAGAGCTCCATTTTCCTTTGCCCTTCGGACTAGCCAGGAAAGTTTGATCTAGAACATGCATAATAGACCTGATCTGCCTAGACTAATCTTCTTGCAATAGAAAAGAGATAGACTCCTCAAATGACAAGGCATTTGGATTGCCTTTCATAATCAAACAAACAGTAGAAGCAAAAATCTAGTATAAGTCAGGAAGACCATTCATAACGGTCTACACAAGTGAGCTATCTAGTATAACTTCATCAGCAGAAATCAATTGTTCTTTCAAATCCTTGATCTTTGCGAGAAAACTATCCATAGAATCACCTTCATTCATGTGGTCACTCTCCAATTGTTTTCAGAGGTCAGCAACATGAGCCTCATTCCTAGCATGGTACAATGTGGTAAGTGTATCCCAAGCATCCTTAGCTATTCTAGAAGAGTGAATGTGAGGAATAATGGCATGTTTGACAGACAAAGCTATCAATGCATGTGGCTGAGCATCCCTGCCATCCCAACGAATTTGCTCTGCAATAGGTGCAACAGAAACAGTAGCACAAACAGGAATATGTAGAATATTATCATCTTTGACACCATCTCCATCAGCTCCAGCTCCTGTATTTGTAGTACCTGTATTCGTCGGTGTAACAGGATGTCTTTCAACACACTACACAATATTCCATAGTCCTTTTGCGACCAATACATGATGCATCATATAAGCCCACAATCGATAATTCATACCATCCAACTTATCCTCAATAGCCAACATACGAAATACATCATTGCTTTCAGCCATGGCCAGTGACTAAAATACCTTGATGTAGAAAAATAATTGTATCTAAAAAATTTGAATAGAACTACCCAAACAAGTTATGCTAGACCTATAGTAAACTTCGAGATGCTTATACTGGCGAACTGAAACTCGTATATATCTTCAACACAAAAAGATGAAATAGCCTGCACAAGCACTGCGATAGTGTATTTAGACACCGAAACAAGCTTAGATCATAATTTCGATGCTTTTGAGTATTCTTATCAAATTTCATGCGATTTTGAGTCTACAACCGAAGAGGTGTAGACAATGCCCTAGATGAAGCGATGACTTGCTCTGATACCAATTGTTGGAGTTAGATGTATGCGGAAGCACGCGAACAACACAAGGAAGAAGAAGAAGAAGCTTGGAGCACAACAAACAATACTAAATGTATTACCACTAGAATGTACAAAGATAAGTAGCCCATTAGGGCAATAGGCATATATACAAGCCGGGGGGAAAAACCTCCTAAAATAGGGAAAAAAGTGCCCCAACGGTCCTAGAGTGTTCACACACATCACTACCTAAATATATCAACATGCCACTATAAGCATCTCAAAGTCTGTTATAGGTTTAGCAAAACTCAACATGGAAGTTCTGTTCAAATTTTTGAGATACAATCATATTTATGCATTAGGGTATTTTACTCAGTGGCCATGGTTGAAATGTTGTGAAAGATGGATGGACACCTGAAGAAATGAGTTGGTACTGCTAATCCCTGCCTCGTACTTTCCCTACTTTACTTTAGAGTTGTGTTGTGGGCCCCTTTAGCTTTCCAATGAAACTAAATAAGTGCCTATGTGCTTTTGCGATGATGCTTCAAACAATATGATCAAATCAGATAAGTTTGCAACTAGCTAGTGACCAAAAAGTTGCTATTTTGGTCTTGATACCTGCTAGATGTTTTGCTCAATATTCCTAGCAGAGTAGCAATTAGAAAAATTCCTTATGAGAGTATCTAATTAGCTTAGAGAGATAATGATTCTAAGTGGAATCACTTAAAATGATAGACTACACACTAAGCAATGTCTTTAGCAAGTAGAAGATTACCCCAGATATTTGAGGAACTCTATAGAGAATGACCAGTGACCACTTCGAGATGAGTTTCTCCCAATTCACTGAATGAAACTTCCTCAAACCTTGAGAGCTTGTATTAGAATTTGAGCTTGTTCCAATAACGTGTAGATCATTGAAAATTATGGAGAAATGACTGAGATATGAGTATTCAAAGTATACTGTTATGAGTGAACATAACAGAGATGAAGATAGATGTAATCAACAATGTAATGTATTATGTAACAATATTATACATGATTATTGGCATGAATATGATGCCCAATGATGGTGATAGGAGTAGGCTATAGTGTAAGCCTCTCAACTACATCAAATGATCAACAATATGCTCAGTAATGGGGACACTAATGGCCAGGAGTTTACAAGTCTCTTTTATAGAGAGATTCTTCAAATTTGAATTTGAAATTCAAATCATCTTCCACCTAAACGCTCTTCCTCTAAATGAGGAGATATTCTCTCATGACAAAACTCGTGCCATAAAGCTCTCCTAACTCCACGAGTTTAGTGGCTTTACAAGATTCTTCTAAGTCAAGTGACTTTTACAAAGGTTAATAGTGAAAACCATAAGCAATGGTTCATGTGGTTCTTCAAACAATTGCACATAGCTTCTTCCAATGCCTAGCCATGTGTGAAGGCTTGGCATTTGCTCCAACAACTCCCCCTCAAGCCAAACATCTTGGCTTGGTCTTCTTTATCAATCCTCTTGAATGTCGTGCAATCCAATCATAGCTTTAATCCTGCAAAGTTTAGTACCATCAGGTGCTTTGGTCAATAAGTCTACACATTGCATATTAGTTGATACATATGCAATTTGAGTCTCCTTGCTTAGTGTCTTCTCTCTCGCATAATGATAGTGAACCTCTATATGCTTGTTTGTTGCATGATAGATAGGATTTGCTGCAAGATGTAAAGAACTAGTATTGTCACCGAAAATCATTGGTGAGTTAGTGTGAAGTCCCTAATCTGATTATAGAAATATGATCCATATGGTTTCTTGTGTAGCATTGCCACTAATCCTCTATATTCTGCCTCTGTTGAAGATAAATAAAAAATAGGTTGTGGAAGACCATGAAATGGGCTTATTACCTACAAAAAAGAGATAACCTGAGGTGCTCCTCCTGTCATCCTTACAACCTGCCCAATCTTCATTTGAATAAAGTTTGATGTCCAAATCTGAAGTATATGGAAAGTATAAACTTAGATTTGGAGTACCCTTAAGATACTTCAAAATCCTCTTGGCATCTTCCAAGTGAGGTGCTCTAGGTTTGTGCATAAATTGACTTAAGACACTTACTCCATAAGCAATATCAATCCTTGTCAATGTAGCATAGTTTAGCAATTACCTTCATTGATTCCTTCTTTAGCATTAGCTCCCATGTATCATTATCCTTGAGTGCTTCTATTTCTTCATCCATAGCCTCCTTCCATTTTGCATTCGTCTTTGCCTCTTCATATGAGGTAGGTTCCTCATATGATAAATCCTTAGTAAGATAAACAGAGTGCTTAGTAGCTAAAGAAGTGTCATACCCATATCTGATTGGCTTCTTGCTCTCCCTTTGTGATCTTCTAATTGCTTGGTTGGATGATTCACGTATGTCTTCCAATCTCTTCATCTTGAACTTTCCCTTTGATTTCCATGCTTTGAACTCTTTTAGGTTAATGATGTCCTCATCATCTGATTTGATGTCATCCATTTGGCTTGGCTCCTCCTTGTGAGGCTTGGAAACTCTCGTCCAAGTCATATGGCAACTTAGCATTCCTGCATTCACTTTGAAACCAAGAATCATTCTCATCAAACAAAACATCTCTACTGACCATAAAATCTTTGTTGGATGGATTATAAAACCTGTACCCTTTTTGGTTTAAATCATACCCTATGAAGGTGCACTTCTCTACCTTAGGGTCTAGCTTACCTTTGATCTGAGATGGGATATGTAAATAAGCAACACATCCAAAGATCTTGCAATGATCAAGTGATGGCCTCCTACCATGTCATGCTTCATATGGGGTCATCCCATCAAGTGATTTGGATGGAAAGCTGTTAACAAGATAAGTGGCAATAGATACACTCTCTGCCCATAAATAATTAGGTAATCTTTTCTCATTTAGCATTGAACTAGCTGTTTCAACAATCAACCTATTTCTCCTCTCTGCCACCCCATTTTGCTCGGGGATATACCTTGTTGTAATTTCCCTTTTAATTCCTCTATCATGCAATAATGCATCAAATTCATTTGAGAAGTACTCACCTCCTCCATCTGACCTTAGTCTCTTTAGGCTTCTTCCTATTTGGTTTTCCACAAGTGCAAGATACTTCTTAAAGCAATTGAACACTTCATCTTTGTGCTTCATAAAATACAAGATAGTCAACCTACTAAAATCATCAATGAAAGACACATAGTACCTTGAGCCATAAATTGAGGGGTCCCTACTTGGTCCCCACACATCTATGTGGACAAGCTCCAAGTAATCCTGATGCATATAACCTTTCTTTGAGAAGGGTAACCTATGGGATTTACCAAACTGACATGCACCACATTTATAGATAATGTGTTGCTTGGATACATTAGGTATCCTAAGCACACATTGATCTCTACATATTTGCTTTAAAGTTGTCTCACCAATATGCCCTAATGTTTTATGACAAATCTCAAGCTCTGACAATGTTTGATCTTTGTAATTATAAAGTGCAATATTCCTTGTATCCTCAAGTTCAAATGTAAATAATCTACCTGTTTTTTTGCCCTTGGCTATTCTCTTGAATCCATGTTGGGGATCTTCTACAAATGCTCCATATTTGTTGAAGCTAACCTGCAAACCCTTTTCCATAATCTGTCCAACACTCATCAAATTCTTGGTGATTGTAGGTACATAAAGAACCCTGCTCAATAGATTTCTATTCCCATCAGAGGTTTGAACATTTCCTACCTTGACCACTGAATGCTTGGTGTCATAACCTGTTTGTACTTGGTGCTTTCCCTTAGGTTCCTCAAGTCAGAGAGAAGAGCTACATTGCCTGCCACATGGTTTAAACAACCTGAGTCAATATAGAAGAGGTGTTCATAATTCATACCTTGCTTTGAAGTCATGTTCACAATCAGAAGGGAATCCTCTTGATCCTCAATGTAATTGTTGTAGTCTTTTCTTGATTTGTAGCCTCCTTGGTAGTTATTACTGTAATTGTTGTTGTAGTTGTTGTTATAGCTTTGAGTATGATTGAATCTTCTTCTTGATTGTGAGTAGCCACCTCTTTGGTATCCTCTTCCTCTCTGATTCTTGTAGTTCCTATAGCACTCATCTATAGTGTAATTAGAAAATCCACATATGTTGCATGGGGAAGAGTTGAAAGGTCTCCCCCTACCTTGCTTATGTCCTCTACCCTTACCTCTTGAGTTCCTACCTCTCCCTGCATAGTTAGCTTGAGACGTAGTACCTTCATTTTCAATCTTTTTACTTTTCCCTTTCTCTTTAGACTTGCCTTTATCTGTGTATAGGGCAGAAGAGTTATTACCTCTTGATGAATCTCCATTTTGTTGAGCTTGGTTTCATGGGTAAAGAGTTGCCCCATGAGTGTGGTCAGATCTGGAATCTGCATGTCCATGTATAAGTCCATGGTAGTTGTGAAGCTTTCCCATTTGTCATCTGCCTTGATGCCATTGATTACTTGCCTCACTATTTTCTCCTCTTCAATCTCTTATCCTATGCTTGCCAATTGATCAGCCACATCTTTGACTTTGGTCACATAATCTGAAATGCTTTTCTTGTGTTGCTTCCTTTGAGTGGTAAACGCAATTGACAATTGGTTCTTTCTTGCTCTTGTATTGGAAGAAACATTTTAAGACAATGTATCCCAAGTCTCTTGGGATGTTTTACAGTTCCATGAGTTGATTCTTTCAAGCTCCTCTCTTGTCTGTTGACCTTTGTTCCTCATCTCCTAATATGTATCCATAGAGACTTCTTCCTTGTAAGTATGTCTTCATCCTCAAATACCATGCTTGATAGTTGTTCCTGTCAAATTTATCAGTAAAACAAGGGAAAAAATCTCCCATTTTACCTCAAATTGCTCTGATACCGTTGTTGGGAAAGATGGATGGACACCTCAAGAAATGAGTTGGAACTGTTAATCCTTGCTTAGTACCTTCCCTACTTTAATTCAGATTTGTGTTGTGGGCCTCTTTAGCTTTCCAATGACACTAAATAAGTGCCTATGTGCTTTGGAGATGATGCTTCAAACAATATGATTAAAACAAATAAGTTTGCAACTATCTAGTGACCAAAAAGTTGTTATTTTCATCTTGATACCTGCTGGATGTT
The DNA here is from genome assembly GCA_020310875.1 of Ceratopteris richardii. Lineage (NCBI taxonomy): Eukaryota > Viridiplantae > Streptophyta > Polypodiopsida > Polypodiales > Pteridaceae > Ceratopteris > Ceratopteris richardii. Next base: position 5,664,221 of record CM035424.1, read on the forward strand.
TTGCTCAGTACTCACAACACAGTAGCAATTAGAAACGTTCCTTCTAACGATATATATTAGCTTATAGAGCTAATGATTACACTGAGCAATGCCTTTAGCAAGTAGAAGCTTGCCCCTAATATTTTAGGAACTCTGCAGAGAATGACCCGTGACCACTTCGAGATGCTTTTCTCCCAATTGGCTGAATGAAACTTCTTCAAACTTTGAAAGCTTGTAATAGACGTGTTCCAACAAGCTATAAGTCATTGAAAATGATGGAGAAGTGACTGAGATATGAGCATTCAAAGTATACTATTCTGAGTGAACATAGTAGAGATGAAGATAGATGTAATCAACAATGTTTGTTGTAATACATGATCATTGGCATGAATATGATGCCCAATGGTGATAGGAGTAGGCTATAGTGTAAGCCTCTCAACTACATCAAATGATCAATAATATGCTCAGTAATGGGGGCACTAATGGCCACAAGTTTACAAGTCTCTTTTATAGAGAGATTCTTTCAAATTTGAATTTGAAATTCAAATAATCTTCCACCTAAAGGTTCTTCCTCTAAATGAGGAGATATTCTCTCATGAAAAAACTCATACCATAAAGCTCTCCTAACTCCACAAGTTTAGTGGCTTTACAAGATTCTTCTAAGTCAAGTGACTTTTACAAAGGTTTATTTAGCAATGGTTCATGTTGTTCTTTGAACAATTGTACATAGCTTCTTCCAATCCCTAGCCAAGTGTGAAGGCTTGGCATTTGCTCCAACATGAAAGCAGTGATGTATTCCATATGTTGGCTGTTGAGGATAAGTTTGGTGGTACCAATTACCAATTATGGGATTATATGATGCATCATGTATCAGCTACAAAAGGAATGTGGAATATTGTGTAGGGTGTTTAAAAACATCCTATTACACCTGCAAACAATGATGCAGATGATGTTGAAGATGATGATATTCTTCATGTTCTTGTTCGTACTACGATTTTTGCTACACCTACTATAGAGAAAATTCATTGGGATGGTAGAGATGCTTAGGCACATGCATTGATAACCTTGTCTATTGAAAGTGCCATTATTCCTCACATTTGCTATTGCAGAACAACTAAGGATTCTTGGGATACACCTACCACTTTATACCAGGCAAGGAATGAGGCTTGTGTTGCTCACCTCTGAAAATAGTTGGAGAGTGAGCACATGAATGAAGGAGATTCCATGGAGAGTTTTCTGACAAAGATCAAAGATTTGAAGGAACAATTGATTTCTACTGATGAAGTCTTGCCTGACAGTTCACTTGTGCAGACTGTTCTAAATGGTCTTCCCAATTCATATTAGAGTTTTTCTTCTACTCCTTGTTTGATGATGAAAGGCAATCAAAATGCCTTAACATTTGAAGAGTTAGTCTTTGTTATGTTGCAAGAAGATCAATATAGGTAGAATAGGTCCATTATGCATGTTGTAGATCAAGCTTTCGTGGATAGTCAGAAGGGCAAAGGTAAATGGAGCTCTTCTACTAGGAAGCAAAAATCTACTAATTTTGCACAATCAAAGAAGGATGACAGAGACAAAAAGAAGACAAAAAAGTAAAAATTGTTTTGCAAATATTGTAAAGGAAATGATCATTTCATAAAGAGTTGGTCAAAACTGGCTACTAAAGAGGCAAGGAAGAAAGAGGCTCGAATGGTTGTTGCTAAGGCCTCTACACCCAAAACAGAGTCTACTAATCTTATGCAGAATGAAGAATGGGCATTTATCACTGTTTGTAGTTATGACCCATCTTCTCATGAATAGTGTCTACCTGTAGTAGACTCAGATGTTTGGTACTTTGATAGTGGGGCAACCAAACATATTACCTTGCAACACAGTTTCTTCACTTCACTCAAGCCTGCCCCTATAGGGAATATTGTCACATGTGCCAACTCCTCTTATCTTGTCATTGGAGTTAGTAAGATCATTTTGGCTATTGCTGATGGTAGTTCTTTTACATTGTCGGATGCTTTAATTGTGCCAGGGATTAAGAAGAATCTGTTATCAGTTTTAGCTTTAGCCAAGATTGAATTGGTTATGAGATTTGTTGATGACATATGTACAGTTTATGAGCTGCCAAATGGAAATGTCATTATTGCTTCTGGCATTTTATGTCATGGGCTCTATAAGCTCATAGAGTATAAAAAATATGTGAATGATTCAACATGTGCAATACATGATTCTGAGGCTTTGTCAGATGCAAATCTTTGGCATGCACGCTTTGGTCATTTGAATTTTGCTAGTTTGCTATGCATGAAAAAATATGAAATGGTGTCCTCTCTAGCCAAACTTGAGGCACCTATTGAAAATTTCTGTGAAGGCTATATTTTGGGCCAGATGGAGCATTCCTCATTCCCAAAAGATGGTTGAGTTCGAGGTACTAAAAAATTGTAGCTTGTTCATAGTGATGTCTTTGGTCCTATGCAAACACCCTCTTTTGGAAACTATATTTACTTCGTGACTTTCATTGATGATTTTTCTAGGCATGCATGCGTATATCCATTGAAAGTAAAGTCCAAAGTGTTCGTGCTTCAAATATTTGTTTTGGCTAAAAATCTATCACCATGTAAAATGGGCACCTCCATTCTAATAGAGGGGAGGAATATATGTTTTCTGACTTTAATGCATTTTTGGCTGAGCATGGGATAAGACATCAGTGTATAGTGCCATATACACCTCAACAAGGTGGAGTTGCTGAAAGGAAGAACATTTCACTGATGGAGATGGTGAGGTGTATGGTCAAGAGTCAGACTTTACCACATAGTTTTTGGCTTGATGCTGTTATGTGTGCAACATATGTACTTAACAGGTGCCCCATTAAAGCTTGGAATCTATCACTTCATATGAGGCTTGGCATGGTTATAAGCCATCTGTTCCTCACTTGCATGTTTTTGGTTGTATGGCATATGCATTAGTGCCTAAACAACAATGCAAGAAATTGGATGATAAAGCAGTGAAATGTATTTTTGTTGGGTATAGTTTCAAGAGCAAAGGCTATCGCCTGTATCATCCATAGACTAAACACATTTTGGTTAGCCGTGATGTTGTTTTTGTGGAAGATGCTATTTAGCCTACTATGGTCACTTCTAGTTGTGAGGCTAAGTATAGGGAAGCTTTCACAACGAATGTTCTGTGTATGTGGCTCAGATGCATTATGGATGATTTGGGTGTTCATTAGTCTTTTGCCACTACCGTCTTCACTGACAGTCTAAGCACATCGGTAGTTGCGAGGAACCATGTGTTCCATGCTCGCAATAAGCACATCGAGATGCAGTATCATTATGTCAAGGAGATGTTCTTTGTTGGAGAGATTAGTTTGGCACATGTACCAACACAGGAGAACATTGCAGACCTTTTCACAAAGGCTTTACCTAGGGAGAATTTTGAAGCTTTTCGCAAAGCTTTGGGATTACTTCCTTTTGTGGACTGATTCCACATAGCTTGGAACTTCCTTATACATGAGTGCCAAATCCTCATTCACCACATCACTCCCAGGGGGACTTGTTGATATATTTAGGTAGTGATGTGTGTGAACACTTTGGGATTGCTAGGGTTGTTTTTCCCCTCTTTAGGAGGTTTTTCCCTCCCAGCTTGTATATACGCTTATTACCATAATGGGCTACTTATCTTTGTACATTCTAGTGGTAATACATTCAGTATTGTGTGTTGAGCTCCAAGCTTCTTCTTCTTCCTTGTGCTGTTTGTGTGCTTTTGCAGACCTCAAAATCCAACATAATTTACCTCCAAAGTGAAGAGTCTCCATTACTTCCTTCCTCTTGCTATGACTTGCTTAGGGTTCTCCACAAAGATTCCATCTTTTTTGAACCTTTTTTCATGGTCTCTTTTGTTGGTGCATTTTACCCAAACCTACATGCTTGACATGCTCGATATTATGATCATTTCTAAGTCACATGTGTAGTCATGTGAACACCTCTTGAAAAAGAGTACATTTTATCTCTTGTAATTGAAAAAAGAAAAAAGAAAAGGATGGCTTACCTCATCCATGATCTAAAAGCAAATTTGTGGCTCTAACTGCTTAAAACCATGAATTTTTGAGCTGAGGGAATATCTCCTAACTTTGGGGATCACTTTTAGGTGAAGCCATTTGAATTCAAATTCAAAACTCCCTGCAAGAATAGCTATAAAAAGATCAAGAAGGAAGAGGCAATTAGCAAGCCTTGTACGTGACCACTTCATGTCATTTTGTAGAGATTGAAGAGCTTACTCCATAGCTCTATCATTCTACTCCCATTGTGCAAATATTCATTGCCAATGTGGTTTTAATCATATGTGAATCTATACATTTATCATTATCTACTTCTCTGTTTTGTTCTCTGTTATACTCAATCACAACAGTAACTTGAGAAGGTCATATCGCACGTTCTACTCAACAATTTTCCGTGTTTTAACATGCGTTAGATAGCTCTTACTGTCTAGTTTGTATGAAGAAGCTTGATTATAGATCCTTTGGTTTCTTCCTTGATAGCAATCTCTAGCATAGTGGCCAAACTTGCCACATATGTAAGATCCTTTACCATCTTGATTCCTATAATGTTGATACCTTCCTCCTCTTCCTCCTTTTCTTCCTCTACCTCTTTGTGATAAGGTGCTTTGGTCGTTTCCTTGATTGCTTGAGTGGCCTTGCCTTCCTTCAAATCTTCTTTTGTGCCTACTTTGTCCTCATATTCCTTTGCTGCTTTGATTACCTGCATAAAAAACTTTTGCATCGTTGCTTTTAGTTGAACTTCCACCTATGTTCATCTCTTCTGTGATCATGAGAGCAACCAATTTCTGAAAATCAAGAAGATTATGTGTTACATATATCCATCTCTAAATCCTTGGGGTTGCTCCATGAAAACATCATCTGAAATATAACCATTCAAAAAGCATTCTTCACATCTTGACATAATTTCCAACCTTTACATGCAGCAATGGCTATGAGTGTCCTAATGGTTGTCATCTTTGCCACAGGACTATATGTTTCATCATAATCAATACCATATGTCTGAGCAAACCGTTTCACAAATAGTCTAGATTTATACCTAGACACACTTCCATCTGCAAATCTCTTTGTCTTGTAGACCCATTTGCATCCAATGATCTTCTGGCTATTTGGCTTACGAACCAACTCCCATGTCTGATTCTCCATCAATGCATCACATTCTTCCTGCATAGCTTTCTCCCAATTTTGCTTACCTTTTGCCTCTTCATATGTATAAGGGTCTTCATCTACCTTTATCATATAAGCATAATCTTTGGTAGCCAAAAAAGAAGTGTCATAGCTATACCTTGTAGGTTGCCACTTGTGTCTTGATGACCTTCTAAGTTCTCCACTCCTTGAGGTTTCTAGTTCATCACACTCAGGATCAAATCTTGGCATTTCTTCAACTTCAACCTGTACTTCATTATTCTCCTCTTCATCAAATATCTGAACCTTTGATTTACCTTTCTTTTGGTTCACAACCTCTTCATCACCTGCATTAATATTGATTGTACCTGCATACCAAGTACCTTGCTCATCAAATGTAACATCCTTTGATACAAGGAATTGTTTTGTGGATGGACTCCACAACCTATATCCCATCTGCTTATCATCATAACCAATGAATACATACTTTTCAACCTTAGGTTCCAATTTGAGCCTTAATTGGGATGGCACATATGCATATGCCAAACATCCAAATACTTTGCAATGATCTAGAGTAGGTCTCTTACCCCACCATGCCTCATATGGTGTCATACCCTGCAAAGCTTTACATGGTAACCTATTAACCAAATAAGTAGTTGTATTTACAGGCTCAACCCACAAATAATTAGGGTAATTTTTCTCCTTCATCATTGACCTTGCAAACTCAACAAGAGTTCTATTTCTTCTCTCTGCTACGCCATTTTGTTGAGGAGTGCAAGTAATTTCCCTTTTTATACCTGCATTCCACAAGTAATCACTGAACTCATTAGAGAAATACTCTCCCCCTCCATCTGACCTTAGTCTCTTCAATTTATGACTTGTAATTCTCTCTGCATACACATGATAATGCTTGAATGTATTGAATACCTCTGACTTATCTTTGATCACATAGATAGTGATCCATCTGGTGGCATCATCAACATAAATCACATAATACCTTGAACCATTGATATTAAAATCTTTTGATGGTCCCCACACATCTATGTGTACCAATTCAAGCTTTTTTGAATACATAAAGCCATGCTTGGAATAAGATTGCTTATGAGCCTTACCTAATTGACATGCTTCACATCTGTATGTCATATGTTGACCTGCAACATTAGGTAATCCAAGCACTGAACCATTGTTAATCATATCTTTGATACCTCTTTCATTAAAATGTCCAAGTCTTTTGTGCCAAAGATTTAACTCAGAGATCTTATGTCCTCCATAGGTGAACAAGGCATGACCAACATTACCTTGGATCTTCAATGTGAACAATCTTCCTTCTTTCTTCCCTGAAACAATTTGTTTATACCCATTGCTAGGGTCTTCCACAAACACTCCTTCATTAGTGAATCTAACTTCATAACCTTTTTCAACAATTTGTCCTACACTTATCAAATTCTTAGGAATTGTAGGAACATACAAGACCTTACTCAAGAGAGTGCTACCATCCTTGGCCTTCACTGATCCAATTGACTTCACATTGTGCTTTGTATTGTCACCTGTTTGAACTACATGATTAGTTACTTTATTCTCCAAATCAGTCAGCAAGGCTATGTTGCCACACAGGTGATTGCTACACCCTGAGTCAATGTAGAAGACTCTTTGGTCTTCACTTTGCCTTTCACAAGTTGCATTCATTATCAATGTTGAATCCTCCTTCTGATCTAAAGCATAATTGTAGTAGGTATTGTTGTATTGTTGACTTTGGAATCCTCTACTTGCATTTCTTCCAAAGTAACCTCTACTACCTCTGCCTATGAAATTACCTCTTTGATTTCTACCACCTCTTCCTCTTGAGTTAAAATTCTGACTATATCCACCATAACTCTGAGTATTATGACAACAATCATTAGCTAAGTGATTTGTCTTACCACAAATCCAGCAAGCTTTGACTCCATCTTTATTACTCCTACCTCTTCCTCTACCTTTGCCACCTCCTCTTCCTCTTAGGAAGTTAGCTTGGCTAGCTGTACCTTCATCCTCATTTGTTTGTTGCTTTCCTTTGATATTCTTCTTCCTATCCTTTGAATACATTGCATGACCTGTACTCTTGTCACCTTCACCTTTGACATCCTGCTCAAAGGTTAACATATGTCCTAGCAACTGATTTAAGTGAGGAGTAAAATGATCAAGTGATAATTTAGTAGACAAAATGAATGGCTTCCATTTGTCATCACCTCTCAACCCTGTGAGGATTTGCCTTACCAATTTATCCTCCTCAATGTCTTCATCAACTGCTCCTAATGCATCTGCAATGTCCTTCATCCTTGTTACATAGTCTGAGATGGATTGAGAGGCCTTCTTCTTGAAAGTGGTAAATTCTGACCACAAAGATGCCTTCGTTGACTTTGTGGTGTTTTGGAAATGCTCCTCCAAAGCATTCCATATATCACTTGCACTTTCAAGACCTCTAATGTGAGGTAGCAAGTAGTCATTGACTGCCATATAGATAATGCTCCTAGCTTGAGCATCTCTCTTCATCCAATTCTTCAAATCTGATAATTCTTCCCTAGTTGGAACACTAGGATCTCTGAATTGAGGCTTTTCTTCTTCACCTGTAATATAAGCTATCAAGTCTTTGCTCATAAGATGAGCTTCCATCCTCATTGACCATGATGGATAGTTTTCTCTATCCAACTTCTCAATTTGAAGAGAATCTCCCATTCTTTCTTCACCTCTATATTGAATTCTTCAAACTTTATGAGTAATAGATGTAGCTTTACTTTGAATAATGTTCCTTTTGTCTTCCTTGATGTCGTATGACCTCCTTCTCAAGCTTTGACCTCAAGCTTTCACCTTTTTGAACCTTCAAATGTTGAATTCTTTGCACTTGCAGTAGTCGGGATCCTCCTTCCGTCAATTATGATGCTTCCTACTCTGATACCACTGATGGAGAGTGTTAATCTCCAAAAGAACACGCTACTCGTGTAGTTAGAGCACCTCTATAACAAGAATAACTCAAACCTTCACCAATTTTAGAGGATCCATGATCAATTATAAAGATTTTGAAAAATCTGTGAAGGAGATGACTACACAGAAAGTCTGCTGCACATATCTCTCACATTAACTTATTAATTGTGTAAAGTTTTTGATGAAACTTTGCACAAGGTGTCGCCTACAGTTTGCACACCTTCTCCAAGTTGAATCACTCCAAAAGATTCAGTATACCTTGAGAAATGATCTCAACAAGTTACCTATGTCTAAAACTGCTCTTCTGAGAAGTCGATTTAGACACCTAATGTAGAACCCATTTATGAAAATGCTTGGTTCTCTCAATCTAGAACCCATTTATGAAAATGCTTTTAGCCACAGATAGCTTACCTTCCAACTTAAAGATTGCTTCTTTGCTCAAAACGTTTCACTGTGGAAGGAGAACTGACCAAATCATTAACATCAAATTTTGCGCCTGTTTCAAGAACTAGTGAACACTTCTTCACATATGAATGTTCCTACACATAATTCTCACAGCCTGTTTATAATTAGGCTCTCAACCTTTAACCATAGACTCATTAACTATGAACTTAGACATCTACGAAAGGATTCTTGAAATGATCAAGCACAGAAGGAGAATGCACAGAAACATCCGGCGCAATTTTCTTTCATTCCTGAAGGAATTTACAACTAAGTGATGAGAGAGAATCAACTCACTTCTAAGATGTCTAATGACTCATACAACTACTGATTTCTCTATTTACATGCTCTCTCATATTTTCCCCAACTTTTTACTTGTATATATAGGCTAATATTTACAATATCATACCTATACAAAAGTATAAGTGAACTATCTCTGAATTAATGTACATATGTGTACACATTTTCATCTTCTGAATATGCACTTCCTCCATGCTTCAAAAGTTGAACTTTTCTTCAGTCCTTGACTTCCAAACCTTCATTAAAACTTCAATTGCTGATTGCCCTACACCAACAATTCTTGAGTTGGATCTTCCTTGCTTTGGTGTTTGTTGAATAAGGCCTCTCAAGTGTCTCCCATACCTTCATGCTTGAATCCAAGTCTCGGATATGGCTGATCATGCTATTGCTAATGTGTTGGGAAATGATAAAGGTAACCCTTTGTATCTTTCATTCCATTCTCTAAAGGCCCTTTTTTGGTCATTGGTTTGATTTTTCATCCAACCTAGGTCTTGTTTCACTTCCACTAATCAATACCCAAAGGCGCTTGCCCATAAGGTAGTTGGAGACCCTAAATCTCCATGGTTGATAATTCCCCTTGTTGAACTTTTCAATTTGAGTATTGAAGTCTCCCATCTCTAGTCTTTGCTACTTGAACTAGATGGACACCTTGCACACTTGAAAATTTGAGTAGAATAGCTCCGTCGTGATGTGGGCTACCTCCAACAATGTTTTTTTTATGGAAATCTTCAACCACCAGCTCCAAGAGATCCCCTTTCTTGTATTGGATATCTCAAAGATGCCAAAATGCTCTGATACCATTGTTGGGGAAGAATCTCAACCCCTATGCAACGATAAAGTGCGAATGACCTCCAAAGATACCCTTCTTTGACCTTTGCACACACAAAATGCTCTTTCTCTGAGCATATGCAAAGAAATCCATTGAAATTTTGTGGACCTCTAGTGGACACCAAGAGCTTTGCATCAAACTCCAAATCAGTGCCTACTCGAAGTGAAACAATGTTCATAAGATGAGCTAGTTGAATGCTCCCAACTGCTAGTCAAATAGAGACCTCACTTCAATCCAACAAGCTTTTCTTAGAGACAATACATAGAAAGAATCTCAAAATTCGGTTCAATTTAGAGAATTAAAATAGCTACCCAATGACACCAAAATCATAGAAAATGGATAAATAGATAAGGAGAACTAACCCTTACAACACAAAGCAAAATAGTTCCAATAGAGCCTACACATAAAGAGAGATATCAATCACCCGACTTCACTAAAAAGATGCTTTCTCAAAAAATACTAAGAGAATACTCTAGATAATTGATGAGCTTAAATGCGACTCTAATATCTATCCAATGAGACAAGAATTACATAAAACGGACACATACATATGGAGAACCAATGCTAACAACTCAGGGGTAGAGTGAAACATTCCTATACACACACACATAGATATGACTACTCAAAGAAAACAAACAAGCAAGCAAGGGGCTTGCTGATTACAACTTCAGCACTTAGTGCTCACTTTACATGAACAAAAATCCAAGAAGATGGATCAAAGGAAGTCATGATACATGCTGCTTTTATAGTGAGAAGTGTGCCCCTAAAATCTAGGAACTACTTCTCTAACCCAGCCTCCTAAATTGGAGGACTTAGTTGAGATGACTTGGGGAGTGGTTGAGTGAATTTTCTTGATAAATACTCATGGCTTTGGCTTCCTTAGATTGCTCCACATGTCCATGATTGATTTCCCACGAATTTATAGCTTGAAGCTATACTTTTAACACACAAAGCATGAGGATATGTACAGGATTCATATCAAGGATTCAAGAGGATAGCCAAGAGAGAAAAAATAGGTAAATTCTTCACCTTTGAATTCCAAGACACTAAGAACATAGAATTCTTTATTTCAAATCAACATATGGTTTAGCAGTTAGGATGGACTCAGATCAAACTTGTTCAGTTTTTTGTAAGAATGGCAGATCAATCTAGGGTCCATCCAGTGGGTTTGGTACGTGATATATCCATTATCTTCAGGGAGCGGTGTTCAAAATGACTTTTGTTGTTCTAGAATTACTTGACTCAAGTTTGGATTACAACTTACTGTTCGGGAGGGCCTGGATGAAACAAGCCAAAGTGTTGCAGGACTGGTCTGCACACGAACTTATTTTCAAAAGAAATCCTCAAAAATATGTAGTAGCCTTGGAGGAGATGAAGCCTTGCAACCTTCTTGCTCGACTTTATGTAGCCCAACCTGTGCATATGGTGGATGGACTTTCAGATGATCAAGAAGAAGATTTTCTCAATGCTAACCAGGATCTACTAGCCCTGGGTACAGTCGACTTACAAGCGGTTGCAGATGATTGGAATTCGGCCATTTGTATGGTAGTTCCGGTTGCCGAAGAAGTGGACCCAGTGCCGGATCAAGTTTTAAATGTCCAAAATTTACACCAATTATTCTAGTCACCTGAGGATATATCCATGCCCTGATAGTTTTATGTACTGGAATATCAGCTCATCAACTGCAATTTGGGAAATGAGGGTACACCGTGACCAGTCAAGCTTAAGGCTGGGTTACCGAAAACTTTTCAAAATGATCTACTAGAGTTGTTGATAGAGTTTCAAGATGTATTCACGTGGGATTATCGAGATATGAAAGGGTTGGACCCTCACATCTATCAACATCGTGTAATGCTAAAGCCAGATGCGTGTCCAATCAAACAACCCAGTTATCGCATGAACCCCAATTATGCTGCTCAAGTGAAAACTGAACTGGATCGTTTGCTGAAAGTAGGTTTCATCATCCCCATTGAGCATGTAGAATGAATTTCGCCATTGTCCTTGTCCCAAAGAAAAACAAGCAGTTGCGTATCTGTGTAGATTACCGAAAATCAAATGCGGCAACCGTGCCTGATCCTTTCCCACTTCCCTTTTTGGATATGATGCTCGATGATGTTGCTGGATGAGAAATGTATTCCTTTTTGGATGGTTATAGTGGCTATAATCAAGTGCACATGGCCGAAATGCATATACCAAAGACTGCGTTTACTACAAATTGGGGCATATATGCATGTACGGTGATGTGGTTTGGTCTCCGCAATGCTCCTAGTACCTTCGAACGATGCATGCAAGAAATTTTTCCCCCTACTTAACCACCTTTATGCGGGTGTATCTAGAATTTTTTTAATCTGGTGACGCATCGGCTCTACTGAGCCTATTGTAGATCATTTGTTTAAGTTGAGAGGCTTACACTATAGCCTGCTCTTATCATCATCATTGGGCATCATATTCATGCCAATGATCATGCATAACATTGTTACATAATACATTACATTATTGATCACATCTATCTTCATCTTTGTTATGTTCAGTCACAACAATATACTTTGGATACTCATATCTCAGTCATTTTGCCAGGATTGTTCACGTTCTATAGCTTGTTGGAACTAGCTCCAAGTCTACTACAACCTCGAAAAGTTTGAAGCAATTTGATTTAGTCAATTTGGATAAATCTGCATCGAAGTGGTCACTAGTTATTCTCTGCACATCTCCTAAAAGTCGAGGGTAAGGATTCAGTTGCTAACTGATTTGCTCAGTTTGTAGTCTAGAATTTTAAGTGATTTCATTTGGAATCATTAGCTCTCTAAGCTAGTTTGAACCACCCAAAAGGAATTTTCCTAACTGCTATTGTGTTGTGAGCATTGAGCATAATATCCAACAAGTGTCAAGACCAAAATAACAACTTTTGGTCATGATAACAACAAGATGACAAGTCTCTTTTATAGAGAAATTCTTCGAACTTGAATTTGATATTCAAATGATCTTCCACCTAAAAGATCTTCCTCTAAATGAGGAGCTATTCTCTCAAGAGAAAACCTCTAGTTCTTTATTCTTCTAACTCCACGAATTTAGTGGTATTACAAGATTCCTCCAAGTCAAATGGCTTTTACAATGGTTAATGGTAAAAAATCATAAGCAATGGTTCATGTGGTCCTTCCAATGTTTGCACATAGCCTCTTCAATGCCTAGCCAAGTGTGAACGCTTGGCATTTGCACCAACTCCCCCTCAAGCCAAACATCTTGGCTTTCTCTTCTTCATCAATCCTCTTGAATGTCATGCAATCCAATCATAGCTTTAAACCTGCAAAGTTTAGTACCATCAAGTGCTCTGGTCAATAAATCTGCACATTGCATATTTGTGAATACATATGCAAGTTGAATTTCCTTGCTAAATAGCTTCTCTCTCACATAGTGATAGTGAACTTCTATATGCTTGGTTCTTGCATGATAGATATGATTTGTTGCAAGATGTAAAGAACTAGTATTGTCACCAAAAATCATTGGTGAGTTAGAATGTAGTCCCAAATCTGAATATAGCAATCTGATCCATATGGCCTCTTGTGTAGCATTGTCTAATCCTCTATATTGAACCTCTGTTGAAGATAAAGCAATAGTAGGTTGCTTCTTGGAAGACCATGAAATGGGCTTGTCACCTACAAAGGAAAGATAACCAGAGGTACTCCTCCTGTCATCCTTACTACCTGCCCAATCTACATCTGAATAAAGTTTGATGTCCAAATTTGATGTGTATGGAAAGTATAAACCTTGATTTTGAGTACCCTTGAGGTACTTCTAAATCCTTTTCGCAGCTTCCAAATGAGGTGCTCTAGGTTTGTGCATGAATTGACTTAAGATACTTACTCCATAAGCAATATCAATCCTTGTCAAGGTTGCATAGTTTAGACTTCCAACTATGCTTTGATATCCTGCAATGTTTTCAAGTAAATCACCTTCATGAGCACTCAATTTTTGGTTTGCCTCCATACGAGAGCAATCTTAGCATTCTCCAAGTGGAACTTCTTCAACATGTCTTGCACATGCTTCCTTTGAGTAATATAACGTCTAGAATTTGTGAAGACCAATTCAAGTCCAAGAAAATAGTTTAGTAACCCTACATCACTGATTTTGAACTCTTGCATCATCAGGTTCTTGATTTGTTTGATGCCGTTGGCATCACTACCTATAAGTATGATATCATCAACATACACACATAGGTATAACACCTCTGAATTACTTCTCTTTTCAAACAGAGAAGTATCTGCTTTGCTCATCATGAATCCTTGATCTTGAAGATAGGTAGTTAACCTATGGTTCCATGCCCTAGGTGCTTGCTTCAATCCATAAAGAGCTTTGTTAAGTTTGCACACATGATTTACCTTGCTTGGGTCTTCAGAGCCAGGAGGTTGAGCCATGTTAACATTGGTAGAAATCCAGCCATTAAGGAAGGCATTTTTTACATCCAATTGGTACATATTCCAATTCCTTGATGCAGCCACACTTTCCAATACTCTGATGGTTGGCATTTTAGCCACAGGTGAGAATGTCTCTTCATAATCAAGTCCTTGGGTTTGTGCAAAAACCTTAGTCACAAGTCTAGCTTTATACTTGTTTATGGATCCATTTGAGTTTCTCTTGATTTTGTAAATCCATCTAGAACCAATTACCTTCATTGATTCCTTCTTTGGCACTAGCTCCCAAGTATCATTCTCCTTGAGTGCTTCTATTTCGTCATCCATAGCTTCCTTCCATTCTACCTTGGTCTTTGCTTCTTCATATGAAGTAGGTTCTTCAAATGATGAATCCTTAGCAAGATAAATGGAGGGCTTCGTAACTAAAGAAGTATCATATCCATATCTGATTGGTTTCTTGCTTTCCCTGTGTGATCTTGTTAGAGCTTGGTTGGATGATTCATGTAATTCTTACAACCTCTTCATCTTGGCCTTGCCCTTTGATTTCCATGCCTTGAATTCTTCTAGGTTGATGATGTCCTCATCATATAATTTGATGTCTTCAATTTGGATTGGCTCTTCCTTGGTGAGGCTTGGAAATTCCTCTTCCATGTCATATGGCAATTTGATCTTCTTGCATTCACTTTCAAACCAAGAATCATTCTCATCAAACACAACATCTCTACTGACCATAAAACCCTTGTGGCATGGATTATAAAATCGGTATCCTTTTTTATTTAAATCATATGCTATGAAGATGCACTTCTCTGCCCTAGGGTCTAGCTTACCTTTGATGTGAGATGGGATATGCACATAAGCAACACATCCAAAGATTTTGCAATGATCAAGTGATGGCCTCCTACCATGCCATGCTTCATATGGGGTCATCCCATCAAGTGATTTGGATGGCACCCTATTAATGTGATAAGTGGTAGTAGATACACTCTCTGCCCACAAATAATTAGGTAACCTTTTTTTATTAAGCATTGATCGAGCTATTTCCACAATCAACCTATTTGTCCTCTCTACTACCCCATTTTGCTCAGGGGTGTACCTTGTTGTAATTTCTCTTTTGATTCCTCTATCTTGCAAGAATGCATCAAACTCATTTGAGAAGTACTCACCTCCTCTATCTGACCTTAGTCTTTTTAGGCTTCATCATGTTTGGTTTTTCACTAATGCAAGATACTTCTTAAAGCAACTAAACACTTCATCTTTATGTTTCATAAAGTACAAGATAGTCCACCTACTAAAATCATCAATGAAAGACACATAGTACCTTGAGATTGAAATTGAAGGGTCCTTGCTTAGTCCCCACACATTTGTGTTGACAAGTTCCAAGTAATCTTCATGCATGTAGCCTTTCTTTGAGAAGGGTAACCTGTGTGATTTACCAAGCTGACATGCACAACATTTATAGATCATGTGTTGCTTGGATACATTAGGTATCCCAAGCACACATTGATCTCTACATATTTGCTTCAAGGTTCTCTCACCAATATGCCCTAATCGTTTATGCCAAATCTCAAGTTCTGACAATGTTTGATCCTTGTAATGATAAAGTGCAATATTCCTTGTATCTTTAAGTTCAAATGTAAAATAATCTACGTGTCTTTTCTCCCTTGGCAATTCTCTTGAATCCATGTTGGGGATCCTCCAAAAATGCTCCATATTTGTTGAACCTAACCTGCAAACCCGTTTCCACAATCTGTCCAACACTCATCAAATTCTTGGTGATTTTAGGTAGATATAGAACCTTGCACAATAGATTTCGATTCCCATCAGAAGTTTTAACATTTCCTACTTTGGCCATTGAATGCTTGGTGTCATAACATGTTTGCACTTGGTGCTTTCCCTTGGGTTCTGCAAGATCAGAAAGAAGAGCTACATTGCCTACCACATGGTTTGAACATCTTGAGTCAATATAGAAGAGGTGTTCATCATTCATACCTTGCTTTGAAGTCATGTTCATAATCAGATGGGAATCCTCTTGATCCTCTGTGTAATTGTTGAAGTATTTCCTTGATTCGTAACCTCCTTGGTAGTTGTTGTTGTGGTTGTAGTTGTAGCCTTGAGTATGATTGAATCTTCATCTTGATTGTGAGTAGCCACTTCTTTGATATCCTCTTCCTCTTTGATTCTTGTAATTCCTATAGCACTCATCTGTAGTGTGATTAGACAATCCACATATGTTGCATGGGGAGGAGTTGAAAGGTCTCCCCCTACCTTGCTTACCTCCTCTGCCCCTTCCTCTTGAGTTCCTACCTCTTCCTACATGGTTAGCTTGAGAAGTAGTACCTTCATCTTCAATCTTTTTGCTTTTCCCTTTCTCTTTAGACTTTCCTTTATCTATCTATAGGCAGAAGAGTTATTACCTCTTGATGGTTCTCCTTTTTTGTTGAGCTTGGCTTCATGGGTAAAGAGTTGCCCCATGAGTGTGGTAAGATCTAGAATCTGCATATCCATGTACAAGTCCATGGCAGTTGTGAAGGCTTCCCATTTGTCATCTGCCTTGATGCCATTGATTACTTGTCTCACTATTTGCTCCTCTTCAATCTCTTCTCCTATGCTTGCCAATTGGTCAACCACATCTTTGACTTTGGTTACATACTCTGAAACACTTTGCTTGGGTTGCTTCCCTTGAGTGGTAAACTCAATCCACAATTGATTCTTTCTTGGTCTTGTATTAGAAGAAAAGTATGAAGATAATGTATCCCAAGTTTTACAATTCCTAATGTGTGGAAGAAGGAATTCAGAGATAGAGTTAAGTAAATATGACCTTGCTAATGCATCTTTGGCACACCATGAGTTGAATCTTTCAAGCTCCTCTCTTGTAGGTTGTCCTTTGCTTCTGAACATGGGCATCTCCTCATCTCTTGATTTGTATCCATAGAGACTCCTTCCTTATAAGTATGTCTTCATCCTCAAGGAATATGCTTGGTAATTTTTCCTATCCAATTTATCAATAAAAGAAGGGAAACCATCTCCCAGTTTACCTCAAATTGCTCTGATACCACCCTTGGGAAAGATGGATGGATAAGAGAATGAGTTGATACTACTAATCCCTGAATTGTACCTACCCTCTTTCACCTTAGAGTTAGATAGTAGGCCCTTTTAGCTTTCTAATGACACTAAATAAGTGCGTATGCACTTTGGAGATGATGCTTCAAACAATTAGATCAAAATAAATAACTTTGCAACTAGCTTGTGACCAAAGTTGCTATTTTGGTCTTGACACTTGTTGGATATTATGCTTAGTGCTCTCAATACAATAGCAATTAGGAGAATTCCTTTTGGGTGAATCAAATTAGCTTAGAGAGCTAATGATTTCAAGTGAAATCATGTAAAATGATATACTACACACTGAGCAATCAATTTAGCAATTGAAGCCTTACCCTCGACTTTTTAGGAGCTGTGCAAAGAATGACTAGTGACCACTTAGATGTGGATTTCTCCAAATTGACTGAATCAATTTGCTTGAGAATTTGAAAGCCTGTAGTAGACGTGGCGCTTGTTCCAATACGTGATAGAACTAGAAAAATGATTAAGAAATGTTGGAGACATGAGCATTCAAAGTATAATGTTTTGAGTGAACATAGCAGAGATGAAGACAGATGTGATCAATAACGTAATGTATTATGTAACAATTTTATACATGATCATTGGCATGAATATGATGCCCAATGATGATGATAAGAGTAGGCGATAGTGTAAGCCTCTCAACTTCAACAAATAATCTACAATAGGCTCAGTAATGGGAGCTCTGATAGCCACGAGATTACAAGTCTCTTTTATAGAGAGATTCTTAAAATTTGAATTTGATATTCAAATGATCTTCCACCTAAAATTTCTTCCTCTAAATGAGGAGATATTGTCTCATGAGAAAACGTGTAGCTCTTTATTCTCCTAACTCCACGAATTTAGTAGCATTACAAGATTCCTCCAAGTGAAATGGCTTTTACAATGGTTAATGGTAAAAACTAATAAGCAATGGTTTGCGTGGTCCTTCAAATTTTTGCACATAGCCTCTTCAATCCTTAGTACCAGCTTTTAGAGAAAAATTGTTGAAAGGGTTGGTTGATCACCAATCAGAACCAGTAGCTACATAGATACCTTCAACATTAGCTAATAGTATTGATCCAACTGATGTGGACTTTGTAGTTCTAGTAAATCCGACATAGTATAAAAAAAGAAGATTTGATGAGGTTTTGTTGGATGGTGGCTCAAGAGTGAATATATTACCTGAACATATATTTAAGGAAATGGGGAATGGGGCTTTGGCTCCAGCACCTTTTCAAGTAAAGATGGTAGATCAAACAAGAGTGCAACCTTTGGGCCTTTTGAAGCAGTAGCACATAATAATTGTAGGGATGAGATTCATGGTTAATTTTGTTATAATTTGGATGTCCGAATCTACTTATCCATATGAAATGTTGTTAGGAAGACCTTAGTTTAGGTTGGCTAAAGAAAAACAAGATTCGGGATTAAATGTGGTTGTGCTCATGAAGGATAACAAGAATGTCACAATACCAATGAAAGGTAGAAGGAATATGTCGATAAGAGAAAAACCACTGATGGCTCGGAACATTAGTTTAGTAGACGAGATAGAAGATGATGAGGAGGAGGAATTTCTAAAAGAAAATCCAATAGTGGTACCCATGTTGGAGGTAGACATGGAAGGAGTATTATCAAAAGATGAGGATCTATTGGAGAATAAAAGTGAACCAATTGTAGGTGACACATTGGAAGGCACACAATTGAGACAGATGTTTGAGCAAAATCTGGAGATTCTAACCTAGGAGAAGTTGGAGCAGCAAGAAAAGGAGGTAATTAATCTGGTGGAAAAAATATATGAACAAAAAAATGCAAGTTCAGGTAGAGTAAAGGAAGATGAACTTCAGGAAGTTAATTTGGGAACAAATGCTGAATCAAAGATGGTGAGAGTGAGAAAAGAACTAGAAGGCCAATTCTGAGAAGATCTGATTGTTTGTTGAAGGAGTACGTTGATGTATTTGCTTGGGATTACTCACAAATGAAAGACATAGACCTAGATCTAAAGAAAGATGCAGTTCCAGTTGTGCAACAAAGGTATCGAATGAATCCTAATTTTTCAAAACAAGTTAAGGAGGAAATTGAAAAGTTATTGGGCATTGGATTCATCAAATCTGTTAATCAAGTAACATGGTAATCTCCTATTATTGTGGTCCTAAAGAAGAATGGGAAGTTCAGGATTTGTGTTGATTATAGAAAATTAAATGCAGCAACAATCACAAATCCTTTCCCAATGCCATTTTGTGATGCAGTGTTGGATGCAGTAGCTAGACATGACATGTATAGCTTTCTAGATGGGTTTTCTAGCGATAATCAGATTCGTGTTGCTAAGGAGAATCAGCAGAAGACTGCATTTATTATAGAATTTGGTGCATATCTGTTTATAGTCATGAGCTTTGGATTGAAGAATGGACCACCTTCATTCAATTACATGGCACATAAAGTTTTTGAGCCCTACTTGTAGGATTATATACAAGTTTTTGTGGATGACTTTTCAGTATTTGGAAAGAAGACGCAACACCTACTACATCTAAAATCTTGTTTTCATAGATGTAGAAAATTTAGGATGGTGTTGAATCCATTCAAGAGTGTCATTATAGTGAAGATTGGTATCTTATTGGGCCATGTCATTTCACAGGAGGGAATGGCTATAGATGTCAAGAAAATT
This sequence comes from Ceratopteris richardii, assembly GCA_020310875.1. Taxonomy (NCBI): domain Eukaryota; kingdom Viridiplantae; phylum Streptophyta; class Polypodiopsida; order Polypodiales; family Pteridaceae; genus Ceratopteris; species Ceratopteris richardii. The sequence continues at coordinate 5,684,059 of CM035424.1, forward strand.
GAAGCCACTAGGAAAGTAAAATCCGACAAATGAAAACGAAGAAATGAGGTTTGTTGGACAAATCATATGGCACGCTTGGTATATGAGGTACTTAGCTAATATCTCATTACCTTTGACACATTTAAAAAAGAAAGATGTTCCCTCTGTATGGGCTGAAGCTCAAGAGAAGGCTTTTCAATTATTGAAAAGATGATTTCCATCACACCAATTTTGCACCCTCCAGATTGGTCTTTACCCTTCCACATATTTGTAGATGCATCGGATGTAGTAGTAGGAGTAGTGTTGAAGCCACTAGGACAGCAAAAGCTCCGACAAATGAAAATGAAGAAATGAGGTTTGTTGGACAAATCAGGTGGCATGCTTGGTATATGAGGTACTTGGCTAATATCTCATTACTTTTGACACATTTAAAAAAGAAAGATGTTCCCTTTGTATGGGCTGAAGCTCAAGAGAAGGCTTTTCAATTATTGAAAAGATGATTTCCATCGCACCAATTTTGCACCCTCCAGATTGGTCTTTACCCTTCCACATATTTGTAGATGCATCGGATGTAGAGAAAAGAAAAAGGATGGTATAGGCCAGTGTATTATGCTAGTAGGGTGTTGTGCTCAATTGAAAGGAATTATCCGATGACTGAACGTGAAGCATTGGCAATGGTATATGCTCTTAATAAATTCAGACATTATTTGTTGGGTAATAAACTGGTCTTTCATGTAGATCACCAGGCTTTTGTATATATGATAAAAAACCTCTATTAACAGGAAGATTGGCAAGATGGATGCTTCTATTACAGGAATTTGATTTTTTCATTGGTCATACCCCAAGTAAAGAACACTCAATGGTGGATTATTTCAGTAGATTAGAGTCAAGGGAAGCACCACTAGGAGTAAATGATGAGTTTCTAGATGCGGATTTATTTAATGCTTAGATTGCTGACTCTAATTCTTGGTATGATCAAATGCTAGCCTTCTTAATAGATGGAGTTTTGCCTCAGTAGTTTACACTAGATTAGAGAAAGAAGTTTTCTTTGAAAATAGGAGATATTTGGGCATAACAGGTGCATTGCACAAAAAAGGGGTGGATGAGGTTATTAGAAGATGTCTACTAGATTTTGAGCAACCAACTGTTTTGCAAGAAGGACATTTAGGAGTAGCAGGAGGACACTTATCAGGGGATATTAAAGGTAAAAGTATTTTACAAGCGAGCTAGTGGTGGCCTACCATATTAAAAGACGCTCATGAATTTTCCAAAAGATGTGTTATTTGTTAGAAAACAATCCAACCAAGTAATTTGGATAGAATGTCCGATCATCCAGTTTTGCCATTGGGTCCATTTCAAAAATGGGGGATGGATTTTGTTGGGACTATCAAGCCTATTACTCAGCATGGGAATAGGTATATTCTAGTGGCAACAGATTACTACTCAAAGTGGGTGGACGCAATAGCACTAAAGGACAACAAGGCAACCGTTGTAGCAAAATTCCTGTACCATAACATTATGAACAGATTTGGGTGTCCGGTAGAATTGGTGAGTGATAGAGTGCTCATTCTCTTAATGAAGTCATTTCAGAGTTATCAAGAACACATTTTATTATGCACAAAAGGTCTACAACCTATCATCCACAAGAAAATGGTCAAGCGAAAAGCACTAATAAGACTTTGTTGCGTATTCTTAAAAACTTAGTGCATGACAATCACAAGAACTGGGATTCGTTGTTAGATTCAACATTGTGGTCATTCAGAATAGCTTCTAAGGTAACAACAGGAATGACATCATTCAGATTGGTATATGGCTTAGAAGTAGTAGTCCCAATGGAGTTTGTGGTCCCAAGTTTGAGAGTAGCAGTAGAAAAGATGTCTCCTGAATTATCGGTCAAGCATCAAAGTAAGTATCTTCTTCAATTGGAGGAGGATCATTTAGTTAGTACATATATTACTAAGGTAATTCAAAGAAGGAAACACACATGGGTCAATATGAATGTAAAATTCAAGATATTTCAGGTTGGAGATTGGGTGATGGTGTATACTCTAAATTAGGTCCACATCTAGGAAAGCTCACCCTAAGGTATAAGGGTCCATATTAGATTGTGCAGGATTTAGATCAAGGGACTTTTCTGGTAGCTGATGTGTTTGGCACGAGAATGGAAAAACGATTAATGGATTTTGTTTGAAGAAATTTCAAGGGAAGCCACCGCATATGAATTGGTTGTCATCTAATTTGGTGCAAGTGATGCTTAATTCAGATAATCAAATTCGCAACATTGGTGATCACAGAGGTAAGAAGTCCTATTTCTCTACATTTTTCTCAGATGTCTTTTGGGCAATTGTTGGTTCTAAATTACATTAAGTACTTTCTTAAGACTACAATGGTCTTCACATGCTAATTTGAAGTTTAGAGTCATACCATTCAGAGTTTGCTACATCGGATCTTGCTCAATCAGATTTTACTTGGCAAGAATTAGAGGATCTTGGTATGTCAGAAGCTACTCAATCAGATCTTGCTCATTTGGAGTTTACTCAATCAAACTGTGTTCATTTGAAAAATGTCGGGTTGATGTTGGTTTGTGTGGATGGTCCTATATCGAATTATTTGTCATTGAGAATTTGTCAATGCAAAAGGGAAGATGCAAAAATATTGTAAATCACTGCATTGGTTTATGGGTAGAATTCAAATCACTGTGCAAAATTTTTGACTGACATTATGAATCATGCAAAGGTGGTCTCATGTGTGTGAATAGTAGTGTCGTACGATTATTTCATGTTGGGTTTGTGCTATCAGAGTGGAGTCTTGCATTTGAAGCATGCTTGTACATGAGCAAAAGAAAAACAATGACTCTCACTTCTGTAATTCTGCACAGTGACACACCAACAATGAGGGGTAGAGCATGCAGGAGAGAAGTCATGGCCCGTAAAGAAGAACCTTCTACAGATGAGAGTGACAATTTGTTACAGGAGCAAGAAGAGGAGACTCACAATCCTACATCGGCAAGCAAATTAACATAGTCGCTTATGGATCCCTTCACAAATTTTAAAGTAGAAATTGACATGAGCACTCCACTGAATGTTTTTTGGCTACAACATATTTCTTTGCTCGAGTTTGCATCACTATCTTGGGCAAGATGAAGACTCATTTACTATGCTAAGAGTCAGATGGACATCATCAAAAACACAAAAGGGCAATTGTCTCCGTAGGTAAAATTTTCTCTCGAATTAATTGTAGAGGTTTTTAAATTACCCATTCCCAAGGACCCAATTGTGCCTAAATGTTTTGAGGAGGCATTGAAAAAGGAATTTGGTCCTCGAGAATGAGATCGGCAATATTGCATGTTGAAGAATGCATCTTATGCACATAGAGAAAAACTTAAATGGTATCTCGAGAGGTTGTGCTTTATAGTAGAACATGATTATATGTTGAAGGACAATTTTGCGCCATTATGTAGGGCAAAAAAAGCAGAAAGTGTAAGCTCGTCTCACTAGGTAATTGATAGAATGTACAACTTATCTTGCAGCATCATTTCAGTTTGTATAGAAGGTTGAAAGGAAAGAGGTTGTCTGGATCACTGTATAGGAACAACACGTTGGTTCTCCAATGATTAAGAAGAAGGATCAAGATAGTGTTAGAGAGGAAGAGCAACTGGATGAAAGATATAGTGATTTATTGAAGGCTGGATAAAAGTAGTTGAGGTTGACACGATGGTAAAGAAGTTGAAGGGTGTTAATGTTGGAAATGCATATGATGGTCCTAAAATGCATACATTTATGTAGGACCTAGGGACAGGATTGAAAGAGAGATTACAAGCACTTATCAGGTATCCACATGAGCAGATGAAAGATGGCTTTATATTAGTATATGAGTGTCAGCTAATGCAAGTGGTTGGACAACATGAAACTGAGAAGCAAACATTATTATAGCAGATTGCAGAATTGAAAGAGCAGATTGTTCAACACACTCTCCATAAAGATTTGGATGATCTGGTTCAGCAACAGGAAAAGGTAGTTTCAAAAAATACTGTGGAGCAAGAAGATATGCAGGTTGAAGCAGATAAAGTTCATAAAAATACTAAGGTTGTAGAGAAAGTTTAGCAAGAAGATTTCAACAAAGAGTTTCGTCTTATAGTCTTTGATCAAGGGATTGTGAATTCAGGTTTGATTTTTGGGGAAAATCACCCACCGGGCAGTGCCAGGTTTTGAGGGGAGAGAAAGTGCAGGAATAAGTAGTGAGTCAGATTTATGAAGGTTGCTGAATTCAAATGTTGCAGACCTAGTCAGCGCAAGTGTAAGTTGAGGTCCCTTTTGAGAAAAAATTTGCTAGTTGTTGTGCTGATGCAACATAAAAATGTTGATATATTTAGGTAGTGATGTGTGTGAAAACACTTATAGGACCGCCGGGGCACTTTTTTCCCTCTTTAGGAGGTTTTTTTCCCCCGAATTGTATATACGTCTATTGCTCTAATGACCTACTTATCTTTGGACATTCTCTAGTAATACATTCAGTATTGTGTGTTGTGCTTCAAGCTTCTTCTTCTTCCTTGTGCTCTTTGCGTGCTTCCATAGACGTCTATCTCGAACAATTGGTATTAGAGCATGTCGTCGCTTCATCTAGGGTGTCATCAACACTCCTCCGGTTGTAGTCTTAGGATCGTAGGAATTTTGGTGAGCATACTCAGCATGTCTCCAAGACCAAAACGGCTTACAAAGCTACCGAAATCGCAATCTGAGTTTGTTTGGGCCTCCGAACGCACTATTGTAGTGCTTGTGTAGGCCATTTCATCTTTTTGTGCCAAAGGTATATACCTATTTCGGTTTGCTAGTATAAGTGTCTCGAAGTGTGCTACAGGTTTAACAGAACTCGTCTAGGCAGTTCCGTTCAACTTTTTGAGATACATTCAATTTTTTGCATCAAGGTATTTTAGTTAGTGGCCATGGCTGAAAGCAGTGATGTATTCCGTATGTTGGTTGTTGAGGATAAGTTGGATGGTTACAACTACCCGTCATCTGCGTGTTTTTGGTTGTTTGGCATATGCATTAGTGCCTGAACAACATCGCAAAAAATTGGATGATAAAGCAATAAAATGTATTTGTGTTGGGTACAGTTCTGAAAGTAAAGGCTATTGTCTATATCATCCAAAGACTAAATGCATTTTGGTTAGCCGTGATGTTGCTTTTGTGGAAGATGCTATTCAACCATTGCTTTCATGTACTAAGGAGACATGTGTTAGCTCCAAAGACATGTATGATACTTTGCTGCCTCTTTTTACAGGTGGACAGTCTAGTGCTAGTCCTAATGAGGCAACTTCTCAGCCTTTGCAAGTTTCATGTGATGATGCAGATCATTCCATTTGTAATGCAGATTTACATGATGCACTTGTTGATGAGAGAGCTGATATTGAGCAGGCAAAAACTATGCCAAAATGGCTGGTGCAGACTTTGCGTGATAGCAAACTAGATGCACCTTTGTCATATCTCAACGCCTTGTTCACCGCATCACTCCCAGGGGGGATTTGTTGATATATTTAGGTAGTGATGTGTGTGAACACACTAGGACCGTCGGGGCACTTTTTTCCCTCTTTAGGAGGTTTTTTTCCCCCGACTTGTATATATGCCTATTGCCCTAATGGGCTACTTATCTTTGTACATTCTCTAGTAATACATTCAGTATTGTGTGTTGTGCTCCAAGCTTCTTCTTCCTTGTGATGTTCGCGTGCTTCTGCAGATGTCTATCTCCAACAAAAAAATGGTGAATCAGAATTCTATACGTGAGTATTTCCTCTACGTGTGTGAAGATCAGTGCTGAAATTAGTTTCTTGAAAGTTTGTAGTGTGAGTAAGTATCTATGTGTTTGTTGAACCCCAAACATCTCATATGAGGGGGACGAAAGAGTTATCAACCTTCTTTGTAAGATTCTCTAGTAATTTATAAGCAGTCCCAACTTTGTGAGATACGGAGGGTCCCATGGATGCTAGGCCCATTCACTTGTAAAGCTGTAATTTCTATTAATTAAAGTTTGGAAGAGTAGGCTATGTCGAACTTCCTTAAAAAATAAAAAACGTAAAGAATTGAGTGTTGTCGTAGATACGTTATGTGCTTACAAGATAAAACTTGTAGACTTATGCTCAACCGGTTCGTTCGCATCAAGATTCAAAAGTTCTTTACAAGTTTTGGGTTTACTCTTTTGTATGAATTTTTCATAGTGAGGAGGACTAACCATTTAATTATATTTCAATGCTAGATCTTACTTCAGGATTAAGAATCTTGGAAAGAGAACATGGGATCAACTTTCGTTATAAGAGACAGAAGCCGTAAACGTTTTGGGTGAATTTTCAGGCATGTGTTTTTTTTTTTAAATGAAGGTTCAGTCGAGGTCTACTCCCCCGAGCTTTAACTTTGAAATTGCAAACTGTACAAGGAAGGGCATAGTACTCATGGGACCCCTTATTCCACAAGAACGAGGGTTTACATAGCTATGTTAAATTGCGGTCACAACTATCGCGTGGTAGGACAAGCGCTGGGACAGCTACATGATACATCATTCCATGTTATGTCCCTTACATGTTGCCGGCCGGGGTTGAACCCTCACTCCCGCCTCAAGAGGCAAACGGTCGAACCACCCGGACAGAAGCCTGGGACAATTTTCAGGCATGTTTATAATAGAGCTTTCAAACAAAAATAAATGAATGCAGAGTTACGTAAGGACAGTATAATCAAAATAAGAAAGAGAAAATCATTGAATAGAGAGGCTATGTTTTCATGAAACTGCTGTTTACAATAACAAGGGCTGATATTGGTATCGCCATTCTGTGAGAGATGGTGTGTGAGGATCATGTAGTGCAGTTTCTTCTGCTTGATAGCGGCATCGCTATACTCTTAACACATCTCTTATCATATCGTGCAGAAGGAAGAATTACCCACATCATCGGTGCGTTCTACATGATGGCTCCAATGTCAATCGATTAGTTAGGCATTGAACAATTCGACCATGAGAGCATGAAAGAGTGCAGCAGAGACAAGTCCAACTCTGTGTCGATAGAACCTTTTTTATGTGTACGGACATCATCAGGGCGGAGGTAGAAGAACATATCGGAGCGGTTTTCGATGTGGGCAGCTGCGAACGAGGTCACTGAACGAGCTCATCGGATGATTTATTGATAATGTTTCCGCTGGTCATAGAAGTTGGGGGCGGCGAAGCATCCACGCTCCAAGAATGTTCTCATGACGAGATTTGGAGATGGGTGTCTGTATTATCGAAGGTACGATTTCTGACCGTTTAGAGAAAAGATCCCGAACAGCTGTCAATGGCGAGGAGTATCGGAGTATCAAGTTGATCGGCAGCGGCTGGTTCAAAAAGGCTGCAGATGACCTTAAAGGAGAGGAACATCGTGCAACAAGAAGCCAGGAAAAGGGAGAGAAGCATTTTACCAGAAGCCATGGAATCCACAGAAGGAGCTGCAAACAGAAGGAGTTGCAAATGGAATGGCGCACAGTAGGATGCAGAGATGCATCTACGATTATATCTACATATTATCTAATCTGCGTATCAATATTGAGACTTCTTCCTCAAGACTTCAAGACTGTGACAGAAAATTAGAACAGCGACTCTGAACTGCGCGCGCGCACACACGCACAGAGAGATCTATCAATTGAAACTTCTTCCTCAAGACTTCATGACTGTGACAGAAAATTTAGAAAAGCGACTCTGAACTGCGCGCGCGCACACACGCACAGACAGATCTAGAGAGAGTTACAATGATAAGACTTGATGACCAAGGCATCATTCATGTAAGAGAAAATGTAGATTATAACATTCTACGAGTGCACAAGAATACATTGAGTTGGAGGAAATGTATGCATTTTTTCCCAACGCTAGTTGCAAATGACTTTAAAAAGGTAAGCTTGTTATCTCTTTCTTTGGGGAGCTTTTCTCTATTCAGGTTGTTGTTTCGCATTACGAAAAGCATAGCTTAATGAAATAGGGGTTTACTTTAATGATTTTTTATTCTTCTTGGAGATTTCAAGGATCTTTCTATAAAACTCTCCCTCGAACTCTTAACAAAGTTTCTATTAATCCATCATCTCCCTTAAATAGCTTGTTGTCAAGCAATTCAATGGTACATCTTGAGCATTCCACAACTTACCACTATTTGGGCATGGGAAAATGAGATGCCTTATATTTTCCTCTATCTTGTTGTGTAATAAAGTAATTCTATGATCTAAGAGTCCAGCCGGTTCATATGAATCCTAAATTGGACACCGTTTGGTCACTCGTGTGTATGATCAAAGGTCTCGAGACTAGACTTATTAGAAGAAATGATCCACTTAGCATAGTGGTTAAGTCTCAAGGGTGTGAAGGAGGAGGTCTTGTGTTCAAATCTGATTGCTACATGGGGACAAAGATCTCTAGAATCTTCTACAAGCATCCACTTGAGTTAACTACAGTTAACTAGGACATTTGGTGCACATGCAATTACATGGTTGACGCATGGATGGTTAGTATCAACCTGCCCAAGAAGGCAATCCTTTGGAGAGAGCTATTTATAGAGGCATATGGTTGGGAGGAGAGTCATCTCTCTAGCACATGGTGGTCGTTGTAATTGTCAGTATCTTGCATTGGTGCACATGCAATTACATGGCTGATGCATGGATGGTTAGTATCCACCTGCCCAAGAAGGTGTTCTTCATTGCGAGGTTGGCCATGGGAATTGAACTCGAGATCTCCTCGAGTGGAGGGTGTCTTCTATACCATGACCAATAAGATCTTCAACGATTATTGTTTTTATGTGGTCACTATGCATGCACATATTTGGTGGAGATGCGGAGCCACAAAAGGACAACATGCATATATGTTAGACAAGCAGCCCCGAGGATTCGAACCCATGACGCCATTCATGGGAGCAGCAAACCAAGAGAGCAACTATCTTCGACGACTTTTATTTGTTGTTTGCTACAGATCTTTAATTCTGGAATTCTTCCCTGTTCTACTCACGAGAAGTTCCTGAGTTCATTCTCTCCTCTTTGGGTTCTGAGAGCAAAAAGGAAACAACCCCCATAAACTCAAGTGAACCATGATGGACTTGTGCCCCCAACTTCACGGAAAGTAGCAGCCCGCTATAACCAACAGAGCAAACATCATCGACGATCTAGAGATTCTGCCGGGTCTTAGATGCGAAAAGGATTTGTTGATCAGATATTCTCGAGCCAGATTTGAATGTGTGACATATATTATTGCAGTCATTCGCCATAACCACTAGCCTACAACAGATTCCATGACTACATACTCATCCCATTTTTTCTTATCATAATCTGTTTTGTTCTAAGCTAAGATCTCCATTCGAACCTGAATCTGAACCAATTGTGAATCGATCTTGCATCATTTCTTGACTCAAAGTAGGATAAAGTGAAGCACTATTCACTTATTGCCCAAAGACAAAGGAAGACATCTTTGCTACTTCAAATCAAGGCATCCCCAAAGCATCATGAAGTAAGATACGAAAGTGAAGCTTTGCATTTCATCCACTCTTGGAGACCTCGTGTTTCTAGCACCCTATGCTAGAATCGAGTCTACAACAAAGAAAAATTAAATAGGGTAGTACTCTTCTGATATTGTGCATTGTTCTCTTCATTTTATCATGCACCACTCGCATAGGAACTCTAAAAAAAGTTAATAATGGACTATGTGCAATGGAGGGTACTTCAAGCTAGGTCATGCTTAGGAGTCGTACAAGAATATCTATGTATGTTTCGATACCACTTTTATCAGTATCTTCATTCATGATTAGCCCGCCTATAGCATCATGTGCATTCAATGCATCACATGCATCTACAAGAATGATTTCCATTCTACCTCATGCACTTGATGCATTGAATGTAGAATCAATGACTTTAGCTTTAAAGGTTGAGGATACCACCTAGAAAAAGGAAACGAACACCACTTCAAATGAGAGGAATGAACTTGAAGATAGGTTGTTGAAAGTAGAGCACGGCCTTGGACATTTGTCCAATGTCTAGGCTGAGGTCGGAGAGCTTCGTCAATCCATTGATGGGGTTGAGAATAATCTTCAATCTTTTTTGGACTTACTCTAGAAGCCTAAAGATGTAGGTAGGGCTATCCGTTGTAGCCATATTGATACGATAGGGACCTCACCTCTATCTGTTTTGTTGGAAAGGATAAGGATCCATCCATTTTCCAAAAGGATGTTTTTTTACTAAACTAGTAGTTTGAGTCATCTTAGTTTGATGACTCCTACAACTCCACTTTTTGTGAGGACTTTGGGAAAATCCTTAGATGTAAGCCGTCCATTGCATCTTTCTTTAGGAAAAGATTTACACGCTTCTTACTTCTCAAGTGAAGATAAGAATCACAATAAGGATACCATCTTAATGTTCTTTGAAAAGTAGAATGATGTCCGCCAACTCAAGAATAACCTTGAACTTTCCCAAGTGGTAGAGACTAGTTTGCATGAAGCCGTAAGGCCTACACATCGTGGATGAGTCTCTTTGTGAATCATAAAAAATCCTAAACTTGGGATAATTTCATGCACCTCTTTAAAAAGGAGTTTCTCCCCAAGAATGAGGAGGAACACAATTGGGAGACTTGGGATCAAATTTAGTAGAAGGGAAAGTAAATAGCTTCAAGATATATATATTTATTCAAGAAATTTATCTAGAAAATAACTTTTGGCAAGATAACTTCTAGTAAAGGATGGGATGCCTAACCCTAAAGGTGGTTGTTTACCAAATACGAGGAGCAAAGCATTAGCTTTCTTGACACAACACTATGAATGCACTAATTCAAGTTTAAAAGTGTATCCTTTGGACAAGCTATTTGTAAAGGTCAAGCTCTTCCAAGATATTGGTAAGCTATAACTTCTAAGAAAGAATCTTGATAATTCTTAGGTGATAAGGAAGATGGTGAAGTGTCCATAGTAATAGACTAGTTCAATCAATAAAAGATTCTTGTACTTTAAACTATGCAATGAAAGTGGATTATCGAATTATGTTTAAAGTACCCTAGTAACATCAAATAATTGAACAATGATAATAATTTTTTCAAATGCAAGATAAGGAATATTTTTCACATATAAATGAAAGTTGAGGTCAAACTTCCATCAAGAAATGGGAAAATAGGTCCTACAGTGATCCTTTAGTTTGATATGTGAGGCTTGAGTACTATTCCAAAGATAAAACTTTAAGAATCTTCTCCAAAAGTAAAAAAAACTAGTACAGTAGTGCAATGGATTCCATGAAGAATCATTTTCTTAGGGTATTTGATTCCTTAGAAGGAATCGCAAGTCCTTAAAGAATAACATTCTCCTTAGTAGTGAGAATGAAATTCCTCAAACTTGTTAGACATTAAGTAGTTCCTCAAAAGTCGCAAACCACGAGAAGTAGTACTTGAAGTATCACCTAGAGGTGTATCAATATTGATAACATTCTTAGCTTTAGAATTTGAAAAGGCATTACCTGTTACCATTAGTGTCCATGTGAAAGGCCAAATGACCACATGACATTTTTGTATATGTTCTTTAATAAAACATACAGTAGCATGGTCAACCATAGACCGTAAGTTCGTGTTATAATTTATGGAATAATGGAGTGTAATATGGATTTTAATATCTTGAGGTTTTTAATGTGATTGTGTTTTGATTTAGTAGGTGAAGAATCATGAGGGCATGAATGCACATGGACTTATTTAGATATTTTTGAAGTTAGTTAAAAGATAGTACTTTAGATATTTTTTGTAAAAATAGTAGATTGCTTAGAACGTGATGATTTTATAAATAAAGCTGATTTTTGTAAGCACAAGCTTTTCAAAGCGCCATCCTTAGGTATCTTCTATTCAAGACATAATGAGAAATACCTATAAATACACATACTTTGATAGACTCGTCCATCAGAGTATGTGGGAGAAGATTGTATCGAATCTTGTGTTCAGTCTCTTGTCTCTCTCTATTTTGTGTATGCTCTTGTGAGATTTCATTTCTATACTATCTCTACATACATGCGGTTCTCCATGATCCGGTCAACAATGGTATCAGAGCTTGCACACATCTATGGAGGTGTACTTCTTGGTGTCCATTCATCATTCCTAACGTTCATTTATGAGTCAAGATCCATAAGGGTTTGTCAATTCTGGTCGAGTCCATGTTTTCATTTGTAAATTTACATTGTTTTTGGTTTGTCGATGTCCTTTTTGAATTTTTTTTGAATCTCTTACTGTGCTCCTATCACACAGTGCTCAAGTTTGCATTTGTAAATTTACATTGTTTTTGGTTTGTCGATGTCCTTTTCAAACTTTTTTGAATCTCTTACTATGCTCCTATTAGAGTGTGCTCACTATGACACTGTGACACTCTGCTACTGTGCTCACTTTACTTACTGTATAACTCACTGTGCTCACTGTACCCATTGTGCTAACTATGCTCACTATGCACTATTCATAGTTCTAGTTTCTTTATCAAGTTCATTTACCAATTTGGTTATCCATGCGGTAACTCGTGTGGCTTACTCCAAGGTGTGGACTAAGGCATAGAACTATGACATAACTTTGACATGTTTGGCTTCTCTAACATTCATGGTTCTCATGGTTCTGTTAAATTTATATACTGTATTAAAGTACTGCTTTCATTCATCAAAAAGGTTACACCGTTTGTGCTACGCCCTTTCGGTGTGCATGCGACTTTTCAGAAGTACATTTCTTGTATGCTAAATATGCTAATTCCATTTCGACGGCTAACACTGGCACGCACGGTGACCTCGAACCCAAAATGATAAATACAAAAATTTAGGAATCATCGATAATGCCCTGTATATACATGGAACCGGCTATCTTGAATATCTATTTTGGCCTCGATGAGTTCTTCTTGGAGAGGCGCTATGTCTGCTTCCAGGATGTCAGCTTTGCTTTGAAGCTCATGAAAAATAGCTTGTTGTGCATTCTGCAATTGAAGGGGTAGTTGTTGTGATAACTATAATAAAAATTGACCCATTGATGCCAATTGGGTAAACACAGCAGGGGCAGGAAGAGGAGGTGTAGGCCACAATGGTTGGGTAGAAAGGAGGTGTGGGGACGAGGGTGGAGAATAATCAAGAGAAGAAGGGAAATGGGATGAAGCTTCACGGGCTGTTGCCGGAGGCGAGGAGGGAGGAGAAGCAGAAGCGCCTAGAAGGGTGATTGGACGAGGAAGAGGAAGAATAGATTTTTGGACCAAGAGAATGCCTCCTCCTTGCTGGGGCAAAGACGGAACTTTGGCAATTTTGGTAATTGCCACTTCAGTGATTTGCTGTTGATTTGATGGGTCTGCTTGATCATCTACTAGTTGTGAGGATGATTGATGACAAACAATTGCAATGCTATCTTCACTATATCCGTCACAAAATTATCATCCAATGGTTGCATTTCATCACTCCTTTGAGTATCGGCCACATCTTCCATGACAACGTCAGGATCCTACTGCTTAATAGGAGAAGATGGGGCAGATACTACCTATAGCGAAGTCACTCTATCGTGAAAAACTTCAACTTCTTGTGCAGCAGTTGATGCCTGCACTTGACTTTGTGAGGGACTGATGCGGTTGTGCTTTTGCCGGAAGATCTGGAGGAGATCCACGTTATCGTCCTCAACCTCCATGACGGATTCTTCTCTAATTAGCGAAGGATGGGGTTGAACATTTTGCAGCACGGGATCGATAGCAAAGAGAAGAGATATTATTTGGGGCACCCGGGTACGTGATATGTATTGCTTGGAGGCTTGCTTCACAATGGCTTGGCACTCTCGATGGATGCGTTTAAAGAAAATTGCTTCCTAATTAACCGATTCATGGGACATAGCCTCGATCAAGGAATAAAAAGGTCGAGATATACCGTAATTGCATTTCTATAAGTTAACTAGAGAAGCAACTAAAAATTGGAGCGTGGTACACTCAAGCTCGGGGCGCTAGAGAATAGCGAATTGGTTGGAGGACTGACGGGGAAACAATTGGTGCATCATGGCTACGGGAAGGAGTGGAACCTCTACTCATCCTTCTTGAGCCAGCTGGAACCGCTGCACAATAGTGTCAATAGTGATCACTGTGCGGGGGTTCAAGCAGGTAATCGGCCATTATGTATCAGTTTGAGGCAGCTCAGCGATTGTTGTGATGATCTGAGTTGCAAAGGGGTGGCATCCCACCGAATGCCAAGGCAGTTTGGCGAACGCCCTCAACCCTCGTTGGTGCATGTAATCACCCAGCTGGAACCTCTACTCATCCTTCCTGAGCCAGCTGGAACCTCTCCGCAACAGTGTCAATAGTGATCACTGTGTGGGGGTTCAAGTAGGTAATCGGCCAGCATGTATCAGTTGGGGGTAGCACAGCGATCGTTGTGATGAGCTGAGCTACAAAGGGGTGGCATCACACCGAATGCCAAGGCAGTTCGGTCAATGCCATCAGACCTCGCTGGTGCAGGTAATCACCCAGTGCAGGTGATAAACCTATGCGAAAGTTGGTCAAATTGGCAAGCTTAGCTAGCACCATAGACATGGTCACTATGCGCGATACGCTACAGAGTAAGCAACACTCAGGAATACAATAGCGACAACAAGACAAAGAGAAGGGTTTAAGTAAAAACGCAAGAGTAACGCATGATCCAAAATGCCATTATCACCGGGGAAGGAAACATGCATGCAATTATCATCATAAACCAATTAGAAATACGCAGTGATGGAAGGCAGCGGCGAATTGAAAATTTGTCAACAAAATTATAGCTCATGGGTCTGCCTAAACATGCGAAATGCGGAAGAAAGAAGCAAAGGTAACACTACTAGTCAAAAAGGGAGGATGTACAATATGGACGCAATTTAGATCCATTCATAGGCTTAGGCAATAGTGTACCAGTTAAGGTGACTAACCAGAAAGTTGCTAGTCCCACTTGTTCAACAATATGGTAAGGACCAAAACAGCACAATTTAAACTTTCCTACGGATCGATTAGATTTGGCATTATAAAAGAGCACTAATTGATTTATTGTAAAAATGGGGGTTTTAAGGAAACGATCGTGGGTTCTTGCTTGTCTGAACTGAACTTCTTGCAGCACCAGAAAACTCTCGAGGTGCTATTCATCCAGAGATCGTAAAGCATCCAATCGAAAAGGGAATGATTCTACCGGTAGTAACTTCTGCTCTAATGCCACTCGTAGACTAGGAACCACCAGCCTCCAAACCATATGCCAACTTGAAGGGAGTTGTTTTGATTGCCACTTTATATGTTGTACGGTAAGCCCATAAGACCACAGGTAGGAATTGATCCCATCTCTCCAGGCAATCAAATACCAGTTTCCTTAAGATGTTCAACAGAGATTTGTTTGTGCTCTCGGCGAGTCCATTCGCTCATGGGTAGTAGGGCGAACTAAAGTTATGCACAATCTGGAAGGTATTAGTAAGCACTTGCATTAATGTGTTAACAAAGTGCGTACCTTGATCAGTCACAATCTCCAAAGGTAACCCATAGTGTGGAAAAATATCTTTCATCAAACATTTAGCAACCGCAATAGCTGTGGCTGACCGTAGAGCCCAAGCTTCGGCCCACCGAGTCGCATAATCCGTGCATGTAAGAATATATCTGTTACTAGTAAGTGTCGCAGGAGGTGTAATCAATCCGATAAAATCCAATCCCCATTTCTGAAAGGGTTCGAGAGGCAAAACTGGTTGGAGCGGAAAATAATGTCTCTATAAAGGTTGACCCGAACGCTGACACGCATCGCACTGTCGCATACTTGGCCACATCACAGTACATAGTAGGCCACCATAAGCCACTCTGCATAATCTTTCGCCTGGTAAAGTCAACCGAGAAATGACCTCCAACTGGGCAAAATGAGCCATTGTGATTAGTGAAGCAGTTTCATGTGGTGGAACACATCTTAGCAGCACTCCCGATTGATCCATATAATATAATTGCCCTACAATTAGCTAGAAGCGTCGACTATACATGGCTAGTTTTCGTCGAGCAGTAGGAGAGGTCGTGCCGCGAGGACATCCACTAGTCAAGAAAAGCATCAAAGTATCATAGTAGCAGGAGGTTACCAGTAATTCTTGCTGATCGTCCTCTATAGTCTCAGTTACATAGATAGCGGGTGTGGTATCATCAACTCCTTCCAAAAGTTCACTAGAATCCAAACGAGATAAAAAGTCAGCAAGTGCATGTGCGGACCCTGGTCGATGTACTACTGCATAATCAAACTCTTGGAGCAACCATACCCATCTTGCTATCCTTCCTCCTAGATGCTGTTGGCGAACAAGGTACACCAAGGCTGCATGATCGATGTGCAAGGTGAAGCCGCATCCTAGTAAATAATGCCGTAATTTCTTCACCGAATACACTAATCCGAGACATTCGCGTTCAGTGACGGAATAATTGCGCTCTCCCAGAGCTAACTTGTGACTTGCATAATACACTGGACAGAACCATTTCTCCGTTTGCTGCATCAGCATGCTGCCAATTGCAATGTCCGATGCATCCACAAAGACGTGAAATGGGAGTTCCCAATTTGGCGCTTGTAAAATAGGTGCCTGCGTTAACAGTGATTTCAACTGATCGAAAGACAGTTGACATGCTTCAGTCCATTCAAACTGGCAAGAAGTACTGGTTATCAGTCGATTGAGTGACGTGGTGAGATGAGCAAGCCACCACAAATGTCACCCATGCCACCGGATTTGGCCCAAGAAGCGCATCACTTCTTTGGGTGTCTTGGAAGCAGGTGCCTCTTGTACCGCCTTCACTTTATCTGGATCAACGTGGATCCCCTATTTTGAGATAATGTGCCCTGGCAACTTTTCGCAAGATACAGAGAATACAGATTTATTGGGGTTTAAGCACAAACAATATTCTCAACACTTTAAAAAACAGCACCGTAAATGATACAGATGTGCCGAAGTATCGCCGGATAAGGAGAAGTCATCCAAGTAAACTCTCATGAATGTAGTTAGGTAGGGAGAGAAAACTTCCTGCATACAACGTTGAAACGTACTTGGAGCATTTCACAAACCAAACCACATCATTTTACACACATAAATGCCCCAATTTGTTATAAATGCTGTCTTTGGAATGTCGTGCTCCACCATTCATACTTGGTTATAACCACTATATCCATCCAAAAAGGAGCACATCTCTCGGCCTACCACATCATCTAACATTGTGTGTAGAAACGACAGAGGGAATGGATCAGGTAATGTTGTTGCATTTAATTTCCGGTAGTCCACACATATTCGTAATTTCTTATTCTTCTTAGGGACTATGACAATGGGGGAAATCCACTCTGCATGCTCGATAGGGACAATAAACCCAACCTTCAGCAACCGATCCAATTCTGCTTTGACGTGGGCCGCATAGTGAGGATTCATTCTATAGCTGGGTTGTTTAATTAGTATAGTAAATTTTTTTCAGAGGATCCTCATTTGAATGCTTGGACACCTTCAACCACTCTAAATCTTCAGTGAATCCACCCACTTTATTTTC
This sequence comes from Ceratopteris richardii, assembly GCA_020310875.1. Lineage (NCBI taxonomy): Eukaryota > Viridiplantae > Streptophyta > Polypodiopsida > Polypodiales > Pteridaceae > Ceratopteris > Ceratopteris richardii. Next base: position 5,701,541 of record CM035424.1, read on the forward strand.
TAACTGTAAAGCCATAGCGATTACGGCATCCAAGGTCATTCCTCCCACACATCGTATAATCATGATCTGTTTCAATTGGGGATTTAATCCGTTTATGAACCACTAAGTAATGATTCGTCTCGTAAATTGGCATGCACTGGTGGTAACTGCCGTAAATGAGTCTGAAATAGAGTGGCATAGTCTTGTACATTCTGGTGTGGCTTCTGCCTGTTATTCTGCAGGTAATCAAAAATTTCTGCTAGGTTTTTCTTTAACCGAAATCATTGCAAAAATGCATTCTTCACGTCATCATACTGTCGGAAATGATTCAAGTCATATTCGGTTAACCAGCGCGCAGCTTCATTAACCAAAGTTGATTGGAACACAATGGCTTTGTAAGCAGGGTCTGCTGGGTAATTCAAACCTGCATAATTAATTTCAAATGTCCGCACATGCGCATCGGGATCATTTCTCGGAAAACCTCCAAATTTTGTGTATGTGACTCCGACTGGCACTGGATGCGGTGGAATAATTTGTTGCTGTTGTTGTTGTTGTTGTTGGTGGTGGTGGTGTTGTTGTTGTTGCTGTTGTTGTTGTTGTTGTTGTTGTGAACTACTCATGTTGCCTGACTTTGGGGGAAGTATTTCTTGATGTTCCTAGGCCATAATCCAAATTTTTGGTCCTAAGATGTCTCTGAACCGATTACTTAGCTCAAAATCTAATAGCCCCATCTCAACTTTAGTTTCGAATTTGGTTCAAGTTGCACCAAAAAATGCTGAATGCAGTAAATTCCCGCCGAATACTACTGTACTATCACCAAGTAATGCTGAACTGTCATAAAAAATCACCGAATTCTTACCGGATAATGCTGAACTATCACCGAAAATCACCGAACTATCACCGGATAATGCTCAACTATCACCAAAAATCACCGAATTGTCACCGGATAATGCTGAACTGTCAATGCACTGCACTGAAGTACAACCAAAAACTAATGTACTACTTTCAGAATGTACCGGACTATCATCGGAACGCATCGGATTACCTCCGAAAGCTACCGAACTACTTATGCATAGCACCGAATTGCCACCAGAATCGCCACTTGCTTGCTAGACTCGACCTTCTGCAATTGAACTTGGTTGTTCTTCACTTTTACCACTAGAGGGTGTCCCTAACGAACTCGGAACTGCCCAGGGATGTTGATCATGTCGGTATTTGGGATAAGATTTGTCGGAACGTGTTATCGGCATATATCAAAGGATTCTTCTTTGACCCTTAACCTTTTCTTCAACTGGCTACTCTATTTCTCACAGACGGAGACAGTGTTAAATTTATATACTGTATTAAAGTACAATTTCTACTTACGGGTTCTTGGGATGGTTAGGGGTCTATAAAATAGAGGCCTTGTTTATATTTTCCCAATCTACTAATCAACTGTATGCTACTACATCGGCTTCACGTCTCTGAATTAAACTATCTTTCAACTACTTATCGGTTCTGCGTATTACAACTTCTTCACCCCAATAATGCATAATGCACAACTTTGTCACTTTATCACAATATCGGATTAACTTAGCACTTCAACAGAGACTTAATTAATTACTGACCTTGATTAACAGAGTTACAAAATACACCAAATGTAGACAATGCGCCACACTTCAACTTCAGGCGCTTGCCCAGATTCACAGTCCGACATCGTCCCCTCTGTTGTCTCATGCACAATTCTTTCATTAATAAAAAAGGTTACACCGTTTATGCTACACCCTTTCGGTGTGCATGTGACTTTTCAAAAGTACATTTCTTCTATGCTAAATATGCTAATTCCATTCCGACTGCTAAGAGTTCTCTTTGGTTCCTTTTGGTTTTGTCGGTAGCCATTGGCTACACACAAACCATCTTTAATTTATGAGTGGCAATAAGAGCTTCTTTATTTCACTAGTTAACTTACTTATTTCTCTAGTTACCTTACTTAGTTCCTTATTTAGCATGCAGCGGATTTGAACCCACCACCTCTCACTTATAAGAGATATGCTTTATCCACTAGCCCATTTTCACTTATTGATGCCCCATTCCTTTTTATTGATATTTAATATCTTTTCCCTTATTTTTTTATTTAACACTCTTTTATCTATTTATTTTATTTTATATATTTGCAAGACAAAATCCTTCTTTTTCTATTATTGCTAAAATTCTTTTAACATGCTTAGTCCTAAGTTTTGGTTCTATATAAGGCCATGTACCCTACCCATAATACCGAGGATTTTGGTACATCATCCCTACCCGGGATACCGATTGAGCAACAGTTAGAGCTTTTGCAGTACGAACTCCAACATGCTCAAAATGAGGTAAAACAATAACCTAGTTAGGGTGGTAGAAGCCATTATGAGTGCTCAAGAGGAAGGCACACATTCCAAGATTGGTGCCAAAAATTTCCAATTTTCTCGATTCCATGGGTGAAAGGATGGACAATTTGTTCATTCATGGCTATCCCAATTTGATGACTTTTATTATGATGAATCATAGTCTAAAATTGAAAATGTGATATTTCTTACTAATTCTTTGGTGGGTAAGGCCTAGTTTTGGTGGAATGTTTTGTGGCATAACACCGACCACCCCACCACATGTATAATATTTCAATAAAAGATCAAGGATTCCTTCCTTCCTCCTTAGTTCCACTTACATGGTTGTCAATCATGGACAACTTCTGGATGGAAAGACGGAGATATTTTGGCAATGGTTACTACGTATTCGTTTGCTTGAAATGGTTCTTGAAGATTCCTTGCAATGGAAGTATGAAGATGGTTTGAAGATCAGAATCCAATCCAAGCTTAACACACTATGTCCCAGGACCCTCTATGAAGCTATTTCTTTTGCACATGATGTTGAGAAGGAGTTTTGGTCCATCACCAAGTCCATTTTCTTACAACAAATGCGTCAATGCCAACAACCAATCAACACATTTTTCCTTTCAAGCATCCTTTAGCTACTTTTCCTTCCCATACTTTTCAATGCCCACCTACTTTTTAGTGCCCTGCTCAATCCAATTTCTCACCAGTTTTTGATATCTTTAGGTAGTGATGTATGTGAACACATTAGGACTGTCAAGGCACCCTTTTTCCTTTTTAGGAGGTGTTTTTTTTTGCAGCTTGCATATACACCTATAACCCTAAGAGATTATTTATCTTTGTACACTCTTGTTAATACATTTAGTATTATTTGTTGTGCTCCAAGCTTCTTCTTCTTCCTTATGCTATTCACATGCTTTCGTAGATCTCAAACTCCAATGATTGGTATTAGAGCAGGTCGCGGCTTCATCTAGGGTGTTTTCAATACCCCTCCAATCATAGCCTCAGAATCGCATGAAATTTGGTGAGCATACACAAGGCAATTATGAGTTCAAAATAGCATCGCTATGTGGTGTCAAAATTACAATTTGAGCTCGTTTCGTCCTCCAACACACTATGACAGTGCTTGTGCAGACGATTTTCTCTTTTTGTGCCAAAAATATTTACAAATTTTGATCTTCCTATATAAGTAGCTCAAAGTCTACTATAGGTTTAGCAAAAGTCAAGGGGGTAGTTCTATTCATCTTTTTGAGATACAATCATTTTTTTGCATCAGGTTATTTTAGTTAGTGGCCATGGCTGAAAGGAGTGATGTATTCTCTATATTGGTTGTTGAGCATGACTTCTGACCATTTCTATTAATTAGTCATACTCAAGTAAAACATGCATTTAGGAAAGACTACAATTCATGTATTGTTTTTGTCAATAACATTGTTGAATATACACATACACTTCCTAATGCACGTAAATCATTTATGGATTCCTATAAGGATTGCTTATGGATGGTTTTCCTCTAGACTACCACCTTCTAGGGGATCTCTTGATCATCGTATAGATTTAGTTCCTGGTAGTTTTCCTCCCCATAAAGCACCTTATAGGCATGTACCTTTACATAAAAAAGAAATAGCTAATCAAGTTAAGGATCTACTCCACAAAGGACTTATTAGGCCTATTTCTTCTCTCGTTGGAGCACCTATTCTCTTAGTGGAGAAGAAGAACAAAAGTTATAGGATGTGCATTGACTATAGAGCACTCAATAAGATCACAATTGAAAACATATATCCTATGCCTAGGATAAATGATTGTCTAGATAAACGTTCTGCAGCACATGCCTTTAGCACAATTGATCTTAAATCTAGGTATCATGAGATATTAATGACACAAAATGACATTTATAAGATTGCCTTTAGAACTGAAACTGGTCATTTTGAATTCATGGTAATGCCTTTTGGACTCACTAATGCACTTGCTACATTTGTACACATGATGAATAACATTTTTCTTGATTACCAAGATTTTGTTTTTGTTTTCTTTAAGGATATACTTGTTTATAGTGAGAATGAAAATGACCATGATAATCATTTAGCAACAATCGTTAATTTTTTATGCAAAAACAAACTTTATGCCAATCTTGAGAAGGGTTATTTTTTTCCAAAAAGAATTAGAGTATCTATGATATACTATTTCTAGTCAAGGCGCTCATGTAGATCGAAAGAAAATTAAAGTAACTGAAGAATGGCTTGTACCTCAATCTCTGAATGACGTATGCTCTTTTCTAGGGTTAGCTAGTTTTTATAGAAAGTTTGTAAAAGGTTTGTCTTATTTAGCACTTCCACTCACATTATTATTGATAAAAAAGTTAGAATTTGCATAGGGATTAACACAACAACAATCTTTTGAAAAACGCAAACATGCACTTTCTCATGCACCTGTCTTACAATTACCAGACTTTGCACAACCTTTCCATGTAGTTACAAATCCTAGTGGTTTAGGTATAGGTGTTGTATTAATGCAAAATGATCATCCCATTGCATTTGAAAGTAGCAAACTTAAACCTTTTGAAAAGAAAAACAATAGATATGATAAGGGACTTTTAGCTCTTGTGCATGTTTTAAAAATTTGGAAACATTACATTATGGGTTTTGAAGTGTTAATCAAAATAGACCAATAGGGTATTGAGCATTTGTTAAATCAACCATTGATTTTTGAAAGACACACTAAATGGGCTTCCTTCATAAAAAATTTTCAACCTTTAATTCAATATCAACCTGGCAAAGCTAATGTTGTAGCTAATGCCCTTAGTCGCTTCCCATCCCCACAAAAAATTAATAGTTGTGTTGTTCATATTCATTCATTTCATGACATGATCCCTACTTATGCAGCTAATTTGTATTTTTCATAAACATGGACTACTTTGAATAATTCTACACCATTTAATAAAGATCACTACACGTTTCATAATGGGTTCTTTTATTTCCAACACAAGTTATGCATTATACAAGTTTCTAAAGAATTTCTTATAAAAGAGATGCATGAACCACCATGTATGTGTCATAGGGGCATGCAAAGTACATTTCCATGTGTAAAGAATTTTTATTGTGGCCAAATATAGAAAAGGATATCGCATAATATCTTTCCCATTGCATTGTGTGTCAACATGTGAAACGACATCATGATAAAGCATTTGGATTATTAATGCCACTTCCCATACCTAATGGACCATGTGGAGCAAATTTTTATGGATTTTATTACTGGTCTTCCTACAACTTCATATCATAATGATATGATTTGGACAATTGTTGATAGGTAACAACATTATTTCATTATTTTTAAAAACACTCTTTCTGCACCTCAAGCTGCTAAGTTATTTATTAAATGTATTTTTCCACATCATGGTTTTCCAAAAGTTATTTTATCAGATTGAGATGTTCCTTTTTGTGATCACTTTTGGGTTGCATTACTTCAAAATTTATGTTGTAAAATAGACTTTAGCTCTGCATTACATCCTAAAAGTAGATCAAAAGTGAAGCTACAAGTAGTACTATTTTAGATTTATTATGTTGTTATTCTTTAGATAATCCAAGTAATTGGGATGAGAAAATTCCTTTACTATAGTTTTCATATAATAACACAATGCATACCACTACTCGACATGCACCGTATGAAATTGTTTATGGTAAAAAGCTTCCCACTCCCATTACTCTCACTCAAACTGATATTCCTATGACTGATTCTTTTGCAAAAGATCATATTTCTACACTTCATGAGGTTCATGAGCATATTAAGAAGGGTCAAGAATGGTACATGCATAATGTTAATAATGAAAGAAGTTGGAGGAGCCCTAAGAGGCTTGGAAAGTTGAGTTGTCAAGTGGTGAAGTTGTTCCAGCAAACTAGCATTGGAAACAGCCCTAGCTCTTTGGATATCTAAAGTAGGCCTTCTAGAATTTTGTTTAGTGCATTGAAACCCAATAGGTACTTTGGAACATCAACAAGAATAAGTTGATGCAAAATAGATAACTTGCACCTCGACTAGCTCACAAAAACCTTCTAAAAATGGATGGAAGTTGTGACTTCAAAAACTAATGAACAAAATGATCTTAAAATGTTTACACAAAAAATAGATAGTAATACCTTTCCAATGCTTAAACATTGGATTTGGAGCTCTATAGAGAGAGCAACAATCTGTGCAAGTCGGTTGAATCTAAGGAAGCAAGAGAAGAAAATTGAAGTGGCACCAAGAAATGATCAAGAAGTATATGTATTGCTTCAAATCAACAATCTCCTTAATGTAAAAATTTTGTGGAGTCTTTATATAGAATCTTGAGGATATGGCAATGGCTTTTCTCCATGAACTTGAATTTGAGATTAGGCGGGTTTGTTGGTTTAGATTGATTCGAATCATTTCCTACAATATAGAAAAAGAGAAAGTTGACATCACATCTACTTTTTGATTGATTGATTGTGAATCAATCCCAACCACTTCTAAATTGTGGCTTTTACACCTTTTACTCTTTCTTTTTATAAAGGTAATTACCTTGAACCTTACAAGAAATGATCATAGGTGATCAACCAATTAATACAAAGAAAATATGTGCACATAAGTGCTATTCTTCAAGGCATATCCATAGAAACCAAATAATGAATTTGATGTAGAGCATATCCAGCTCAGGCATAATGAAAGCTTGATGTTCCCACAGCTCCCCCTCAAGCTAAAGTATGCTTGAGTCTTCATTCTTTGATAGGTTGAATACCTACCATAGCTTTGAATCTACAAAGCTTTATCCCATCAAGTGCCTTGGTCATCATGTCTGCTATTTGCTTCTGAGTAGGAACAAATGAACTGTCGATTTCCTTTGCCATAAGCTTCACTCTTACAAAGTGGTAATGGACTTCTATGTGCTTTTTCCTTGCATGAAAAATTGGATTTGCAGCCAAATGCATGGAACTTACATTATATCAAAGTGCATGAGGTTTGGAACTTACAAGTCCCAAATCTAAGTACAAATCCTTGAGCCATGTTGCTTTTGAGTTGCAATAGCTAGACCTCTATATTTTTCTTTAGTTGAAGATAAAGCAATAGCTGGTTGCTTCTTGGAACTCAATGATACCAATTTTCAAGCTATAAATGCTAAGTATCCAGAGGTACTTCTATCATGTTTTACTCCTGCCCAATCTACATTTGAATAGATTTTGATATCTAAATATGAAGAGTTAAGATAACAGATACCTTCATTAAGTGTCCCTTTGAAGTACTTGAGTACTCTCTTTGCAACATCTAGCTATGGCCTTCTTGGTGAGAGCATGAACTAAAAACATAATCCCACACTATATGATATGTCTGGTCTTGTGCGAGTAGCATATATCAAGCTACCAACTAATCTTTGATACTCTTTAGGATCATCAATCTACTCGCCTTCATAAACACTTAGTTTATGGCTCAACTCCAAAGGTATACCTGCAAGCTTTATGTTCTCCATTATCAACTTGAGAAGTAGATCTTTAGTGTATCTTCTTTGAGTTAGATACATCCCTTCATCTGTATAAATCACTTGAATACCTAAGAGATATGTGATCTCACCTAAGTCGTTGATTTTCAACTCCTCTTCCATGTGTCTCTTGATCCTTTGAATGCCATTCACATCATCACCTGTCATAATAATATCATCTACATACACACATTGATAAATAACCTAATTGTGATCCTTTTGATGAATAGAGAAGGATATGAGTTGCTAGGTTTGAACCCTTGATCCTGAAGGTATGTTACCAACTTGTAATTCCAAGCTCTAGGAGCTTGTTTCAATCCATACAATACTTTCTTAAGTCTAAAAACATAAGATGCATGATTAGGGTTTTCAAAACCTTGTGGTTGTGACATGTATACATCTTCACCTATCCAACCATTTAGAAATGCATTTTTCACATCAAGTTGGAGGAGTCTCCAATTTCTTGCAGTAGCTACACTTATCAATGTTCTCATTGTAGTCATCTTTGCAACTCGTGAGAATGTTTCCTCATAGTATATACCATGAGTTTGTGAGCATTCTTTGTGAGTACCTAAGTCATAGAACCTTAGGGACTTGTGTCAACTGACACTATACCTCAATCGCTCGAGAAGTGCATATAGTTGTGGATTAATACATGTTTAATTATCAATCCGTGAAATTGGACATATCAAGTGTGTGAAGGCTTGTGCACACATGATGGTAAGTGAAGTGATGATGCTACAATGCATGTAACTTAGTTTAGCTACCTCTCCTACTCATTAATCCTTTGAAAATGCATACCACAATACTTGTAAGAGCAGTATGCACAAATTTGGACTTTTCTCTCAGCCTGAAACTCCGAATATGGTCAATAGTGGGTTTATTTCAAAGCTCTCGATGCGACACATCTAATTATTGTATATCTAGTCGAATCGCACAAACCTAATTCAAGTAATGAGTGAAATAATGAATGGTGGCAAACACTAATTCAGCTCCACTGCTCACCAAGCTTCACACGCACACATTACAGTCATGAAAACAAGAGGGAAAAGCATGAAACAGAGACAAGCTATTGGAGAAGAAGAAAATCAATAGAGAAGAGGCAAATTTGAAACTTCAGCTTGATTCTTCACAATGGCAAAAAGTTCTTACAAAGAGTCATCACATGTGCCCTAAAAATGGTCCTTTCACATAAGGGATCAGCACTTTTATTGCAAAATACTATATTCCTACTAGTTTAGAAGGGTTATGTTACAACAATTGGGATTTATGCGTCTAGAGGACTCCTCTAGTGCATTTACATGGCTCATAATGTATTTCATAGAAACTTGAAGAAGAAAATTTGTGCCCATAATTTGAAGATTTTTGGGGCTTGCTTTTCTATGCTTCTTTCCTCTGCAACACTATCCCCCTCTTTATCTCTATTGTCCCTTGACAGGCTTTGCTTCTTATCGTGTTGGATCTAGTTCTTGATCATCTTGATGGAATATTTGTAATTGTTCATCGCCAACAGCTATCAAGGCCTTAAAGATTTAGAGGTGATGTGTTACTTCTTTAAATATCTCTGGTGGTCGTGGGACTAATCATAACATGGGGTTTGGTGAATTGTTTTTATCCCATTAATTTCTTTTCACGGCACACCAATAACGGTGGATGAAAACTTTAGGATTGTTAGAGAATTTGTAAGCCTGTCGGAATCTTCAATCCTAAACTTCTATTTGCCTCTTGATATAACTTTTATCCACACATATATGTTGCTTTATTAATCTAAGTTCCCATGTGTGCACTCATTGGTAGACATTGCATCTCTTGTAGTCCCTCATTCGTTTCAAAGGTTTTGTTCTTAAATCTTCTATTACATCCATTTGGACTTGATGCATTCTCTTTAGCCTGTTTATTTCTTTTTCATTTCCTAAACCTTGTGGTTGAGGACGCCTTCTAGACTTTCAAACAATTTGTTAACTTATCCGAGCCTTAGTCCTATGCTTTTGTCAGCCCCTTGGTATACCTTACATTCATACATTAGGGTTCCTGTATTGATTTGGGTTGCCACACACGCACTTGGTGGGTAGAGTGACTAAGGTGATGGTGATCCAATCACCGTTCACTAGGGTGTGGTTGCTGCTTCAAAGGTCATGTTATCAATCTTTCTTTACATCCTTTGGGACCTCCTACTTTTTCGTTTCCATTTGATGCATGCCCCTAAGGGGCTTTGGGTAGAGGCTGAGGTATTTTCCTTGAATATTTTCTTTTTTTGTTTTCTTCTTCTTCGTCTCTTGCTTGATTCTACCTCTACACGTCCCTCCTCTTGAACTCTATCATCTGCGACAAGCTTTGAATGGCAATGTGAGTATGTTTGAATGGCTATTTGCTCTCTTTGGTTTAGCAAATTGGCTTCACATATCATTAACTCTTTCCATTGGGTTGATTTGATCCCAATAATTTGCCATCTTCCATTTTTTGGAGGATTACCATGTAAAGATTCACATCGTAACCTTCTTCATCTACACACTCATTCATGGTCAGCATTTCCTCATTTACACACACATCTAGGGTGGCTATTATTTCCATCCATCCATGCAGTTCAAATGATTCATCAAGAAATATCTATGGCATGTATGTGGAGTCATTTATTAGTCTCTAATTCTCATGTCCTACTGGCCATAATTGTGATTTATTCTCCTCTCTTTTTGCTTCCTTACACATCCATAACTAGACGTCTTCCTTCATCCATGATTGGTCAGTAGATCATGCACTATGAATGGATAGGTCGTCTTCCTCTCTATGGATTGAATTCCATTGTAATGGGGGTACGTTTCTATATGAGAAGGTGTGTAAATTTATTTTTATAGTTGTTCCCTGGTGTTATAGGCACAATGCATCCCTTCTCCAATCTTGCAGAGCTCTTAATTGTCTAATGAATGGTCATCCCAAAATCATTTCATAATTGCTAGATTTTTTCAAACTGGCATATGGCTAAAGTATGATCAAATTCCACTCAACACGTGGTCAACATAACCTTTTCTAAGATTGCAAGTGGTCTCTCAACATGACTACCTGCTAGCTAGAGTTTCATTTGTGTGGATCATAGGGATGACTTTCTTCATTTTTCCCAAATCTCTTTAGTGGCTATGCCACCTGCTCCCGAGTCTAAGATTGCTTTCGTAATATGCCCATTAAAGGTGATGGGTAGACACATAGTTTCCTCATCTCCCTCACTAAATTCACCAAATTTATCTATGGGAATTGGATGGTTGGCAATGCCTCTACATCTTTACTCTCTTCAATAGGTTCTTCCATTTTTACCTTCAATTGTTCAGCTAATTGTTTCCATAGTTGGGGTTTCGCTTGCATCGATTCTTCTATAGTTAATGAGCATTGTATTTTCGTTTTCTTGAGTTTGGACAAGTTGGGTGAAGTCTCATTTTGTGATCCTTCTTGTTTGCCCTTGATAGTGCGAGCATAGAACACTTCCGATTTTCTATTGTACTCTCTCATATAGTTCGGTAGCATGGATATGCTCTTAGCGTCTTCTCGATTTTGATCTAGGATGGACACTTCCTCATATACCTCTTCCAAGTTCGTTTCAGGTTGATTTTCCCAAGCATCTAGTTCTTCAGAGGGTGATAGAGAGTCTTCATTCTTTTTCCACCATTCCCCTTGAATCCTGGCCGATAGGACATATGGTCAAATCGCCTCTAACTCTTGAACCACTTAGACTTGTTCTTCCTTGTTACTCCAAATGTCTTCCTTTCCTCTAGTTTTAGGTTGTCCATATCCATGCATTCCTTGAATTCGTCTTCCGGTATTCTTGTCTTGGGGAGGGTTGGGATAGTATATTCAAGCATGGTTTGGGTTATTTCTATTAGTTTCCTACACAATTCTAGTCTTTCCTTCTCCAAATCTTCTATTGGATAGATTTTTTCATGCTACTCGATACTAGATCTCGTCTTGATTCTAGACTGATAAGCTTTCAACCACATGTTCAGGTCTTCTAGCATGGGGTCAACTAAAATTGAGCCTGCCTCTGTTGGCTTAGATTCTTTGGTCGTTTGATGAGAGGTCCTTTGCACCTCTCATTCTTGATGCTTGTTCCTTTCTTTTACCTTTTTTTCTTCTTCTTCAATCTTTTTCTTCATCCATTTATTCTTGAGTTTTTCTCTTCTAGTCTTCCATCTTTGAGTCTCCCTTGTTTTGCTAGATTCCTCTACGTCTTCTGAATCCTCAACCACTTGCATTTTAGGTTCTAGTATTTTATCCCTTCAAGGCTTGGATAATATTTCTTTTACCGCATTCCCCTTGGCTTGGGCTTGAATAATAGCCTTTAGTGGCACCGTGTATTCTTTATCACTTTGTGATGACTCGATCACTTCTATCACATTGATCTTGCTAGCGGTGGGAACCTTGTTGGGGTTCTTAGAGCACTCTCTAAACAGATGTTACTTATTGCAGTCATTACAATAATCTTACCATACCCTGGGGTGGTGGGTTGTATGGGAAATTGCATTCCCTTATAAAGTGATCTGCTCCACACCTATAGCATGGTCCTCTTGGGGCAGGTGGTCTCATTGGAGTTGTGACCTTAGGTGTTGTATACATGAGGTTAGCGTACTCTGGCCCATAAGACTTTTCATGTCCCTCATAACCATAGTATTGTTGATCATAAGTCTGGTCATATTCTATTAGGCTTGCATCACAGGAATAATACTCTCCTTGGTTCTCATTGAAACCTTGATTATCCATTTCCGAGCTGGCCAATGGTGTTGCTGTTATTATGGCTCTTTCTAGGGTTTCCTCTGTTGGGTGTACTTTCCTGGTACTACATTCTATGGGTGGGGTGGTTGTTTTCCTAGTATCAGTGGTTGTCCCTATCCTCCCTTATGGTCTGACTCAAACAAAATCATATACCTACTTCTTGGTCCCACAATGCTTACCTTGTTGGGTGTCACATTTGTGGGTGTTTTCTTGGTTTTCAAAGTTTATGGGAACAAAGTTCTCACCTCCAAAAGAATGCCTTCTAAGTCTTGCCCTTAACAACCAACTACTTTGTGCATTCTCCATGTTACTTCACCTACAATACGGATCGCTACTTGCTCCACGATACCAGTGTTCCAAGCAAATGCCTTCTCACTGAACTCAGTCATGTACTTTAGGCCTTTGAAGTGCCCTAAGTGTGAATTGAAAAGAAATTTTTTTTTGGGATTTTCTAGTGTAACTTTTCTACCCTAATCCTAAGTCTCTCTCTTCCCTAACCCTAAGTCTTTCTCACTCCCTCACTCCTAACTCTACCAACTCATTGCACACACCACTTGAGTGTGAAGTAACAAGTGTAAAAGTGTTTTGTTATTTGCCACTAACTGAGATTACCTCTACTCACATGATTCCTTCACTCCATAGCTATCACCATCACATAGGCACCTTGATTGCACCAGTTCCCTGGCAATGGCACCAAAAACATGTGTACCAAGTCGTAGAAGCTTAGGGACATGTGTCAACTGAGACTATACCTCAATCACCCCACAAGTGCATATAGTGGTGGATTAATACATGTTTAATTATCAATCCACAAAATTGGACATATCAAGTGTGTGAAGATGTGTGCACACATGATGGTAAGTGAAGTGACAATGCTATAATGCATGTAACTTAGTTCAACTACCTCTCCTTCTCAATAATTCTCTAAAAATGCATGCCACGATACTTGTAACATTAGTAAACACAAATTCAAACTTTTCACTTAGTTTAAAACTCCAAATATGATAAATAATGGGTTCATTTGGAGGCTCTTCACAAGCTGCATCTAATGCTTGTATTTTGAGTCAAATTTGACAAACATGCTTCAAGTTATGAATGAAATAGTGAATGGAGGGAAACACTACTTCAGCTCCACCGCTCACCAAGCTTTACACACACATTACAGTCATGGAAACAAGAGCGAATGGGGTAGGCAACACTACTCAACACACATTTCAAGCATGAAACACGTACACAAGCTCTTGGAGAAGAGGACACTCAAAAGGGAAGAGGAAAATTCAAAAATTCAGCTTGATTTCTCACAATGGAAAAATGTTCTTACAAAGAGTCATCAAGTGACTTATATACATATGCCTTAAAAATGGTCCTTTCACACAAGGGACCGACACTTTTATCAAGAAATATTAAATACCTACTATTTTACAAGGTTTATGTTACAAAAATTGGGATTTATGCATCTAGAGGGCTCCTCTAGTGCATTTACATGGCTCCTAATGTATTTCATAGAAACTTGAAGAAGAAAATTTCTGCCCATAATTTGAACATTTTTGGGGCTTGATTTTCTGTGCTTCTTTCCTCTACAACACTTTGACAACTAATCTTGCCTTGTACCAACGAATTGATCCATCTGAGTTTTTTTTTTAACTTTATATACACATCTACAACCAATTACCTTTTGATTGGGTGACACTGGAACCAAATCCCAAGTGTCCATCTCCTTCAATGCATCTATTTCTTCTTTCATTGCCTTTTCCCAATTAAGGTTTCCCTTTGCCTCTTCATAGGTTTAGGCCTCCTCTAAAATTGAGTCCTTTTCCAAGTAGATTGAATGCTTTGTAACAAATGTGGAATCATGTTCCATACCTTTTTGGTTGTCTCTTCTCCCTTGTTGACCTTGTAGGTGCCTGCTTGGAGCATTCACTACACTCTTGCATATTTGTTTTGTATCTTGACTCCCATAGCTTTTAGTCCTGTTCATTTTCATCTTGGTCATCATCTGTATCACTTCTTGGATCCTAGACTTGTGTATCATGCTTGCTTCCTAATTGATGAGAATCAGAACCAAGATCATATGGTAGAGTTACCTTTTGTTTGTCTTCATCATACCAAGACCTCTGTTCTTCAAACACAACATTCCTAATTGTAGTGAATTTCTTGGTTGAAGGATTATAGAACCTGTAACCCATTTGAGTTGAATCATACCCAATAAACACTGCCTTTGTTGCTACTAAGGGAGTTGGTGGATTGTCTTCAGAGATGAAGTGGTGGTGCAAAACCTTACTTCACACCAGCCAAGAACAAGTGGTGGAGAGTGTGGTAGGCCTCCTTAGCTTCCTAAGGATCACAAATAATCACTTATGTGCTTTGGAACATGATCCACTAATCACTACATAAAAACAGATGAGTAGGAAGTTGATCCAAGATCATAGACTTGCTATTCTAGTCCCTGCACATGTTCAGTAGAATGAACAATGCTCTCTACCTGCTAGCAATTATCCAAATTCCTTTTGGTGGCATCTCATTAACTTAGACAGCTAGCAATAATGAGTTATTTTAATAAAAAGATGGACTACACAATGAGAATCATGCTTAGCAAGTTACAGGACTTGCCCAACATTTTTGAGGGTGCTTCTGACTACAGACCAGAGAGTAATGATATGAATATATCTCATGATTAAGTGAAGCAATAACAATGAAATTTTGTATCTATGAAGCACAGAATATGATGATTCTTTATCACTTTAAATCACATCAAATGGTCAACCATGCAATGAGAACAAGCTCTAAGAAGTTCACTATTTTGAGATCATCATAGTAGAGAAGTGAGCTAGACATATGATCAATGTGTATGTATTAGATCACATAGTAATACAATGTCATTGGCAATATTCAATTGCAAAATTTGAGGGTGGTGAAGTGGCTATGAGACGAGAATGTTAGTATATGATCAATGTCTACCCCTCATGATTGTATGCACATTTTGTAAGGCCCCCTTTATGAGGAGAAGCCAAGCATGCATTACCCAATTGATGGGAATCCCAACTTGCATGTTGGATGAAGGTCATATTGGACCATGTAAGGTATTATAAGGAAAGGGAGTTACCAGGGTCCCCAATTGTGGGGTCCGGGGCAGCGGTGAGCAGCCCCGGCTGGGGGGTCCAAGGGGGCCAGCGGGCCCCCTGGTGGGGTCCGGGGGCAGTGCCCCCGGCGCGACGGTAAAGGGAATATTCCATGGAATATTCCCTATCAGAGTCAGAAATCATTTATATTTGTTAGGACGGTTCAACCAGTCTAAGCCGTGTATGGCAATTACGCGGGCGGTGGCCGCCCACGCTCTACCGCCCATGTATAGCCGTCCATGGCAGACCACCCATGATCCTATATATACATGACTTCTGCACTACCTAAGACACTGAGTTGAGCCAGCATACCTCTACCTTGTATCTCCCTATCTAGAGTTGTCTAGATCACCATTTAAGCTCTACCTTGAGAGCGCACGGGTGGACAACACCATCATCTTTGTACTTGCTGCTAGTAGAAAATTGTTGAGATTCTCCTATATCTATTATCTTCTCTGCTATTGCTCCTGTGTTATATTGCGTAACTATTTTCTTACATGGTATCAGAGCTGTAAGGTTCGAATAGCTTGAGAAGTATCATTATTTTAGCCTACTAGCAGACTAGAATATCAGTAGATTATTCGAGTGATTACATGATGGCTTCATCGTCGAACACTAGTCTTGGTGCTTCAGCTAATGTTAATGCTGCACCTATTCGAATTCGTCCACCTGCATTCACTGAAGGGAAGCTGGATGGAACCAACTATACACTCTGGAAGTTCAAAATTTCTGCAATTTTGGACTCCTATGAATTACTTGACACTGTCATGGGACCGATGGGATTGGATCCAGAGCCTATACCAGTTGAAGATCCAGCAAATTCAAGATTGATGATTGAGCCAGATCCAGATCTTCTACGAGCTTGGAAGAGGCGGAATGCTGATGCATTATGTGCGATTGTCACTAGTGTAAGTGATTCTGTGCTTACTTTAGTTCAACATACTACTAAAGCACATGAGGCTTGGGGCATATTGGCTCGACAATATGAGACCAAGAACCACACTAGGATACAAAATTTAGAAAATCAGTTGGCAAATGAAAAGCATTCTGATTCTGAAAAGGCTGAAGATTTTATCAAACGGATAAAGCATCTTCAAGATCAATTGGCTGCAGTTGGTGTTGTTATAACACCAGAAGAGCTGGCTCGAAGATCTGTACGTGTTCTTCCAGCAAAGTATGATGGATTAGTAACAGCCCTTAACACTCAGGTAAGGCCAACTCCTCTTACATTTGAAGAGTTTTGTGCCATGCTTTTAGAAGAAGAGATGCGGCTGAAGAATCGGCAAAGTACAACTGATGCTGCATTCTCAGCAAATGCAAAAGGTAAAGGCTCTTCAGAGGGATCAAAGAAGAAGCCAAAGAAGAAAAATTTCACAGGAAGTTGCTTCTATTGTGAAAAGAAAGGCCATGCCATCAAGGATTGCAGAAAGAAGCAAGCTGATGAACGGAATGGGACTGTAAAATCATCATGGAAGAACAAAGAGTTTGCAAACAACACAAAGATGGAACTTTGGGTAGCTATTGAAGAGGTATGTTCATCTGCTCAAGCTCGTGTTGATGAGCCATGGATTTTAGATAGTGGAGCTTCTCGCCATATGACTAGTAAAAAGGATTGGTATAGTTCCCTAGTGCCTCTGCGGGAATCCATCAATGTAGTGGTGGGAAATGACTCCAAGTGTCCAACTGAAGGAACTGGAACCATCTCTTTTATCACTTCTCCAGGTGTTGAGAAAAAGTTATCCGATGTTCTCTATGTACCTACACTCAAAAGAAATTTTTTATCAGTTTCTGCAATAACAGATCGTGGACTCGAAGTTCACTTCAATAAGAGTAGTGCGGAAATCATGGATTCATCAGGTAATGTTGTAGGTAAAGGCATACGACGGGATAACTTGTATGAGTTAAGTGCTTTAACTGCTACAGAAGATAAAGATGTAAGTAGGTTATGGCACCAACGATTTGGGCATCTCGGATTTGCAGTTTTGAAGGAAATGCAACGAACAAGGATGGTTGCTCATTTGCCTGCATTTTTAGAGTTGCAAGAACCTTGTGAAGCTTGTATGATGGGCAAGCAACAACGAAAGGCGTTTCCAAGAGAGACCAGCAATCGATCTCAAGCTCCTCTAGAGTTGGTACATGCTGATCTCTGCGGTAAAATGTCTACACCTGCTTTAGGAGGATCTTTCTACTTCTTGCTGTTAGTCGACGATTATAGTAGAAAGATGTGGGTTTATTTCATTCGAGAGAAGGCTGATGCTTTTGAAAAATTTAAAGCGTGGCATAAGTATGTAGAAAATGAATCAGGAAGGAAACTGAAGAAATTTAGAACAGATAGAGGAGGTGAATTCTTGTCAATAGAATTCAACAATTACTGTAAGGAGCATGGTGTGAAAAGGCAACTTACCACAGCTCATACACCTCAACAAAATGGCGTTGTTGAGCGCAGGAAAGGGACAGTAGTTGAAATGGCTCGTTGTATGTTAAAGGCTCAAGACATGCCTGATTCATTCTGGGCAGAAGCAGTCAATACAGCAGTCTACATCCTCAATCGAAGCTACACAAAAGCTCTGAAGGGGATGACTCCTCAAGAAGCATATTCTGGTAAAAAGCCTTCAGTTTTGCATTTCAGAATTTTTGGTTGTTTCTGTTATGCACATATTCCTGATTCAACAAGATCAAAGTTGGATTCAAAAAGCAAAAAGTGTGTCTTCCTAGGATATAGTGAAGAGTCTAAAGCATACAGGTTATGGGATCCTGAGGCAAGGAAGATTTTTGTCAGCCGAGATGTGGTGTTTGATGAACGACCACACTTAGTAGAAGATAAAGGTAAATATACTATCTCATCAAACGGAGAAATATCTCACCTTGTGCCTATCAAAAGACAGGTTAAAGTTGAGGAGGAGGAAACATCTGATGGAGAAATTTCCTCAATAAAAAGCCAACCAGTTGTAGCTACACAGCATAAGCCACTACCGAAGTGGGCACAACAGCTCTTTGATGATCACAATCCACATGTAGATGTACCAGAATCATCATCGGATGGATTACGAAGATCAAAGAGAATAGAGGAGCAAAGAAGAGCCTCAGAACACATTGTTAACATGGCTCTAATGGCAGATATCATGGGTTCGATAAAGGAACCTACCACCATTGAAGAAGCCATTGATGATCTAGGTTGGAGAGCAGCAATGCAGTCTGAGTATGATAGTATACTCAAAAATGATACATGGGATCTAGTCGACTTGCCGCCAAAGAAGAAGGTAATAGGTACTAAATGGATTTGGAAAGCTAAGTACAAAGCTGATGGAACATTAGAAAAGTATAAGGCACCATTAGTTGCACAGGGTTTTTCACAGATTGAAGGATTTGATGTTCAAGAAACTTTTGCACCAACAGCACGCATGACAACTATTCGGACGGTACTTGCAGTAGCTGCACAAAAGTCCTGGCCTATTTTCCAGATGGATGTCAAATCTGCATTTTTGAATGGTCACCTCAAGGAGGAGGTATATGTATCTCAACCACCAGGTTTTGAGGTGCCCAATTCAGAAAATAAAGTTTGCAGGTTGAAGAAAGCTTTGTATGCACTTAAGCAAGCTCCACGGGCTTGGTACCAACGAATAGATCATTTTTTCAAAAATATGGGTTTTGAAAGAAGTACTTCTGATGCTAACTTGTATGTAACGAAAAGGGATAGCAAGCTAGTTGTTGTCATTGTATATGTAGATGATTTGATCATTACAGGAGATCATAAGGAACTCATCAATCAAACTCAGATCAGCTTGGGAACTGAGTTTGAAATGACAAACTTAGGTCTACTCCATTTTTGTCTGGGAATTGAAGTATGGCAAAGGAAGGATGGCATTTTCATCTCACAACAAAAATATTCCAAAGAAATTCTCAAGGCATTTGGAATGATGGACTGCAAACCAACTAGCACACCTATGGAGGTAAATCATAAGCTATCTATGGATGATAACATGCCTGATGTAGATGCTAAGAAGTATAGGAAGCTCGTTGGAAGTCTTATTTTTCTGTGCAACACTAGACCAGACATTTGCTATGTTGTTGGAGTGTTAAGCAGGTTTTCCAACAAACCTAAGGAGAGTCACTGGAATGCTGGAATGCGAATTCTAAGGTACATTGCAGGAACCTTGGATTTTGGTATTTTGTATACCACAGGTGATACACTCCAAGGATATTGTGATTCGGATTGGGCTGGAGATTGTGATTCTAGAAAATCAGTTTCTGGATATTGTTTCTCACTTGGTTCAGGAATATTTTCTTGGGTAAGTAGGAAGCAACCAACTCTCGCACTCTCCTCCACTGAAGCAGAGTACAAAGCAGCTTGTTTTGCTTCTTGTGAGGCAGTTTGGTTAAGGAGAATTCTTGCAGATCTAGGCTTTCCATCAAATATGCCAATTGTACTCAAGTGTGATAATCAAAGTTGTATGGCTATTGCAAAGAACCTAGTATTTCATGCTCGCACCAAGCACATAGAAGTACAGTACCATTACATTCGTGAGCTAATTGAAGATGAAATTGTGGAGCTAGAATATTGCCCAACAGAGGCAAATTGTGCTGACATTTTCACTAAAGCACTTGGAAGAGAGCAGCTCAACAAGCATCTTCAACAGATGGGCATAGGACCAAGACCTACTTGATTTATCATCGGTAAACATTGAGGGGGGGTGTTAGTATATGATCAATGTCTACCCCTCATGATTGTATGCACATTTTGTAAGGCCCCCTTTATGAGGAGAAGCCAAGCGTGCATTACCCAATTGATGGGAATCCCAACTTGCATGTTGGATGAAGGTCATATTGGACCATGTAAGGTATTATAAGGAAAGGGAGTTACCAGGGTCCCCAATTGTGGGGTCCGGGGCAGCGGTGAGCAGCCCCGGCTGGGGGGTCCAAGGGGGCCAACGGGCCCCCTGGTGGGGGTCCGGGGGCAGCGCCCCCGGCGTGACGGTAAAGGGAATATTCCATGGAATATTCCCTATCAGAGTCAGAAATCATTTATATTTGTTAGGACGGTTCAACCAGTCTAAGCCGTGTATGGCAATTACGCGGGCGGTGGCTGCCCACGCTCTACTGCCCATGTATAGCCGTCCATGGCAGACCACCCATGATCCTATATATACATGACTTCTGCACTACCTAAGACACTGAGTTGAGCCAGCATACCTCTACCTTGTATCTCCCTATCTAGAGTTGTCTAGGTCACCATTTAAGCTCTACCTTGAGAGCGCACAGGTGGACAACACCATCATCTTTGTACTTGCTGCTAGTAGAAAATTGTTGAGATTCTCCTATATCTGTTATCTTCTCTGCTATTGCTCCTGTGTTATATTGCGTAACTATTGTCTTACAGAGAACACTAATCACTTAAGTCCCTCTTGAAATGATCTCATAATCGAGCTCTTCTAATCTCTCTTGTCCATGAGTCTTTTTGATCCTCTTTTATAATCTAAGTTGGAGCCAATCATTGAATTCAAATTCAAATGCTCACCTACAAGTAAGTCCTAAACTATAGGATTTATTATCTCATCAAGTAACTTGAGATTTGATTCCATCTAACTCCTAGTGGAATTAGTGCATCTAACATATGCACTTTTACATGGGTAAAAGTAATTGATTTTACAAGGGAGTGATTATATGTGGTTATATGGAGTTCAAGCTAATTATCCAAGTATGTGGGATTGGATTCTCTTGCACCAATATTGTTGATATATTTAGCTATTGATGTGTGTGAACACTCTAGGACCCCCGATGCACTTTTTTTCCTCTTAAGGAGGTTTTTCCCCCCGGCTTGTATATATGCCTATTGCCCTAATGGGCTATTTATCTTTGTACATTCTAGTGGTAATACATTCAGTATTGTGTGTTGTGCTCCAAGCTTCTTCTTCTTCCTTGTGTTGTTCGCATGCTTCCATAGACGTCTAACTCCAACAATTGGTATCAGAGCAGGTTGTTGCTTCATCTAGGGCACTGTCTACACCTCTCCGATTGTAGTCTCAAAATCAGATGAAATTTGGTAAGCATACTCAAGGCGTTTCAGAGATCAAAATAGCCCCACTATGTGGTGCCGAAATCATGATCTAAGCTTGTTTTGGCCTCCAAATGCACTATCACAGTGTGTGTGCAGGCTATTTTGTTTTTTTGTGCCAAAGGTATATACAAGTTTTGGTTCGCCAGTATAAGCCTCTCAAATTCTGCTACAATTTTAGCAGAATTTGTCTCGACAGTTCTGTTCAACGTTTTGAGATACAATCAATTTTTTGCATCAAGCTATTTTGGTCACGGACCATGGCTGAAAGTAGTGATGTATTCCGTATGTTGGTTGTTGAGGATAAGTTGGATGGTACCATCTACCTATTGTGGGCTTATATGATGAGTCATGTCTTGGTTTCAAGAGGACTGTGGAATATTGTGCAGGGTGTTGAAAGACGTCCTGTTACACCTGCGAATACAGGTACTGCAAAGATGATGATATTCTACAGATTCTTGTTCGTGTTGTTGTTTCTATTGCACCTATTGTACAACAAATTCATTGGGATGGGAGAGATGCTCAGGCACATGCATTGATAGCTTTGTTTGTCAAACGTGCTATTATTCCTCACATTTGCTCCTTTAGGATAGCTAAGGATGCTTGGGATACACTTACCACATTGTACAAGGCTAAGAATGAGGCTCATGTTTCTTACCTCCGAAAGCGATTGGAGAGTGATCACATGAATGACAGGGACTCTATGGACAATTTTCTCATAAAGATCAAGGATTTCAAAGAACAGTTGATTTCTACTGATGAAGTTATAACAGATAGCTCACTTGTGCAGATCGTTTTGAATGATCTTCCTGACTCATATCAGATTTTTTCTTATAATCTTCATTTGGTGATGAAGGGCAATCCAAATGCCTTGTCATTTGAGGAGTTAGTCTCTGTTTTGTTGCAAGAAGACCAGTCTAGGCAGAACAGGTCTATTATGCATGTTGCAAATTTGAAGAAGGAAGACAAAGATGTGAAGAAATCAGAAAGTAGAAATTGTTTTGCAAATACTATAAAGCAAATGATCATGTCATCAAGAGCTTTCCAAAACTCGCTACTAAAGAGGCAAAGAAGAAAGAGGCCGGAATGGTCGTTGTAGAGGCCTGTACACCGAAAATAGAGTCTGCTAATCTTGTATAGGAAGAAGAATGCATGTTTACTACTGTTTGTAGTTTTGACCCATCTTCTCATGAGCAGTGCATGTCTGCAGTAGACTCAGATGTTTGGTACTTTGATAGTGGGGTGATTAAACATATTACCTCGTAGCCTAGTTTATTCTCTTCACTTGAGCCTACCCCTATAGGGAATACTATTATATGCGCCAACAACTCCTCCTATCTTGTTATGCGATTTGGTAAGATCATTTTGACTAGTGTTGATGGTGGTTCTTTCACTTTGTCAAATGCTTTGTTTGTGCCAGGGATCAAGATAAATCTGTTATCCGTTTCTGCATTAGCAAAGATTAGCTTGGTTGTGAAATTTGTTGATGACAGAGGTACAGTTCATGATCTATCAAATGGTGATGTCATTATTGTTTCTGGCATTTTATGATGTGGGTTGTATAAGCTCATAGACTACGAAAGATCTGCAAATGATTTGGCATGTGTAGTACATGATTCTTAGGCTATATCAGATGCAAAGCTTTAGCATGCACGCTTTGGTCATCTAAATTTTGCTAGTTTGCTATGCCTACAGAAATCTAAAATGGTGTCCTCTTTGCCCAAACTTGAGGCACCTGAAAAACATGTTTGTGAAGGCTGTATTTTGGGCAAAATGCAGGGTTCTTTCTTTCCAAAAGATGGTTCAGTTTGGGCTACTTAGAAATTGTAGCTTGTACATAGTGATGTGTGTGGTCCTATGTAGACACCTTATTTTGGGAACATTCTTTACTTCGTGACTTTCATCGATGATTTTTCCAAGCATGCATGGGTATATCCATTGAAGGCAAAGTCTGAAGTGTTTATGTGCTTCAAATAGTTTCTAGTTTTGGCTAAAAATCTATCAGCATATAAAATGGGCACCCTCCCTTCTAATCGAGGGGGGGAATATATGTCTTCTCATTTTAATGCATTTCTGGCTGAACATGGGATAAAACATCATGTAGAGTGTTGTATACATCTCAACAAAATGGAGTTGCTGAACAAAAGAAGAGGTCACTCATGGAGATGGTGAGCTGTATGGTCAAGAGTCAAGCTTTACCACATAGTTTCTAGCTTGAGGCTGTCATGTGCGCAGCATATGTACTTAACAGGTGTCCCACCAAAGTGCTGCAGTCTATTACTCCATATGAGGCTTGGCATGGTCGCAAGCCATCACAGACTAAACGCATTCTAGCCATTGCTTTGGTGTACTAAGGAGACATCTATTAGCTCCAAAAACATGTAAGATACTTTCCTGCCTCTTTTTACAGGTGGACAATCTAGTGCTAGTCCTAATGAGACAACTTCTCAACCTTTGCAGATCCTATTCACCCATTGCTTTGGTGTACTAAGGAGACATCTATTAGCTCCAAAAACATGTAAGATACTTTCCTGCCTCTTTTTACAGGTGGACAATCTAGTGCTAGTCCTAATGAGACAACTTCTCAACCTTTGCAGATTTCATGTAATGATGTAGATCATCCCATTTCTGATGTAGATTTACATGATGCACTTGTTGAGAGAGATGATATTGAGCAGGCAAAAACTATGCCAAAATGGCTGGTGTAGACTTTGTGTGACATCAAATCATATCATACTCGATCAGGCTCTCATAGTGCCTCTTTTGCATCAGATTGCTATGCTATGGCTATGTCTAGTCTCTGTGATGAGAATGAGCCTGTTTCATTTGAAGACACATCAAAAAATGGATGGCTGCTATGCAATCTAAATATGATGCTATAATGAAGAATGGAACCTGGACTTTATGTGACTTGCCGGTATACAAGCTGAAGTGTAAACGTGATAGAACAGTTGATAGGTATAAGGCTACGCTTGTTGCAAAGGGTTATGCATAGGAAAGAGGCATTGATTTTGATGAAACCTTTGCTCCTACTTGCCGAACGACTACTGTTCATAGCATTTGTGCACTTGCAGTGTATCATGCTTGGGATGTACATCAGTTGGACATTAAAACAACATTATTGAATGGTGACTTGCATGAAGAAGTGTATGTTTTTCAGCCCCATGGCTTTGTGCAGAAAGGGCATGGAAACAAGGTGTGCAAGTTAAAGAAGGCATTATTTGGTTTAAAGCAAGCACCACGTGCTTGGTATGAAAAGATACATGCCTATCTGGTTGCACATGGTTTTGAGAACAATCCAATTGAAAGCACCTTATATGTTGAGTATGCTAATGATGTGCTTCTGATCATTGTGGTATATATTGATGAAAAACTGCTCACTGTTCCTCATGACACACATGTTGTTGATTTTAAGGATGATTTGCATGCCTCAATTGAGATGTCTGATTTGGGGCATTCGCATCACTATTTGGGCATTCACTTTATGCAAGTTGATGGTGGAATGGATGTGTGTCAAATGAAATATATCGACACATTAATGTAGGGTTTTGGCTTTGAAGATTGTAAGCCTATTGCCACTCCTATGGAGATAGGTTTACGATTGAGTCTTCATGATGCTAGAGATGCATTTTGATGTTGTTCTCTATCAACAAGCTGTTGGATGCTTGATTTACTTATGCATTACGCAGCCAGATATTCAGTTTTCTATCTCATAGATGAGCAGGTTTATCCATTGACTAGGTGTGAAGCATTGGCTGGTGGTTATACACATCTTTCCCCACTTGAGTGGTAACCAGCTACTTGGATTGTTTTATCCCAAGGATGGATCACTACCGCCAGATTTGCATGCTTTTTCTGATAGTGATTGGGTTGGTTGCTATGATACTCATGTGTCCACTAGTGGTTTTTGCTTCATGCTTGGTAGCTCATGTATATCTTGGTTGAGCAAGAAGCAGCCTACTATGGCCACTTCTAGTTCTGAGGGTGAGTATAGGGCAGTTTTGACAAGGACTATTGAGTGTGTGTGGCTCAAAAGACTTATGGCTAATTTGGGTGTTGGTCACTCTTCTGTCACCACCATCTTCACTGAGAGTCAGAGCGCATTGGCAGTTGCGAGGAACCCTATGTTTCATGCTCGCACTAAGCACATTGAGGTGCATTATCACTATGTGAGGGAGAGGTTCTCTACTGGGGATACCAACTTGGCAGATGTTCCCACGCAAGAGAACATTGTAGACCTTTTTTAGGAAGGATCTGCCTATGGAGAAGTTTGAAGCTTTCCGCAAAGCTTTGGGCTTACTTCCTTTTGTGGATTGATTCCACATAGCTTGGCACTTCCTTATACATGAGTGCCAGTTCCTTGTTCACCACATCACTCCGAGGGGCGATTTGTTGATATATTTACGTAATGATGTGTGTTAACACTCTAGGATCACCGAGGTAAATTTTTCCCTCTTTAGGAGATTTTTTCCCTTGGCTTGTATATACGCCTATTGCCCTAATGGGTTATTTATCTTTGTAGTGGTAATACATTCAGTATTGTGTGTTGTGCTTCAAGCTTCTTCTTCTTCCTTGTGCTCTTTGCATGCTTGTGGAAACGTCTTACTCCAACAAATAGCTCCCCCTCAAGCCTAGCATGCTTGGTCTTCATTTCACCTTGATCTCCTGCAAACCAAACATCATCTTGACCCAGCTCATCTTAGTTTCAATTAAAGACTTTGTGAGTATATCTGCACATTGCAAGCGAGTTGATACATAGGACAACTGAATGTCCTTGCTAAGTAATTTCTTTCTTACATAATAATAGTGCACTTCAATGTGCTTAGTCCTTGCATGATATATAGGACTAGCAGCCAAATGAAGTGAACTAGTGTTGTCTCCAAAAACCATTGGAGTGTAAGAATGTTATCCCAAATATGTGTAGAGTTATTTGAGCCACAAAGCCTCTTGTGTTGCATTTGCTAAGCCTCTATGTTCTGCCTTTGTAGATGATAATGCCACAATTGGTTACTTCTTTGATGACCATGATATTAGCTTTGAACCTACAAAAGACAAGTATCCTGAGGTGCTCCTCCTATCATCCTTGGAGCGAGCCAAATCTGCATTAGAATACATCTTTATGTCCAAATCAGAAGTGAATGGGTAAAACAACCCTTCATTTATGGTACCCTTTAGATATTTTAGGATCCTCTTGGAAGCTTCCAAGTGAGGTTTTCTTGATGTATGCATAAATTGGCTTAATGTACTCACTCCATAACATATGTCCACCCTTGTTAGGGTTGCATAATTGAGACTCCCAACAATCTTTTGGTAACCTATAATATCTTCAAGAAGTTCTCCCTCATGAGAACTAAACTTGTGATTGAGTTCCATGGGTGTATCTGCAATTTTAGTGTTTTCCATCTTGAATTTTATCAACATATCATGAAAGTACTTCCTCTAAGTAATAAACACACAAGAATCTGTGTATACAAGTTCTAATCCAAGAAAGTATGCTAACAAACCAAGATCACTGATTTAAAACTCTTCCATCATTTGAGCTTTAACCTGCTTGATGCCATTAGCATCATTCCTTGTAATTTCCACATATAAAAATAAGTAAATAACTCTTGAGTTGGTCTTCTTTATGAATAAAGAAGAATTTTCTTTGCTAGCAACGAATCCTTGATCTTGCAAATATGTAACAAGCCAATGGTTCCAAGCTCTAGGAGCTTGCTTTAGACCATAGAGTGCCTTCCTTAGCTTGCATACATAACTTGGTTTGTCTTTATCTTCATACCCTGGTGGTTGAGCCATGTACACTTCTTCTCAGATCGATCCATTTAGGAATGCATTCTTAACATCTAGCTGATATAGGTTCTGATTCTTAAAAGCAGAAACACTTACCAGAACCCTAATTGTTGTCATCCTAGCCATAGGTGAAAATGTTTCTTCATAATCCACTCCATTGCTTTGAGCAAACCCCTTTGCCATTAGCCTTGCTTTGCACCTATTTATAGAACCATCTGAATTTGTCTTGACTTTATATATCCACCTGGATCTTATTGTTGGCGAAAACTTCGGCTCTAACGCCTACTGTTGCGGAAATACTTTCGCCCTGAAGGTGAGTTTCGCGACAAAGCTTGAACTCTGTCAGGCCTGCGGAAATTGCCGCGCCGTGATAGGATGCTAAACTAGAGTGATTTAGAACACCTCTGTAATCAACAGTAGCTTAGCCTAAATAACGTCGCTTTAACTATGTTATTCTGCGACTCAGGTTCCACTAGAACTTCACCAGACTGTCGCTTGGACGTCACCGAAATCTTACCGGAACTTCACCGTAATAAACTTAGTTCTACTCGTAATTGCTTCAGATGAACTTATGTGAAGTATGGAAGTAGTGTGTGAGCTTCCTTCACCGAATGAACTTCCTTCTGGAAACTTCACAGTTCTGAAGTGCTACCTTTCGGTTAACTTTTGTACTGTGTGTACATCTTCATTCCACCGGAAACTGTGATCAGCTTAAAGTAGAGGCGTCTAGCTACAAGATGAGCTATCTCTCATACAAAGCTTCGAACTCTGCTATGAGTTATACTTCGTTGTTCTACCGGAAAATCCTGATTTCTAAGAAACTGTAACTGACCGAGAATTACTGAAATATGTTTTACTGAGTAAACTGTTATTCACCTAAACATGCGTTTACAGAGAAGGTACTGAAGCACGTTTAGTAACGAGTCGTGATAGTTAACGATAAACTAAGCTTCCTACCGTAATACGAAATAACTTCAGATTCTTCACAAGTAAAGATTGCACGCAGACATCCACATGAACATGTGTTTTCGATTAGAGAAGATGTGTACAAGTAAGCTTGGCCTCTTCTTGCTCAAGTTACAGAAACTCTCCTCAGTTTCTTATTACCATCTCTCTTCAGATGAAAAGACCCGACACTTCAGGCTTGTGTTATTCATCTGTACATACGCGATCTATGGCGTCTTCTGAGAACTTCTAAATCTCTCTTCACTCATACGCGATCTATGGCGTCTTCTCTTAGTCTCTCGTTCTCCTCTGTGTATCATCTACGATTCTCTCTCCGTGTATATCTCGTCCGCGTTCTTCAAATCTTGCTGTATATATATACAATTTCTTTGGCGCTCCTCTGCCCTGTCATTCTTCAATTCGCGTTATGCGCCTTACGCACCCGCCGCGGTTAATTGCTCTGTTATGCGCACACCGCGCACTAACTTCGCATACTGTACACCTGTGCATAGATTTTCCGGAAGATTCTGTTTCTCTCTTGTTTGTTGCGTCAAATTCGTGAGTGTTTCCTTAACAGCTCCCCCTCAATCACTAATTTGACCTCTTCCGGTCTTTCATATATCTTTCTTTCTTTTATTCCTGCCATCTCTTTGAATTTGTTTGTTTTTGTTCCATCCAAGCTCTTTGTCAGAATATCTGCAATCTGATCTTTCGTAGGAGTGTAGACTATTTCTATCTCTTTCTCCATTACTTTTTCTCTTAGGAAATGGTACTGAATCTCTATGTGTTTTGTTCTTGCATGAAACACAGGATTCGTTGCAAGATACAGAGAGCTCATATTATCTCCATGTATGATCGGTATACTTTGATCTATACCCATGCTTTTAAGTAAAGTCTGCATCCATATTACTTCTTTTGATGCTTCTACCAGTCCTTTGTATTCTGCTTCTGTTGATGATAAAGCTACTGTGTGTTGTTTCTTCGAACACCAGCTTACCAGCTTATCTCCTAGGTATATCATATACCCGTGCGTTGATCTTCGGTCATCTTGACTTCCTGCCCAATCTGAGTCACTATATGCTCTGAGCTTTATATCTGACGTAAAAGGATAATATAATCCTTCCTTTATAGTTCTTTTGATATATCTGAGAACTCTTTGTCCTGCAACCCAATGTTGCTCTGTCGGACAATGCATAAACTGTGAGAGAACTCCCACCGGAAAACTGAGATCCGGTCTTGTTAGCGTAGCATATATTAAGCTTCCTACTAACGATTGATACTTCTTCATATCTTTAAACTCTGTACCACTATATTTACTGAGTTTATGGTTTACTTCAAGCGGTGTTGAAGCTTCTCTGCAATTTTCCATGTTGAACTTCTTCAGTAAGTTCAGGAGATACCTCTCTTGTGTGACATATACATCATGATCTGTATATGTGATTTCCATTCCTAGAAAGTATGATAATTTTCCTAGGTCACTGATCTTGAATTCCTTTTCTAGCAGTTTCTTTACCTCTGTGATTCCTGCATCTGAGGTTCCTGTAATTATTATGTCATCTACATAGATACAAATGTAGATCATTCCTTCTTCTGTTCTTTTGATGAGTAGACTTGCATCTGCCTTCGAACTTTGGTATCCAAGTTCGTTCAGGTACTTCACGAGTCTGTAGTTCCAAGCTCTTGGAGCTTGCTTCAGTCCATAAAGAGCTTTTCTTAACCTGCAAACAAAGGTTGGGTATCTGGAACTTATAAACCCTTCCGGTTGTTCCATATATACTTCATCTGATATATATCCATTCAGGAATGCATTCTTTATATCTAGCTGACTTAGCTTCCATCCTTTTGATGCTGCTATAGCAATCACTGTTCTTATGGTTGACATCTTTGCCACCGGACTGAACGTCTCGTCATAGTCTATGCCATGCGTCTGAGCATAGCCCTTGATAACCAGTCTCGCTTTATGTCTGGCTATCCTTCCATCTGCAAGTTTCTTAACTTTGAACACCCATTTATTTCCAATTACTTTCTTACCGTTCGGTTTAGGAACAAGCTCCCATGTCTTGTTCTCTTCCAGTGCGGTGAATTCTTCTTTCATTGCTTCTTGCCATTGCTTCTTGCCTTTAGCTTCGTCATAGCTCTGAGGTTCCTCCTCTTCTTTAACCATATATGCATAATCTTGTTGAGTTATATATGATGTATCATACGAGTATCTTTCCGGTTGTCTTCTTACTCTGTTTGACCTTCTTAGCTCATATTCTTCGTGTGTGTCTGAGTACCCGTCTTCATCTTCGTTCCTTATACCTGTTCCGGTCCTGGACGTACTTGCCTCTTCATCTTTGTTTACCTGAACAATTGATTTTCCTTTCTCTCTTCTTTTTATCTCTTCTTCAAATTCTTCAGCTGTATGACTCTGATCTGCATACCAGCTTTTCTGTTCATCAAATGTTACATCCCTGGAAACAGTAAAATGTTTGGTTAGAGGGCTCCATAACCTGTAACCCATCTGTTTCTCATCATATCCGACGAATACATATTTCTCTGCTTTTGGTTCAAGCTTATGTCTCAGTTGAGACGGTACATAAGCATACGCTACTGATCCAAACACTTTGCAGTGATCAAGTGTTGGCTTCTTTCCCCACCAAGCTTCATAAGGGGTCATTCCTTCTAACGCTGTACATGGTAACCTGTTTACCAAGTATGTAGCTGTATTTACAGCTTCAGCCCAAAGATAATCCGGGCAATTCTTTTCTTTTAGCATAGCTCGTGCAAACTCGACTAGAGTTCGGTTTCTCCTTTCTGCTACACCATTCTGTTGTGGTGTATACCTGCAGGTTATTTCTCTCTTAATACCTGCATTCCAAAGATAGTCATTGAATTCTCGGGAGAAGTATTCTCCCCTCCCATCAGACCTCAGTCTTTTAAGTTTTCGTCCGGTGAGTCTTTCAGCATATGCATGAAAATGCCTGAAAGCTCCAAACACTTCTGACTTTTCCTTCAAAACATAAAGAGTTATCCACCTTGTTGCGTCATCAATGAATAAAACATAGTACCTTGATCCGCTGATTGATCCTTCTTTCGTTGGTCCCCATACATCTGTATGTATGAGTTCTAGCACGCCATCATGTTTGAATCCTTTCTTCTGGAAAGGTAACCTGTGGGCTTTTCCCATTTGACAGGCTTCGCATTTGTGAATCATATGTTGGTTCTGTACGTTCGGTAATCCCAGTACAGACTGGTTCGCTATCATAGCTTTAATTCCTTTTTCGTGAAAGTGACCTAATCTCTTGTGCCAGAGATCAAGTTATGTAATTACCTTTTCATTATGTGTGAGCAGCGCTTGGCCAATGTTCCCTTGTACTCTTAAGGTAAAGAGTCTGCCTTCTTTCTTACCAGAAACGATCTGATAATATCCGTTCTTGGGATCTTCTACAAATACTCCTTTGTTTGTAAATCTGACCTGAAAACCTTTTTCGACTATCTGTCCCACACTGATCAGATTTTTCGGTATTATTGGAACATACAAAACATTGGTTAGCAAATCTGCTCCACTCTTGCATTTCACTTTTCCGATTGATTGTACTTTGTGTCTTGTATTGTCACCTGTTTGAACAGTGTGACTAGAACTACCTTTCTCTAGTTCTGACATTAGTTCTATATTTCCTGACAAATGATTAGAGCATCCAGAATCAATGTAAAATACCTTTAGGTCTTCATTTTCTGATGTGCTGATTGAGTTCATCATCAATGATGTATGACTTTCATTCTGTGTGTCATTTGCGTAGTTGTTGTAGGTGGTGTTGTAGGATTGGCTCTGTCCCCAACTTCTTACTCCACCTCTATCGTAGCCTCCTCTTTGGCTTTGTCTTCCTCTTTGGAAGTTACTTTGATTTCTTCCGCTACTGCCTCTGCTATTGTTGTTTTGAATTTGATTTGATCCTTGTTGATTGTGCCAACAATCATGCGCCAGATGGTTACTTAGTCCACAAATCCAGCAAGCTTTCTTGGTGGTATTCTGGCGGCTTCTTCCTCTTGCTCTTCCTCTGCCAGTGCCTTTACCTCTTGCGTAATAGGCCTGAGAACTCGACTCTTCTTCGTCTTTTGACTTACCCTTTTCTTTCTTCTTGTTCTTCATATACATTGCTGAGCTATGTCCTTTGTCTGCGTCTCCTTTCAGGTCTTGCTCATATGTGAGCATCAAACCAAGCAACTGATTTAACTCTGGTACAAAATGATTTAGGGAGAGTTCAGTTGATAGTACGAAAGGTTTCCACCTTTCATCTCCTCTCAACCCTGTGAGCACTTGCGCTATCAATCTATGATCTTCGACTTCTTCATTTATGGATCCAAGACTATCTGCTAGATCCTTCATTTTAGTGACGTAGTCACTGATGCTTTGACTCGGCTTCTTTTTGAACGTTGTGAACTCGGACCATAGGCTGGCTTTCCTAGCTTTCGTAGTATTCTGGAAGTGATCTTCCAATGCGCTCCATATGTCCTCTGCTTTCTCCAGACCTCTAATGTGCGGTAGTAGATGATCTGACACAGTGTTGTAGATGTAGGCTCTTGCCGTTGCATCTTTCTTCTGCCATAGCTTTAGGGCGTCTAGTTCTTCTTTTTCCGGTTGACTATCATCTTCGAAAGTGGGTTTCTTTTCTTCTCCGGTCACGTACGTCATTAAGTCCTTACTCATAAGTAAGGCTTCCATGCGCATTACCCATGCAGGATAATTATCTCTGTCCAGTTTATCAATTTGGACATGATCTGCCATGATCTTCTTCCTCTCGTGGAATGATCCGCCTCTTATACCGATTCTTGGGAAAACTAACCTGCTCTAATACCAATTGTTGGCGAAAACTTCGGCTCTAACGCCTACTGTTGCGGAAATACTTTCGCCCTGAAGGTGAGTTTCGCGACAAAGCTTGAACTCTGTCAGGCCTGCGGAAATTGCCACGCCACCGTGATAGGATGCTAAACTAGAGTGATTTAGAACACCTCTGTAATCAACAGTAGCTTAGCCTAAATAACGTCGCTTTAACTATGTTATTCTGCAACTCAGGTTCCACTAGAACTTCACCAGACTGTCGCTTGGACGTCACCGAAATCTTACCGGAACTTCACCGTAATAAACTTAGTTCTGCTCGTAATTGCTTCAGATGAACTTATGTGAAGTAAGGAAGTAGTGTGTGAGCTTCCTTCACCGAATGAACTTCCTTATGGAAACTTCACAGTTCTGAAGTGCTACTTTTCGGTTAACTTTTGTACTGTGTGTACATCTTCATTCCACCGGAAACTGTGATCAGCTTAAAGTAGAGGCGTCTAGCTACAAGATGAGCTATCTCTCATACAAAGCTTCGAACTCTGCTATGAGTTATACTTCGTTGTTCTACCGGAAAATCCTGATTTCTGAGAAACTGTAACTGACCGAGAATTACTGAAATATGTTTTACTGAGTAAACTGTTATTCACCTAAACATGCGTTTACAGAGAAGGTACTGAAGCATGTTTAGTAACGAGTCGTGATAGTTAACGATAAACTAAGCTTCCTACCGTAATACGAAATAACTTCAGATTCTTCACAAGTAAAGATTGCACGCAGACATCCACATGAACATGTGTTTTTGATTAGAGAAGATGTGTACAAGTAAGCTTGGCCTCTTCTTGCTCAAGTTACAGAAACTCTCCTACAATAAGTAGTTTCTTATTACCATCTCTCTTCAGATGAAAAGACCCGACACTTCAGGCTTGTGTTATTCATCTGTACATACGCGATCTATGGCGTCTTCTGAGAACTTCTAAATCTCTCTTCACTCATACGCGATCTATGGCGTCTTCTCTTAGTCTCTCGTTCTCCTCTGTGTATCATCTACGATTCTCTCTCCGTGTATATCTCGTCCGCGTTCTTCAAATCTTGCTGTATATATATACAATTTCTTTGGCGCTCCTCTGCCCTGTCATTCTTCAATTCGTGTTATGCGCCTTACGCACCCGCCGTGGTTAATTGCTCTGTTATGCGCACACCGTGCACTAACTTCGCATACTGTACACCTGTGCATAGATTTTCCGGAAGATTCTGTTTCTCTCTTGTTTGTTGCGTCAAATTCGTGAGTGTTTCCTTAACACTTATTATCTTCATGCTTGGCTTCTTGGGAACCAAATCCCAAGTATTGTTTTCCTGAAGTGCTTCAACTTCTTCCTCCATGGTTTCTCTCCATTATTTTTTCTCATTAGCTTCTTCAAATGAAGAAGATTCTTCTATCAAAAAGTCTTTAGTGATGTACATAGAATGCTTGGTGACTAATGATGTGGCATAGCCATACCTTATGGGTTTTTACTCTCCCTTTGAGATCTTCTGAGTGCTTGGTTGGAGGACTCTGGAATGTCTTCCAATTGCTTGAACTTGGTCTTGCCTTTTGAATTCCAAGCCTTGAAGTCAATTTGTTCTTCATCCTCTGAATTGACATCTTCTGGTATTTGTTAATCTTCTTGAGTGAGAGTTGGAAAATCACTTTCCAAATCATAAGCTAACTTGATCTTCCTACAATCATCTTCAAACCATGAATTTTTTTCATCAAACACTACATCCTGAGTAACTCTAAAACCTTTGTTAATGGGATTGTATAACCTATATCCCTTCTCCTTTTGGTCATAGCCAATGAATATGCACTTTTCAGGTTTTGGATCAAGCTTCTCTCTAATGTGTGAGGGAATATGTGCATAAGCAATTTTACAATGGTCCAATGATGGTCTCCTATCATTCCATGCATCATATGGTGTCATTCCAGCCAAGGATTTGGATGGGAGTCTATTAATCAAGTATGTGGTTGTGGAAACAGCCTCTGCCCATAGGTAATTTGGTAGTTTCTTTTCATTCAACATTGATCTTGGAGCCTCTACTATTAGTCTATTTCTCCTCTCTGCTACCCCATTTAATTTTGGAGTGTATATTCTTGTTGTGACCTCTCTCTTTATACTTTTTTCCTATAAACCAATGCCAAATACTTTTTGAAACAAATAAATACTTCATCAGTATGCTTCATGCAGTAAAGAATAGTCTATCTATTGTAATCATCTATAAATCAAACATAGTACCTTGAACTTGAGCTTGATGGCTCTCTGCAAGGGCCCCACACATTAGGGTGCACAAGTTCCAAGTAGTCTTCACACATGTATCCTTTTCTATTTAATGGTAGCCTATGAGCTTTGCCAAATTGGCATGCTCCCCATTTGTATATCATGTGTTTCTTGGACACATTTGGAATGCCAAGCACACTCTAATCCCTGCATATTTGCTTTAGTGTCCTTTCACCTATATGACCTAGCCTTTTATGCCATATCTCTAGTTCAGATAGGGTTTGATCCTTGTAATTGAAGAGTGCAATATTTTTGGTATGTTCAACTTCAAATATAAAGATTCTATCAGATTTCTCGCCTTTTGCAATCCTCTTGAAGCCTTGTTGAGGGTCTTCCACATATGCTCCATGCCTTGTGAATCTGACCTGTACGCCTTTCTCAAAAGACCAACACTGATTAAGTTTTTTGTTATGGTTGGCACATATAAAACCTTACTTAAGAGGTTATATTTCCAATTTTCTTAATAGAGTGTCTAGTGTCATCCCTTGTCTGCACTTTATGCTTCCCTTTAGGTTCTTCAAGATCAGATAGCAAATGCTAAATTTCTAGCCACATGTTTGGAACAATAGAATCAATATAGAAAAGTGTTCATCATCTTTACCTTGCTTGGATGTCATGTTCATGACCAGTAATGAGTCGTGTTGGTCTTTTGTGTAGTTGTTATAATCTCTTCTACCTCTGAAGCCTCCTTGGTAGTTGTTGTAGCCTTGATTGTAGTTCTGATGATAATTACTTCCTCCATTGTTGAACCTAGCTTTGGATTGTTCATAGCTCCCTCTAAGGAAGGCTCTTCCTCTCTAATTCTTTTTGTTCTTGAAACATTCTTCAATGCTGTGATTGGTTAGGCCACAAATATTGCAAGGTGAGGTGTTGTAAGATCTCCCCCTGCCTTGCTTACCTTCTCTACCCCTTCCTCTAGTAGCTCTTCCTCTACTTGTGAAGTTCACTTGAGAGGTACTAGCCTCTTCTTCATTCTTTTTTCCTTTACCTTTATCTTTACTTCTATTTCTATCTGTATAGAGGGCATAAGATTTGTTACCTCTAGAGTTGTCTCCATTCTTATTGAGCTTTGTCTCAAGGGTGAAGGTTTGCCCCATCAAGGTGTTGAGGTCAGGAATTTGCATATCCATATAAAGGTCCATTGTTGTGGTGAAGGACTCCCACTTATCATCAACTTTGATACCATTTATGATCTACCTTACTATATGTTCTTCTTCTATCTCTTCTTCAATGCTTGCAATCTCATCAACCACATCCTTCATCTTAGTCACGTAGTCAGCTACACTTGGTTTGGTTGCTTTTTTAAGGTTTTAAACTCCATCCATAGTTGGTTCTTCCTAGCTCTTGTATTTGATGAGAAGTATGAAGAAATTACTTCCCAAGTCTCTTGGGAGGTCTTCCAATTCCTAATGTGAAGTTATAAGAAATCAGATATTAAGTTAGGTTGATAAGACCTGGCGAGAGCATCCTTTCCACACCATGTAGTCAACCTTTCTTGTTCTTCCCTTGTGGGTTGATGTTTGCTCTTGAATGTTGGCATTTCTTCATCTCCTGAGATGTACCCATATAAACTTCTTCCTTGGAGGTAGGCTTGCATCCTTAGTGACCATGCTGGGTAGTTGATTCTATCCAATTTGACAATGAATGATGGAAACACATCTCCCCTCTTGCTTGTTGTTGCATCTGATACCACTCTTCGAGGAGATGGTGGATAGTCTTCAGAGATGAAGTGATGTTGCAAAACCCTCCTTCACACCAGACAAGAACAAGTGGTGGAGAGTGTAGTAGGCCTCGTTAGCATCCTAATAATCACAAATAATCACTTATGTTCTTTGGAACATGATCCACTAATCAATGAGTTAAAACAGATCAGTAGAAAGTTGATCCAAGATCATACACTTGCTATTTTAGTCTCTCAACATGTTCAGTAGAATGAACAGTGCTCTCTATCTGCTAGAAATTAGACAAATTCCTTTTGGTGATATTTAACTAACTTAGATAGCTACCAATCATGAGTTATTTGAATAAAAAATATGGACCACACGTTGAGAATGATGCTTAGCTAGCTACTCAACTTGCCCGATATTTTTGGGGTGCTTCAGACTATAAACCAGAGAGTAATGATATGAAGAGATATCATGATTAAGTGAAGCAATAACAATGAATTTTTGTAGCTATGAAGTAAAACGTATGCTGATACTATAGCACTTTAAATCACATCAAATGATCAACCATGCACTGAGAACAAACTCTGAGAAGCTCACTGTTCTGAGATGGTCATAGTAGAGAAGTGAGGTAGAGATATGATCAATGTGTATGTATTAAATCACATAGTAATACAATGGCATTGTCAATATTGAATTGCACAATGTGAGGGTAGTGATGTGGATATGAGATGAGCACACTAATCACTTACATCCCTCTCAAGATGACTTCATAATGAGGCTCTTCTAATATCTCTTGTCCATGAGTCTTTTTTATCCTCTTTTACAGTTTAAGTTGGAGCCAATATTTGAGTTCAAATTCAAACGCTCACCTAAAAGTAAGTCATAAACTATAGGATTTATTCTCTCATCAAGTTAATGGAGCTTTGATTCCATCTAACTCCTCGTGGAATTAGTGCATCTAACATATGCACTTTTACATGGGTAAAAAAGTAATTGATTTTACAAGGAAATGATCATATCTGGTTATATGGAATTCATGCTAATTATCCAAATACGTAGGCGTGGATTCTCTTGCACCAACAATTGCCCTTTCATCTAGCTTACCTTTTATTTGTGATGGTACATGAACATAAGCTAAACAACCAAACACCTTGTAATGTCCAAGAATAGGTTTTCTTCCTTACGATGCTTCATAAGGAGTCACATGTTGAAGTAATTTGGATGGTAGTCTATTGATAAGGTACAAAACAGTTGAAATAGCCTCTAGCCATAGATAATGTGGCAACCTCTTCTCTTCAAGCATTGTTCTAGCTGATGAAACCAAT
Source organism: Ceratopteris richardii (assembly GCA_020310875.1). Taxonomy (NCBI): domain Eukaryota; kingdom Viridiplantae; phylum Streptophyta; class Polypodiopsida; order Polypodiales; family Pteridaceae; genus Ceratopteris; species Ceratopteris richardii. The sequence goes on from CM035424.1 coordinate 5,740,137, forward strand.
GTCTTATTTCTTCTCTCTACAAATCCATTGAGTTGAGGAGAGTACCTGGTAGTCACTTCCCTTTTGATACCTTTATCTTGCAAGAACTCATCAAAATCTTTTGATAAGTATTCTCCCCCTCCATTAGATCTAATCTTCTTGAGTGATCTATCAATATGGTCCTCCACATGTGCTAGATACTTTTTGACGCAATCAAAAACTTCATTCTTATAAAGAATAGTCCATCTACTATGGTCATCAATAAATGAGACATAATACCTTGATCCTGCCAATGAAGATTATTGTCTTGGCCCCCATACATCTGTATATACTAAGTCCAATAAGTTGTTGTGGATGTAGCCTTTGTGGTTGAATGCTTGTCTTTGTGCCTTCTAAATATGACATGCATCAAATCCGCTTATCATGCATTGCTTTGATCTGTTTGGTAATCAAAGAACACTTTGATTCCTATATATGTCCTTCAAGGTTCTTTCACTCACATGAGTAGCCTCTTATGGCACACATAAAGCTCACTTAGGGTTTGAGACCCAAAGTTGAATAGAGCTATGCTTTTGGTTTCTCCTACTTCAAAAGTAAAGAGCCTACCATGCTTCTCACCTCAATGGCTATCTTCGTGAAGCCTTGACATGGATCTTCCACAAAAGCTCCATGTTGGGTGAATCTGACTTGCAAGCCTTTCTCAATTATCTGGCCTACACTTATTATGCTTTTTGTAATAGGAGGAACATAGAGTACTTGCTCAGAATATTTTTCCTACCATTGGAAGCTTTGAAATTACCAATAATCTTTACACTATGCTTTGTATAATCCCTTGTTTGAACTTCACATCTATGCTTTGGACTTTCCAAATCAGATAAGAGAGCTATGTTGCCTACAACATGATTTGAGCATCCTGAATCTATGTAGAATAAATGATCATCTTCTTTACATTTTTTGTGGCTTAGATTCATCAAGAGCAATGAGTCTTCATGTTGTTGATCTTCAAGATAATGTTTATAGTCACTTGTGTTATGGCCCCTATTGTTATTGTTGAAGTTGTGTCCACCTTTGCATCTATTGCTACCATATCCACTTCTTCCACTTCCTTTTTGGATCTTCCCATTGAACCAACATTTCTGAGTGGTATGGTTGGTCTTATCACACATGGTACAAGGTTGAACATTTTGACCTTTGTTCTTTTCATTCTTGGGTCCTTTCTTCTTCCCTTTCCACATGCTCTTGTCTACAAAGTTGAATTGGGAAGTCTCCTCTTCATCTTCTTCCTTCTTCTTGCCTTTTAGCTTCTTGTCTTTGTTATTTGCATATAGAGCATTAGTTCAATTACCATGATAGGAGCTACCTTCCTTTATGATATTTTTGGCCTCTGCATTGAGGAGTTGTCCAAAAAACATGTTGAAGTCTAGAGGTTTCACATCCATGATGAGATCATAGGCTGTTGGGAAAGGTCTCCATTGCTTGTCACCTTCGCTCCCGTTGAGAATTTTCCTAATGATGGCCTCTTCTTCAATCAACTTTTGAATGGATGCCAATTTATTAGCAACCTCCTTGAACTTTGTAACAAAATTAGTGGTGGGTTTTTTTGAAGTCTTCTTCTTCTGGTTGAATGCATTCCAAAGATGGTTGTTTCTTGCTTTTTTACTAGTAGAGATGAAAGTCTTTAGGGCATCCCAAGTCTCTTGAGATATCTGGTAATAAACTATCCAAGATAGAGTTGCGTATGTATGACCTTGCTTGAGCATCCCTTGCATACCAAAGTGTGAGCCTATTTGTTTCCTCTTTAGTAGGTTCTTTGGATATTGGAATAGGCATTGCTTCATCACCTCATTTTATCCCATATAGACTTCTTCCTTGCAAATAATCCTCCATTCTAATTTGCCAAGCAACATAAGTGTGTCTTTGAAGCTTCTCAATCATTGATGGAAAGCCATGTCCCATCTTGAAGTTTCTCTGATACCACTAAAAGAAGTTGGATAAGCTTGGGGAGGCTTGGAAATTTGACTCGTTCAAGTGGTGAAGCTGGTCCATCAAAACAGCATAGCACCAGCCCTAACTCTTTGGATATCTATTATAGGCATTGTACACTTGGGTATAGTATAGTAAAACCCAATAGGTACTTTGGAACATCAACAAGAAAAGTTGATGCAAAACGGATAACTTGAACCTTGAATAGCTCATAGAAACCTTCAAAAAATGGACTTAAGTTTTGAGTTTAAATACTGAGAGAAACTAGCACAGTAACAATTGTAAACATAACTCTTAACGGATTTTCATACATAGGGTTGGCTTGCTAAAATGCATAAAAGCCCTAATTTATAACAACTATAGAAGGTGCAATCACCTTAGCATTGAACTGGTGTCATCTCAATTTTTCAAGAAGTTGTAGAGAATGACCCTGAGATTGAAGAACTTGGATTTATCTGAAAGTAATGAATCAAATGATCTCAGCATTTGTACACATATAGTAGACAGTAATAACTTTCCAACGAATGCTTAAAAATTGGATGTGGAACTCTCTAGAGAAAGTAGCAATCTCTGCAAGTTGATTGAGGAAGAAGGGGTAGAAAATTGAAGTGGCATCAAGCAATGATCAAGAAGTATATAGATTGCTTCAAATCAACAATCTCCTTAATGGACTAATTTTGTGCAGTCTTTGTATATACTCTTAAGGATATGTCCATGCCTTTTCTCCATGATTTTGAATTTGAAATTAGGTGGGTTTGTTGGTTTAGACTGATTGGAATAATTTCTTATAATCTAGGAAGATGGGACATCACATCTACTTTTTGATTGATTGATTGAGAATTAATCCCAACCACTTCTAAATTGTTGCTTTTAGGCCTTTTACTCTTCCCTTTTACAAAGTTAAATACCTTGAACCTTACATGAAATGATCATAAGTTACAACCAGTTAATACAAAGAAAATATGTGCACATAAGTGCTATTCTTCAAGGCATATGCATAGCAATCAAATAATGAATTTGATGTGGAGAATATCCACCTCAAGAATAATGAAATCTTGATTTTCCAACTAATAAGAAACGAGTAGCCAAATAATTTAATGACTTCCTATGGTTACAAAATAATTAAAAGACATTTGAAAAATATTTCACAACATCCTAAGGTTAAACTTGCACCACGTTATTATGGACCTTTCCATATTATTAAAAAAATTAGTAAGAATGCTTTTAAACTAAACATACCTTCTTATTGGAATATACATAATTATTTTCATATTAGTTATTGAAATCCTTTGAAGGAACTTTACCACACACTCCTATTTTAGATGATCCTCCTTTACTTGAAGAGGATGCTAAAATTTTAGTTCCAGAGAGAAAAATTTATTATGATGTTACCACTACATGCATTGGTAAATAATATCATAGATATTTAGTTAAATATAATAATCACTCACTTTAAGAATGCCAATAGATTCATAAAACATCACTAACTCAAAATTATGATCATTTGATTTCTGCATCATTCAAAGGCACATTAAATTCCACTTTTCCATTTCCATCCATGTGTTTTTACATGGAACATGCTTAGGATTGTGTAGTGATGGGACATGTGACTTGCCATCCATGTCTATTTCATTCTTACCAACTGAGGTCAATTGCTCATCAACTCGGATTCATGTTATACTTTATGGAATAATGGAATGTTATATGGATTTTAATATCTTGAGGTTTTGAATGTGATTGTGTTTTGAGTTAGCGGGTGAAGAATCATGAGGGCGTGGATGTGCATGGACTTATTCAAATATTTTTGAAGATAGTTAAAAGATAATACTATTTTTGGTAAAAATAGTAGAGCATCTAGAAAGCAATGATTTTGTAAATAAAGAAAATTTTTGTAAACACAGGCTTTTCGAAGACCATTCAGGATATAATGCAAAATATGTATAAATACACATACACAGAGAGACACATCCATTAGAGTATGTGGGGGAGATTGTACCCAATCTTGTGTTCACCCTCTTGTCTCTCTCTATTTTGTGTATGCTTTTGTGGGATTTTCTTTCTTTACTATCTCTACATACATGCATCTACAAGATCTGATCAATAGTTTGACTACATTTGTAACACCTAAGAAGTTTGTGTTTGTGCTCCCTATGTAGTGTGTTTTTGTGCGTATTTTGTAGGCTCTATGAGGAGTACCGTGTATGAAACTTGGAGCTAGGTTTTCTACTCCGAGGATATCATCCTAGAGCTATTGAGAAGAAGAGTGTAGTGTGGTGCATTGCCACGAAAATACTTCACTAGTATCAGAGCATTTCAATGCAAAAGCTTTGTTCCTTTTCTACAAGCGAAGGGAGCACCCACCCACCACCCAAGGCTTTTGACTAAGGCAGAAAACAAGGCATAGGCCTTGTCATCTGATTCAATGAAGCCAATATTGGTGCCATTGGGTGTGTATGAGGGAGGACCTCAATGATCAAGGAAGACGGAGGTTCCCAATACTTTCGAGGATGTCACCCATCCCAGTATTGTTCCAACGGGAGCTCCTTAACCGTGGCAATCTTTTGCCACTAAGCTACACTCTTTTGGTGCTTGAAGAAGCGGAAAGACTAAGGTTCACATTAGCTTCAACAAGTTTTGGGCCCTCAAAGCTTCATTCTTTGCTTTCAAAGCCAATGTTTGAAGCATTATTGGGGTGATTTTTGGAGCCATTTTGGTATATTTTTGGGCATAATTCTCTTCATAAAGATCCAAGAATATCAAGAAGAGTGTTCTTTGTACTTTTTCGACATCACTTTTTGGGGTTTTCTTTTCAGCCATGCTAGTTAATCTATAGGTCTCTTGAAAGGTTTTAGTTGTGCTAGGAGCATCCATCACAAGTCTATGGAGGTCTTTGAGCCTAAAGAACAAAGTTGACACACACTTGCAGGTGTTGTTCTCGAGTGTTTAGGTAGTGAAGTTAGCCTTTCAGTGCCATTTTACTACATATATTGAGCACTTACAAACTATGTATGCTTTCCACTTATGTACGTCCATGTGGTCTTTGATAAAGCATTATGTTTTTTTCATAAAGACTTTTATGTTTGATATAGAGGGTCATGCTGATGTTTTCTTAACTTGGAGACACCCGGATGTCAGGATCTCTTTGGTGATGCAGGTGGAAGACTTACCTAGCCTCGTCATGGGAGATGTGTGATAGTTGTTCATAGGTGCTCGATAAACCTAGTGGGCTTCTTTCAGGTAATTGATTATATGTATTGGAGTGAGTGATTCACTATGCATGTAAACATGTTAGTACTTGTAGTTTTATGAGATTTTGATAGTGATCATATGCTCATTCTAGAGAGGGATACTCTAGCAAAATGTTTTCCATTTTTTTTTTTGTTTTGTCAACTATATAGTGGTCAATTTACTTCTTGATACACTTACTAGTGTGAACACATTGATTCTCACATAATCCTTTTGGTTGGTCATTACTATTCATTAATTATTTTTTCTAGGAAGACTGCAGAATTCTCTCTGAGAATCTTACACTTAGTCATCCTTCTTTGAGCCTTAGTGGTATTTGGACTCTTCTAGCTTCATTATCATTCTATTCTATTCTCTACCATCATGGCATAAAAGGTCTTAGACACATCTTGTGGATCAAGGTCTAGTGCTAATGTTCCGAGGAGGAGCTATAACTGGTAGGGAAAATACCATTTTGAGATCTAAAAATATGATGGCACAAAATTTGCTCTATGGAAGAATCAGATTAAAGATGTGCTGATTCAGAGGAGGCAATGGAAGCTAGTAAATGGAATCTCAAAGAAGCTTAGTAAGATGGATGATATATGATTGGGATGAGCTAGATGAAATGGCTAGGTCTACCATATTAGACATGAAAGTGTGGAGGAGCTTTGGAAGAAGTTATGCAATACATATGATAAAGAGATGGCATCAAATAAAGTGTATCTGATGAGAAAATTATATGACCTTTGCATGAAGGACATAGATAGTGTTGTTGCTCATCTAAATGAGTTTGATGTTATATTCTCCCAGCTACAGGCTCAGAAAATGGGTATGGGTAATGAAATGACAGCAGTCTTGTTGGTATGGACCTTGCCATCATCATGGGATACGTTTTGCAGAGCTATTAGCAATATTCCATGTGAAACCACATAGAGGATGGTTCTATAATTATGTAGCAAAGTCTCTTGGTACCGTGAGACTTGGTGACTATTACCTGTGTAATATTGTGGGGATTGAAGATGTGATTGTGCAGTTCACATATGGTTAAAAATTTGCTATGCGTAATGTACGGCATGTACCTCAGTTAGCATGCATTTTGATGTCAATTGGTCAACTTGATGACCTTGGTTACAAGGTGGTCTTTTGTGCTCAGTCCTTTTGCATATCAAAGGGTGGTATGGTTATTGCAAAAAGAAGCAAAGTTGGCTCACTTTATCCTTTATTTGTATCATAGAAAGAACTCTTGTTAGCTATTATTGAATAGCCTATGGCTTGTATTTGGCATGGACGTTTGGGCCATATATCACATAGTAGAATGGAAAATCTTTCCTGTTCTGACTACTTATGTGTGTTATCTTTCTCTGATTTTTCATTTTGTGAGCATTGTCAATATGGAAAGCAAATTAGGAATGTGCAAAAGATGCACATTGAATATCCAATTAACCCTTTAGATCTTGTTCATACAGATGTGTGTGGTTCTATGCCCATAAGGTCATTAGGTGGTTATCTTTATTTTTTCACTTTCATAGATGATGCTACTAAAACGTCTGGGTATATCCTATCAAAACAAAGGATGAGGTATTCCCTACTTTCAAAAAATGGCTTAGTTTAGTTGAGAATAAAAAAGAAACTAAGCTTAAGGCTTTATGTTCAGATAATGGGGGTGAGTATACTTTACATGAATTCAGCCTTTTCTATCAGTCTAGAGGAATTCGTAGTGAGTTTACAACTCCTTATATCCTAGTATAGAATGGTGTAGCTAAAAGGATCAATAGAACTTTTCAAGAAAGAGTAGTTTATATGCTTCATCATGCAAACATTTCACAAGGCTTTTGAGCAGAAGCAGTATTGATTGTAGCTTAGGTGATTAACCTTTCACCTAGTATCTGTCATCTGAAGCAACTTGGCTAGGTGCTTTCACTCAGATGGAAGTCCTGTTTGCTGCAATAGGCATTACTTTGGATGGGTTAGTGTCCATGTGAAAAGGCCAAATGGCCGGTAGAAACTTTTGTGTATGTTCTTTAATAAAACATATGGTGGCCTAGTTAGCCACATACTCCATGTTCAATCGCATTTGTATGACCTAAGAATTTTGTGTTCATGGTTTGTGTATTTTGTGTATTTTGCACCCCTTGTGTAGAGTATTGTGTGAGGTGCAGAAGTTTGGGTTTCTACAAGACACGTATTGTTGTAGAGCTCTCAAAAAGGAGAGTCTACCATCTTACATTGCCAAAGAAAATTTGAATTAATTTGTTGGCGATGCACCACAGTGCGCTCTCCTTCTTGTGATCTCCATGATGATATCCTTAGAGGAGAAAACTGAGCTCCTAGGGCTGCACACAGTACTCCGCATAGAGACTACAGAATACGCAGAAAAACACAGTACATAGGGAGCATGAACACATAATTCTTAGGTCTTATGAATGCGGTCGAACTTACAGTCTGTGATTGACCACAACACTATATGTTTTATTAAAGAACATATCCAAAGAAGTGTCCATTGGCCATTTGGCCTTTCACATGGACACTAACAGTAACAATCTCCCACTAAAGGCCAATATGGCCAAAGTAACTATGGGAGAAAAATAAAGAATGATAAAGAATACCTGAGTGTAAGTATACAAACTATACCTCCCACCTGATGGGCATGTTACACAGCATACAAGTGACTTTATAAGATCACGAATCAAGTAAACCCCATCAAGTGACAACACTGTTGAAAGCTATCCTGTGGTAGAGCTTTAGTCAAAGCATCTGCAGCATTATCTTGAGTGTGAACCTTCTCAAGAATCATGCGCTCAATGGCTAAGCAATCTCGAATGAAGTGATACCTCACCTCAATGTGCTTGGTCTTTGCATGATAGACCGGATTCTTAGACAAAGCAATGGCACTCTGATTATCACTCAACAAACGAGGTACATGTTGAGGTTAACCCATATCACAAGCAAGACAAGAAAGCCACAATGCTTCCTTACATGCTTCACTTGCTGCAACATACTCTGCTTCTGTGGTGGAAACAATTGTACATCCTTGAAGACGAGATCTCCAAGAGATAGCACCTCTAGCAAAATGAAAAATGTACCCGGATGTAGACTTATGATTGTCTACACAACCAGCATAGTCAGAATCTGTGTAACCAATAATGGAGGCTTTCCCTCTACCTAAGCATAGACACTTGTCCATAGTGCCACTCAGATATTTTAAAATCATCTTGACTGCTTCCCAATGTTTCTTGCCAAGATTAGACATATATCTGCTCACAAATTCCATTGCAAATGCAATGTCTAGTCTAGTAGCTACCATAGCATACATGAGACTACCAACAACAGACTGATAGGGAATTTTGGTCATGAATTCCTTTTCCTCATCTGATTTGGGGCAATCATCCTTGCTCAATTTCACATATGTGGGTAAAGGTGTACTCAATGCCTTTCTACCCTGCATATTGAACCTGTGAAGTACTTTGGATATGTACTCACTTTGAGACAATTATATGCATCTTTTGCTCCTATCATGAGTAATGCGCATGCGAAGAATATGTTTGGCATCCCCCAGATCCTTCATATAAAATGTCTGACTCAACTTCTTTTTGAGAATTGACCAATCATAAGAGGACTTCCTAGCAATCAACATATCATCGACATACAGTATCAAGCATATCAAGCTGCCATCTAAGCATGTCTTTGTGTAGAGACAATGATCCTCATTGCTTCGAGAATAGCCTTGAGACTTCATAAAAGCATCAAACTTTTGGTACCATTGTCTAGGGAACTATTTAAGTTCATACAAGCTCTTGTTAAGATTACAAACTATAATTTCCTTGCGAGGAATGACATAACCCTCTGGTTGTTCCATATAGATCTCATTTGTAAGATCTCCATGAAAGAAAGAAGTTTTCACATCCATTTGGACTAGCTCTAAGTCCTCCATTGCAACGAATCCAAGCAACATGCACAAGGTAGTCATCTTGACCACTGGAGAGAAGATTTCCTCGAAATCAACAACATGTTGTTACTTAAAACCCTTTGCAACAAGTCATGCTTTATACTTTGGAGAAGCACAATCTGATGTGAATTTGAGCTTATATACCCATTTACATGGTAAAACTTTCCTGTCCTTTGGCAAAGGTACTAAATCCCAAGTACCATTCTTATCAGTTGCAACTGAAGCAAGCCATTTTTTGAAAGTAGGGAATACCTCATCCTTCGATTTGACAGGATATACCCAGACTTTTCTAGTAGCATCATCTATGAAAGTGACAAAGTAAAGAGAACCACCTAAGGACCTGGTGGGCATAGGACCACACATATATGTATGAACGAGATCTAAAGGCTGAATTGAAGAGTCAATATGCATTCTATGCACATTTCTGGTTTTCATTCCATATTGACAATGCTCACAAAATGAAAAATCAGAGAAAGATAACACATGTAAGTAGTCAGAATGAGAAAGATTTTCCATTCCACTACAAGATATATGGCCCAAACGACCATGCCAAATACAAGCCATAGGCTGTTCACTAACACCTAACAAGTGTTCTTTCTATGATACAAATAAAGGATAAAGTGAGCCAACTTTGCTTCCTTTGGCAATAACCATATTCCCCTTTCATGTGCGAAAGGAACTGAGCATAGAAGACCAACTTGTAACCAAGGTCATCAAGTTGACCAACTGGCATCAAACTATGTGATAACTGAGGTACATGGCGTACATTGTGCGTAGTAAATTTTGAACCATCAATGAATTGCACAACCACATCTCCAATCCCCACAACATCACACTGGTAAGAATCACCATGTCTCACGGTACCAAGAGACTTTACTGCATAATTAGAGAACCATTCTCTATGTGGTGTCACATGGAAAGAACCACCATAATCTATCAGCCAGGTGTGGGAAAGAGAATTAGCCATAAGAGCCTCACTTGGCATAGTACTATCAAGTGTCAACACATCAACATCATCAGAGATAGCATTAATTTCTTCAATCTTCACAATCGAAGTAGATGGTGCAGGTAGTTGTTTAACATGTCCATCAACATCCTTTCCTTTACCTTTAGCATTCTTTAATGTATAACAGTCTTTGTTCATGTGTCCTTGCTTATGACAATAATGGCATTTGATATCCCTCTTCCTTGATTTACTTCTACTCTTATTCCTTTGACCATTCTTTTCCTTGTTCTTGCTCTTGCCATGTTGTTGATTCTTTCATTGGTAAGAATCACGAACATTATATGCATCTCCACGCTGAGTGGCAACCATAGATTTTCTATGAATCTCCTCACTCAAGAGTGCTCTACATATGTCATCATAGACAAGTTTACCACCAGGTACACTATTGCTAATAGTTGTGCAAAATGTATCCCATGATGAAGGCAAGGTGCATAACAACAATGTGTCTTTCATTTCATTATCCATATCCCTTTTTTGAGCCTCTAACTAAGAGAATATAGCATCAAACTCATTTAGATGAGCAACAACACTATCTGTGTCCTTCATACAAAGATCATATAATTTTCTCATCAGATAGACTTTATTTGATGCCGTATCTTTTTCATATGTGTTGCATAACTTCTTCCAAAGCTCCTCTGCACTTTCACAGTCTAATACTGTAAAGTAAACATTATCTGCTAGGTGCAAACGAATGGTAGATCTGGCCATTTCATTTAACTCATCCCAATCATCTTCATCCATGTTAGCAGCCTTCTTTGAAATTCCATTTACTAGCTTCCATTGCCTCCTTTGAATCAACACATCTTTAATCTGATTCTTCCATAGAGCAAAGTTTATGCCATCAAATTTTCGTATCTCAAAATGGTCTTTGCCTTGCAATTTATAGCTCCTCCTCGGAACATTAGCACTAGACCGTGATCCACCGGATTGTTGGGAAAGATGGATAGATGCTCCAAGAGATTGAGTAGGTACTGCCAAAACCTGCTTTGTACCAGCCCTCTTTTGCTTTAGACTTGATAAGTGGACCTCCTTAGCTTTCCAATGACACCATAAGATGGTCTATGTACTTTGGAAATAATGTGTGCAATGATTGAATCAAAACAGATAACTTTGAAACTCACAATCTCAAGAAAACCTTCTATTTATGTCTGGACACCTGCTGGATCTTTTGCTCAGTATGACGAGCACAGTAGGAATTGGAAAAATTCCTTTTAGGGGTATCTAATTAGCTTAGCAAGATAACTATTCCAAGTGAAATGATGTAAAAAGATAAACTATGCTAAGAGAAATGAATTTAGCAAGTAAATCTATACCCCCGTTTTTTAAGGATTGTAGCAGACTTTGACCAGTGATCACCTCGATGCATATTTCTCTGAAATGGCTGAATAGAATCTCTTCAAACTTTGAAAGTGTGTAGAAAACTTTGATCCAAATCCAACAAGCTTTAGATCATCAAATTTGATGAAGAATTGACTGAGATATGCACTTCACAAGTTGACATATTTTTTAGTAGTGTGACAAAGAACTCAGAAATGAACAATGAGAAAGTATGTATTAATGAACACTTGTATACAAATCCATTGGCATGATTGTCATTGCCTAATGGTGTAGATAGGTGTGGGCTAGAGTGTAGGCCTCACAAACACTCAAAAACAGTAATGAGAAGCTCGGGAGTGATGAGTTCTACACACGACTTTTCCATGACCATTTTTATAGAGAATGAGTAAAAATTTGAATTCAAATTCAAACTTTTGGCTCCCTATGATCAAACTCCTATATCCTAGGAGATATTCCTTCAATCAAAGAGCTAACTTTTTCTACAAATCCTTTTGGTAGGTGATTACAAAAGATTCCAAGTCAATTTGACTTTTACAAGGAGATAAAGTGGTAATTAACCACTACCACTAGTTCCTATGCTTCTTCACATATGTAGGGTCTTCAAGATATATTTCAAGCCAAATTTGTAGGCTTGTGATTTACACCAACACGGATGTGCCTAAGACCTCTGACACCATGATGGTAGAGAAATGAATGGGATGATAATGGAGCCAGAAGAGTTCGAACACCAACGAATAAGTGTATCAAGGTGTAAATCGACCATTGTATAGTTAACAAAACCAAAAATCTGGAAAACTTTTGCCAGAGTATCCATTGCAAAATGAGTGCATGACCAGTGTCAAAATATCATAAAACTGCAAGTACTGACATGTTTGTTTGCATGGCGAATCACTGACTCTAGTGCATATAATCAGTTACCCAATAGAAGAAAGCTAGGCTTATCGAGCACCTATGAACAACTATCATACATCTCCTATGGCGAGGCTAGGTAAGTCTTCCACCTGCATCACCAAAGATACCTCGACATCTGGGTGTCTCCTAGTTAAGAAAACCTCACCACGACCCTCTTTATCGAATGTAAAAGGCTTTATGCAAAGAACGTAACCGCTATATCAATGACCACATGGACATACATAAGCGATATCCACAAAAGCGTACATAATGTGTATGTGCTCAATATATGCAGTAAAGTGACACTAAAAGGCTGAATGCATAGCCCAAAAAACCAGCCAATAACACCTGCAAGTTTCTGTCAGCTTAGATGTTTTTGGCTCCAAAAACCTGCATAAATTTGCAGTGGCTGCTCCCACCAAAACTAAAATCTTTCAAGAAACCTGTAGTTTTACAAGTGTGGCTGAAAAGAAAGCCCCAAAGGTTGATATTTAATGTCAAAGAAGTACAAAGAACACTCTTCTTGATGTTCTAAGACATGTGTGAAGAGAATTATGTGTGGAAGTACTCCAAAACGGCTCCAAAAGACACCCCAAAATTGCTTCAAAAATAGGCTTTGAAAGCAAAGAATGAAGCTTTGAGGGACCAAAACATGTTCAAGTTAATGTCAACCTTAGTCTTTCCCCTTCTTCAGACACCACATGAGTGTAGTTTAGCGGCAAGAGATTGCCAGAGTAGCGAGCTCCGGGGTGAACAGTACTGGGATGGGTGACCTCCCGGGAAGTACCGGGAACCTCCATATTCCTTGATTGTTGAGGTCCTCCCTCATGTGCAGCCAACAACGCCAACGGTGACTTCGGTGACTTGAATGACAAGGTATGCCAAGGTCCATGCCTTGGTCGCCGCCTTAGTCATAAGCCTTGGAGAAAGCCACAGGGGGTGAAATCCATACATATCAATTAAGTATACATTTCATGATTTGCTAGGTTGAGGGAAACTTCAGAGCTATGCTAAAGTGTGTGGCTCACACAATTTATGATTGATGTGGGCCTTACTTAGTGTTATTCTTGAATTATCTTAGTGAAGTCAAAATATCATTTGTAGTTGTGAAGAATTGGGTGTTCTATGCTCACAAGAAACATATTGAGATGCACTATCAACATGAGAGGGAAAGACTTTCTACCAGTTAAGTTAGCCTGGCCTATGTGCTTTAAAGATTAATCATGTAGACTTTTACTCAACGGTTCTTTTGCATGAGGATTTAAAAGTTCTTTACAAGGTTTGGGCTCACTTTTTCAGATGGATTATTCAGTCCATATACCTAACCATTTCACTATATTTCAATGTTAGATCCTAGTTCAGGACATCTGCATTTGGGGGACGGGAGGTTGCAAGCACACAACGATAATGATATGTGTTAATACACATATACTGACACACATTTTTTTTATAATATTGGAGCTATGATTCACATTCCTTTTGCAAATGCTAGCTTACATTGTTGCAACTCATAAAACTTCTATGGTTCAGTAGCACAACAAGTCTGCATAATAGATTCCGGATGATATAAAAATGTACTGAGATTCCGGATGGTTTAGTAGCACAACAAGTCTGCATAATAGATTCCGGATGATATACAAATGTACTGAGATTCCGGATGGTTCAGTAGCACAACAAGTCTGTATAATAGATTCCGGATGATATAAAAATTGAGATAAGTTTGATTATTGATTGATATTCAGCAAAGAATGTATGTATGAAACTCTCTTGTACATATGAAATGATGTGCATATAACAATACAGGTTGAGAGAGAGAGACAAAGCGAGAGCAATTTCTGTAGGGATTGCGACATAAGCATAGAGAGCTATAGCCTATCTGTGTAGAGAAAATGAAGAAACAAAGATACACAAGAAGAACTATTATAACATATATTCGAACTCTAAAAGAGTATAGAAACTCTACAAGCATTTTAAAATGCAATAGATGCTTGTTGTTATATAGAGAGAAGGTATTTTTTTGTTTGTATATGCAATAGAAGCTCTTCTATTTATAAAGAATGAATGATATTAAAAATTGTAAAGTAATGCACAACTTTTAATGTGCTTTTTCATAAAGTACTGGGTAATAATGAAATTTCTAAAGGAATGGTATTAACTAAAAAATCTCCTAAAGCAAACATGCACAACATTCCCTCCCTCAAGCTTTGCTTGAAGATTTTAGCAATCCAACCAATTGTTTGAATCTCTGTTTCTTTGTTCCATCAAGAGCTTTCATCATCATATTTGCAAGCTAATCTTTTGACAATTTAAAAGAAATGTTGATCTCCTTGGATACTACCTTCTCTCCAACATAATGGTAATGAACTTTGATATGCTTAGTACATGCATGAAAAATTGGATTAGCTGCCAAATGTATACTGCTCATATTATCATTATAAGTTTGTGGAGTTATATAAAGAAGATGTAAATCTTCAAATAATTTTTTGAACCACTGTACTTCGCATGTCAGTATGCAAGTACAGGATACTCTGCCTCTATAAAGAAAAGTGCAACTGTTGGCTCTTTCGTTGAACTCCAAAATACAAGCCAATTTCCCATCATTAATATGTAGCCACTCATGCTATGTCGATCATCTTTATTTCTTGCCCAATCTGCATCAGTAAAAGCTTTGTTGGAGCAAGTCTATGACAAGCCTAAGTATTGGCTTGAGTCTCACAAAGTCTTAGAAGAAGCTTTAAAAAGAAGACTATGTAAAGTTCACTTGTCAACTACCTCTTGTAACTTTTGAAGAGTTTACTTAATGTAAAAGTAAGAGAATCTTAAGTGGTTGAGTCCACTTGATCAAGAATGGAAAGAGGAGCCACGAATTCGTGATTTGTGGTAGGTAGAGAATCAAATCAATCATTGATTGATTGGAGAGTGATTGAGGGAAGTTAGCCTCCCAAACTCAACTATAAATAGATGGCAGTTTTAGTCGTGGTTAGAGAGACCTATGTGAAGACCTCCAAGAGCTGAGCTTTATGACATATCAAGGTGTGATAACAAGGCACACATATGTATCAGTAAGTCATTGTATT
The DNA here is from genome assembly GCA_020310875.1 of Ceratopteris richardii. Lineage (NCBI taxonomy): Eukaryota > Viridiplantae > Streptophyta > Polypodiopsida > Polypodiales > Pteridaceae > Ceratopteris > Ceratopteris richardii. The sequence continues at coordinate 5,755,585 of CM035424.1, forward strand.
GTACAAGCAATATACTTTCATTTTCATGATTATTTGAGTTCATCTTTCCATGTTCTTGTGAAGTGTACTACTCACTGCCATTACTCTCAGTTTTCTCAGTCAGCTTGCAGAGACGTTTTCTCTGAGATTGGTGCATCATTTTCAGTGATTTAACTTGGTAAAGTTAGCTCTGTAAGTTTAATATATGCTCACAAATTTTCATGTCATTTGGATATTGAAATCTTCAGTTATGCTCATTTGAAGTCAACAGGGTCTGTTCATCTTCACTTCTCTGTCAGGTACCCGACTTTTTCACTCATCTTGTCAGAGCCATTTCTCAGTGGTTACTTACCCAAATTCAGTGATTTAAAGCTTGTTGGATTTAGCCTACTGTCTAGTAGAACCATACACATTTTCATAATCATTGGATTTCTACATTTTGAGTTATGTTGATTTTTCTGCTCACTGGTCTATTTCTATAGCAGCCCGTGAAAATCGGGATGATGTCATCACTTGTTAAAACTCATTCTCAGTGTGTGGTTCATTATTTTTGATGCGATTACTCTTGAAAGTTAGCTCTTTAAATTGCCTAGACTTCCCCAAGAGGAATTGATCTAATTGGTGCTGTGCTCAGAGAATTATGTAAAACACTGGACAGGTGTATGAACCAAGAATAGCAAGTTTTCACCTCTGAGCTAACTCCAACTTATCTGTTTTGATCTATCTTTTTGAGAGTGATCTTCCAAGGTACATAGGGTGTCTAATACATCTATTGGCAAGCTAAAAGGGCCCACCATATACTCCTGTAGTTCATTTGGCTGGTGTAGATCAAGGATTTTGCAACATCTCTTCATCTTCAAGCACATACCTATCCATCTCTTCACAGTGGTATCAGAGCAAGGTTGGACAACATGGTAGATGGATTTCCTTCATCAATCGACAAATTGGACAGAGGTAATTGTTGGAGCAAGTCTATGACAATCCTAAGTATTGGCTTGAGTCTCACAAAGTCTTAGAAGAAGCTTTAAAAAGAAGACTATGTAAAGTTCACTTGTGAACTACCTCTTGTAACTTTTGAAGAGTTTACTTAATGTAAAAGTAAGAGAATCTTAAGTGGTTGAGTCCACTTGATCAAGAATGGAAAGAGGAGCCACAAATTCGTGATTTGTGGTAGGTAGAGAATCAAATCAATCATTGATTGATTGGAGAGTGATAGAGGGAAGTTAGCCTCCCAAACTCAACTATAAATAGATGGCAGTTTTAGTCGTGGTTAGAGAGACCTATGTGAAGACCTCCAAGAGCTGAGCTTTATGCCATATCAAGGTGTGATTACAAGGCACACATATGTATCAGTAATTCATTGTATTTTACAAGCAATATACTTTCATTTTCATGATTATTTGAGTTCATCTTTCCATGTTCTTGTGAAGTGTACTACTCACTGCCATTACTCTCAGTTTTCTCAGGCAGCTTGCAGAGATGTTTTCTCTGAGCTTGGTGCATCATTTTTAGTGATTTAACTTGGTAAAGTTAGCTCTATAAGTCTAATATATGCTCACAAAGTTTCATGTCATTTGGATGTTGCAATCTTCAGTTATGTTCATTTGAAGTCAACAGGGTCTGTTCATCTTCACTTCTCTGTCAGGTACCCGACTTTTTCACTCATCTTGTCAGAGCCATTTCTCAGTGGTTACTTATCCAAATTCAGTGATTTAAAGCTTGCTGGATTCCGCTTACTGGCTAGTATAACCATACAAACTTTCATAATCATTGGATTTCTACATTTTGAGTTATGTTGATTTTGCTGCTCACTGGTCTATTTCTGTAGCAGCCCGTGAAAATCGGGATGATGTCATCATTTGTTAAAACTCATTCTCAGTGTGTGGTTCATTATTTTTGATGCGATTACTCTTGAAAGTTAGCTCTTTAAGTTGCCTAGACTTCCCCAAGAGGAATTGAGCTAATTGCTGCTGTGCTTAGAGAATTATGTAAAACACTGGACAGGTGTATGAACCAAGAATAGCAAGTTTTCACCTCTGAGCTAACTCCAACTTATCTGTTTTGATCTATCTTTTTGAGAGTGATCTTCCAAGGTACATAGGGTGTCTTATACATCCATTGGCAAGCTAAAAGGGCCCACCATATACTCCTAGAGTTCATTTGGCTGGTGTAGATCAAGGATTTTGCAACACCTCTTCATCTTCAAGCACATACCTATCCATCTCTTCACAGTGGTATCAGAGCAAGGTTGGACAACATGGCAGATGGATTTCCTTCATCAATTGACAAATTGGATAGAGGTAATTACTCAGCTTGGTCATTAAGAATGGAAACTTATCTCCAAGGTAGAAGTTTATATGGTTATGTGGATGGAGATGAAGTTATGCCAAGTTTCAGGAACAAAAGTCAACCAACACAAGAAGAGCAAGAAAGATTGAGCACATGGTGCTCCAAGGATGCACTTGCAAGGTCTTATCTCCTCAACTCTATCTCAGATTTTTTGTTGCCTCACATTAGAAGTTGTAAGACATCTCAAGAAGTGTGGGATGCACTTGAAGCTTTGTTTTCTTCAAGTACCAAAGCTAGGAAGCATCAACTATGGCTGGATTTCACAACTCTCAAGAAGGCTCCCAAACAAAATGTGACTGATTTTGTCACAAAGCTCAAGGACATAGCGGATCAGTTGGGAAGCATTGGAGAGGTAATAGATGAAGAGCAAATTGTAAGGCAGGTCATCAATGGCTTGAAGGCAGATGATAAGTGGGAAGCATTCACCACAGCTATGGATTTGTACATGGACATGCATGTACCTGATTTCAACACACTCATTGGACAACTACTTACTCAAGAGGCAAAGCTTATCAAAAATTGAGAAAGCTCTAAAGGTAATCAATCTTCAGCTTTATACACGGATAAAAGCAAGTCTAAAGATAACAAAGGAAAGGCAAAGAAAGTGGATGATGAAGCAGGTACATATCAAGCTAACTATGCAGGTAGAGGAAGACATGGAAGAGGTAGAGGAAGAGGAGGTAGACAAGGCAGGGTGAGATCCCAAGACTCCAACTCATGTTCTATTTGTGGATTAACTAATCATCCAACTAAATTGCTTTAGGAATTCTAGGAATCAAAGAGGCAGAGGGTACAATAGAGGAAGTTATGGCTACTCAAGAGGAAGGTTCAACAACTACCATGGCAACTACAACAACTACAATCATTCAAACTATCAAGGAGGCTACAAAGGAAGGAGAGACTGCAATAACTACACAGAAGACTCAAACAAAGAGGATTCATTATTGATCATGAACATGGCTATGCCACAAGGTAAATCTGATGAGCATGTTTTCTACATAGATTCAGGTTGTTCAAATCATGTGGCAGGAAATGTGGCACTCCTATCAGATTTAGAAGATCCAAGGAATAAGCATGAGGTACAAACAGGAGATGATACAAAACATCCTGTGGAGAAAATAGGCAATGTCAAAGCACCTGATGGAAACATCAACCTACTCAGTAAGGTACTCTATGTCCCTACCATTACAAAGAATTTGATAAGTGTTGCGCAGATAGTAGAGAAAGAGTTGCAAGTGAGGTTCACAAAAGCAGGAGCATTTGTTGAAGATCCAAGTCAAGGATTCAGAAGAATTGCAAAAGGTGAAAAGACAGGTAGATTGTTCACATTTGAATTACAGGACACTAGAAACATTGCTCTCTTTAATTATGGTAGTCAGACACTCACAGAATTGGAAGTATGGCACAAAAGGTTAGCACATATTGGTGAAAGGTCATTAAAGCAAATCTGCAGGGACCAAAGTGTACTTGGACTTCCTAATTTGTCAAAACAACATATGATTTATAAGTGTAGTGCATGTCAATTTGGAAAGTCTCACAGGTTACCATTCATGAAGAAAGGTTATATGCATGGAGATCTCTTGGAGTTGGTTCATACAGATGTATGGGGACCTAGCAAGGAAGCTTCAATATCTGGATCAAGGTATTATGTTTCCTTTATTGATGATTGCAGCAGATGGACTATCCTATTCTTTATGAAACACAAAGATGAAGTTTTTTCATGTTTCAAAAGATATTTGGCTCTTGTGGAGAATCAAACAGGTAAATCACTAAGAAGGCTAAGGTCAGATGGAGGGGGAGAATACTTCTCCCATGATTTTGATTCTTTTCTTCAAGAAAGAGGAATCAAAAGAGAGGTAACTACAAGGTACACTCCTGAGCAAAATGGAGTGGCACAAAGGAGGAATAGGACAATTGTTGAAGCTACAAGGTCTATGTTAAATGAAAAGCATTTACCTAATTACTTATGGGCTGAGGTTGTATCTACAGCCACTTACTTGATTAACAGGTTGCCTTCAAAATCCCTTGATGGGATGACTCCATATGAGGCTTGGAATGGAAGAAGACCAAGCTTAGATCATTGTAAAATTTTTGGATGTATTGCTTTTGCTCATGTTCCTTCATAGGTTAGAGGCAAGATGGATCCAAAGGCAGAAAGGTGTGTATTTATTGGATATGACAACAATCAAAAGGGCTACAGAGTATAACCCTACCAACAAAGGATTCTTGGTAAGCAGAGATGTAGTTTTTGATGAGAACAATTCATGGTATGAAGATTCATGCAGGAAGATCAATTTACCATATGATCTTGAAGAAGATTTTCCAAAGCTTGGTAGAGAACGATCAAAGATTGAAGAACAAGACACCTTAGAGGATGATGAAGAATCTCACATGGAAAAGATCAAAGCATGGAAGTCTAAAGGTAAAGCAAAATTGCAGGAACTTGAACATGAGGCAGAATCATCACATCATGGCCTAAGAAGATCTATGAGGGAAAAGAAAAAACCAAAAAGGTATGGGTTTGACACCTCATTAGTAACTAAACATTCTATCTACATAGCACATGACATAAACCAAGAGGAGCCATCATCATTTGAAGAGGCCAAAGCAAAAACAGAATGGAAGCATGCCATGAAGGAAGAGATTGAAGCACTTGAGGAAAACAACACTTGGGATTTGGTGCCCAAGACTTCATCCATGAAGGTAATAGGCTCAAGATGGGTCTATAAACTCAAGAAGAATTCTGATGGTTCCATTAACAGGTATAAGGCAAGGCTTGTAGCAAAAGGCTTTGCACAAACTCAGGGAATTGATTATGAGGAGACCTTCTCTCCTGTGGCAAAGATGCCTACTATTAGGGTTTTGCTTAGTATTGCCTCTTCCAAGAATTGGAAGATACTTCAACTAGATGTAAAGAATGCATTTTTGAATGGTTGGATAACAAAAGAGGTATATATGGCACAACCACCTGGTTTAGAGAATCAAGTTTATCCTGATTATGTGTGTAAACTTAACAAAGCATTGTATGGTCTCAAGCAAGCTCCAAGAGCTTGGAATTTCAGGCTTGTTTCATTCTTGCAGGACAAAGGCTTTCAACCAAGCAAGGCAGATCCTTCACTCTTTATTAAAAAGTGTAATTCCGAGGTCATCTACCTATGTGTATATGTAGATGATATTATATTGACAGGAAATGATGCAGATGGTATGAAGAAGATCAAAGATCAGATGAGAGAAGAGTTCAAGATAAGTGATTTGGGTTCACTTACCTACTTCCTAGGTTTGGAAGTTGTCTACAAAGATCATGGTTTGTTTCTCACTCAAAGAAAGTACATTAAGGACATGTTGGCAAAATTCAAGATGCAAGATTGTAAGATTGCAGGTACTCCAATGGAGGTCAATCACAAATTGAGCTCACATGAAGGTGAACTCATAGAGGACCACATCATATCAAAGTCTAGTGGGTAGTCTCAACTATGCCACATTGACAAGAGTAGATATATGTTACAGTGTGAGTGTGCTAAGCCAATTTATGCACACACCAAGGAAACCACATATGGATGCTGCCAAAAGGATTCTCAAGTATCTCAAAGGAACCATAAATGAAGGACTTTATTATCCTTATGTATCTGATTTAGGTTTGAAGCTATTTTCTGATGCAGATTGGGCTGGCTCCAAGGAAGATAGAAGGAGCACTTCAGGTTATCTTACCTTTGCAGGTTCAAAGCTTATTTCATGGTCATCCAAGAAGCAACCCACAGTTGCTCTCTCTTCTACTGAAGCTGAATATAGAGGTCTTGCCATAGCTACACAAGAAGCTATGTGGATGAAGACATTATTCAAAGATCTTGGATTGGAGTTTGGAACTCCAACTATCTTTGGTGACAATATGAGTTCTATTCACTTGGCTGCTAATCCTATTTTTCATGCAAGGACTAAACATATTGAAGTTCATTATCACTATGTACGAGAGAAGGTTCTAAGCAAAGAGATTCAATGTGCAGATATTCTAACCAAAGCATTGGATGGTACAAAGCTTTGCAAATTCAAGGCTATGATTGGTTTGCAGGGAATCTTGGAAGATTGAAGACCTCAAGCATACTTGGCTTGAGGGGGAGCTGTTGGAGCAAGTCTATGACAAGCCTAAGTATTGGCTTGAGTCTCACAAAGTCTTAGAAGGAGCTTTAAAAAAAAAACTATGTAAAGTTCACTTGTGAACTACCTCTTGTAACTTTTGAAGAGTTTACTTAATGTAAAAGTAAGAGAATCTTAAGTGGTTGAGTCCACTTGATCAAGAATGGAAAGAGGAGCCACGAATTCGTGATTTGTGGTAAGTAGAGAATCAAATCAATCATTGAGTGATTGGAGAGTGATTGAGGGAAGTTAGCCTCCCAAACTCAACTATAAATAGATGGCAGTTTTAGTCGTGGTTAGAGAGACCTATGTGAAGACCTCCAAGAGCTGAGCTTTATGCCATATCAAGGTGTGATTACAAGGCACACATATGTATCAGTAATTCATTGTATTTTACAAGCAATATACTTTCATTTTCATGATTATTTGAGTTCATCTTTCCATGTTCTTGTGAAGTGTACTACTCACTGCCATTACTCTCAGTTTTTGCAGTCAGCTTGCAGAGATGTTTTCTCTGAGCTTGGTGCATCATTTTCAGTGATTTAACTTGGTAAAGTTAGCTCTATAATTCTAATATATGCTCACAAATTTTCATGTCATTTGGATGTTGCAATCTTCAATTATGTTCTTTTGAAGTCAACAGGGTCTGTTCATCTTCACTTCTCTGTCAGGTAACCGACTTTTTCACTCATCTTGTCAGAGCCATTTCTCAGTGGTTACTTATCCAAATTTCAGTGATTTAAAGCTTCTTGGATTCCGCTTACTGTCTAGTATAACCATACAAATTTTCATAATCATTGGATTTCTACATTTTGAGTTATGTTGATTTTGCTGCTCACTGGTCTATTTCTGTAGCAGCCCGTGAAAATCGGGATGATGTCATCACTTGCTAAAACTCATTCTCAGTGTGTAGTTCATTATTTTTGATGAGATTACTCTTGAAAGTTAGCTCTTTAAGTTGCCTAGACGTCCCCAAGAGGAATTGAGTTAATTGCTGTTGTGCTCAGAGAATTATGTAAAACACTGGACAGGTGTATGAACCAAGAATAGCAAGTTTTCACCTCTGAGCTAACTCCAACTTATCTGTTTTGATCTATCTTTTTGAGAGTGATCTTCCAAGGTACATAGGGTGTCTAATACATCCATTGGCAAGCTAAAAGGGCCCACCATATACTCCTGGAGTTCATTTGGCTGGTGTAGATCAAGGATTTTGCAACACCTCTGCATCTTCAAGCACATACCTATCCATCTCTTCACAGTAATTACTCAGCTTGGTCATTAAGGATGGAAGCTTATCTCCAAGGTAGAAGTTTATATGGTTATGTGGCTGGAGATGAAGTTATGCCAAGTTTCAGGAACAAAAGTCAACCAACACAAGAAGAGCAAGAAAGATTGAGCACATGGTGCTCCAAGGATGCACTTGCAAGGTCTTATCTCCTCAACTCTATCTCAGATTTTTTGTTGCCTCACATTAGAAGTTGTAAGACATCTCAGGAAGTGTGGGATGCATTTGAAGCTTTCTTTTCTTCAAGTACCAAAGCTAGGAAGCATCAACTATGGCTGGATTTCACAACTCTCAAGAAGGCTCCCAAACAGAATGTGACTGATTTTGTCACAAAGCTCAAGGACATAGCGGATCAGTTGGGAAGCATTGGAGAGGTAATAGATGAAGAGCAAATTGTAAGGCAGGTCATCAATGGCTTGAAGGCAGATGATAAGTGGGAAGCATTCACCACAGCTATGGATTTGTACATGGACATGCATGTACCTGATTTCAACACACTCATTGGACAACTACTTACTCAAGAGGCAAAGCTTATCAAAAATGGAGAAAGCTCTAAAGGTAATCAATCTTCAACTCTATACACGGATAAAAGCAAGTCTAAAGATAACAAAGGAAAGGCAAAGAAAGTGGATGATGAAGCAGGTACATATCAAGCTAACTATGCAGGTAGAGGAAGACATGGCAGAGGTACAGGAAGAGGAGGTAGACAAGGCAGGGGGAGATCCCGAGACTCCAACTCATGTTCTATTTGGGGATTAACTAATCATAAAACTGAAAATTGCTTTAGGAATTCCAGGAATCAAAGAGGCAGAGGATACAATAGAGGAAGTTATGGCTACTCAAGAGGAAGGTTCAACAACTACCATGGCAACTACAACAACTACAATCATTCAAACTATCAAGGAGGCTACAAAGGAAGGAGAGACTACAATAACTTCACAGAAGACTCAAACAAAGAGGATTCATTATTGATCATGAACATGGCTATGCCACAAGGTAAATCTGATGAGCATATTTTCTACATAGATTCAGGTTGTTCAAATCATGTGGCAAGAAATGTGGCACTCCTATCAGATTTAGAAGATCCAAGGAATAAGCATGAGGTACAAACAGGAGATGATACAAAACATCCTCTGGAGAAAATAGGCAATGTCAAAGCACCTGATGGAAACATCAACCTACTCAGTAAGGTACTCTATGTCCCTACCATTACAAAGAATTTGATAAGTGTTGGGCAGATAGTAGAGAAAGGGTTTCAAGTCAGGTTCACAAAAGCAGGAGCATTTGTTGAAGATCCAAGTCAAGGATTCAGAAGAATTGCAAAAGGTGAAAAGACAGGTAGATTGTTCACATTTGAATTACAGGACACTAGAAACATTGCTCTCTTTAATTATGGTAGTTAGACACTCACAGAATTGGAAGTATGGCACAAAAGGTTAGCACATATTGGTGAAAGGTCATTAAAGCAAATCTGCAGGGACCAAAGTGTACTTGGACTTCCTAATTTGTCAAAACAACATATGATTTATAAGTGTAGTGCATGTCAATTTGGAAAGTCTCACAGGTTACCATTCATGAAGAAAGGTTATATGCATGGAGATCTCTTGGAGTTGGTTCATACAGATGTATGGGGACCTAGCAAGGAAGCTTCAATATCTGGATCAAGGTATTATGTTTCCTTTATTGATGATTGCAGCAGATGGACTATCCTATTCTTTATGAAACACAAAGATGAAGTTTTTTCATGTTTCAAAAGATATTTGGCTCTTGTGGAGAATCAAATAGGTAAATCACTAAAAAGGCTAAGGTCAGATGGAGGGGGAGAATACTTCTCCCATGATTTTGATTCTTTTCTTCAAGAAAGAGGAATCAAAAGAGAGGTAACTATTAGGTACACTCCTGAGCAAAATGGAGTGGCACAAAGGAGGAATAGGACAATTGTTGAAGCTGCAAGGTCTATGTTAAATGAAAAGCATTTACCTAATTACTTATGGGTTGAGGCTGTATCTACAGCCACTTACTTGATTAACAAGTTGCCTTCAAAATCCCTTGATGGGATGACTCCATATGAGGCTTGGAATGGAAGAAGACCAAGCTTAGATCATTGTAAAATTTTTGGATGTATTGCTTTTGCTCATGTTCCTTCACAGGTTAGAGGCAAGATGGATCCAAAGGCAGAAAGGTGTGTATTTATTGGATATGACAACAATCAAAAGGGCTACAGGTTATACAACCCTACGAACAAAGGATTCTTGGTAAGCAGAGATGTAGTTTTTGATAAGAACATCTCATGGTATGAAGATTCATGCAGGAAGGTCAATTTACCATATAATCTTGAAGAAGATTTTCCAAAGCTTGGTAGAGAACAACCGAAGATTGAAGAACAAGACACCTCAGAGGATGATGAAGAATCTCAAATGGAAAAGATCAAAGCATGGAAGTCTAAAGGTAAAGCAAAATTGCAGGAACTTGGACATGAGGCAGAATCATCACATCATGGCCTAAGAAGATCTATGAGGGAAAAGAAAAAACCAGAAAGGTATGGGTTTGACACCTCATTAGTAACTAAACATTCTATCTACATAGCACATGACATAAACCAAGAGGAGCCATCATCATTTGAAGAGGCCAAAGCAAAAACAGAATGGAAGCATGCAATGAAGGAAGAGATTGAAGCACTTGAGGAAAACAACACTTGGGATTTGGTGCCCAAGACTTCATCCATGAAGGTAATAGGCTCAAAATGGGTCTATAAACTCAAGAAGAATTCTGATGGTTCCATTAACAGGTATAAGGCAAGGCTTGTAGCAGAAGGCTTTGCACAAACTCAGGGAATTGATTATGAGGAGACCTTCTCTCCTGTGGCAAAGATGCCTACTATTAGGGTTTTGCTTAGTATTGCCTCTTCCAAGAATTGGAAGATACTTCAACTAGATGTAAAGAATGCATTTTTGAATGGTTGGATAACAGAAGAGGTATATATGGCACAACCACCTGGTTTTGAGAACCAATCCTGATTATGTGTGTAAACTTAACAAAGCATTGTATGGTCTCAAGCAAGCTCCAAGAGCTTGGAATTTCAGGCTTGTTTCATTCTTGCAGGACAAAGGCTTTCAACCAAGCAAGGCAGATCCTTCACTCTTTATTAAAAAGAGTAATTCCGAGGTCATCTACCTATGTGTATATGTAGATGATATTATATTGACAGGAAATGATGCAGATGGTATGAAGAAGATCAAAGACCAAATGAGAGAAGAGTTCAAGATAAGTGATTTGGGTTCACTTACCTACTTCCTAGGTTTGGAAGTTGTCTACAAAGATCATGGTTTGTTTCTCACTCAAAGAAAGTACATTAAGGACATGTTGGCAAAAGTCAAGATGCAAGATTGTAAGATTGCAGGTACTCCAATGGAGGTCAATCACAAATTGAGCTCACATGAAGGTGAACTCATATAGGACATCACATCATATCAAAGTCTAGTCGGTAGTCTCAACTATGCCACATTGACAAGAGTAGATATATGTTACAGTGTGAGTGTGCTAAGCCAATTTATGCACACACCAAGGAAACCACATATGGATGCTGCCAAAAGGATTCTCAAGTATCTCAAAGGAACCATAAATGAAGGACTTTATTATCCTTATGTATCTGATTTAGGTTTGAAGCTATTTTCTGATGCAGATTGGGCTGGCTCCAAGGAAGATAGAAGGAGCACTTCAGGTTATCTTACCTTTGCAGGTTCAAAGCTTATTTCATGGTCATCCAAGAAGCAACCCACAGTTGCTCTCTCTTCTACTGAAGCTGAATATAGAGGTCTTGCCATAACTACACAAGAAGCTATGTGGATGAAGACATTATTCAAAGATCTTGGATTGGAGTTTGGAACTCCAACTATTTTTGGTGACAATATGAGTTCTATTCACTTGGCTGCTAATCCTATTTTTCATGCAAGGACTAAACATATTGAAGTTCATTATCACTATGTACGAGAGAAGGGTCTAAGCAAAGAGATTCAAATATCATATGTGTCCACTCATCAACAATGTGCAGATATTCTAACCAAAGCATTGGATGGTACAAAGCTTTGCAAATTCAAGGCTATGATTGGTTTGCAAGTAATCTTGGAAGATTGAAGACCTCAAGCATACTTGGCTTGAGGCGGAGCTGTTGGAGCAAGTCTATGACAAGCCTAAGTATTGGCTTGAGTCTCACAAATTCTGAGAAGAAGCTTTAAAAAGAAGACTATGTAAAGTTCACTTGTGAACTACCTCTTGTAACTTTTGAAGAGTTTACTTAATGTAAAAGTAAGAGAATCTTAAGTGGTTGAGTCCACTTGATCAAGAATGGAAAGAGGAGCCACGAATTCGTGATTTGTGGTAGGTAGAGAATCAAATCAATCATTGATTGATTGGAGAGTGATTGAGGGAAGTTAGCCTCCCAAACTCAACTATAAATAGATGGCAGTTTTAGTCGTGGTTAGAGAGACCTATGTGAAGACCTCCAAGAGCTGAGCTTTATGCCATATCAAGGTGTGATTACAACGCACACATATGTATCAGTAAGTCATTGTATTGTACAAGCAATATACTTTCATTTTCATGATTATTTGAGTTCATCTTTCCATGTTCTTGTGAAGTGTACTACTCATTGCCATTACTCGCAGTTTTCTCAGTCAGCTTGCAGAGATGTTTTCTCTGAGCTTGGTGCATCATTTTATGTGATTTAACTTGGTAAAGTTAGCTCTATAAGTTTACTATATGCTCACAAATTTTCATGTCATTTGGATATTGCAATCTTCAGTTATGTTCATTTGAAGTCAACAGGGTCTGTTCATCTTCTCTGTCAGGTACCCGACTTTTTCACTCATCTTGTCAGAGCCATTTCTCAGTGGTTACTTATCCAAATTCAGTGATTGAAAGCTTTTAGTATTCAGCTTACTGTCGAGCATAACCATAAAAAGTTTCATAGTCATTGGAGTTTTTCATGTTGAGTTATGTTGATTTTTCTGCTCACTGGTCTATTTCTGTAGCAGCCCGTGAAAATCGGGATGATGTCATCACTTGTTAAAACTCATTCTCAGTGTGTGGTTCATTATTTTTGATGCGATTACACTTGAAAGTTAGCTCTTTAAGTTGCCTAGAGTTCCCTAAGAGGAATTTAGCTAATTGCTGCTGTGCTCAGAGAATTATGTAAAACACTAGACAGGTGTATGAACCAAGAATAGCAAGTTTTCACCTCTTAGCTAACTCCAACTTATCTGTTTTGATCTATCTTTTTGAGAGTGATGTTCCAAGGTACATAGGGTGTCTAATACATCTATTGGCAAGCTAAAAGGGCCCACCATATACTCCTGGAGTTCATTTGGCTGGTGTAGATCAAGGATTTTGCAACATCTTTTCATCTTCAAGCACATACCTATCCATCTCTTCACAAGCTTTAATATGAAGATTAGGATCATGTGAGTAAAATAAACCATTGTTCGAAGTGCCTTTTAAATAGTGTAGCATATGCTTAGCCACATTCCAATGTACATCTATAGGCTTGTGCATGAACTGTGAAAGTACTCCAACTGCATAACCAATATGAGGTCACCTAATTATAGCATACAATAATGATCCAATCAGCGATCTATACATGTCTACATTTTCAAAATGAACACCATCATGTATACTTAATTTTACATTACTTTTCAAAGGATTTGCAACTGCTTTACATTATGACAAACCAAACTTTTGAAGAAGTAAATCACATATGTACTTCTTTTGACTCAACCATATAGCAGTTCATCATAAATAACTTCAATTCCCAATGCATAACGTAAAATCCCAAGATCTGACATCTTTAATTCCATACATCAGCCTTTGGGAGGCGGGAGGTTGCAAGCACACAACGATAATGATGTGTGTAAATACACATATATTGATGCACATTTTTTTCATATTTTTGAGGATTGAAGAATCTTTCAAAGAGATGATCTAGGTAGAAATAGGGACTAGATATAGGAAATTGTGTGCCCAAGAGGTATGAAGAGTGTGTGTGTGTGAGAATATGGAGAATATGAATAGTTTAGAAGTGTTCTACAACAAACCCAAATTTTGATCAGCATAAATAAAAAACGAGTGACCTAGCAAGTAAGAACGAAAATAGACTTGCTACTCATAGTAAATCAACAATGGATGTTGATGGTAAGCTGGTAGAATCTCCTCTAGATAATCACCAAGTTGTAGACCACAAATCCTCTAAGAGAGTGAAAACTCCTCGTCGAAGATGGACTCCAAGATCACCTCCTTGACCACGAAGGGTAGCTTGATAAGATACTCCTTTGGTGATCACCTCCAAGTTCTTCTACAAGAGCTTGAGCTTCTTGAGTGATGATGTTGAACAATAGGCAAGAGCCTTGCTTATATAGCTTTGAGTATGCTTCTTAAAGCATTCCTCTAAAAGCACATAAAGTAAAAGCACTAAAGCAATAGATGGTGCTAAATTATATCTAAAAGTGAAAAATGCTTTTCATGAATTATGCCACTATTTTCGTGAAGTGATTTTTCAAAATGAAATTTGTTCATTGTCGGCATGCACGATCTAGGAATGGAACTATGATCCTTGTTTCCAGAGTCAAATGGCATAGCCATGACACTTGTTGACTTCTCTTGTAGAGACCTTAATAGAAATAAAATATATGCTTGATCTTGAGGAGTTTTGGACCATTGTTTCAAGCAATCCCCCCTTCATTTCAAAATGGTACAAGGTTCAATAACCCAAAAGTTCCTGTGATATTTTCTTGAATTATTTCCATTGAATCTTGAGCTGGCTGTGTATGAAACTGGATACTTGAGAATTTGTAAATTGAATGTTCAGATGTGTATAACAAAGATATATAGAGCAACCTACTGCTTGACTACATAATGTACCATCAAATGGTTTTGAAACTGCTTCTGACTATAATAACACATTGACATCCAGAGGTGTTTGTATAGGCTTGGAATCTGTCATCTCAAACCTTTCCAATAATTTCTCAATGTATTTCTATTGTGTCATGTAGATACAATCATCTCTATACTTGAATTCAATCCCAATATAATAATGTAAAACCACTAAGTTATTTACATCAAATGTATGCTTAAGTTGTCCTTTAAAGAGTTGAGGATCTAAATCTTTGGGTCCTATGATAGTCATATCACTTTGTAGTGCATCTTGAACACTAGATGGTTCATTATCATCTGAAGTAAGAGCTTAAACATTGTGAATCTTAAAATGTTCTCCATAATTCACCTGGTCTTCATGTTGTCTCCTTATTTGACTTCTAGTTCTTCTAGTGTATTCCTTTATACCAATGTCCTTCCAAGTTTCATATAACCACTTTGGCATATTCCTAAAAAGTGATGGAATCTTTTTTGCTTCTTCAATATCTCTTCCTTGAGATCATTGATGCTGCTTGGTGGAGTAGAGACCTTCTAGGAAAGTTTGTTCTTCATGGATTACTCTTTGCCTCTGAGCCTTGGAAGGACTTTCTTTGTTAGATGCTGGTTCTCTTTGCTACTTCTATTGATGGTCCTTGGTTGTCAGAGATCACATGGATCTTTGCTGAGATGACACATTTGGGCTTCTCGTGGCAAATTGAGGACCGTTTTGCTTGTAGTATTCTCCGAACTTGGGAACAACTTCATCTTGCTTTGATTGAGTGGCTGCCTTTCTTTGTTGAGTCGTAGTTTTGTCAACCTATTTCTTGCAATACCCTCATCTGCAAGACAAGGGAGTTCATGGTTTGCTCTCGACATCATGTTTCTTGGGGGGATTTTGCCAAATGTTTTGGGTGTAGTGCAATCGTGTGGATTAGCTTTAGGGGTCTCTCCATGGAACAATAGCAAGAGAGGTGGAGGGGGATGCACAATGCACCCTAGATTATCAAGGATGTTAAGATTGCTATACCAAGGGACTGGGCATCTAGAAGGATCGCTCATCTCAAGTGGCTTGGCTACGTGCCTTCACTCAGATGGAGGTCTTGTTTGCTGCACGAGGTGTTACTTTGGGTGTTATTGTTAGTGTCCATGTGAAAAGGCCAAATGGCCGGTAGACACTTTTGTGTATGTTCTTTAATAAAACGTATGGTGGCCTAGTCATCCACAGACTCAATGTTTGATCTGTTGGTGCAAAGTTAAAGCCTACACATTTGACTAGAAGTTCATTAACAATTGAAGCTTCATGGAAACCATTGCTGGGAAGATTTTATTCTTTACCATTTGTAAAAGCTCATTTAACTTGAAAGAATATTTGTAGCTACCTACAAACTCGTGGAGTTTGTTAGATGAAAAGTCATGACTTCATGTTGGAGAGAATAACCCCCAGATTGGTGGATTACTTTTAGAGAGAGCCAAAATTCAAATTCAACATTTGAATGTAGCACTTATAAAAATTAACATGTAAAAGTCACGGTGAGAAGACTCTATTTCCCGAGTTCTCCATTGCCATATTGTAAGAGAGTGATGTCTACATTGTAGCCTACACTACTTACCATCATTAGGCTATGATTGTCAAGCCTATGATCTTGTATAACATTGTTCATTAATACAATAGATCTACATTGCTCATCTATGATCTCTCTGTTATAGTCATTCATAACTGTCAGGTTGTACTGCTCATATCTCAATCATTTCTCCACCATTTTCAATGTTCTATAGATTGGTGGAATCAGCTCCAAGTTATCTACATGCTCACAAAGTTCTGAAGACAATCCATTCAGCCAATTTGGAGAAAAGCGCATCCAAGCACTCACTGGTCAAACTCTATAGAGGTCCTAAAAAATCAGGTGTAATGATTCAATTGCTAAGTTGATTGCTCTGTGTATAGAGCATGATTTTAAGTGATTCCACTTGGAAACATTAGCTTACAAAGCTAATTAGATTCCTCTAAAAGGAACGTTTCTAATTCCTACTGTACTAGAAGCACTGAGCATAACAAGCAGCAGGTGTGTGAACAAAAATAGAAGGTTTTCATGAATCCTTCAACTTGGAAGTAGTTTGTTTTGGTTCAATCATTTCTCATATCATTTCCAAAGTACGTAGGCACTTATTTAGTTTCATTGGAAAGCTAATAGGGCCCACAATTCAACTCTAAAGCAGGATTTGGCAATACCTACTCATTTCATGGAGTGTCCATCCATCTTTTCCAACAGTGGTATCATAGCAAAGCTAATGTAAAATGGGAGATGGCTTTCCTTTATTCATTGATAAATTGGAGAGGAACAACTATCAAGCATGGTCCTTAAGGATGAATGCATACTTACAAGGAAGGAGCCTCTATGGATACATCTCAAGAGATGAGGAGATGCCCATATTCCGAAGCAAAGGACAACCTACAAGAGAGGAGCATGGAAGACTCAACACATGGTGTGCCAAGGATGCATTAGCAAGGTCCTACTTACTAAACTCAATCTCTGATTTTCATCTTCCACATATTAGGAACTGTAAGACATCCCAAGAGACTTGGGAAACATTGTCTTCTTATTTCTCTTCCAACACAAGGGCTAGGAAGCACCAAGAGTGGATTGAGTTTACCACTCAAAGAAAGCAACCTAAGCAAGGTATCTGAGAGTATGTGACCAAAGTCAAAGATGTAGCAGATCAATTGGCAAGCATAGGAGAAGAAATTGAAGAAGAGCAGATTGTAAGACAAAGTAATCAATGGTATTAAAGCTGATGACAAATGGGAGAGCTTCACAACTACCATGGACTTGTACATGGACATGCAGATTCTAGAACTTAATACACTCATGGGGCAACTATTTACCCATGAAGCCAAGCTCAACAAGAATCAAGATTCATCAAGAGGTAATAGCTCTTCTGCCCTATGCACTGATAAAAGTAAGTCCAAAGAGAAAGGGAAGAACAATAAAGTTGAAGATGAAGGAACTACCTCCCAAGCCAACTATGCAGGGAAAGGTAGAACCTCAAGAGGAAGGGGCAGAGGAGGTAAGCAAGGTAGCGGGAGACCTTATAGCTCCTCACCATGCAATATTTATGGATTAACAAATCATACTATAGATGAGTGTTATAGGAACTTCAAGAATCAGAGAGGTAGAGGATATCAAAGAGGTGAATATACACAATCAAGAGGAAGATTCAATCACCATCAAGGACAACAACAACTACAACAAAAACTACAATAACAATTACCAAGGACGCTACAAATCAAGGAAAGATTACAACAACTGCACAGAGGAGCAAGAAGATTATCTTTTGATTATGAATATGACTTCAAAGCCAGGTATAAATGATGATCATCTTTTCTACATTAACTCAGGATGCTCAAACCATGTGGTAGGCAATGTAGCTCTTCTCTCTGACCTTGAAGAACCAAAGGGTAAGCATCAGGTACAAATAGGTGATGACACCAAGCACTCTGTGATTAAAATAGGAAATGTTAAAACCTCATATGGAAACAAGAATCTATTGAGTAGGGTTCTATATGTACCTACAATTACCAAGAATTTGATGAGTGTTGGACAAATTGTGGAAAAGGGTTTGTAGGTTAGATTTAACCAATATGTAGCATTTGTGGAGGATCCCCAACATGGATTCAAGAGAATTACCAAAGGAGAAAAGATAGGTAGATTATTCACTTTTGAACTTGAGGATACAAGGAACATTGCACTTTATAGCTACAAAAATCAAACACTATCAGAGCTTGAAATTTGGCATAAGAGATTGGGGCATGTTGGTGAAAGAACCTTAAAACAAATATCTAGAGACCAATGTGTGCTTGGGATACCTAATGTATCCAAGCAACACATGATTTATAAATGTGGTGCTTGTCAATTTGGCAAATCTTACAGCCCCTCTCAAGAAAACGCTACATGCATGAGGACTACCTAGAGCTTGTCCATACAGATGTATGGGGACCAAGTAAGGATCCCTCAATCTCTAGATCAAGGTATTATGTATCTTTCATTGATGATTATAGTAGGTGGACTGTATTTTACTTTATGAAGCACAAAGATGAAGTATTCAGTTGCTTTAAAAAGTATCTTTCACTTGTTGAGAACCAAACAGGGAGAAACCTAAAGAGACTAAGGTCAGATGGAGGAGGTGAGTACTTCTCAAATGAGTTTGATGTATTCTTGTAGGACAATGGAATCAAGAGAGAAATTAAAACAAGGTATATCCCTGAGCTAAATGGGGTGGCAAAAAGGAGAAATATATTAATTGTTGAAACAACCAGATCAATGATAAATGAGAAAAAATTGTTGGTGCATTTTACTCAAGCCTACATGCTTGATATGCTTGATATTATGATCATTTGTAAGTCACATGTGTAGTCATGTGAACACCTCTTGTAAAAGAGTTCATTTTATCTCTTGTAATTGAAAAAGGAAAAAGGAAAAAGATGGCTTACCTCATCCATGATGTAAAAACAAATTCATGGGTCTCACTACCTAAAACCATGAATTTTTGAGCTGAGGGAATATCTCCTAACTTTGGGGATCACTTTTAAGTGGAGCCATTCGAATTCGAATTCAAAACTCCCTCCAAGAATAGCTATAAAAAGAGCAAGAAGGAAGAGGCGATTAGCAAGCCTTGTACGTGACCATTTCATGTCATTTTGTAGAGATTGAAGAGCTTACTCCATAGCTCTATCCTTCTACTCCCATTGTGCAAATATTCATTGCCAATGTGGTTGTAATCATATGTGAATCTATACATTTGTCATTATCTACTTCTCTGTTTTGTTCTCTGCTATACTCACTCAGAGCAGTAACTTCAGAAGGTCATATCTCGAGTTCTACTCAATATTGTTCGGTGTTTTAACATGCATTGGATAGCTCTTACTGTCTAGTTTTTGCATATCAGTTTTCATAGTCATTGGATATCCAGATTTGGAGATATCTGCATTGTATTATGGTGGGCATGTTCCAGAAATTGATGAATCTTGTTCTCAGTGCTTAGTCCATCCTTTGAAGTGTTTTAACTTGGATTGGGAAGCTTGCTAAGTCTATTTGCTATGCCCAAAAGCAATTTATCTAATTTCTACCAAGTTGACATCACTATTCATTTTTTCTAGAAGGTGTATGTCCAAAAATAGCAAGTTTTGGGAGCTAGTCATTTCGCAACTAGTCTATCTTCACTTAAACTTTTGGGATACATGTTCCAAAGTACTTGGCTGATATTTTTGTGGATTTAGGAAGCTCAAAGGGTCTACTAATCAACTCCGAAGTCTCAGTTGGCTGGTGTGAAGCTCGTTGTAGCAGCACCTACTCATCTTTGGATTGCATCCACCATCTCTCTTCACAGTGGTATCAGAGCATAGTCAAGCAACATGGGAGATGGATTTCCATCAACAATTGACAAATTGCATCGAAACAACTACCCGGCATGGTCTCTAAGGATGGAGGCTTACCTTCAAGGGAGGAATCTATATGGATTCATATCCGGAGATGAAGCAATGCCAACCATGAGGAACAAAGGGCAACCATCACATGAAGAAGTGGAAGGACTTTCAAATTGGTGTTCGAAGGATGCACTTGCAAGGTCCTATATTCTAAACTCAATCTCTGATTTTCTTTTACCTCATGTCAAGGGATGCAAGACATCAAGAGAGACCTGGAATGCACTTGCTTCTTTCTTCTCCTCCAACACTCGAGCAAGGAAGAACCAATTGTGGATGGAGTTCACAACAATGAAGAAAAGCCCGAAGCAAAATGTGACTGATTATGTCACAAAGATGGACATTTACGACCAACTTGGAAGCATTGGAGAGGTAATTGAAGAGGAGCAAATCATTAGACAAATCATAAATGGAATCAAAGCAGAGAACAAGTGGGACTCATTCACAACAACCATGGATTTATACATGGATATGCATGTACCGGACCTCAACACACTCATGGGCCAACTCTTCACTCATGAAGCAAAGATTAGCAAAGGTGGTGAGTCTCAAGAGGTAATCAAAATTCTGCCTTATATTCTGATAAAGCTAAGGTCAAGGACAAGTCAAAGCATAGGAAGAATGAAGATGAAGGTAGCTCTTTCCAAGCAAACTTTGCATGTCGAGGAAGAGCTACAGGAAGAGACAGAGGTGGAAAGCAAGGCAGGGGGGAGATTCCAATAATCTCAACCTTGCAATATATGTGGCTTATCTAATCATACTACTGAAGAATGTTTCAGGAACCCGAGGAACTCAAGAGAAAGAGGATTCAATAGAGGTGGCTATGGATCAAATAGAGGCAGATACAATGGAGGCTACAACAACAACAACTAGTACAACAACAATTACAACAATAACAACTATCAAAGTGGCCATAGAGGAAGGAGAGACTACAATAACTATGCAGAGGACCAAATTCAAGAAGATTCATTATTGATTATGAATCTATCAGTGAAGAAGGGTAAGGATGATGATCACATATTTTACATTGATTCGGGATGCTCAAACCATGTAGCAGGAAATGTGGCTTTACTTTCTGATTTGGAAGATCCTCATAACAAGGATGAAGTGCAGACAGGAGATGACACAAAGCACTCAGTGGAGAAGATAGGTAATGTGAAGACATCAGATGGGAATATGAACCTCTTAAGCAAAGTCTTGTATGTCCCTACAATTACCAAAAATTTAATAAGTGTTGGACAGATTGTTGAAAAAGGATTGTAGGTTAGATTCAACTGATTTGGAGCATATGTTGAAGACCCAAGGCAAGGCTTTAGAAGGATTGCCAAAGGAGAAAAGACAGGAAGGCTTTTCACTTTTAAAGTGGAAGATACAAAGAACATAACTTTGTTTAGCTATGGATCTCAAACTCTAACAGAGTTGGAGATATGGCACAAAAGGCTTGCTCACATTGGTGAGGGGACACTCAAACAAATTTGCAGGGACCAAAGTGTACTTGGTTTGCCTAATATCACAAGGCAACACATGATTTATAAGTGTGAAGCTTGTCAACTCGGCAAGGCTCATAGACAACCTTTCAATAAGAAAGGATATATGTATCAAAATCCTTTGGATCTAGTGCACACGGATGTGTGGGGTCCAAGTAAGGAGCCATCTATATCAGGCTCAAGATATTATGTGTCTTTCATAGATGATTGTAGCAGGTGGACCATTCTGTTTTTCATGAAGCACAAGGATGAAGTGTTTAATTGCTTTAAGAAGTATATTGCTCTTGTTGAAAACCAAACAGGTAGGACTTTGAAAAGACTCAGATCAGATGGTGGAGGAGAATACTAACAAGCCATCTATGAAGGTAATTGGATCTCGATGGATATACAAAATCAAGAGGAATCCAGATGGAAGTATAAATAGACACAAAGCAAGGTTAGTTGCTAAAGGGTTTGCTCAAACCCATGGTATTGATTATGAGGAGACTTTCTCTCCTGTTGCAAAAATGCCTACAATTAGGGTTCTCATTAGTCTTGCTGCATCTAGAAATTGGAATCTCTATCAACTTGATGTAAAGAATGCTTTCTTGAATGGATGGATTTCTGAGGAAGTGTATATGGCACAACCTCCTGGATATGAGGATGCACATCATCCTAACTATGTTTTCAAACTAAAGAAAGCTTTTTATGGATTGAAGCAAGCTCCAAGAGATTGGAATTTTAGATTGGTGACTTATTTGCAAGACCAAGGATTCAAAGCTAGCAAGGCGGATACCTCTTTGTTCATAAAGAGGAATGGATCTGAAGTGATCTATTTATGTGTGTATGTTGATGATATTATTATCACAGGCAATGATCTTGAAGGAATCAAACAGGTAAAGGCTCAAATGAAGAAGGATTTCAAAATAAGTGACCTCGGACCACTCACTTATTTTCTTGGATTGGAGTTAATCTACACAGATTTAGGTATATACATCACACAAAGGAAGTATGTCCATGACATGCTCGTCAGGTTCAAGATGGAAAATACCAAGTGTGCAGGTACACCTATGGAGCAAAATCATAAGCTTAGTGCTTATGAAGGAGAGCCAATTGAAGACATCACAAGCTATCAAAGCTTGGTTGGAAGTTTGAACTATGCAACACTCACAAGGGTGGATATATGCTATAGTGTTAGCATATTAAGTCAGTTTATGCATAAGCCGAGAAGACCACATATGGAAGTGGACAAGAGAGTCCTCAAGTACCTAAAGGGGACCATGAATGAAGGTTTGTTCTATTCATATACTTCAGATATTGAGCTAAAGGTCTACTCAGATGCAGATTGGGCCGGATCTAGAGATGATAGAAGAAGCACATCCGGGTATATATCGTTTGCAGGTTCAAAAATCATTTCTTGGTCATCGAAGAAGCAACCAACCATGGCATTATCTTCTACCGAAGCCGAATATAGAGGTTTGGCTAATGCAACTCAAGAAATCATGTGGTTAAAATCTTTGTACACAGATCTTGGACTTCATTCTTCAACACCTCACATTTTTTGTGACAACAGAAGCTCACTACATCTAGCAGCTAATCCAGTATACCATGCTAGAACCAAGCATATTTAAGTCTACTACCATTATGTAAGGGAGAAGCTAATGAGCAAGGATATTCAACTATCCTATGTCTCTACAGATATGCAATGTGCAGACATGTTGACTAAAGCTCTTGATGGTACAAAGTTAAGTAGATTCAAGTTGATGATTGGCTTGCAGGAAATCAAGGACAATTGAAGACTTATTTGGAGGCCAAGCATGTTAGGCTTGAGGGGGAGCTGTTGGTGCATTTTACTCAAGCCTACATGCTTGATATGCTTGATATTATGATCGTTTGTAAGTCACATGTGTAGTCATGTGAACACCTCTTGTAAAAGAGTTCATTTATATCTCTTGTAATTGAAAAAGGAAAAAGGAAAAAGATGGCTTACCTCATCCATGATGTAAAAGCAAATTCGTGGATCTAACTACCTAAAACCACAAATTTTTTAGTTGAGGGAATATCTCTTAACTTTGGGGATCACTTTTAGGTGGAGCCATTTGAATTTGAATTCAAAACTCCCTCCAAGAATAGCTATAAAAAGAGCAAGAAGGAAGAGGCGATTAGCAAGCCTTGTACGTGACCACTTCATGTCATTTTGTAGAGATTGAAGAGCTTACTCCATAGGTCTATCGTTCTACTACCATTGTGCAAATATTCATTGCCAATGTGGTTGCAATCATATGTGAATCTATACATTTGTCATTATCTACTTCTCTGTTTTGTTCTCTGCTATACTCACTCAGAGCAGTAACTTCAGAAGGTCATATCTCAAGTTCTACTCAACATGTTTCAATGTTTTAATGTGCGTTGGATAGCTCTTACAGTCTAGTTTCTGCATATCCATTTTCATAGTCATGGGATATCCAGATTTGGAGATATCTGCATTGTACTGCTCACTAGTCTATCTCTATAGAGCCCCGAGAATGGTGGGCATGTTCCAGAAATTGATGAATCTTGTTCTCAGTGCTCAGTCCATCATTTGAAGTATTTTAACTTGGATTGGGAAGCTTGCTAAGTCTATTTGCTATGCCCAAAAGGAATTTATCTAATTCCTACCAGGTTGAGAGCACTGTTCATTTTTTCCAGCAGGTGTATGTCCAAAAATAGCAAGTTTTGGGAGCTAGTCATTTCGCAACTAGTCTGTCTTCACTTAAACTTTTGGGATACATGTTCCAAAGTACTTGGCTAATATTTTGGTGGATTTAGGAAGCTCAAAGGGTCTACTAATCAACTCTGAAGTCTCAATTGGCTGGTATGAAGCTGGTTGTAGCAGCACCTACTCATCTTTGGATTGCATCCACAATCTCTCTTCACAAAAACTACCTAATTACTTGTGGGCAGAGAGTGTGTCTACTACCACTTATCTTGTAAACAGGTTGCCATCTAAATCTCTTGATGGGATGACCCCATATGAAGCATGGCATGGCAGAAGACCCTCACTTGACCATTGCAAGATCTTTGGATGCGTAGCTTATGTATATATCCCTTCTCAAATAAGAGATAAGCTAGACCCTAAGGCAGAAAAGTGCATCTTCATAGGGTATGACTTGAATCAGAAAGGATACAGGTTCTACAATCCTTCAAACAAAGGATTCATGGTAATTATAGATGTTGTCTTTGATGAAAATGACTCTTGGTTTGATAGTAAATGCAGGAAAGTAAAGCTACCTTATGACTTGGAAGAGGAGTTTCCAAGCCTCACTAAGGAGGAGCCTACTCAGAATGGAGACATCAACTCAGATGATGAGGACATCATAACTTAGAAGAGTTCAAGGCATGGAAGTCCAAAGGCAACGTCAAGATGAAGAAGTTGGAGGATATTCCTGAATCATCCAACCAAGCAATCAGAAGATCACAAAGGGAGAGCAAGAAGGCAATCAGATATGGGTATGACACTTCCCTAGTTTCTAAGCACTTTGTTTATCTTACAAAAGACTTGTCAATTGATGATCCATCATCATATGAAGAGGCAAAGACCAAGGCAGAATAGAAGGAAGCTATGGATGAGGAAATTGAAGCACTCAAGGAGAGTGATACTTCAGAACTAGTACCAAAGAAGGAGTCTATGAAGGTAATTGGTTCTAGATGGATCTATAAGATCAAAAGGAATTCTGATGGATCAATAAGAAGGTACAAATCTAGACTTGTGGCTAAGGGTTTTGCACAAACCCAAGGAGTTGATTATGAAGAAACCTTCTCACATGTGGCCAAAATGCCAACCATCAGGGTATTGGTAAGTGTGGCTGCATCAAAGAAGTCAAACATGTATCAGTTGGATGTAAAAAAATGCAGTCCTAAATGGCTGGATTTTAGATGAGGTGTACATGTCTCAACCTCCTGGCTATGAGGACCCAAACAAGGTAACATATGTATGTAAATTGAACAAAGCTCTTTATGGATTGAAGCAGGCACCTAGGGCATGGAACCATAGGTTGACTACATACCTTGAGGATCAAGGATTCATCATGAGTAAAGCAGATACTTCTCTGTTCATTAAGAGGAGAAATTTAGAGGTAATATACCTATGTGTATATTTTGATGATATCATACTCACACATAATGATGCTAATGGCATCAAGGAGATCAAGAATTAGATGATGAAGGAGTTCAAAATTAGTGACCTTGGATCCCTAAAATATTTTCTTGGACTTGAGTTAGTCTATACTAACTCTAGAATTTATATTACTCAGAGAAAGTATATACAAGATATGTTAAAGAAGTTTCATTTTTAGGATGACAAAGTTGCAAGTACTCCAATGGAGGTAAACCTAAAATTAAGTGCTCATGAAGGTGATGTACTTGAGAACATTGTAGGTTATCAAAGCATAGTAGGAAGCTTGAACTATGCTACATTAACAAGGATTGATATTGCTTATGGACTAAGTGTTCTAAGTCAGTTTATGCACAAGCCTAGGGCACCTCATTTGGAAGCTGCCAAAAGGATTTTGAAGTATCTTAAGGGCACTCAAAATCATGGATTGTATTTTCCTTATACATCAGACTTGGACATCAAGATATATTCATATGCGAATTGGGCAGGATGCAAAGATGATAAACCTATATTATGGTCTTCAAAGAAGAAACCTATTGTTGCTTTATCTTCTATAGAAGCAGAGTATAGAGGATTGGTGTCACTCTAGCACAATGGTGAGTACCAACGTGAGGAGATACACCTCATATATGTCAATCTGTGGAGAGGTGAGGACCGGTATGAAGACCGTGAGCAAGTGATGGCACAAGTGTGTGAATGAAAGCACACAAGCATGCACACACATACACATACACGCGCACAAAGTAAGAGCAAAGAGTGGAACAATGGAAGATCTTCGATTGCAAAAGAGCTCTCTTACAAAGCTGAAATCTACAACAAGCTAACCCCAAAAATGCGCTCTCCAGCCCTTTTAATAGTTCTTTGAGTGGTTTTGGCCCTGTCCAGACCTAGTGTCCGGCCTAGTTAAAAAAATAGGTTCCAAGGATTATTTGAGGGCTCAAACGGAGTCTAAAAATTATGAAAATTGGTAGGATGCTAGTTCTAATACTCCTCAAGCTCAAGGACTCCTCGGCTTGAACAAAATAGAGTTGCAAAAATAGAAAATGGTATTTACAATGGTTTTTAGTGATAAAAATCACTATTTTTGTAGGGATTTCTTCTGAAAATTTGACAGGTGCTTCTTGGAGCTCCCTACTTGCTCCTTCTTCTTGTGTGTCCACTTCCCTGATGTGCTTCCATGCTTTGTCCTTGACCTTGAGCTTCAACACTCCCCCCCCTCTTGAGTCTATCGTCCCTCACAGACCCTTGTTGTAGTGGTTGTTCCATGTAGTACGTTGAGAGGTAGTGTCCTTTACGTCCAACAGGAGCGATCCATCTTCCCAATGTAGCCTGATCGTTTATCTGGTTATTCACTTTGCCACTACTAGCTCTTGGAGGTTGTAGTCCCTTTGTATGTACTTCTTCCTTGTATTCCATCTTGATGGTGCATTTGTGAGCTGTGAAAATTTTTAGTTGCTCCTAAGAGATGGTTAATGTTGATTATGAACAACTCTCAGTGGTGGACTGCTTCTGTGCTCCTATCCTTGTCACCTTGATGCCCGCTGGTTCTTCCCAAGATGGCCTTCATATTTTTCATGCCAAGTATTTGTAACCCAAAATGGATGATGGGTAAGTGCATTAGTGCATGGGTTGGAAGAAGAATGTGCCTTGTGCATGGCCTTGTAATGTAGCCCTATGCATGCATACTTTGAAAATGCATCAGAAGAATTATGGTGCAAGAGTGGGTCTTGAGCTAAGTGCTCAAGGGTATGCCGACGAAGAGGTTTCCTAATCTATCATGGTTATAGCGTTGTTGAAGCATGCACGTCTTACCATGGTGAAAGGTCTGTTGATCTTCATCTCTTCGTGTTGTAGTTCCATCATGGTGTTTGACCATCGGCTTGTCTTTTTTGTTGATGGATGTCCTTGCTGATAGTTTGCTGATGAGCATTTTCAAGCACATAGTCCTCTTCTATTCTTTCTCTTTTTTTTTAGTTTTTTAGTTTTTTACAATATCACAAAGCAGCAAGAAAGAGGTTAGTACCAACAAAACATTGTACATATGTCATGTGTGTCTCATGTGCCTGGGATTTCTCAATGGTGTCTATGCACGGCCGTGTAATGTGGCCCTATGTTGATGCATACTTTGGAAGTGCATGACCTCAATGGTGCAAAAGACAGGGTTATGCCAAAGGCACATGGTTGTTGTATGTCGAGGCTTTTGATGTTACTTGCATACTTGATGCATTCTTTGTTTGGAGGTGTTGATTGGATTGCGAAATGATGTAATCCTCCTGATTGGAACCCATTTTAGAATAGTATTTGTCTGGATACAAGTCCTTGTTGACTTTTTCATCTTTGGTTGATTGCTTGAACTTTGTATCCGCAGTGGTTCGTTCTTTGGTGTTGTGGATGCCACTGGTACCTTAGGCTTCCAAACCCATATCCTTGATGATTGTCTTCTTACTTCTGTCGAAGGGTTGATTTTATCTTCTTGTGGTGTTTGTGCTCTGATCTTACCCTTTCCCCTCCTTGGCTTCTTCGTTGAGTCCTTTAGCATGGTGGGGAGCATAGGCCATTGTGTATGTAAGAGCTTCTTGGGTACCCACATCTGTAATTGCCCTTGTTGAGCTGCAGCTAATTTCTTAGGCACCCAGATTTGTCGGAGACCTGGTGGTTGAGCTTCTCCTTGTTTCTTGCTGCTTCTTTTGGCGTGATTAGCCCGCTTGGATGGAAATTGTTGCGGCAAAGCTGGTGATTGCTCTCCTTTTCTAACCCATATCTGCTTCGTGCATGGAGTTTCTTTCTTCTTGAGTTTTGTCTTTGTAGTTGATATAGCGGTTCTCTTGGGCTGTGTTACTTGCTTCTCTGGTCGAGTTGTTGTGACTGCTTTAGTCTTTGAGCAAGGGGAGGAGTCTACTTGTCTTTGAGCCTGTTCTTCCATGATTGAGTTCTTCTGGAACATAGAGCCCTTGACACATACGACATCTTTTTTGCTAAGATTAGTCCTAGAAGAACTATGAGAAGGTGTGACATCAGGATTTGTGAGCATGCAATTTTCTAATTCTAATGTAATGCATTGTTCGTGTACCCAAACTTGAAGAATTTGACTTCTTAAGTTCAAGTTGACTGCATGGTCATAAATCCAATCTTGACCCAAGACAAGTGGTTCTGTAAGGTCCTCATCATGACACACTAGCATTTTGAATTTCATTGGGACATCTTGAAGGTAAATGGGAAGTTCCACCTCGCCAAAGCAAGGGGTTTCCACACCTCCCAATCCTATGAGATAGGCTTCTATGGGCTGGATGTCCACTTGCAGGTCTTGACAGTATGAAAGTCTAACTGCACTAGTTGCTGCACCCGAGTCAGCCAATGCTCTCACAGTCCTTACACTCTTTCCTTGTCCTACCTCTATGGTCACAAAGGGTCGTCGATCGATGATTCGAGAAGTGCTCGATTTTTGGCACATGTCCATGTGATACTTTGGGGCTTTAGGTTGGACATCTAGGCCTAGTCTTCTTAATTTATTTCGCCTTATGCGCTCTCTAGCCTCTGCCTGTGCTTCTTCTCTAACTCTCAACTCTTCTTCTTTTCGCTTCTTAGCAGTGTTGAGTCTCATTAGCATATCCTCTGAAAGAGGTTCTTGATATAGCTTGACTCAAGAACCACTTATATAGTTCCGCAAGATATCACCTTCTAAAGTGGCCAATTGAACTGCACCGCTAGTGGAAATTCGATTAATGATCATGGGTCCATATCCTCGTTTTTCCAACTTACGGGCATGTTGCTTTAGCGTGTAAACCAGCACTAGATCTCCTTCTTTCAATCTTTTATCCTTTATATGGGCGTCAAAGTATGCCTTTTTCAGTTTCTTTGCAACATAAATGCCTACTGCTGCTCGTAGCCTGGTCTCACCTAAGCATTCTAGACCAAAGATCCTGGAAGACAACTCATGTCCATTCCACTCATGCTCTTGTGCTACTCTTAAAGTTGGGATTAGGAAATCTAATGGTAGCACAGCATTCTGTCCAAAGACCATCTGAAATGGGTTGGCATTGAGTACCGTTTTGTAGGCAACTGGATATGCCCAAATAGCATGATGAAGTTGTTTGTCCCAATCAGAGCGTTTATTATTGACTATTTTTGTTAATACATTACATAGGATCTTATTCGTGCTCTAGGCTTGTCCGTTAGCTTGTGGGTGATAGGGGGTAGACTTCTTATGTATCACCATGAATTCTTGAAGGAGGTTTTCAATGACTTTGTTCAAGAAGTGTGTGCCTCTATCACTAACCAACTCTATTGGTAGTCCATATCTCGTGAATACATTCTCGAATAAGAACTTAGTGGTCGTTTGAGCATCATTCTTGGTTGTGGCTTTTACTTCCACCCACTTTGTAAGGTAATCTGTGGCTACAATAATGTATTTTGCATGGGAGTTTCTGGTTGGGGGGTTAATAGGACCTACAAAGTCTATACCCCAGTTCAAGAATGTGCGTCCTCCCATCATTGGCCTCAACGGCATCTCATCTTTTCTGATCGGATATTGTGCTCGTTGACATATGTCACATTTCTTCACATGGGTATGGGCATCCATATGAAGAGTGGGCCTTTGGGAGAATAGGATGGTCTTAATTACTCAGTCGGGCCCAAAGTGCCCACCTGCAACACTGCTATGTGCAGTTTCTAAGACTTTCAAATAGTCTGATTCATGAACACACAGTCTTAAGTAACCATCTTTGCCTCTTCGATATAGGTTGTGTCCTACTAAGGCATAGTCCTGAGCCTCTCGCTCCATGCTCCTTCTTCGTGCTAGGCTAGCCTCATTGGGTAATGCTCCTGATTGCATGAATTCTACCAATGGAGCACTCCACTCTGGAATTAGCGACACGTGATAAAGAGTGGCATGCTCCACTAGGGGTCTCTCTTTCCATGTTGGACAATTCTTAATCCACTCATGAATTTCCTTGTCCATGCTAGGCCAATATACTCCTAAACATTTTGTATTCTGCAATGTTCGTTGTTTAGAGTAGTGATTGCCTAGCAAACCTTCATGGGCTTGCTGCAACCAACTACTATGTTCGTCGTCCTCAACACAACAAGCTAATACACCCTCTCTATCTTGTTTGTACATGCTTCCTTCCAAGATCTGATATTGTTGTGATCGTACAATTTCTTCCTTGTTTGTTTTTACGTTCTTATTTGCAGGTCCGACGGTTAGGACAGGTACCAACTTATTCGCCCATTTAGGAACAAATTCTAAATTGAACAAATAAGCATCCGGTAATTCATCAGACACTCCTTGCGGTGGCTCTCCTGAAGTGATGCGAGAAAGATGGTCCGCCCTAAGGTGGGTCCTACCTTTCCTAACAACCACTTCAAAATCGTATTCCATTAGTAAGAGAAACCACCTTACTAAGCATCCTGTATTGCAAGGTTTATTGACCAAATATAATAAAGCTTGATGATCGGTGAAAAACTTGAACTTGTTGGCCAACAAGTAGTGTCTAAACTTTTTCACAGCATATACCATGCCTAATCCTTCTCGCTCAGTTGTGGTATAATTTCGTTCAGCTGCGTTCAATTGTCTGCTAGCATAAACGATGGGTAAATCTAGATTTCCTTCACCTGTGGGTTGTGCTAGCACACATCCTATTGCATGATTGGATGCATCCACATGGACATGGAATGGTTTACTCCAATCAGGGGTGGTCAGTATTGGTGCTGAGCACAAACGTCTTTTTAGTTCATTGAAGGATTTTTCGCATTCATCGTTCCACTCAAAATTTTTCAACAATCCATAAAGAGGTTTAGCAATGATGGCATACATGTGGATAAACCTGCGGTAATATCCACAATGGCCCATAAAGGCTTATACCTATTTAACGTTCCTTGGTCTCGGCAGCTCTGCTATGGCTCTTACCTTGTCCTTGTCTGTTGATATGCCATTCTTCGAAACAATGTGACCTAAGATTTTACCTTGTTGTACCATGAATACACACTTTTCTGGGTTCAGACACACTCGATATTCTCTACACTTGTTGAAGATTTGCCTGAGCTCAGGAATGTGGTATCTCCTCTGTTGGGAATGCGCACATAAATCATCCACATATACTTCTAAGCTCTTCTGCAAGAACTCTTTGAAGACATGACACATGAGCCTTTGGAATGTTGCAGGTGCATTAGTGAGACCATTTACATCTTGCACCAAATCCCATTTATCATGCTAGGCCCAAGCATATAGAGGTCCACTATCATTATGTGAGAGAGAAGCTATTAAGTAAGGAGATTTAGTTGGCATATGTATCAACTAATATGCAATGTGCATACTTATTTGACTAAAGCATTAGATGGTACAAAACTTTGCAGGTTTAAGTCAATGATTGGATTGCAGGATATTCATGAAGATTGAAGAAAAAGACCAAGCCAAATTGTTTGGATTGAGGGGGAGTTGTTGGTGCAAAGTTCAAGCCTATACATTTGGCTAGAAGTTCATGAACAATTGAAGCTTCATGGAAACCATTGCTAGGAAGATTTTATCCTTTACCATTTGTAAAAGCTTATTTAACTTGAAAGAATATTTGTAGCTACCTACAAACTCGTGTAGTTTGTTAGATGAAAAGTCATGAATTCATGTTGGAGAGAATAACTCCTAGATTGGTGGATTACTTTTAGAGAGAGCCAAAAGTTGAATTCAAATTCAAAATTTGAATGTAGCACTTATAAAAAGTAACATGTAAAAGTCATAGTGAGAAGACTCTATTTCCCGAGTTCTCCATTGCCATATTGTAAGAGAGTGAGGTCTACATTGTGGCCTACACTACTCACCATCATTAGGCTATGATTTTCAAGCCTATGATCTTGTACAACATTGTTCATTAATGCAATAGATCTACATTGCTCATCTATGATCTCTCTGTTATAGTCATTCATAATTGTTAGCTTGTACTGATCATATCTCAATCATTTCTACACCATTTTCAATGTTCTATAGCTTTTTGAAATCAGCTCCAAGGTATCAACATGCTCAAAAATTTTACAAGACAATCCATTCAGCCAATTTGGAGAAAAGCGCATCGAAGCACTCACTATCAAACTCTGCAAACGTCCTAAAAAATCGGGGGTAATGATTCAATCGCTAAGTTGATTGCTCTGTGTATAGTGCATCATTTTAAGTGACTCCACTTGGAATCATTAGCTTAATAAGCTAATTAGATACCTCTAAAAGTAATGTGTCTAATTCCTACTGTACTGGAAGCTCTAAACATAACAAGCAGCAGGTGTGTGAACAAAAATAGGAGGTTTTCATTAATCCTTCAACTTGCAAGTAGTCTGTTTTGGTTCAATCATTTCTCACATCATTTCCAAAGTACATAGGCACTTATTTAGTGTCATTGGAAAGATAAGAAGGCCCACAACTCAACTCTGAAGCATCAAGGGGTCGATACAAAGCAGGATTTGGCAATACCTCCTCATTTCTTGGAGTGTCCATCCATCTTTCCCAACATGATCACATTTGTATGACCTAAGAATTCTGTGTTCATGGTTTGTCCATTGTGTATTTTTTGTGTATTTTGCACCCCCTCTATAGAGGACTGTGTGAGGTGCTAAAGTTTGGGTTTCTATAGGAGGGGTATTGTTGCAGATCCCTCAAAGAGTAGAGTCTACCATCCTGTATCACTAAAGAAATACTTCACTTATATCAGAGAACATGTCTCCCCACCCAAGGCATACGACTAAGGTAGCGACCAAGGCATAGAACTTGGCATACCTGGTCATCTGAGTCACTGAACTCACCATTGGTTCCATTGGATATGTGGGAGGGAGGACCTCAACAATCAACGAAAACAGAGGTTCCTAGTACTTCTCGGAAGGTCACCCATCCCACTATTGTTCCCCTTGGAGCTCCGTTGACCGACAATCTCTTGCCGCTAAGCTACACTCTTGTGGTGTTTGAAGAAGGGGAAAGACTAGGGTCAATATTACCTTGAGCATGTTTGGGGCCCTCAAAGATTCATTCCTTGCTTTCAAAGCTTATTTCGAAGCATTTCTGCGATGATTCTTTGAGCCATTTTGGAGTACTTTCATGTAGAGGTCTCTTTGCAAAGGTTCAAGAACATTAAGAAGAGTGCTCTTTTTACTTCTTACACAATGAATTTTCACCATTTGGGGCTGTTTTTTTTAGTGACACAAGTAAATCTACAGGTTTCTTGAAAGGTTTGATTTGTGGTGGGAGCAACCACCACAAGCCTATATAGGCGTTTGAGTGTAAAGAACAGAATTGATGGACACTTGTAGGTATTGTTAGCTCATGTTTGGGCTATGAATTTATCCTTTCACTGCCATGGTATTGCATATATTGAGGACATACACATTATGTATGATTTTGTGGATAACACTTATATACGTACATGTGGTCATAGGTTGCATAAATCTTCTTACACTTGATATAGATTTTCTTGGTGAGGTTTTCTTAACTAAGAGACACCAAGATTTTGGGATCTCTTTGGTGATGCACATGGAAGACTTACCCAACCTCATCATAGGAGATGTATGCTAGTTGTTTATAAGTGCTCGATAAGCCTAGTTCAACTTCTTATTTTGTGAAATCTATACATATCAATTAAGTATAAAATTCATGCTTTGCTAGGTCACGGGAAACTTCAGAGCTATGCTAAAGTGTGTGGCTCATACAAATTATGATTGATGTGGGCATAACTTAGCATTATTCTTGAATTATCTTAGTGAAGTCAAAATATCATTGGTAGTTGTGACGAATTGAGTGTTCTATGCTCACAAGAAACATATTGAGATGCACTATCAACATGAGAAGGAAAGACCTTCTACTAGTTAATTTAGCCTAGTCTATGTGCTTTAAAGATTAATTGTTAAAAGATATGCATTTATAGGGCAAGCTCAAGTTTTGTTTTTCATAAAATAACTCCATTTTATGGATTTTGAACCTTAGGAAAGTCAAAGAAGAAAGTTGAAGGTGCAATCTTATCCAAAATGAGGCATTGGAACACCAAAAGCCACTCCAATGAAGAGACAAAGTCACAAGGCAAGTGAAGAGACAAGGAGGGCATGTGAAGAGACATGGAGGACATATGAAGAGTCATAGAAGGCTCTCATGGCTATATAAAGACCATCCAAGCTCATTCAAGGTGTGTGTCAATCCTAGGAAATTGGGAGGCTGCATATGTATGTGCCATTGAGCGGTAGGCTCTCATGGATGCTCTTATTCTCATGTATATCCCTCCTACCCTTTCCAAAGGGTGCTTCATTTTTGTAACAGCTTGTTAGGACTTTATCTTCTCTTTGTAGGAAGCTCCATTCTATGAGTTCTTGTAATTTTTGGAAAGCTTATGAAGCAAGGATTCTATGACAAAAGAATTTTGGTTAAACTTTATCTTGTATTGTGAGATATAGCTATTTCTTTGTCTGTTGTTTTGTCTCAAAACCTGCTAGGAAAACTAGGTTGTCCTGTGTGACTCATTTGATAGTTCTACAGGTGTCCAAATCTAGTGATTGATAGCTAAATGGGATGCCTTACTATCTAGTTTCTATGGCTAAAAGGGTTGTTGGATTGGATTTGGGAATTGTGACATATTCTAGTTATAGTGAGTACCGGTATGAGGGCATATAGGTCTTGGGAAGGGTCCAAGCTTCTTGTTGTGCATTTGGAGGAGACATTTTCCAACAGTGGTATGAGAGCTCCTTGTGAACATCAAGGAGGGTACAAAGAAGGAGGCCAAGCTAAAGAATCAGCCATTGAACGCTTTTCAAAGCTTGAAGGATGTTTCAGACTTGGAACGAAGGAGAACCTTCATTGAGAAAGTGCTTCATCACACAAAGGGACTTTACTTTCAACAAAGGAGGTAATCCCACACCATATTTCAATTTTAGGTGATTAAAGAAGATGGGAGAGGTATCCAACCAGATTTAGAACTTGGACAAAGAAAACTGTCAACCTTGGGAGATGACAAACTTCATCATGAGCAAGGGCCTAGGAGGCATAATCAATGGAGGAGATGTCAAGCCGATTGCTGTGGATCCAACTAACCCTATCGACCAAGAAAGGAGGCTCACCATGTAACCAACACAATGATAGGTAGCATGGGAACGGCCAAGAAGATGTGGGAATATTTGGAGAAGATGTTCACCACAAACACAAAGGCAAAGAAGGTACAACTCAAAAATGAGCTCAACAACTTGAAGAAAGGAGGTAACCAATCCATACATGATTACATAATTAAAGCCAAAGGTATTAGAGATTCATTGGCAGCCATAGGACATTCAATGGATGATGATGACATGGTTGCATTTGTACTTAATGGTCTTAAAGATGATGACATGTGGAGGAAATTCATATCCTCATTGTATGCTAGGGAGAACATGGCTGATTTTGATCAATTGAACACTTCAATGGTTAATGAGGAAATATTACAAGGTGGAAGCAAGGGCAAAGGTGCCTAATGTCAAATGCTATATGCAGGTAGAGGAAGAGGCAATGCATCAAGAGGTTGAGGAAAACGAAAGCCACAACAAGCAAAGTGACAACCAAAAAGACTCAAATGAAGGCTCATCTTCAAATGGAAGAGGTAGAGGCAGGAACAATGGAGAAAGAGGAAGAGGACCTAGAGGCAATGGATGCTTCATTTGTGGGAAGCTAGGACATTGGGCGAATCAATGCTACCAAAGGAGGAAAAATGCTCAAGGTAAATATGCTTCAAATGAGTCTAGTGATCAAGTTCTTGCCATGAGTCATGCATATGGGGATAGTAAACATGAGAAGGATGATACTTGGTACATAGATGGTGGTTGTAGCAATCATATGTCTTGTAGGGAGGACATGGTTTGCAATTTACAGGCTCCAAAGCAAAGAGGATGTGTAGAGACAAGTGACAACACTGAGCATGAGATCAAACACATTGGTGATGTCAAGTTTTAGAATGGCAAGAAGAGCATGATGGAAAGTGTTAATCTCCAAAAGAACAAGCTATCCTTGATGTTAGACCACCTCTATATCAAGAATACTTTTAAACTCCAACCAATTTTGGAAGACAATCACCAAACTGTCAAGAAATTAGCTAACTGTGAAGAAAGTCATTTCACAGAAAAGTCTGCTGCACATTAATCACTCATTGATTAATCATTTGTGTAAAGTTTCTGATGAAACTTTGTGGGATGTGTCAACTAGAGTTTGCACATCTCCTCCAAGTTAAAAAACTTCAAAAGCTTAAGTAGATTATGAGAAATACTTCAAACAATCTACCTATGTTTGAAACTGCCTTCCTGTAGAGTCGACTTTGACACCTGCAACTTCTAGCACATAGTTCTCCCAATCTAAAGCCCGTTTAAGCAAATGCTTTTAGCCATAGATGGCTTACCTTCCAACTTAAATTTTGACTCCTGATTTGTGTAAAACTTTACACTGTGCACTGAGAATTGATCATTTCTTTGATCATCGAAACTGTGCTTGTTTCAGAAGACACTCAACACTTTCTCACATATAGATGTTCCTACACAAAATTCCCTCAGTTTGTTTGCAATTGAACTCTCAAACTTT
Organism: Ceratopteris richardii; assembly: GCA_020310875.1. Lineage (NCBI taxonomy): Eukaryota > Viridiplantae > Streptophyta > Polypodiopsida > Polypodiales > Pteridaceae > Ceratopteris > Ceratopteris richardii. Next base: position 5,792,881 of record CM035424.1, read on the forward strand.
AACCATAGATAGATTACATATGGACTTAGATGTGTTCAAAAGGATTTCTGATAAAATCAAACACAAAAGGAGAACTAGAGAAAAGATCGATGCGCAATTCTCTGAATATTCTTTCTATTCAACTCTTCATACATTCTGATGGATGATACATCCAATACACATCATCTATTCATCTATACTTCATCTCACTCTTCTAATATGACCATCTACATGTATCTATATATACATATGAGTATTGATTCGTCATTACTTCAAGTATATTGAAGTATTTACAAAGTTAATGTACATATGTTTTAAGGAACTTTACTATCTGAATCTTCTCTTTACTTCATGAAGTTGGAATTCAATCTTTTCTTCATCTCTTCACTTATAGGCTTTATATAATCACCAATTGTTGATTGTCCTGCTCCAACAGCTCCCCCTCAATCATCAATTGTGATTACCGGCATCTTCTTTATCCCTGCCATATCTTTAAACCTTTGCAACTTTGGTCCATCCAAGCTTTTTGTCATCATATCTGCAAGTTGATCTTTTGTAGAAGTATGCATAACTTCTATTTCTTTATCAACAACCTTCTCTCTCAGAAAATGATACTAAATCTCAATATGTTTAGTTCTAGCATGGAATACAAGATTTGCTGCCAAATATAAAGAACTCATATTGTCTCCACAAATGATAGGAGTACTTTGAACAATATCAAAACTCTTCATAAGAGTCTTTAACCATATTACTTCCTTTGCAGCTTCTACCTTGCTTTTGTATTCTGCTTCTGTAGATGATAAAGCAACTGTATGTTGCTTCTTAGAGCACAAAGAAATCAGCTTGTCGCCCACATAACGCAAATATCCATGTGTTGATCTTCTATCATCAGAATTACCTGCCCAATCTGCATCACTGTATATTTTGACTCTTGTATCTGAAGTAAATCCATAATACAGACCTTCTTTAAGTGTGCCCTTGATGTACCTAAGTACCCTTTGTCCTGCGATCCAATGTTCCTTTCTAGGACAATGCATGAATTGAGATAAAACTCTAACTGCATATGATAGGTCAGGTTAATGTAGCATAAATCGGGCTACCCACCAAACTCTGATAAAGCTTCATATCTTTGAATTCTTCTCCTCCATATCTACTCAATCTATGATTCACTTCCATTGGAGTTGGTGCTATCCTACAATCTTCCATTTTAAATTTGATTAGCAAATTTTTCAGATATCTTTCTTGAGTAACATATACTCCATGTTGAGTATATGAAATCTCCATTCCCAAAAAGAATGAAAAATTTCCCAAATCACTGATTTTGAATTCTTTCTCCATCTGCTTCTTAATCATGTAGACTTCATCTGAAATATAACCATTCAAAAATGCATTCTTCACATCTAATTGAGATAATTTCCAACCTTTGCAAGCAGCAATTGCTATGAGAGTCCTTATGGTTGTCATCTTTGCAACAGGACTATAAGTTTCATCATAATCCACACCATATGTCTGTGCATATCCCTTTACAGCAAGTCTGGCTTTGTACCTAGATATACTTCCATCTGCAAACCTTTTTGTTTTGTAGACCCATTTACATCCAATGATCTTCTGACTATTTGGTTTAGGAACCAAATCCCAAGTCTCATTTTCCATCAATGCATCATACTCCTCTTGCATAGCTTTTTCCCAATTCTTCTTTCCTTTGGCTTCAACATATGTGGATGGATCTTCATTTGCTTTTAACATGTAAGCATAATCTTTGGTAGTCAATAATGAAGTATCATAGCTATACCTTGTAGGTTGCCATTTGTGCCTAGATGACCTTCTGCGTTCTCCATTTCTTGAAGTTTCTGGCTCATCACATTCTGGATCAAATCTTGGCACTTCTTCAACTTCAACCTGTACTTCATTATTCTCCTCTTCATCAAATATCTGAACCTTTGATTTACCTTTCTTTTGATTCACAACTTCTTCAACATCTGCATGAACATACCTGCATACCAAGTACCTTGCTCATCAAATGTAACATCCTTAGACACAAGGAATTGCTTTGTGGATGGACTCCACAACCTATAACCCATCTGCTTGTCATCATAACCAATGAATACATACTTCTCTGCTTTAGGTTCCAACTTATGCCTCAATTGTGATGGCACATATGCATATGCCAAGCATCCAAATATTTTACAATGATCAAAGGTAGGTCTCTTACCCCACCAAGCTTCATATGGTGTCATACTCTGCAAGGCTTTACATGGTAACCTATTGACCAAATATGTGGCTGTGTTAACAGCCTCAGCCCACAAATAATTAGGGCAATTTTTCTCCTTCATCATGGATCTTGCAAACTCAACAAGAGTTCTGTTTCTTCATTCTGCTACCCCATTTTGTTGAGGAGAGTACCTGCAAGTTACTTCTCTTTTTATACCTGCATTCCATAAATAATCACTGAACTCATTAGAGAAATACTCTCCCCCTCCATCTGACCTTAACCTCTTCAATTTTTGACCTGTAATTCTCTCTGCATATGCATGATAGTGTTTAAATGTATTAAAAACTTTTGATTTGTCTTTGATCACATAGATTGTGATCCACCTGGTAGCATCATCAACATATATGACATAATATCTTGAACCATTTATACTGAAGTCCTTTGAAGAACCCCACACATCTGTGTGTACCAATTCAAGTCTTTCTGAATACATAAAACCATGCTTATTATATGATTGCTTATGAGCCTTACCTAACTGACATGCTTCACATCTGTATGTCATGTGTTGACCTGCAACATTAGGCAATCCAAGCACTGAACCATTGTTAACCATTTCTTTGATACCTCTTTCATTAAAATGTCCAAGTCTTTTATGCCAAAGATCCAATTCAGACACCTTTTGCTCTCCATATGTGAACATAGCATGTCCAACATTACCTTGTATCTTTAATGTGAAGAGCCTTCCTTACTTTTTCCTTGTAACAATTTGTTCATACCCTTGACTAGGGTCTTCAACATAAACTCTATCATTAGTGAACCTTACCTCATATCCTTTTTCCACAATTTGTCCTACACTGATCAGATTCTTTGGAATTGTAGGAACATACATAACCTTAGTGAAGAGAGTACTTCCATCTTTAGCTTTCACTGAACCAATTGACTTTACTTTGTGCTTTGTATTATCACCTGTTTGAACTGTATGATTGATTGCCTTATGATCTAGATCAGTCATCAAAGCAATATTTCCACTCAGATGATTGCTACATCGTGAGTCAATATAAAATACTCTCATGTCTTCATGTGAGGCTTCACATGTTGCATTCATAATAAGAGTTGAATCTTCTTTCTGATCTGATGCATAATTGTAGTAGGTGTTATTATAGGATTGATTTTGGAAGTTTCTTCCTCCATCTCTTCCAAAAGAATTCCTACCACCTCTACCTCTGAAGTTTCCTCTCTGATATCTGCCACCTCTTCCTCTTTGATTAAAGTTCTGATTAAAATTACCATTGCTTTGATTATTATGCAAACAATCATGAGATAGATGATTGGTCTTACCACATATCCAACAAGCTCTGACATTATCTTTGTTATTTCTGCCTCTTCCTCTACTTCTGCCATTTCCTCTTCCTCTTAGGAAGTTTTCTTGACTTGGAGTACCTTCATCTTCAACTGATTGTTGCTTTCCTTTGCTAGCTTTCTTCTTGTCTTTAGAATACATTGCATGACCTGCACTCTTATCAACATCTCCTTTGATATCATTCTCAAAAGTTAGCATATGTCCTAACAATTGATTCAAATCACGAGTGAAATGATCTAATGAAAGTTCTGTAGACAAAATAAAAGGCTTCCACTTCTCATCTCCTCTTAGCCCTGTGAGAATTTGTCTTACCAACTTATCTTCTTCAATATCTTCATCAACTGCACCTAAAGAATCAGCAATGTCTTTCATCTTTGTCACATAATTAGATATTGATTGTGAAGCCTTCTTCTTGAATGTAGTAAACTCTGCCCATAATGAAGCTTTCCTTGATTTCGTTGTATTCTGGAAATGCTCTTCCAAAGCATTCCAAATGTCACTTGCACTTTCAAGTCCTCTGATATGAGGAAGCAAATAATCATTCACTGCCATGTAGATTATGCTCCTTGCTTGAGCATCCTTCTTCATCCAAATCTTTATATCTGTAAGCTCCTCCCTAGTTGGACTAGGATCTTTGAACTCTAGCTTTTCTTCCTCTCCTGTTATGTATCCCATCAGATCTTTGCTCATAAGATGAGCTTCCATTCTCATAGACCAAGCTGGATAGTTCTCTCTATCCAACTTCTCAATTTGGAGACTATCTCCCATCCTGTCTTCACCTGTACTATCAAATCTTTAATCCTTATAAGGAATGAATATACCTTAGCTTTGAATGTTGCTCCTTCTGATCCTTTTGATAACCTTTATGTGTCTTCCTTCAGTCTTTCAACCAAACTTTATCCTTTTGAACCTTCAAAATGTGAAATTTGTATATCTGCAGTAGTGGGGGTCTTCCTTTCCTTAATTTTGATACTTCTTGCTCTGATATCATTGATGGAAAGTGTTAATCTCCAAAAGAACAAGCTATCCTTGATTTTAGACCACCTCTATATCAAGCATAACTTTAAACTCCAACCAATTTTGGAAGACAATCACCAAACTGTCAGGAAATTAGCTAACTGTGAAGAAAGTCATTTCACAGAAAAGTCTATTGCACATTAACCACTCATTGATTAATCATTTGTGTAAAGTTTCTAATGAAACTTTGTAGGATGTGTTGCCTAGAGTTTGCACATCTGCTCCAAGTTAAAACACTTCCAAAGCTTAAGCAGATTATGAGAAATACTTCAAACAATCTACCTATGTCTGAAACTACCTTTCTGTAGAATCGACTTTGACACCTGCAACTTCTAACACATAGTTCTCCCAATCTAAAGGCTGTTTAAGAAAATGCTTTTAGCCATAGATGGATTACCTTCCAACTAAGATTTTGACTCCTGACTTGTGTAAAACTTTACACTGTGCACTGAGAACTAATCATTTCTTTGATCATCGAAACTGTGCCTGTTTCAGAAGACACTCAACACTTTCTCACATATAGATGTTCCTACACAAAATTCTCTCAGTCTGTTTGCAATTGAACTCTCAAACTTTAACCATAGATATATTAACTATGGACTTAGATGTGTACAAAAGGATTTTTGATAAAATCAAACACAGAAGGAGAACTAGAGAAAAGATTGACGCTCAATGCTCTGAATATTCTTCCTATTCAACTCTTCATACATTCTGATGGATGATACATCCAATACACATCATGTATTCATCTATACTTCATCTCACTCTTCTAACACGACCATCTACATGTATCTATATATACATATGAGTATTGATTCGTCATTACTTCAAGTATATTGAAGTATTTACAAAGCTAATGTACATATGTTTTAAAGAACTTTACTATCTGAATCTTCTCTTTACTTCATGAAGTTGGACTTCAATCTTTTCTTCATCTCTTCACTTCTAGGCTTAATATAATCACCAATTGTTGATTGTCCTGCTCCAACAGAGCAAGAAACTCTCTGAGGTACTATATGTCCCTATTATTACAAAGAATCTCATTTTTGTTGGTCAAATGGTAGATAAAGGATACCAAGTGAAGTTCAATAGAAAAGGTTGCTTCATAGAGGATCCAAAGAATGGATTTCAGCTTGTGGCAAAAGGAGAGAAGCATGGGAGGATGTTCACTCTCAATATCAAGAAAAACCCCAACAAGGTAATGTTCATCACTTCAAGAAATAGAAGAATTGCAGATTTGGATTTGTGGCATAAAAGGATAGGACATGTAAACATTGAAAAGCAAGTATGTTTCTCCAAGGGTTTTGGATTTAGTGCATACAGATGTATGGGGACCTTCAAGAGAACCTTCACATGCAGGTAATTGGTACTTTGTTACCTTTATTGATGCTTGTTCAAGTAAAATTCGGTTGTATATAATCACATGTGTTTTAAGTATTCAAAAAGTGCAAAGCACTTGTTGAGAATGAAACAGGTCATAATATTAAAACCCTAAGGTCAGATGGAGGGGCATAATATTTCTCCAACGAGTTCACAAGGTTCTTAGAAGATGAAGGCATAAGGAGGCAATACACATGCAGGTATACCCCTCAACAAAATGGTATTTTAGAAAGAAAGAATAGACAAATTGCAGAGGTAGCTAGATGCATGTTGAATGAGATGAATGTACGTTTCTCATTTTGGGCTGATGCAACAACCACAACAGCATATGTTATGAACAGGATACCAACTTCAAGAGGTCATGATCTAACTCCAGATGAGGTATACTATCAAAGGTTTCCAGATTTGTCTCATTTAAGGATTTTTGGTTGCATATGCTATGTTCATGTCCCACTGGAAGTTAGAGAAGGTAAACTTGATGCTCGGGCTGAAAAATGCATTTTTGTTGGCTACTCAAATGAGCAAAAGGGGTACAAGTGTTATGATCCGATCACAAAAAATCTTAGAGTATGAAGGGATGTTGTGTTTGATGAGTTAAAACCTTGGTATGGAGGTGTGTTGAGAGCAGCCAGGGCACCCAAGGATTGACTAGACAAGGAAGCCAACGGAGAGAGTCAGAACAAGGTGAAGGAGTAAGTAGACAAAGCAGTCGACGCAAATCTGGCAGATAGGCCCTTCAATTTTTCCAAATCTACATCTTGTAACAGTGATTCTTATCACTAACAATCATTGTTAATACCATTTCATATTTTTGTAGCTCCATTTTGTGCAAGCCAAGGAGTCCTTGAGCTTGAGGAGCCTTAGAAGTACCTACATATGAATTTTCGTATTTTTTAGACTCCGTTTGAACCCTCAAATTGGCCCTGGAACCTAATTTTTAACTAGGCCGGACACTAGGTCTGGACAGGGCCAAAACCTAGTCAAAAACTATAAAAAGAGCTAGAGAGCTCATTTTTGGGGTTGGATTGTAATTGAAACAAACTTGTAAGAGCTTTTGAAAGTAATCTAAAGAACTCCATTGATTCTCCCTCTTTGTCTTGCCGTGTGTGCGCGTGTGTGTGTATGTGTGTGCATGCTTGTGTGCTTCTCACTCACGCACTTGTGCCGCCACTTGCTCGAGGTCTTCATACCATCCTCACGTCTTCCCGGATTGACATTAAAGGAGGTGCTACTCATCACTGAGCTACACCAAATTTTGGCGCCGTTGCCGGGGATCGAGCTTTGAGGAGGAGCGTGTGATGGTAAGACGTAGAGTTGACGCGTTGGAGTTGTAGGTATTTTCTTCACTCTCATCGATTTTCTTTTACTTTCTTTACCATCTTCATTTCCATCATCATCATCACCATCTCCCACCTCCATCTCCATCATCGCGAAAATTTCAGTTTTTTGACTATATCCCCACCTCCACCTCATTTCCCTCATTTCACTTGTGAGAGAGAGCGAGAGAGCGAAATTGCATGTGCTGTTTTTGCATGTTTCTTGAGCTATCTTGCAGGTACAGGTCACATCACCATCTCCAGCTTCCCGCGCAGGTACGGAACTCGACGAAACTGTCTCGCAGTCGCCGCCTTCTGTCCATCGCGATTGACAGAAATTTTCACTTGTTGGTAAATCTGAGTGCACCACAGTGGACTAGAGACCCTGCACACCACATTCCCACTAAAATTTTTGAAAATCTTGCAAAATTTCAGTCCATCGCGATTGACAGCCCTGTCCATCGCGATTGACAGCTCTGTCCATCGCGATTGACTGCCAGTCCATCGCGACTGACTGCCTGTCCATCGCGATTGACCGAACCCCTGTCCATCGCGATTGACTGAAGTCTCTGTCCATCGCGATTGACTGCCTGTCCATCGCGATTGACTCAACCCCCTGTCCATCGCGATTGACTCAACCCCCTGTCCATCGCGATTGACTGCCTGTCCATCGCGATTGACTCAACCCCCTGTTCATCGTGATTGACTGAAGTCTCTGTCCATCGCGATTGACTGCCTGTCCATCGCGATTGATTGAATTGGGTGTCCATCGCGACCGACTGAACTCTCTGTCCATCGCGACCGACTGAACTCTCTGTCCATCGCGATTGACTGAGTGTCCATCGCGATTGACAGCCCTATCCATCGCGATTGACAGCCAATTTTAGCCAAATTTTTTAGGGTTTGTTAATTGAAAAGTTGGGCTAATTTTGGGCACAAATATTATGCTCTTGAGCACATGGGGAAGCCTTAGGAAAACAACTTGGGGAAAACCTGTTGCACAGTGATCCTGTTTGAACCCTGTCGTAACCCTAGAACCCTGAACGGTCACAACTTTTTCATACGAGATCCATTTTTTGAGCTCTAGGGCTTGTTGGAAAGCTCGTAGCATATACTACACGCCCTCAACTGTTTTTTATAAAGATAATGCATTGTTTTTTAGATAGGGTATTTTGAAGTTGACCATACCCAGGGGGATCAAAGTCAGGGGTCCTTAGGATTGTTTTCTTGAAAATCACTATGCAAGTTTGTGTTTGTGCTACATGAATGAAAATAATTGGTTCTGTCTTTGGAATGTAAATTTCAAAGCTAACTTTGAAACTCTTACAGAGCATCGAGAGGCGTTCTAAGCAAGTGTAAGTGCGAGCTTGGGAACACATTTCCTGGGCACTCAAGGGCAACCGAGCAGGAAACAAAAGGTTGGACACTTTTAACCCCCTCTGTCAATTCATAGCTTAGGCTAAGAACGACGAGAGGTAGGAGTAAGTCAGAGCGACGATAGGCAGTTATCAAGTTGAAGACTACCTAAAAACTCAAGTTCAAGATAAAAATCTAATCTCTGTACTGTCGGTAACATAAAGGAAAGAACCTAACGTGGAACGAGCAACCTGAAAGTACGAAGAACACTCAAGTATTCCGACGACGTGATATCAGACAAGAACTCAAACGTGATAAAATAACTAAAAAGAATCAAGTGACTGATACCAATTGAGCGGCAACGAGGTGGTACTCTGGGCAAAGAATTGGGCTACTTAGATAGGCATATGAACCTTAGATCAGGACGACATTTAGCAAGGGAAAGACAAAGCCTTAGATCTTCAGAGGCTAGTGTCAACCACACTGCTAGGTCCTTGGCCCAGCAGTTGAGCCACCACTCGAACTACCCTAGCTCTGAGACCAGTGAGTCAGAGATGTCTCAAGGCTTGGATAGACCTACGGGAAGTTCAGGAGTGCCTTACCTGTACAGGGTAGAAGGCCCTTACAAAACGCAGTTGGAGTACCTTAGGACCAACCGATTAGGTGCTAGCATCTATGAGGACGGCTTAGGAAGATCTGTGGTCCAGATTAAAAACCCTGATCAATCCATTGGACTAGAACACCCAGCTGTCAAGTTTGAAAATGGTGCATACCTGGACAAAGAAGGAACTATATATGTAGTCACTAGTCATCCTGATAGGACAGATGACTTTGGGAATGTAATCTCAGAAGCGGACTTAGGTGACCTGGAACAAGGGAACATGGGTGCGGAACCTAGAACCCCTCGAGGTAAATCAGTTCTCACTAGGATTATCACGCCGGAATGGGTCCCCCAAGACAACAAGAGCATAGAGTTGCTCCTCAATCGAGAAACTGATGAAGCCTTTTGGAGGTATAAGTCTAATCAGCCAACAGACATAGGAAATATCATGGTCTATGAGTTTAAGGATCCGGATAGCCCAGGCAGAGTGACCTACTTAGATCATGCTTCAGAACGGATCTTTGTGGTGACAGAAAATGATAGGCATGCTTACACTTGGAAGGGTGAATTCATTTTCCCCCAACCAAAATCAAATGTGTCCTATGGTCACCCTGGGGCTGGAACATCTCGAGCTCATGGTATGCAAAGAGACAGAAGTAGAGATAGACCAGAAGTAAGTTTTGCCAACCCAGTGGGCAGAGAAAGAACGAGAACAGAGACGAATAGGGTAGAACCTGAGATGCATAGAGCCCACAGGAACCAAAGAAATGTAGATGGATTCCCTCTGCCGAGGCCTAGAGAGCACACAAGAACTTTGAGACCCACCCAACTAGTTAAGTCCATGAAGAATTACTTTGACGGCACAGGAGATCCCTATGATCATGTGGCGGAGTTCAAGCAAGTCTTGAGAGCTGAACAAGTGGAAGATCTGTTCACGCAGTATAATGCCTTCGGTCTAACCCTTAGGAACACAGCACTTACATGGTTTTAGCCATTAGATGAGCGTCAGTTCAGGAGCATAGACCAACTCCTAGAGGCATTCATTGTAGAGTTCTCTAAGAGCGGCATAAGGCACAATACCTCCTCATTGATTCACAGCTTCAAACAGACCCCCCAAGAGACTGTCAGATTGGCCGGAAGAAGATTTAGACAATATCTTGAAAGGTGCCCTATTTCGGAACTACCCACATCTGCTAAACAAGTAGCCTTATTCCTTGATGGATTGCTGAGTACGAAATTGAGATCCTATGTGTATCTGAAGGACCCTAGGACTATAGAAGAGTGTGTACGCATGTGCATTGACATTGAAGATAACCTAGGGGAAGAACTAGAGCTTTCCAAAATCTACAAAGATTCAGATAGTGCATCTAGTCACTCTTCCACGCAGTCCACATCAATTGAGGAACTTGCCGAAAAAGTAGCTCAGAAATTAGGTGTAACTAGCAAACAAATCCCAAGGTTTGCCCCTGTGAAAAGATGCTATACATGCGGTGGTGACCATATGGCGAATGTTTGCCCTATTATGGCTCAACCCCAAGTAAACCCTAGTAGCCAGTACTGCACCATAGAACGGAGATACACCAATCACACCGCACAAGATTGCCCATACAACAAGCAGGCAGTTAGGCAACCCTATCCGCAGCCCTACCAACAAAGCCGATACCAGAACCAAAATCCACCACCACAATATGCTAGACCCCAACAAACCTATCAGCAACCATATCAGGCCCAACAGAGACCCCAACCGGTGCTAGCTCAACAGCCTCCAAACCCCGCTAACGTGATTCCAGTAAAGTATGATGTGGCAGAAGAAAACCTGAATAGGGCCATAGTACCAGTAACCCCATTGATCTCAGAAAGTGACCCGAGTGACCATAGCTTTGATTCTACACATGTCGATAGTCCCCAAGCTTACTACATGCAGTCTCCAGAACATGGTGAGTCCTACTATAGTGAAGAACCAAGTGAACCTAGTTGGGAGTCGGATTACACGAACGTCATGTATGCAAACCCCAACCCTAGGCCTCAACCTAGGCAGGTACGACCACCCTTTCCTAGAGGACCATGCTACCGATGTCAGGGGGATCACTTCATTCGTGATTGTCCCTTACCTCCACCTACACAAAAGCAGTCCGTGACGATCCAAGGCTTTTGCCAAGATTATGGAAAAGAGCATCTCTTACGAGATTGCCCAAAGAACCCCAATAATATGTCAAAAATCACTCCTATCAATGTGATTGGGTTGGTTGTGGATGCCTCAGGAAGTGTCACTTCCACTGCACCAGTGCAGGTGGTTACTAGAGCTCAGGCATTGCAGCAAAACCAAGAGGCAAGCCAGGAAAAGGGCCCAGAGGCTAGTGAAACCGAGAGCGTGACAAAGAAAAGGGCTAGAGCGTGGAAAGATAGTCGAGAAAGAATGAAAAGACAATGGGCAAAAAAGATAAACGAGCTTGAGGAAAGCATAAGAGAAACCAAAGCGAGGATAACTGAACTCACAGCTCCAACTCCCTCTCACATTACCCCGCCTCCACCACTCCCACCTCCATCCAACCCACCACTTTCCCCACCGCCTCATCAAATCCCACCACCCCCTAGAGTAGGATCAGTCCTAGCTGATCCCACTCCCGAAGACCTTAATATGATGCTGAAAGCTTATCAGGCCAGAATCCAAGAAGGGCCAAACGTAACTGATCATGAAAAATGCTACCCTAGAGCCGAGCTCGAGCTTGAACGAACCAAAATTTGTGCCAAAATGGTGGAATTGGCTCAGACCATGTTTGAAGCCAGTCGCCTGTTTAACATCTCTAATTCAGCTAAGACGCAATTACACTTTGATGGACTGTTAGAAAGAATAGAGAAGCTAATTGCACAATCAGAAAGGGAACCTGCCCCTCAAAGAAGGGAAAGGGCAAGAGAACGGATAAGCCAGCCTCTTCAGGAAGCCCATGTGCCTCCTCAAGGAGCCTATCTTCCTCCCCAAAAGGCAGATGGGCCTCCCCCGAAAGCTTATGTACCTCCACAGGTGACCCACATTCCTTCTCAGAGAGCGTATGAGCCTGTTCGGAAAAGTAGTAGAATAAGTAACCCTCCCCAGGAAGCTTGTGCTCCAGCCACCCATGAGAACGAGGAAAGAGCCAACGAGAGAATAAGCCCTCCTTCCCAGGTTGCTTATGTGCCTAACTCTACGGAGCGAGACACTTCTTCTTCTATGAATCGGTTTGCACCAGACTTCCTACGAGAGATTCAAGAAGACAAATGGGATAACGAAAGTGAGGTCGCCCCTCCATTTGAACTTGTGGACGATGCACACGACCAATTCCCACAAGACATCCCATCCATTTACGGGGAACATGAGAGTACTCAGTCTCATGAGAGATTGGACTTTGAGTCTAATTCCATACAGGAGCTACCCCACTTCACAGGCCCATGGGAAGCAAAGTCCACATGTATGAGAGCACCCACAGTCATGGTAAGGAACGACGATTCAGTCATACCTATGAACACGGAGATAGTAAAGAACACCAAAGTGCAGCGCGATCTCACTTTGGAAGAACTGCCCAAGGATAGACCAGAAGCGCGGAAATATGTAGCTAGTCAAGTAACTGAAATTGCAAAACCACGTTCCCGGGTAGGATCCCATAGGACAGTGCCAGAAATTCCCTTGGATAAGATAGGAGATATGTGTGAAGGTGAAGAAGGGAACACCTATCTTCCCATTACCTACCAGGACTACACCACTAAGGCAATTTTGGACTCAGGTGCAGGAGTTGCAATTGCCACCACTTCCCTTTGGAAGCGTTGGGGCAAGCCGGCACTCAGGCCAACGAGAATGAAATTGCAAATGGCCGATGGTCACATAGAGAGACCCCTAGGATTGCTAGAAGGAATAACTCTCACCACTTGTGGTGTCGAGTTTGAGCATAGTTTTGCTATATGTTTCAGCAAAAATCATGCCTATGAGATGATTTTGGGAAGACCATTCATGCGACAGTTGCAAGTGGTACAGGATTGGGGAACCAATTCTTTGTATCTGCAACACTTGGGTGTTACAACCAAAGTCAATCTCAAGGATTTTTCTCACAGAGATGTCCCTCCTATCCAATGGAATCCCATCCATAGAGCCAAAGATGACACAGAATCGGTGCATTCCATAGGGTCTGGATCCTCATGGATGCATGAAGACACCCACTTATGGATGTGCAAGGTAGCAGTAGAAGAAGAGAAGAGAGAGAAAGCCAGAGAGGTAGGTGCGAAAGAAACCCATAGATCAATCCAAGACCCAGCCTATGCACCTGTAGTTTTTCCAGACGAAGAATTTGAACCTCACGGTTGGGCAGAAATCTTAGCAACAATGGACGTAGCCATCAACGAAGAACAATGGACACCTCACTGTGATGAGGATGGCTATGATATTTCAGTCTTCTCCATAGAGCCAATCATGGGAGAGGCAGTTCTAGAAGAATGCGAACCTAGCCCTGATGCATTTGAGGATGCAAGTGACTCCGATCTAGAGTCAATCATTATGGACCCACCATTTGCATCAGATGAAGAATACTTCCATGAAGTAGAATTTCAAACCCAGAGGCATGGAGAGCTGACAAATGACGTAAGATTAGCAACACATGTGAGCCCGAAGGAAGAAGGGAAGAAACGAAAGAAGAGAGAAGCCTCACCAGAAGAGGAAGAATCTTTGTTTGAGGTCCCCGAAAATTTTAAGAAGTATGAGATAGATGATAGGAGAGTCATGATAAGAATGCCTAAACGAGAGGCACAAGCAGGAGAGGCCTATGATAACAAAGAAACTACCAAGAAAATTGTAGTGGCCCTAGAAGAAGGAGAGGAGAGATGTACGTACATAGGTCATGACCTAACAGCGGAAGAAGAGCACGAATTGATTGCCTTGCTAAGAGAATACAGAGATGTATTCGCTTGGAGTTACAAGGACTTGAAAGGTGTTGACCCTGACATATGCTCACACACTATCCCCATGACCTCAGATGCCAAACCCTCTAAGCAAAAGTCTTATACATATAATGATAATTACGCTGCTAAGATCAAGGAAGAGATAGATAGATTGGTCGAAGCTGGATTTATCTATGAAATTGAGCACACCGAATGGGTATCCCCCATCGTTGTGGTGCCCAAGAAGAATGGCAAGCTGCGTGTGTGCATTAACTTGAAAAAGGTTAATGCCGCCACAATTCGAGATAACTATCCGCTTCCCATCACAGAGCATCTCTTAGAAAGAGTGGAAGGCAAGGAAGTGTACAGCTTCCTTGATGGATTTTCGGGCTACAATCAAGTGGCCATAGCTCCAGAGGATCAGCATAAGACAGCCTTTGCCACGGAATGGGGCATTTTTGCTTTTAGAGTAATGCCATTTGGGCTTACCAATGCACCAGCTACCTTCCAGAGGCTGATGTGCCATGTGTTTAAGGAGTTCCTGAGGAAGAGTTTAGAAGTCTATGTTGATGATCTTTGTGCTCATTCCAAGGTTAGACAAACCCATATTCCTGAACTCAGACAAATCTTTGACAAATGTAGAGAATACCAAGTCTGCCTGAACCCAGAAAAGTGCGTTTTTATGGTCAGGCAAGGCAAGATTCTAGGACACATAGTGTCAAAGAATGGCATATCTACCGACGAAGAAAAAGTGAGAGCCATAGCAGAGCTACCTAGGCCAAAGAATGTCAAGGAAGTACAAGCTTTCATGGGGCATTGTGGTTATTATCGACGATTTATACACATGTATGCTGTCATTGCAAAGCCCATGTACGGACTTCTGACAAACTTTGAGTGGACGGATGAATGTGAGAATTCCTTCCAAGAGCTTAAACGAAGATTATGTTCAGCACCAATCTTGACCACACCAGATTGGAATAAGCCATTCCATGTTCATGTGGATGCATCCAATTATGCTATTGGATGTGTGCTTGCACAACCTACTGGTGAAGGTAATATGGATCTTCCAATTGCCTATGCCAGTAGACAATTGAATGCGGCTGAACGGAATTACACCACTACAGAGCGCGAAGGATTAGGCATGGTATATGCAGTCAAGAAATTTAGACACTATTTGCTTGCAAATAAGTTTAAATTTTTTACTGATCATCAGGCATTGTTATATCTTGTAAACAAGCCATGCAATACAGGAAGATTAGTAAGATGGTTTCTCTTGCTAATGGAATATGATTTTGAGGTTGTGGTAAGAAAGGGTAGGACTCACTTGAGAGCAGATCACCTCTCTAGGCTCACATCAGGAGAAGCCCCACAAGGAGTGTCAGATGACCTTCCTGATGCTTACTTGTTTAATTTGGAAGTGGTGCCGCAGTGGGCCAAGCCAATAGTACCAGTATTGACATACGGGCCTAATCATCCAGTGGTGAACACGCGGAATAGAGAGATCGTAAAAGCCCAAAAGTACCATATCATGGCAGGAAGCATGTACAAGCACACAGATCAAGGGATCTTGGCTTGTTGCGTAGAAGAGGATGAGTACACTAAATGGTTGCAATTAGCACATGTAGGTGCATTAGAGAAACACCATTCAAAGCAACGAACGTTGCAGACTCTAAAGAGATTTGGAGTGCATTGGCCAACTATGGAAGCGGATGTCCAAAAGTTGTGCAAGGAATGCCCAATCTGTTGCACTAAACCACCTGTGGAACATGCCACTCTCTATCAAGTATCCATTGTGCCAGATTGGAGTGAACCTCTAGTATCATTCTTGAGGACAAACACATTCCCTCCAGACATGACTCTAGCTAGAAAAAGGAGTTTGGAACAAGAAGCCCAGGATTATTCACTCGTTGGTGATAATCTATACAAGCGCGGTAAGGATGGTTACCTGAGACTGTGTGTCCATGAAAGTGAGTATCTTAAGATCTTAGAAACTGCTCACCAAGGTGTAGCAG
Organism: Ceratopteris richardii; assembly: GCA_020310875.1. Classification (NCBI taxonomy): domain Eukaryota; kingdom Viridiplantae; phylum Streptophyta; class Polypodiopsida; order Polypodiales; family Pteridaceae; genus Ceratopteris; species Ceratopteris richardii. The sequence continues at coordinate 5,809,016 of CM035424.1, forward strand.
GAGGACACTTTGGACCGGATCGGGTGATCAAGGCAATCCTATTTGCGGGCCTTTGGTGGCCTACCCTTCACATGGATGCACATACCTATGTGAAACGGTGTGATGTCTATCAGAGGACTCAGTATCCCATACGCAAAGATGAGATGCCACTGAAACCTATGATGGGTGGACGTGCATTCTCTAAGTGGGGAATAGACTTCGTAGGTCCTATTAATCCCCCAGCTAAGGGTTCTCATGCGGAATACATCATTGTTGCGACAGATTATCTCACCAAGTGGGTAGAGGTAAAGGCTACGACAAAGAACGATGCTCAAACAACTGCCAAATTCTTGTTTGAGAATGTATTCACGAGATACGGACTACCTATAGAGCTTGTAAGTGATAGAGGCACTCATTTCTTGAACGAAGTGATTGAAAATCTACTCCAAGAATTCTTGGTAATACACAAGAAGTCTGCCCCTTATCACCCTCAAGCTAATGGACAAGCTGAGAGCACTAATAAGATTTTATGCAATGTACTGACGAAACTAGTGAACACTAAACGCTCTGATTGGGACAAACAGCTACACCATGCTGTTTGGGCATACCGAGTTGCCTACAAAACGGTACTCCAAGCCACCCCCTTTCAGATGGTATTCGGCCAAAACGCTGTGTTACCCTTGGACTTCTTGATCCCTACATTGAGAGTAGCACAAGAGCATGAATGGACAGGTCATGAGCTTTCCTCTAGGATCTTTGACCTTGAACGATTAGGAGAAACAAGACTGAGAGCCGCTGCTGGAATATATGCAGCTAAAAAGAGGCAGAAGGCATACTTCGATGCCCATGTGAAGGATAAAGGCTTGAAAGCCGGAGATCTAGTCCTAGTCTATACACTGAAACAACACGCGAGGAAGCTAGAAAAGAGAGGCTACGGACCTATGATTATCAATAGGATCTCCACGAGTGGAGCAGTACAATTAGCCACATTAGAGGGCGATGTTCTCCCTAACTATATTAGCGGATGCAGAGTCAAGTTGTATCAGGAACCCCTCACGGAGGAAATGCTCAGCCGACTCAACACTGCTAAGAAACGCAAAGAGGAAGAGAAGCGAATTAGAGAAGAAGCTCAAGCAGAAGCTTTAGAACGCATCAGAAGGATGAAATTACGAAGGCAAGGTAGAGAGCAGCCTAGGACAAATGACGACGCAAATCAAGGATATCATATGGCAATGTGTGAAGTCGCAGGAACCAGCTCACCTAGGATAACTGATCGACGTCCTTTCGTAACCCTAGATATAGGACAAGAAAAGAGTGCAAGGACTGTAAAAGCCTTGATTGACTCAGGTGCGGCCACTAGTGCTGTTAGAGTGTCTTACTGTCAAGAGTTACAGTTAACTGTCAATCCTGTGGAAGCATATCTCATAGGATTGGGAGGCGTGGAAACCCCTTGCATGGGCGAGGTGGAACTTCCCCTCTACATTCATGATGAGGCAATGACAGTTAAAGCACTAGTGTGTCAAGATGAGGATCTCACTGAACCTCTTGTCTTGGGTCAAGACTGGATCTATGACCAAGCAGTCAACTTAAACCTAAGAAGTGGACTTCTTCAGGTATGGGTCAATCATAGTCGAATTACAATAGAGTTGGATAAAGGAGCACTCAAGGAACTAGAAAAGGCACAGACTCCTGGTCCCTCCAGGGGTGCACATGAAGTTGACCATGCTGTTCTTGTCCAAAACTATGTGTTGCAGAGGAATGATATTCGCAAAAAAGGAGTCAGGGTTGCAAAGGAATTCCCTTCTTTTCCAAAGGCCAGAAGGAGGCAACAACCAAAGGTGGAGCAAAGGCAGAAGAAGCAGAGTACTACCTATGCCGGACATCAAAAGAACCTGCGCAGCAGAATGTCTCAACAAGTGAACCAAGTGTGGGTGCGAAAAGGCGAACACCCGGTTGCATCCACGCCAACCGCACGGGCAAAGCCTCTTATTAGTAACCAACAACACGTCACTAATAAGAAGTCTTTCGGAAATTCTTCTGCTAACGTGAAATCTATTTGGGTGCCCAAAAGGTCGATGAAGGCTAGCCCACAATCAAGACAAATTTGGGTGCCTAAGGCTTGTTTGCGGGCTCAGATAGCTACACCAAGAACACACCCTACACAACATGATCCATTCACTCGCACAGCCTACATCCACGCATTTTCAACACCAAGGCACATGAACACGAACAGAATCAGTTGTAAATGGGCCCCTAAAAGGCCTCAGGTTAAAGCTGACACACCTATAAAGCTCTCGAGAATCTCTACGGAACCACGAGTAAAACCCATCCACTGCATTTGGCAGCCCAAGACTTGTAACAAACCCCCTGACCCTATTGTAAATCCATGACCACCTACTAACCGCTTCACATCATTTCGCTTAGCTCTTAGGTCTACCTAACTCCTAACTACACACACCAGCACCGAGCACTTATTAACTCCTAACCACTCCAGAACTTTAAGTTAATATTGTAACAAGGGACACCATGTCATTTTTGTGTCCATTGCAATGTTAACGTTTATTCATATATTCTCACAGAATCAGCTGCGACATTTTCAACATGGCGGAGGCAGCAGGAACTAGCTCTCACACAAAAACAAACCCGCAAGTGGTGGACTTGGACAGTTTACCCGTTTTGCCTGAGACAGTTGAAAGACCAGAAGAATTGCAGGCCGTCAAAATCATACCTATTGCGGACCCTCCGCGTGGCCACACCATGCCCGTGGGAAAGACTTCACATTGGTTTACCGAGGTAGCAGGACCTTTGGGGGAAGGAACGTATCTATGGGAATCAGAGTTGGACTACAATGGAAAGCAAGGCAGATACCATTTCTTTACAAGAGAATTTGAGAAGTTACAAAATGCGGAAGGTCTACGCCCGATATGGGAAAAAGCAGGATTGAGTGCCTATTTCAGTGCCCGACTCCCAAAACCTGACTTCATGCGATGCTACTATCTCATCAACACCTTGACTCCAAATCAGAACCCAAAAGGTGCAAGCTCATTTGTGATTCCATCTCTGACAAAGGGGAATGAGCTCAAGAGGTTCAGGTTATCAAACAATTTGGTGAGAGAGGCTCTAGATATGCGCGGAATGCATATTCCTACAGAAAAGGAAACCCTAGTACCGGATTACATGAAGAATCGAGGTCTCACCAAACTCAAGGACATGGTATCCATGACGCCTAATATTGCAATACATCTTCGCATGTGCATGCAACACTTTGCTTTTCCGGCGCAGGATAGATTCACCATGCCGCACAAAAAGATTTGGTTTAGCCTGTATCTAGCAGAGACGCAGAACCTCACCATCAACCTACCCCACTGGATAATTGATCAGATACACTTAGCTCACAAACGCTGGCCGCGGAAACAGGTTTTATATGGTTGCTGTGCTCTGACAAGAATCATTTATAGGTGTTTGGCTTATGACATTCCGATCCAACGGGCCCTAATGTGGAATCGGGTTGAGCAGTTTAGAGGCAGGACATCCACGGGACCCCCTTCTAAGAAGATGAGAGGCACGGTCCAAGTCCCATGCGCTCAACCACGTGGAGCCACCCTAACACCAGACGTCACCCCGCCACCCCGAAGAGTCCGACCATTCACACTCCGACTTCCCAGACGCAGCACCGATGGTTCCACCTTGATATTCCCTCCCATCCCAACGGATCTCGAATTTCCTAGTGGTGCACCTTTGGAAGAACTCACTAATGAAGACTTCGAACAACTATTACAAGATGTAGAGCTGGAGGCAGAAGAGGCACAACAAGCGGAGAATGTACAAACGCAGGCCACAACCTCCCAAGCACCTGTCACACCTGTTGAAGTGGAGGAAGAAGAGGACAGAGATGAAGAACAGGAGGATGATGAGGAGGAGTATGATCAAGAGCAACAAGAGGAGCAACAAGAAGTGCCAGAACTTGTAGGTGCACCTGCATATACAGCTCAACTACGAAGGCTATATGACACTATCAAAGCAGTACAAGAAAGACACCAACTCTCTCTGGTATCAGGTCAAGCTTTGATGCAAGAAATGCTATCAGATGAAGGGGTGGACCAACACTTCATTGACACCCTCAAATTAGTGTCAGACTCTTTAGGAGTTCCAGAGGCTGTCCACACCGCAGTCCGCCAGTCCGTAAGATATGACAAACGCAGAGTGGACACGTTACCACGAGCAGGTAAGACTATCAGGATACCCGTCACAGAACCAGAAGTACCTATTGAGACCACAGCCACTCCCACAACCACCACTGACCTCTCCGCTGAAACCTTCGTTCAGACATCACCCATCTCACCCCAGCGTCCTCCATCACCACCTTCTCCACCCCCACCACCACCTCCCACCTCGGAAGAAACGACAGTCATCACCTCTACATTCACTTATAACCCATCCTCATTCAAATCATTCTCATTTCAAGAACCCACCTCACAAGACACCCTCTTCTCCTTCGTCACCAATCCCTTGTACACTTCATCCCGTCTATCCTCTGAACCCATGACTGGCCATCCCATAATTACAAGTGTAGTTGGAAACCCAGCACCCACAGAAGGCACCCTGTGTTTCCCCACCTATCCCCCAATACGGGTACCTCCATTCCATGACCCTCACTTCCCATCTGGACCCTACACCTCTTTCAACCGGACCTCACCACCCCAATACCCGTCCTTTGTGGAGCAGTTCTTCCGCTCTCCAATGTTTCAAAGGCACCTTTCCCCGATGTTCGCAACAACATCAATTTACACGAACACCACACTCACCTCACCTACCATACCCACCTACATGGTAGCCCCTATACACACCACTCTGTTTGACCCGATGGACATTTCACCCACCACAGCACCTCTCCCCACAATTCCACCCTCTCCCCCTCCACTACCCCCCACCTCACCACTCACATCATTGGCACACACAGCATTCACTACCCCCCTACCCAATCCCTCCTCCCCTACATTTCAAACTTTTCCCCTTGCATCTCATAATGTAAATAGCACGTTCAACACATTACTTCAGTGTGCACATCAGCTACAACAAGACTACCATCAATTGGAAGAACGCACTGCTGCCCTCCAGGCAGAATCTCAACGTCTCCAAGCTAGAGTCACCACTCTTGAAGCTGACTACCTGACGCTCCTAGACGAGCATACCACACTACAGCAGGCTCACTCCGAATTGGAATCAAAGGCATCAACTGTAGATGACCAAGCAGTCAAGGAACTAGAAACAGTGCTTCAAGCGCAAATGATATCTAACGCTACACTCAGACGCAACATTGGGCTACTAAGAAAGCATATGGCAGCAGCATTAGAAGAGAACAAACGACTTCAACAACAAAACCAAGATAACTTTGAAGCGGCTATGGAAGGAACCGTAGGAGCAACCATTAGCCCTACCAGATATAGAGCAGTTCCATCAGAAGACATCCGCATCCTACTTGAGGAGCATGCAAATTTCTTGGAGTCATATGAAAAACTAGAGACTGAATGTGCCGATCTAAAGAAACAGTTAGCCAGTGTACCCACTGCTCAACAGGAGCCGGTAATCTTGCAACAATCTACAGAAGAAATGGAGACCCTTCGGAAACAGGTGGCAGAACTCCAAGCACGCCTCTTACCATATGAACGACCACCCTCGCCTATTGAAGAACCAGAACCTGAAACAGTAGTGGAAATCCCCGTCGAGGACAGCTACGAAGAGCCATACGAGCCTATGCCGACGCCTGGTGGTCGAACTACAGAAGAAGGACAAGACACGTTAGAAATTCAAGTTCCAGATTGGGTCAGAAGGGTCGAGAAAGTGGGTAAGACACATGATGATCGTGTGGCCGTGCAAATGCAATCTCTCACGAATCTGGAAGAAACGGTCCTTCGGTCTTCCTACTTTCAACAATTATCCCATCAACGGTTAATCACAACATCAGAATCGCAATACATGCCTTATTTTGTCTTACTACATGATTATAATGCAGAAGTCAAAAGACATACAGGGAAGGAGCCCACATTCGCTACTCAATTTGAGATAGGGGATTTACCGACCGATGCACGTGCTGGCTCGATTTTCCAACCTAATTGGCGTGCACGTTTACTCACCGATTACCCAGAGATGATGAGTACCTGGGCTACCATGCCACTCTATATCAAGTATAATCCATGCTATTGTCCAGTGGTACGTCGCAGATCCTGGCAAGCATTTGCAATCAAGGTACGCAACAATAAAGAGTGCTCGGCTTGGGTTAACTATCCATATTTTGCTCCACCTCGAGGACCTCCAACCGTAGCCTACATGATATCAACCATTCGGCATTGGTCCGCACGCCTAAATAATGTACCTGATATAGCAGCGAAAATGTGTATGAAGATATTCGAGCTCATGACCATTGTCTTCAAAACCTTTCGGAATGTCCAAGCTCCATACATCTCTGCCCCTGGATTTGCTCAAGGCAACAAGGATCTAGTCTACGACATGAGCCAAACCCCCTCGGTCACTATCATCTTTGCTTGGCATGCACGAATAAAGTACTTGCCCGCATGCTTCAAGCAGACATTTGAGGAAATGTTCTCTACGGGATTCTGGGAATACAATTCCGAAATTTTCATCCCCAGACCCACACATTTGCTACATCTATTCGCAGTAGAACAAGCGATCCATGCAGATCAGTTACGTCTGCCACATCCGGACATTCCAGGACCAATCGATTGGGATCGTATGATGACAGATTTGGCCAGAGGACTACGCTTACAAGAACATCAGCTTGCCACTCAGGTTGTGGAATATTACATCCAACACTCCCAGCAACAAGGGTCTGTCCTGGACGACAGACGCGAGAGAGGGGGGGTGTTGAGAGCAGCCAGGGCACCCAAGGATTGACTAGACAAGGAAGCCAACGGAGAGAGTCAGAACAAGGTGAAGGAGTAAGTAGACAAAGCAGTCGACGCAAATCTGGCAGATAGGCCCTTCAATTTTTCCAAATCTACATCTTGTAACAGTGATTCTTATCACTAACAATCATTGTAAATACCATTTCATATTTTTGTAGCTCCATTTTGTGCAAGCCAAGGAGTCCTTGAGCTTGAGGAGCCTTAGAAGTACCTACATATCAATTTTCGTATTTTTTAGACTCCGTTTGAACCCTCAAATTGGCCCTGGAACCTAATTTTTAACTAGGCCGGACACTAGGTTTGGACAGGGCCAAAACCTAGTCAAAAACTATAAAAAGAGCTAGAGAGCTCATTTTGGGGTTGGATTGTAATTGAAACAAACTTGTAAGAGCTTTTGAAAGTAATCTAAAGAACTCCATTGATTCTCCCTCTTTGTCTTGCCGTGTGTGCGCGTGTGTGTGTATGTGTGTGCATGCTTGTGTGCTTCTCACTCACGCACTTGTGCCGCCACTTGCTCGAGGTCTTCATACCATCCTCACGTCTTCCCGGATTGACATTAAAGGAGGTTCTACTCATCACTGAGCTACAAGGTGTGAATGATTTGCAAGAAGAAGACTTTGTACATGTAGATCAGGTGCATGAAGAGCAGGTGCAAGTTAGCAGTACATTGAGTGGACCAAGTATGCCAAGTCCTTCACAAAGCTCATCATCATGGAAGGGCAAGCAAAAGGAGTTAGAGTATACATCAGAATGTAGCCCAAATAAAGGTAACTGAGGTAACTTGGTAATATATTTTCATTCAAGTGAAGATGAAGATGAATTTGAAGAAGTTGTAACTCCTGAAGTGCAAAAGAAATGGACATTGAAGGAATATCCAATCACAGGTAGTGAAAGGAGGTCAGAAAGGGTAAAGCATCCTATTCAAAAGCTCACTTATGATAGCTTTATTGCAAAGCATTATGCTTATATGACACACGTTATCAAAGATAAGGAATTGTCAAGCTATGAGGGAGCTAACCAACACCACAAGGAATGGAGAGATGTTGTGGATGAGGAGATTCAAGCTCTCAAGGAAAACCAAACTTGGGAATTGGTACCTAGAGAAGAAAGCATGAAGGTGGTGACCAAACAAATGGGTGTACAAAGTCAAAAGGAATTCAGATGGATCTTTAGGAAGGTACAAAGCAAGGTTAGTAGCTAAGGGCTACACACAAACATATGGGCTTGATTATGAAGAAACATTTATTCTTGCTGCAAATAAGAGTACAATTAGGATTTTGATTTCAGGGGCAGCTTCTAAAAGATGGAGAATGTATCAATTGGACATTAAAAATGCTTTTCTTAATGGAAATTTGGAAGAAGAGGTTTATATGTATCAACCCATAGGTTATAAAAATGAAAAGCAGCATGATTTGGTATGTAAACTAAATAAGGCTTTGTATGGACTCAAGCAAGCACCTAGAGCATGGAATCAAAGATTGGTTGAGTACCTTATGAAGTGTGGTTATGTTGCAAGTGATTCAGATCCTTCACTCTACATCAAAAGGGTTGATAGAAAATCTATATACATATGCATATATGTTGGTGATCTTATCATAACAGGTGACGAAGATGTAGGTATCAAAGAAAATAAGGAAAAGCTTGGGAAGAAACTCAAGATATCAGATCTTGGAATCCTCAAATACGTCTTGGGCATTGAGGTTATGTACAAAAATGATGGTCTCTACTTGATGCAAAGAAAATATTTGTTGGATGTATTGTACAGGTTTGGAATGAGTGGATGCAAACCTTTAAAGCAACCAATTGATGTAAACACCAAACTTAGCTCTACCCAAGGAGAAGAACTTGAGGACATTCATACCTATAGGAGCCTAATAGCCTCACTTATATATGGAACCATAACTAGACCTGATTTGGCATTTAGTGTAGGAGTTCTTTCTCAATACATGCATGCTCCTACTAATGATCATTTGAATGCAGCAAAGAGGATACTCAGGTACATCAAAGGTACAATATATCAAGGACTTTTCTATGCTTATGGAGGATCATTATAGCTCAAAGGACATGCGGATGCTGATTGGGCCGGCTCTAAAGATGATAGAAGAAGCACCACAGGTTATGTGATCATGCTAAGAAACAATTGTGTATCACAAAGTTCAAAGAAGCAACCCATAGTTGATTTATCTTCAACCGAATCTGAATATGGAGCCTTGGCCCAAGCTACTTGTAAGAAAATGTAGATGAAAAAGCTAATGAAAGACTTGAATTTGTAGGTAGGATGGGTTCCTTTGTTTGGAGATAATATATCAAGCATCTATCTTGCAAACAATCCTATGTTTCATGCAAGGAGCAAACACATCGAAGTTATCACTTCATAAGGGAGAAGGTGCTTGAAAAGGAAGTGGATATTCATCATGTAAGTAGAAAGGACCAGGTAGCTCATCTACTTACAGAGTTCTTGGATGCTGCAAAGCTTGCTAAGCTGAAGCAAGCCATACAACTCAAGGAACCAACTTCAAACGCGAAAGAAACTTGATCTTGAGGGGGAGTGTTAAAAGATATGCATTTCTAGGGCAAGCTCAAGTTTTGTTTGTCACAAAATAACTCCATTTGAAGGCTTTTGAACCTTAGGAAAGTCATAGAACAAAGCTGAAGATGCAACCTTATCAAAAGGAGGCATTGGAGCACCAAAAGCCACTCCAATGAAGAGACAAAGTCACAAGGCAAGTGAAGAGACAAGGAGGGCATGTGAAGAGACATGGAGGACATATGAATAGTCATAGAAGGCTCTCATAGCTATATAAAGACCATCCAAGCGCATTCAAGGTGTGTGTGGATGCTAGGAAGTCATAGTGCTGCATATATATGTGCCATTGAGCCATAGGCTCTCATAGATGGTCTTATTCTCTTGTATATCTCTCCTACCCTTTCCAAAGGGTGCTTCATTTTTGTAGCAACCTGTTAGGAATTCATTTTCGCTTTGTAGGAAGGTTCATTTTGATATTTCTTGGACTTGCTGGAAAGCTTATAAAGCAAGGACTCTATTCCAAAAAACATTTTGGCAAAATGCTTCTTGTACTATGAGATATAGCTATTTCTGTGTATGTTGTTCTCTCTCAAAACTTGCTAGGAAAACTAGGCTCTCTTGTGTGACTTAGTTGATAGCTCTATAGGTGTCCAAATCCAATGATTGATAGCTTAATGTAAAGCCGGTATAGTCTAGTTTCTGTGACTAAAAGGGTTTCTGGATTGGATTTGGGAATTGTGAGATATTCTAATTTTAGTGAGTAGTGGTCTCATGCTAGATAGGTCTTGGGAAGGGTCCAAGCTTCTTATTGTGCATTTGGAGGAGAAATATTCCAACATTAATCATGTAGAATTTTACTCAACCATTCTTTTGCATGGGGATTTAAAAGCTCTTTACAAGTTTTGGGCTCAATCCTTCAAATGGATTATTCAATCCATATACCTAACTATTTCACTATATTTCAATGTAAGATCCTAGTTCATGACATCAGCCTTTGGGGGGCGGGTGGTTGCAAGCACACAACGATAATGATGTGTGTTAATACACATATGTTGACATAGATTTTTGTATAATATTGGAGCTATGATTCACATTCCTTTTGCAAATACTAGCTTACATTGTTGCCACTCATAAAAATTCTATGGTCTCTTCTAGTAATGATTTGTCTCACTTCTTATAGCAGCTTGCATTATCAATGGGGGATCCTAACAGCAAAAGTAAGCAACCTCTATAATCGACTTCGGAATGCTATGCTAGATCTACGAATAAGCTAGCAGGCCGTGCAGAAGATGATACGTTAATAATAGACCACAGTGAACTGAACAAATGTTAAAGTCAATTGATGGACCACATTGTCATTGGGCTTTGTCACTGTCCCCATCCCACCCCCCCCCCCCCCCCCCCATGATGTTTTGAAACATTGGATGCGTACCAATTGGGAAAGTAGAGGAGTCTTCGCTAAAAATGTCCAATTTCTTCCAAATGGGTATCTCTTGTTTTACTTCGATGATGATAATGGCGCTCCGCAGGTGATTACAAAAGGGAAGTGGATTATTAGGACCACCCCGGTCTCATTCTTTAGATGGCACTCGGGGTTTAATCCTCCTGGACCTATACAATCCATATGTTAATGTGATTCTATCTCATTATAAATATCTAACAAAAAAAAGTACAAGGTAGGCTACAATTAGTTCCTTGCACATGTGATAATATGTTCATTAGAGTTTGTCGATATATTTTCTTAGTGAATTGTGTGCATGCACTTAGGAACCCCAATCAACTTTTTTCCTATGAGTGAGAGATAGATAGAAAATAGATAGGATTTCAAGTGAACACATGAATGTACATAAGCGGTATCCACAAAACCATACATAGTGTGTATGTGCTCAGTATATGTAGTAAAATGGCACTCAAAGGCTTAATTTCCTACCCAAACACTAGAAAACAACACCTACAAGTGTGTTTCGACTTTGTTCTTTAGGCTCAAAAACCTGCATAGACTTGGGATGGCTTCTCCTAGCACAACTAAAACCTTACAAGAGACCTATAGATCAACTAGCATGGCTGAAAAGATAGCCCCAAAAAGTGATGTCAAAAAAAGTACAAAGAACACTCTTCTTGATATTCTTGGACCTTTATGAAGAGAACTATGCACGAAAATAATCCAAAATGCTCCAAGTGATGTATATGGTACTCCTCATAGAGGCTACAAAATATGCACAGAAACACACTACAGAGGGAGCACCAACACAAACTTCTTAGGTGTTACAAATGTGGTCAAACTATTGATCAATCTTGTAGATGCATGCATGCAGAGATAGTAAAGAAGGAAAATCCCACAAAAGCATACACAAAATAGAGAGAGACAAGAGGGTGAACGCAAGATTGGGTACAATCTCCCCCCACATACTCTAATGGATGAGTCTATCAGTGTATGTGTATTTATAGGTATTTGGCATTATGTTGTGAATAGAAGAAACATGATTGCAGGGCTTTGAAAAGTGTGTGTTTACAAAAATTTGCTTTATTTACAAAATCATCCTGTCCTAGACACTCTACTATTTTTTACAAAAAATATCTAAAATATTATCTTTTAAATATCTTCAAAAATATTTGAATAAGTCCATGCACATTCACGCCCTCATGATTCTTCACCTGCTAACTCAAAACACAATCACATTAAAAACCTCAAGACATTAAAATCCATATAACATTCCATTATTCCATAAAGTATAACATGAATCTGAGTTGATGAGCAATTGACCTCAGTTGGTAAGAATGCAATAGACATGAATGGAAAGTCACATGTCCCATCACTGCACAATCATAAGCATGTTCAACATAAAACACATGCATGGAAATGGAAAATTGGAATTAAATGTGACTTTGAGTCATATGTAATAATCAAATGATCATATTTTTGAGTTAATCAATCTAAACCAACAAACCCACCTAATTTTGAATTCAAATTCATGGAGAAAAGGCATGGAAATATCCTCAAGAGTATATATGAGGACCCCACAATATTTTTCCATTAAGGAGATTGTTGATTTGAAGCAATACATATACTTCTTGATCATTGCTTGGTGCCACTTCAATTTTCTGCTCCTTCTTCAATCAACTTGCAGAGATTGCTACTCTCTCTAGAGAGTTCCACATGCGGTGTTTAAGAATTCATTGGAAAACTATTATTGTCTACTATATTATTACAAATGTTGAGATCATTTGATTCATTACTTTAATATAAATCCAAGTTCATCACTCTCGAGGTCATTCTCTACAACTTCTTGAAAAATCGGGATGACACTAGTTCAGTGCTAAGGTGATTTCTCCTTCTATAGTTGTTATAAATTAGGGCTTTTATGCTTTTACTAAGCCAACCCTATGTATGAAACTCCCTTAAGAGGTATGTTTCCAATTGTTACTGTGCTAGTTGCTCTTAGTGTTTGAATTCAGAACTTGCATCTATTTTTTGAAGGTTTCTCTGAGCTATTCAAGGTGCAAGTTATCTGTTTTGCATCAAATGTTTCTTGTTGATCTTCCAAAGTACCTATTGGGTTTTACTACACTAAACCCAAGCGTACAATGCCTATGTTACATATCCAAAGAGCTAGGGCTAGTCCTATGCTGGTTTGTTGGACCAACTTCACCACTTGAACAAGTCAACTTTCCAAGCCTCTTGAAGCTTCTTCAACTTCTTTTAGTGCTATGAGAGCAACTTCAAGATGGGATATGGATTTCCATCAATGATTGAGAAGCTTCGAAGACACACTTATGCTGTTTCACAAATTAGAATGGAGGTTTGCAAGGAAGAAATCTATATGGAATTGTATGAGGTGATGAAGCAATGCCTATTCCAATATCCGGAGGAGAACCTACTCAAGAGGAAACAAATAGGCTCACACTTTGGTGTGCAAGGGATGCTCAAGCAAGTTCATACATAATCAAATCTATCTTTGATTGTTTATTACCCACATACCTCAAGAGACTTGGCCTTAAAGATTTTCATCTCTGCTAGTAAAAAAGCAAGGAAGAACCATCTTTGGAATGAGTTCAACCAAATGAAGAAGACTCCAAAACAAACCATCTTTGATTTTGTTACAAAGGTCAAGGAGGTTACTAATAAATTGGTATCCATTGTAAAGTTGATTGAAGAAGATGCCATCATGAGGCAGATTCTCAATAGGATTGGAGATGACAAGCAATGAAAACCTTTTACCACAGACTATGATCTCATCATGGATGTGGAAAGTCTAGAATTCAACATCTTTCTTGGACAAATCTTCAAGGAAGAGGCCAAAAATAACATAAAGGAAGGTAACTCCTATCATGGTAATTGAACTAGTGCTCTATATGAAGACAACAAAGACAAGAAGCTAAAAGTTAAGAAGAAGGAAGAAGATGAAGAGGAGACTTCCAAAACCAACTTTGCACGCAAGAGTAAGTGGAAAGGGAAGAAGAAAGGACCAAAGAATGAAAAGAACAAAGGCCCTAATGTTCAACCTTAGACCAACCACAACACTCAGAATTGTTGATTCAATCGAAAGATCTAGAAAGGAAGTGGAACACGTGGATATGGTAGAAATAGATGCAAAGGTGGATACAACTTCAACAATAACAATAGAGGCCATAAGAGAAGGGACTACAAAAATTATCGTGAAGATGAACAACATGAAGAATCATTGCTCTTTATGAATCTAAGCCACAAAAAAGGTAAAGAAGATGATCATTTATTCTACAGAGATTCAAGATGCTCAAACATTGTTATCTGATTTGGAAAGTCCAAAGCATGGACGTGAAGTTCAAACAAGGGATGACACAAAGCATAGTGTGGAGAAGATTGGTAATTTCAAAGGTTCCAATGGTAGGACAAATATTCTGAGCAAGGTACTCTATGTTCCCACTATTACAAAAAGCCTAATAAGTGTAGGCCAGATAATTGAGAAAGGCTTGGACGTTAGCTTCAGCCAACATGGAGCTTTTGTGGAAGATCCATGTCAAGGCTTCAAGAAGATAGCCATTGAGTTGAGAAGCATTGTAGGCTCTTTACTTTTGAAGTAGGAGAAACCAAAAGCATAGCTCTATTCAACTTTGGATCTCAAACCCTAAGTGAGCTTGAAGTGTGCCATATTAGGCTAGATTGGGAAGGCACAAAGACAAGCATTCAACCACAAAGGCTACATCCACAATAATGTATTGGACTTAGTATATACCGATGTATGGGGACCAAGCCAAGAACCTTCATTGGCACGATCAAGGTATTATGTCTCATTTATTGATGACCATAGTAGATGGACTATTCTGTACTTTCTCAAAAGTAATAGTGAAGTTTTTTATTGCTTCAAAAAGTATCTAGCATATGTGGAGAACCAAATGAATAGATCACTCAAGAAGCTTCGATCTGATGGAGGGGGAGAACACTTCTCAAAATATTTTGAATAGTTCTTGCAAGATAAAGGTATCAAAAGGGAAGTGTCTACCAGGTACTCTCCTCAACGCAATGGAATTCTAGAGAGAATAAATAAGACATTGGTTTGATCAGCTAGAACAATGCTTGAAGAGAAGAGGTTGCCACATCATCTATGGGTAGAGACTATTTCAACTTTTTTGTACTTTGTCAATAGACTACCATCCGAATTACTTCAACGCATGACTCCTTATGAAGCGTGGTATGGAAGAAAACCTAGTCTTGGACATTGCAAAGTGTTTGGTTGTTTAGCTTTTGTTCATGTACCATCACAAATAAGAGGTAAGCTAGATGAAAGGGCAACTGTTGGTGCAAGAGAATCCAAGCCTATATACTTGGATAATTAGCATGAGTTCCATATAACCACATATAATCATTCCATTGTAAAATCAATTACTTTTACCCATGTAAAAGTGCATATGTTAGATGCACTAATTCGATGAGGAGTTAGATGGAATCAAATCTGGAGTGACTTGATGAGAGAATAAATCCTATATTTTAGGACTTACTTTTAGGTGCGCATTTGAATTTGAATTCAAATATTGGCTCCAACTTAGACTATAAAAGAGGATAAAAAAGACTCATGGACAAGAGAGATTAGAAGAGCCCGATTATGAGATCATCTTGAGAGGGATGTAAGTGTGATCCTCTCATAGCCACATTACTACCCTCACATTGTGCAATTCAATATTGCTAATGCCATTGTATTACCATGTGATTTAATACATACACATTGATCATATCTCTACTTCACTTCTCTGCTATGACCATCTCAAAATAGTGAACTTCTCAAAGCTTGCTCTCAGTGCATGGTTGATCATTTGATGTGATTTAAAGTGCTATAGTATTGCCATACTGTCTTCTTCATAGCTAGAAAGTTCCATTGTTATTACTTCACGTAATCGCGATATATCTTCATATCATTACTCTCTGGTCTATAGTCTAAAGCACCCCAAAAATATCGCGCAAGTCTAGTAACTTGTTAAGCATCATTCTTAGTGTGCAATCCATCTTTTTTATTGAAATAACTCATGATTGGTAGGTATCTAAGTTAGTCAGATATCACCAAAAGGAATTTTTCTATTTTCTAGTAGATAGAGAGCAGTGTTCATTCTACTAAACATGTTGAGAGACTAAAATAACAAGTCTACGGTCTTGGATCAACTTCCTACTCATATGTTTTGATCCATTGATTAGTGGATCATGTGCCAAACCACATAAGTGATTATTTTTTATCATTAGGATGCTAAAGAGGCCTACTACACTCTCCACCACTTGTTCTTGTCCGGTGTGAAGTAGGCTTTTGCAGCACTACTTCATCTCTGAAGTCTATCCACCATCTCCTCCAACAATGGTATCACAGCAACAACAAGAAAGATGAGAGATTGATTTCCATCAATCATTGTCAAATTGGATAGAAGCAATTACCCATCATGGTCATAATGGATTCAAGCCTACCTCCAAGGAAGACGTTTATATGGATACATCTCTGGAGATGAAGAAATGCCAACATTCATGAGCAAACATCAACCCACAAGGGAAGAACAAGAAAGGCTGACTACATGGTGTGCAAAGGATGCTCTTGCCAAGTCTTATCTACTTAACTCAATATCTGATTTCTTATTACCTCACATTAGGAATCGCCAAACCTCCCAAGAAACTTGGGAAGTACTTTCATCATACTTCTCATTAAATACAAGAGCTAGGAAGAACCAGCTATGGATGGAGTTTACAACCTCAAAAAAGCGACCAAACCAAGTGTAGCTAACTATATTACTAAGATGAAGGATGTGGTTGACCAGATTGCAAGCATTGGAAAGAGATAGAATAAGAACATATAGTAAAGTAGATCATAAATGGTATCAAAGCTGATGATAAGTGGGAGTCCTTCACCACAACAATGGACCTTTATATGGATATGCAAATGCTTGACCTCACCACCTTGATGGGGCAACTCTTCACCCATGAGACAAAGCTCAACAAGAATGTAGACAACTCTAGAGGTAACCAATCTTATTCCCTCTTTATAGATAGAAATAAAAGTTAGAATAAAGCTAAAGGCAAAAAGAACTAAGAAGAGGCTAGTACCTCTCAAGAAAACTTCACAAGTAGATGAAGAGGTACTAGAGGAAGGAGCAAAGAAGGTAAGCAAGGCAGGGGGAGATCTTACAGAACCTCACCTTGTAATATCCGTGGCCTAACCAATCACACCGTCAAAGAATGTTTCAAGAACACAAGGAATCAAAGATAAGGAGGGTTCCATAGAGGGAACTATGGTCAATCTAGAGGTAGGTTCAACAATGGAGGAAGTAATTACCATCACAACTATAATCAAAGCTAAAATAACTACCAAGAGGCTTCAAAGGTAGAAGAGATTATAACAAGTACACAAAAGACCAAGAGGATTCATTACTTATCATGAACATGACATCCAAGCATAGTAAAGATGATGAACACATTTTCTATATTTATTCTAGTTGTTCTAATCATGTGGCTGGAAATGTAGCATTCCTATCTGATCTTGAAGAACCTAAAGGGAAGCATGAAGTGCAGACAGGTGGTGACACTAGCCACTCTGTTCAGAAAATTGGAAATATAAAGGCTTCTGATGGTAACATGAACCTCTTAATTAAGGTTTTATATGTGCCAACAATAACAAACCTAATCAGTGTTGGGAAAATTTTCAAGAAAGGCTTATAGGTCCCATTCACCAGGCATGGAGCATATGTGAAAGACCCTCAAGAAGGCTTCAAGAGGATTGCAAAAGGTGCGAAATCTGATAGAATCTTTACATTTGAAGTTGAAGATACCATAAATATATCACTTTCAATTACAAGGATCAAACCCTATCTGAACTACATATATGGCATAAAAGACTAGGTCATATAGCTGAAAGAACACTAAAGCAAATATGCAGGGATTAGAGTGTGCTTGGCATGCCAAATATGTCCAAGCAACACATGATATACAAATGGGGAGCATGCGAATTTGGCAATTGGGTGTTCTATGCTCACAAGAAACATATTGAGATGCACTATGAACATGAGAAGGAAAGACTTTCTACTAGTTAAATTACTTGGCATATGTGCTTTAAAGATTAATCAGGTAGACTTTTACTCAACCATTCTTTTGCATGAGGATTTAGAAGTTCTTTACAAGTTTTGGGCTCACTTCTTGAGATGGATTATTCAGTCCATATGCCTAACCATTATTTCAATGTTAGATCCTAGTTCAGGAAATCTACCTTTGCGGGGTGGGAGGTTGTAAGCACACAACGATAATGATGTGTGCCAATACACATATGTTGATGCACATTTTTTAAATAATATTGGAGCTATGATTCACAATCCTTTTGCAACTACTAGCTTACATTGTTGCAACTCATAAAAATTCTATGGTTGAGTAGCACAAGAAGTCTGCATATTAGATTCCGGATGATATAAGAAAAGTGAAATAAGTTTGCTGTATAAAGGGTGTATCGATTACTGATTAGTATTCAACTAAGAATGTATGTAACTCTCTTTTACATATGACATGATGTGCATAAAAAAATAGAGGTTGAGAGAGAGAGACACACACACACAAAGGGAAATCAATTTGTGTAGAGATTACGACATAAGCATAGAGAGCTATCTCTGTAGAGAAAATGAAGAAACAAAGATACACAAGAAGAACTATTATAACATATATTCAAAATCTAAAATAGTATACATACTGTGCAAGCATACTAAAATGCAATAGATCCTTGCTGTTATATAGAGAGAAGCTATATTTTTTGTCTGTATATTCAATATGAGCTTTTTCTAGTTATAAAGAATGAGTGATATTAAAAAAAGTAAAGTAATGCACAACTTTTAATGTGCTTTTTCATAAAGTAGTGGGCAAGAATGAAAGGTCTAAAGGAATTGTTCGTAACTTAAAAATCCCTAAGGCAAACATGCACAACATTCCCTCCCTCAAGCTTTGCTTGAAGATTTTAGCAATCCAACCAATTATTTGAATCTCTAGTTTGTTCCATCAAGAGCTTTGGTCATCTTATATTCAAGATAATTTTTTAAAGATTTAAAAGAAGTTTTGATCTCCTTGGATACTACTTTCTCTCGAACATAATGGTAACGAACTTTGATATGCTTGTTACATGCATTGAAAATTGGATTAGCTGCCAAATGTATACTACTCATATTATCACCATAGGTTTGTGGAGTTATATAAAGAAGATGTAAATCTTCAAATAATTTTTTGAATCACATTACTTTGCATGTCAATTCTGCAAGCACACAATACTCTGCCTCTATAAAGGAAAGTACAATTGTTGGCTGTTTTGTTGAACTCCAAAATACATGCCCATATCCCATCATTAATATGTAGCCACTCATGCTATGTCGATCATCTTTATTTCTTGCCCAATCTGCATCAGTAAAAGCTTTAATATCAAGATTAGGATTATGTGAGTAAAATAAACCTTTGTTCCAAATGCATTTTAAATAATGTATCACACGTTTAGCCCCACAATGTACATGTGTAGGCTCGTGCATGAACTGTGAAAGTACTCCAACTGCATAACCAATATGAGGTCGCATAGTAGTACCATACAATAATGATCCAATCAGCAACCTATACACGTCTACATTTTCAAAATGAACACCATCATGTATGCTTAATTTTACATTAGTTTTCAAAGGATTTGCAACTTCTTTACATTCTGACAAACCAAACTTTTGAAGAAGTAAATCACATATGTACTTCTTTTGACTCAACCATATACCATGTTCATCATAAATAACTTCGATTCCCAATGCATAACGTAAAATCCCAAAATCCGAAATCTTAAATTCCATACTAAGTTTCTTTTTAAAGCTGAATGTGAAACACCATAAGACTCAATAACCTTTGTGTGGGTTTTCTTTCCCTTGAACTTCTCCTAAGTTCATGTTCACATTTTATCAAATCAGATTCATAAGTTTCATCCATTTCTACATCATCACTTAACTCAACAAGCTTTGCTTTACCTTTTCCTTTCTCTTTTGGTGTAAGTGACAATTTTTCTTCATTATGACCATTCTTATCTTCTGAGCTCACTCCCATAGTATCATGTGAAACATCCTCAATTTCTTCTTGAACGTCCAAAAAAGGATCTCTATTCCAAGATAATAACTCATCAAAGTGTACATCATCTCTAATAATCATTTCCCTACTTATTGGATTATAACACTTATATCCTTTTTGATTATCTACATAACCCATGGAAATACATTTCTCTGCTTTTGGATCTAAGTTAGTTCTCAACACCTATGAAACCATAGCAAAACAAACACAAGCAAACATACCCAAGTGATCAAATAACATGTTTTCTATTATACAAAACCTCGAAAGGAGTTACATTATGTGTTGTAGATGTTCACATACGATTCATCAAATATATTGTTGTATTTACCACTTCAACCCAAAACTTCAATGGCATATGCTTTTCATTTAGAATTTCTCTTGCTATTTTGAAGATAATACTGTTCCATCTTTTTGCCACTCCATTCTGTTGAGGAGCATATCTGCAGGTGGATTCTCTCTTTATACATTCATTTAAAAGAAAATCATTAGACATTCTTGAAAAATATTCACTATCACCATTAGATCTTGACCTTTTAATTAAGTTTCTTGTTGGTTTTTCTCCCATTTCTTTGAATTTGACAAAGCAATCAAACACATCACTCTTATGCAAGAAAATACACAAAAGTCATTCTGCTAAAGTCATCCACAAAAGTAATATAATACTTACTATCTGCAAGTAATGGTTCCTTACTAATTAGTCCTTGCTTTGCACTTTTTTACTAGAAAAAGGATGCATTGCATGCTTACGAGACTGAAAAGCATCACACAAATGTATCATATTTTGTTTGAAATATCATGCAAACCAACAACAATATTTCTTTGAGCCATGTCCTTCAACTTATGTACATTTACATGTTTTATTTGCTTATGCCATAGCTGAATTTGAGAAATCTTATTATTACAAATTGAATAATAAGAAAGAAAAATATGAGTAACATCCAACGTAAGAAGTCTTCCTTGTCGTTGACCTTTTGTCAAGACCTTTAAATTTTGTTTCGGATTTTTACCAAAACACCCACATTTTTTGAATCGTACTTGATAGCCATGCTCCATGATTTGACCAACTGAAATTCGATTTTTACTTATAGAAGGTACATGAAGAACATCTTTTAAATTTTTATTGCCTCTCTCATCCTCAAAACATACATCTCCAACTTGCCCTGTTTTGTGCATTGAACTATCACCTCTTTCAACCTTACCATCAAACAAAGGTGCATTCAAATTAGCAAACCAATCAACATTATTGCTCATATGATTACTATATCCACTGTCAACATACCATATATCAGTTCTATGAGTCGCATCTGATTTCACATTCATCATTAGTACATTTTTATGATTTTGTTCCTCAACAAAACTATCCTATGTATGATTTTTCCTTGCATATCCATGTTGCCCTTGATTAGGCCAACAATCAGCAGAAATATCAACAACTTTACCACAATTATAACATGTAATATGCGGATTATCTTGATATGCATTACATGCTCGACCACGATAGAATATCTCCCCCTATCACATATATTCATATCTAGGCTATCTGCATTATAATTGTTGTTTGTCTCATTTTGACCTCCACGACCTCTGAAAGTTCCTCTTCTACCACCTCTGTGACAATGCTAATTTCCTACATAAAGTGCATGACCTATGGTACCTCTCTACATAGAATGTCCACATTTACATTAGTTTCTTCTGTTATCATAAGTGAAACAAACTCATCAAACTCAGGCAATTCCTCTCTCACAAATTTAGAAGTTATTAAGGCTTTCCATTTTTTGTTCTCTTTCAAACCATTCAAAACAAATGCAACTAAATCGTCATCTTCAGTTATGCACGAAATTGAACTCAGTGCATCGATAATCTGTTTAATTTTTAAAACTTAATCATTTACTACCTACGGTACATCTTTTCGTAACTTATATAACTCAGTTTTTAGTTGAATTCATCATGCCTTCGTGGTTGTTGAGAATATTCATTCTAACGCTTCCCAAATCTCCTTACTTGTTCTCTAGTCCTCCATGTGCCCTATCATACTTGCCTCAATATCTTGTGAAAATACAAATATTACCTTCTTATCACGCTAATTCCACCTCTGAAAGGTCTACGTAATAGATTCTAGATGATATGAAAAAAGTGAAATAAGTTTGAATTGTATAAGGGTTGTATTGATTACTGAGGTTAAGAATGCATGTAACTCTCTTGTACATATGACATGATTCGGATATAACAATAGAGGTTAAGAGAGAGAGTAGTTTGTGCAGAGATTGAGACATAAGCATGGAGAACTCGAGATTGAGACATAAGCATGGAGAACTCTCAATGTAGAGAAAGTGAAGAAACGAAGATACACAAGGAGAACTGTTATAACATATATTCAAACTCTAAAAGAGTATACCGAGTGTACAAGCATTTTAAAAGCTTACATTGTTGCAACTCATAAAAATTCTATGGTTCAACAACACAAAAGTCTACGTAATAGATTCGTGACAATATGAAAAAAGTGAAACAAGTATCCCGATCTTTAGTCATGCTGCTGATGCAGCACGGTAGATCTCCAGCTCTGTGTCGACACAAACCATTTGATGTGTAGGGGTATCATCAGTGCGGAGATAGAAGAACATGTCGGAGCGGTTTTCGATGTGGGCAGCTCCTGACGAGGTCATGGAGGGGCCTGCTGGATCACTAGAAACCAGCTCAGCGGATGACTCATTGGTAATGTCTACGCTGACCGAAGACGTAATGGCCAGCGTGACCATCTCTCCGTCATAGGCATCGAGGTTCCAAGAATGTTCGTATGACGAGATTTGGAGGTGGGTACGATTTCTGACCATGTAGAAAACAGACCCCGAACAACTGCCAGTGGCGAGGAATATCTGACTATCGGATTGATCGACGGTGGCTTGTTCAAAAGGGCTGCAGATGACCTTAAAGGAGAGGAACATTGTGCAACAAGAAGCCAGGAAAAGGGAGAGAAGC
Source organism: Ceratopteris richardii (assembly GCA_020310875.1). Classification (NCBI taxonomy): domain Eukaryota; kingdom Viridiplantae; phylum Streptophyta; class Polypodiopsida; order Polypodiales; family Pteridaceae; genus Ceratopteris; species Ceratopteris richardii. The sequence continues at coordinate 5,831,994 of CM035424.1, forward strand.
ATTTTACGAGTAGCCATGGAATCTACAGAAGGAGTTGCAAACAGATAGGGAGGGCACATGCAAAATGTTTCAGGTGGCCGGATTACACTTTTTGGGTCACCGGATGGAATTAGGGGCACATGCATGATAGATCCGATGACCTCCGATCACCAGAATTAAGGGCACATGCATGACGGTCACCCAACTTCCGACGATCGGAATTAGGGGACATACATGATGGTCACCCAACTTCCGACGATTGGAATTACGGGCACATGGGCTGTTTTCACTAGTGTTTTTTAGTAAAATTTCATGATTAATTTAGTTAGTTATACAAGATATATTATGAATATGAGAAATTTATTTTTATAACTAAGGGCCATCTTTTAAAGACAATTCTAAAGATATTCATGGATACATCAAAGAAAATAACATAAATCGAGCACAAACATAAATTGAGAATTGCAAGGAATATAAATTGAGAATTGCTAGGAAAATAATGTATGAAGTAGTTACATTTCATAATGCTCATGATCATTTTCCAAAATAAAAATTACATTCTTGTCAAGATCAATGAGATTCTTCAATCTTTAACAAATTTCTCTGTCCTTCATGTCCAACCTAAAAAAACAAGAGTGTTAGTCATATAAAAATACACAACACAATTTTGTTATTTAAATACATTACAAATCACCTTTTTATGATGTATTTGCATGATTCTCAATGAAGTCTCTAAATAGAGCATTTCGTAGCCGTGAAGCCTCTTCATTACGCCTTGGATTTCCTGAATGGTATGGTTCTTGATTGTTATTTGGGTAAGGATCTTCTTCTTCTGTGGGCTCACTTTCTCCTTGAAGTTGTACAAAGTTATGTAGAAGGCAACATGCACTTACAACCATAGGACCTAAAGATAAATCCACATTCAAGTTTTAGAGGATACGCCATCGAGATTTCAAAATACCAAATGCATTTTCAATTTTAACTCTACCCTTTGAATGATGTTTATCAAATGCAATCTTCTCTCTCACATGTAAACCTAATCTTACACGAAAAGGTTTTACTAGAAATGTTGTAGCCTTGTAAGCTGAATCACCTAATAAATAAGGTCTAACAAGTTCTCCAAACAATTCGATATGAGGCTCAAATAAAATGCTTCTAGACTTAAGCTTAGGATATAAAGCACACTCCTTGAAATGGGTAGAATCATGCAATCCACCAGGATTATTTACTACAACACTCCAAAATAATTTCTTAGAATCCACAATACCTTGTAGGAGAATGCTTGGGAATCCATGCCTATTCATATATTGTGCAGGACAACATTCTTCTATAGGTTTCCTATGTAACCTAATATGTGTGCCATCTATTGCACTTGCAATGCAATTTGTGGTAAACTAGTGAGATCTTTAAAATCATTAATTATAGTTTGCAATCTTTCTCTTGATGGAGGATAAATTCCAAATTTGTGAAACATACTTTTACTAGTTAGTATCCTACAAATTATGAAAGTGTATTTTCTAATTGTAGAAGCACCAATCCCAAATAATTCGGACATTGCTTTAGGAGATTGGCCATGACCAAGTCTCCATAGAACACATGCAAGTGCAAGTTCTGGAGGTATTGGATCACGAACATGAGACAAGGTCTGACTAGATGGTAAAGATGGTCTAACTAAATCTAAAAGGATATGAAACAATTCATATGACATCCTATATGCATATTGAAATTTATATTGACAGTTTAAACGTCCCTCAGACCAAATGAGCTTATGGATAGATGCAAAAAATACCCTTTGCCTAGGAAAGATCCACCATTCTCGTGGGGAGGTAGAAGATACCTTAGGTTCCATGGTTGTAAGTGTAGTGCAATACATCCACATCCAAATTATCATAATAAAAGATGCTATTTGAATGTGACAACTATTTGGGGGAGAACTGTCAAATATATCATATAAGCTCTACATTGATGATAACCAAAATCCTAAAAAGGTACATCAACTTATTTGTCGCATCCTGCAATACAAATATTCAAAAATCAATACATTTACACAAAAGATTATTCACTATTTGAATAGTGATAGACAAATCTTTTCACTTTCATTAAAAAAAGATAACAATTACAAATCATCAAAGTAGCTTAAATTTAAGAAACTTCTACATAGTCTTCTACAAAAGAAAAACTCAGGGATTTTCATTTTGTCGCATCGTTTTAACGATATCCAAGAACATTGATCTTTGAGTTTCTAACATCGATCGTTGTATTTCTCCCATCTGAAGTTTAAACTCATTGTCTTTTTCTTGTATCCTTTCCTGACTTTGTATTTGTGCATTACTCATTTCTTTTAATGCACTTATCATCTGTGAAACTGCCTCCATCATGATCTTTTGTGTATTATCAGTAGAGTTTCTCCTTTGCTGACGAACTCTTTTGCCCTTGATACCTTCAACATTTAGATTATCTTCATCCACATCTATGGTGATTTCTTCTTGGATTGGAGGATCATCATTGATTTCTTCAATAAAATGTCTCGAGCATCACTATCGAAAGATCCTTGAAGTCCTATGACCTTAGGTGTGGCTCCCCAAATACACTCAAGTCAAAAAATTTCCAACAACTTGGAATAGAACCTATCATTTTTTGCTTCTTCGACTCCTTCCTATGTTGCTTCTTTAATATATCTATATGATTGCGAACTTGGTCAGAAGTAAAATCCACTAATGCCTCCTTATTGAAGGCATTTTTTACATCTTCCCAGTCCTTTGTTCTAAAGGTTCCCTCGCTTGATTCGAAGATAAGATTCTTCAAAGCACTTAAGCAAAGTAATTGTTTGAGCATCATCCCATACTCCTCGTGATCGTTTTCCTAAAGAGGTATGTTGTGATGCCCCTTCGGTATGTTGTGATGAAGTAGGATGTGCTCGAAAACCAGCATGGCTTGCAGCAACTTGTGTATCAAAAGATTGGGACAACATTTGCATGTAAGAGAATGAATTGGAATGATTGACTTGTTAGGATGAAGGTACATATTCTTCCCCTTCCCCATCTAGAGATGGGATGTAAAAGTCTCCTCTTGATGATGACATTTTACCTATCATAAATCAAATACAAACGTATGAACATGTAAATTGATTTGTATATCTTCAATTGGCATAAATATGAAAATCAACAAATAGTCTTTCTATTGAATAAACTATTTAAATAATTGTGTTTTATTTAAGTAATAGATATTATTTTCTATTGTTTTTTTTCTGTTGATGACAACGTTGAGTTTCTAGTAATCCCACATTCAAAAAAAGATAGACTTATGCACAATCTCGATGGTTTCACACAATCGTATTTCCAAAGAGGAAAATATAAGTCATCAACTTCGGTAAGAAAAATGATTCAGTCAGCTTATGAGGAACTTAATTAGTTAACATTTATACATTGATTAATGTGATAAACATCCAATATACAATAACATTTTCTTTTAGGAAATATAGAGCTATGTTACGTGTTTGTTAAAGTTGATCTACAATGTATCCGTCATAGTAGATACCTAGTTATTTGTAAAGTTCTAACAAAGCAAAGATGTTGCTTGAATTATGTATACATGAGAATAGATATACACATGTGTGTTCTACTATAATGCAGATACAAACATTTGAAAGTCTTTCAAGATGCATGTCTTCATTTCAAAGATTTTAAATACACACACATACATACATATATGAGGCTCCTAAATGAAAAAAACTATCCATTCAGGTCTCACAAGAAGTGACTTTATACGTTAAAACAAATATTATTCACCTAAAAAACAATTCTATATGTGTACAACAACTCCATTGTGCAAATAAAGGTTTCAATCAAAATGCTATAACTTTCTCAAAAGCTTAATTTTTTTGGACGGAATCTGCACATGTAAGTTAAACAGATGTGATTGATTATAGATATTCTTTTCTATTTACAATTCGGTACTTCCAATAGAAACATATGTGTGCGCAAAAAAAAAATAAATGTGTAAAAACATTGTCAACAACGCATATGGTTCAATATAATACATATTCTAATTTCAAGAACCCACATATAACCCCAAACATATAATAACTGAACCACATCACTTCGTTAAATTTATGCAAAAACTAGACAGATCCTCTTACTAAAGAAACTAAATGTATACATAAGTGAGAAACTAAATGTATTTCTTTAAAAACAAAGGTTGTTATTACTTCAGATTATTTGATATTACTCTAGATGATCCTAAGGTTCGAACATTCTAGCTAGGAGCCTATTATCAGTCAGTTCTTCAACATAACCGTATTCTACTAATGCTCATATGAGTACAATCATTTATCACTTGCCATACATACCATATATCAAAGAAGATGAGGAATACATACTCATGTCCACTGTGAAAAAAATCAAATATCAGCCCAACACATATGTCCCTCAAACAATCATATATATATATATATATATATATATATATATATATATATATATATATATATATATATATATATATATATATATATATATATATATATATATATATATATGTGTGTGTGTGTGTGTGTGTGTGTGTTGGAACTCAAGGTCAAGCACAAGCATGGAAGCACATCATAAAGGTGGACACACACAAGAAGACGGAGCAAGTAGGGAGCTCCATGAAATACTTGTCAAATTTTCAGAAGAATACCCTACAAAAATAGTGATTTCCATCACTAAAACCTTTGTAAATACCATTTTATATTTTTGTAGCTCCATTTTGTGCAAGCCGAGGAGTCCTCAAGCTTGAGGAGCATTAGAAGTATCATCCTACCAATTTTCATAATTTTTAGACTCCGTTTGAGCCCTCAAATAAGCCTTGGAACCTAATTTTTAACTAGGCCGGACACTAGGTCTGGACAGGGCCAAAACTAGTCAAAAAACTATAAAAAGAGCTAGAGAGCTCAGTTTGGGGTTAGCTTGTTAGAGAATAGAACTTTTGTAAGAGAACTCTTTTGCAATCTAAGCTTTCCATTGTTCCTCTCTTTGATCTTACTTTGTGCGCGTGTGTGTGTATGTGTGTGCATGTTTGTGTGCTTTCACTCACGCACTTGTGCCTTCACTTGATCGTGGTCTTCATACCAGTCCTCACGTCTCCGCGGATTGACAAGTAAAGGAGGTGGTGCTTACGCATGAGCTACACCAAATTTTGGCGCCGTTGCCGGGGAGAGAGCTTCAAGGACGAGCGTTGTGATGGTAAGATCGTAGATTTGCGACGTTGGAAGGTAAAAAACAACTGTCATTTCAGTTCATTTTCTGTTTTTTCCTCTTCATCTTCATCATCATCATCATCTCCACCTTCTTCCATCTTCTTCTTCATAGAAATTTCTTGTTTTTTAGTGCATTTTCACCATTTTCATACCATTTTTCATGCATTATTGTGTGGGAAGGAGTTAGGAGCTGCAAGGGAGAGCAAGCGCTGTGTTTTTTTTCATGATTTTCTGCTCATACGGAGCTCACTATAGCCGGCGCTCAGAAATTTGAATTTCTCGCCAAAAAACGCGATTCTGTGATGAAAATCACGATTCTGTGAAAATTCAAAATTTTTTGAAAAATCACGATTTTCTGTTTTCCCGCCTAAAAGTTGGCTCAAAGAATCACGATTCTGTGGTCATTCTCAGAATCGCGATTCTCTGATTGTGCTCAAAATCGCGATTCTCACAAATCACGATTTTCAGCCAAAAAAATGCGATTCTGAGAATCACGATGTCGTGAAAACACGATTCTATGAAAACACGATTCTGTGAAAACACGATTCTGTGAGACAAAATCGCGATTTTCATGTCAAAAACACGATTCTGAGAAAACACGATTCTGTGGTTGTGCTCAAAATTACGATTCTCACAAGTCACGAGTTTCAGCCAAAAACACGATTCTGTGAGAACACGATTCTCTAAAACACGATTTTATGAAAACACGATTCTCTGTTGACAATCGCGATTTTATGTCAAAAAACACGATTCTGAGAACCACGATTTTGTGAAAAACACGATTTTGTGAATCACGATTCTCTGAGACAAAATCGCGATTTTCAAAAACACGATTTTGTGCTCAACATCGCAATTTTCAAAAATACGATTCTGTGCTCAACATCGCGATTTTCAAAACACGATTCTATGCTCAACATCGCGATTTTCAAAACACGATTCTGTGCTCAACATCGCGATTTTCAAAACACGATTCTGTGCTCAACATCGCGATTTTCAAAACACGATTCTGTGCTGAACATCGCGATTTTCAAAACACGTTCTGTGCTCAACATCGCGATTTTCAAAAACACGATTCTGTGCTCAACATCGCGATTTTCAAAACACGATTCTCTGCTCAACATCGCGATTTTCAAAACACGATTCTATGCTCAACATCGCGATTTTCAAAACACGATTCTCTGCTCAAAATCGCGATTTTCAAAACACGATTTTCAGCTCAAAATCGCGATTTTCAAATTACGATTTTGTGAAAACACGATTTTGTGAACACGATTCTCAAGGTACAAAATCGCGATTTTCTTGAAGTTCACAAAATCGCGATTTTCTCTAAAAGGTCCTGTTTGCCTGTTTTGACCCCCAGGAGCCTGATTTGACATAACTTTTTCATCCGAAGTCCATTTTTTGAGCTCTATAGCTCATTGGAAAGCTCGTTTCAAATCCTACACGATCTCAATTGTTTTTTTTCAAGAATAACGCATTGATTTTGAGATAGGATAATTTGAAGTTGACCCTCAAGTGGGACTAGGGAACCAAGGGGGCTCCAAAGAATTTTGAACCATACCAAAGGGAAAATTTGGACTCTTGACTAAAGCTTATGAACCTGAGATCTGGTAGACACTTAGGCAAGGATAAACAAAGCATTAGATCTTCTGAGGCTAGTGTCAACCATAAATCCAAGTCTTGGGCGCAACAACTAAGTGGTCATCTTTTACTAAGTTCAGACACAAGTGATTCAGAAATGTCTTTTAGCATGGGAAAACGTGTAGGTGGCTCAGGGACTGCCCATCTACAAACACCAGAAGGTCCCTATAAGACACAGTTGGAATATATTCGGACCAACCAATTAGGTGCTCGCATCTATGAGGATGGTCTGAGGCGATCAGTGGTCCAACTCAAAAATCCAGATCAATCCTTTGGACTTGAACACCCGATGGTCAAGTTCGAAGAGGGTTCATACATTGATAAGGAAGGAACCATGTATGTGGTCACCAACCTACCAGATAGGACTGATGAGTTTGGAAATGTCATTCCTGAGAATGAAATAGGAGACCTAGAACAAGGAAATGTAGGACAAGGACCCCAGACTCCTAGAGGTAAGTCAATTTTGACCTGAGTGATCACTCCGGACTAGATCCCTCAAGACAACAAAAGCATAGAACTATTTTTGAATAGAGAAACAGAGGAAGCCTTTTGGAGATTCAAGCCAGATCAACCTAGCCAATTGGGCATAGTTATCATCTATGAATTCAAAGATCCTGAGATACCAGGCAAAGTTGTCTACCTGGATAACACATCAGAGAAGATATTCTTGGTAACAAAACATGATAGACATGCATATACTTGGAAGAATGAATTGATTTTCCCTCCACCAAGATCCAATGTTTCCCATGGCCTCCAAGGAGTAGGATCATCCCACGCTCATGAAGCCCAGAGAGAAAGAACTAGAGAGAGACCTGAGGTAAGTTTTGCACACACCGTGGGTAGGAATAGGTCAGGATTTGAAAATGAAAGACCTGAAAGAGAGAGACATCAAGCACATAGGCAACAAAGAGATGAACATGATTTTCCATTGCCTAAACCCCGAGAGCACCGAAGAACCCTTAGACCCACTCAAGTGATCAAGGCAATGAAGAATTATTTTGACGGGTCAGGAGATCCTTTGTTAAGAGCTGAACAGGTTGAGGATTTGTTCACCCAGTACGAGGCATTTGGTCTGACTCTTAAGGGCACTGCCTTAGCTTGGTTTCAACCACTGAGTAGTCGCAATTATCGCGACATAGGTCAACTGCTAGACGCATTCATTGTAGAATTTTCCAAGAGTGGTATTAAGCTAACACATCATCCTTGATCCACAGTTTCAAGCAGACACCCCAAGAAACAGTGCGACTAGCAGGTAGAAGGTTCAGACAGTACCTAGAAAGATGCCCTACTCAAGAGCTACCCACACTAGCCAAACAAGTGGCTTTGTTCTTAGATGGCTTACTGAGCACAAAGTTAAGATCATATGTATACTTGAAAGAGCCTAGATCCATAGAAGAGTGCATGCGGACATGCATTGACATAGAAGATAACTTGGGTGAGGAGTTAGGATTATCCAAACTCTATAAGGATTCAGATAGTTCTACTAGTCATACTTCAAAAATCTCCACGGAAATAGAGGAGATGGCTGAGCAAGTTATCAAGAAGCTGGGAGTCCAAAATAAACAAACACAGAGAGTCACTCCAGTGAATCGGTGTTATACTTGCGGAGGCGACCACATGGCTAATGTATGCCCATTGCACAACGAGAACATGAGAGAAAGGAATGCTCCATATTGCACTATTGAGAGAAAATATACGAACCACACGGCTCAAGATTGTCCCTATAATAGGCAGGCTGTTAGACAAAATTATCAACAACCTTACCAACCAGGTAGGTATCAAAACCAATACCAACAGCCATATAATAGACCACAACAGCAATATCAGGCACAATATAGGCCACTACCAGTCTTGGGAAACCAACCACCATCTCCTGCCAACGTGATTCCAGTCAAGTATGCCGTGGGAGAGGAAAATCCAAATAGAGCATTGGTCCCACTAACCCCATTGATACCAGATAATGACTCTCATGCTCATAGTTCAGGCTACTCCCATGAAGGTAGTCCACATGCTTATTACACAGATTCACCTGAACATAATGGGATTTACTCGTATCAATATGAGGCACCACCTATGGAGCAAAATTGGGAGCCAGAATACTCCAATGTCATGTACAGAAATCCTAACCCTAGGCCCCAATTGAGACAAATGAGGCCACAAGCCCCTAGAGGATCTTGTTTCAGATGTCAAGGTGACCATTTCATTCATGATTGTCCCCACCCACCATCTCCGAGTCAAGGACAGGCTATCACAATACAGGCTTTTTGTCCTGATTGTGGCAAAGAACATCTCCCGAGAGATTTTCCAAGAAACCCCTCCAGTGCACCCAAGATTACACCCATTAATGTGGTAGGCTTAGTGGCAGATTCAAGTTCAAGTAGTAGCAATGTGGCTCCTATACAAGCTGTCACTAGAGCACAAGCCTTAAAGCAGGATAAACCAGCAGAACAATTAGAGTCGAGTGAATCAGGAGAGCCTAGTAAGAGGAAAACAAGAACATGGAAGGATACCAGAGAGAAGGCCAATCGCAAGTGGAATAAAAAGTTATCGGAACTAGAAGAAAGCTTAAAAGAAGCGAAAACAAAAATAGAAGACATTGCATCTCAAAGCCCCTTGCATGCCGAAACTCCATCCACTCCACCTCATCCCACCCCACCACCCATTGTAAATAGACCGCAACCAGGGTCTGTTCTTGCAGATCCAACCCCAGAAGGCTTGGACATGATGTTCAAGGCTTACCAGGCTCGACTTCAAGAAGGGCCTACAGCTGCAAACCTAGACAAGAGTTACCCTAGAGCAGATTTAGAGACAAACTCTATCAAATCAGATTTGCATTTCCAGGGCTTACTAGAAAGATTAGAGCAGTTGGTAAACAAACCACAAGTTTCTTTACCTCCACAGGCTCAACCAGTTATTGAAAGGGGAAGCTCACCACCAATGGGAGCTTATGTTCCTAATTCCACGGATGCCGGAATACCTCCTTCAATTCAAGAGTACTCTCAAGAGTTCTTGTGGGAAATACAAGAAGATAAATGGGCCAAGGAGAAGGGTAATTCCCCTCCTATTCCTGAGATTGATGATCTTCATGATCAATTTCCCCAAGACATTCCATCTATTTACGGAGATGAAGCAGAACAACAAGAAGATGAAAGGTTAGATTTTGAATCTAATACTTTAGAAGAACTACCTCAATTTCCAGGCCCATGGGAATCTGAATCTCTCCAGATTAGAGCTCCCACAATACTAGTAAGAAATGAAGACTCAGTGGTTCCAAGGAACACGGATGTCGTGAAGAACACTAAGGTTCAGTGTCAACTCACTGTAGAAGAGCTGCTCAAAGCAAAACCTGAGCTATAGAATCATGTGAAGGATCAGGTTCCAGAACTTGATTCCAACATGCCAAAAGTAGGCTCTAAGCAAAGGGTACCAGAGATACCCCTAGACAAAATAGGGGACATGTGTGAGGGTGAAGAAGGTAATACTTATCTTCCAATCACTTACCAAGGTTACACAACCAAAGCAATCATAGATTCAGGTGCTGGTGTTGCCATTGCGACCACCTCCTTGTGAAAACAATGGGGCAAACCCACATTAAGACCAACTAGAATGAAGCTTCATTTTGAAAGACCTCTAGGATTGCTAGAAGGGATAACTCTAACCACTTGTGGTGTAGAGTTTGAGCACACATTTGATATATGTGACTTTGAGAAAAATAATTTCTATGAGATGATCCTAGGAAGACCCTTCCTACGACAATTGCAAATAGTACACGATTGGGGAACCAACTCCTTGTACTTGCAGCACTTAGGGGTCACCACCAAGGTCAATTTGAAGGATTAATCCTTCAGAGATGTACCACCCCTACAGTGGAATCCTATCCACAAAGCAAAAGAAGATTCAATCTCTGTGCATTCTGAAAGTTCACCTGATCCATCATGGCTGCATGAAGATACTCATTTGTGGATGTGCAAGGTCGTAGAGGAAGAGGAAAAACGTTTAAAGGCAAGAGAAGAAGGAACTTCGCCAGGAGATAGACCAATTAAAGACCCAGCCTATACACCGATGATCTTTCGAGATGAGGAATTTGAGCCTCATGGCTGGCCAGAAATCTTAGCCACCATGGATATTGTTGTCAATGAAGAACAATGGACACCTCATTGTGATGAGGAGGGTTATGATATCTCAGTGTTCATGTGTCAACCCTTGCTAGAAGAATGTGACCCTAGTGATGTCATAGAAGAAGAAGAGAATGACGATGATATAGAATCCATTGTGATGGATAGTTGCTTTAACTCAGAGCAGCACTATCTAGGAGATATAGGAGTGTTCACCCAAAAAGAAGAAGAACCTCTCACAAGTATTAAAACGGTAAATTCGAAGGATGGAAGTGAGAGCAGTCAAAAGAAAAAGAAAAGAAAAACAGTGAAACAAGAAGAGGAGGAGTCATTGTTTAAAGTACCAGAAAACTTCAAGAAATATGAAGTTGACGACCGCAAAATTTTGGTACGAATGCCTAAGAGAGAGGCCATCATAGGAGAATCATATGATAATAAAGAAAAGACCAAGAAGATTGTAGTGACCATCGAAGAGAACGAAGAGAGATGCACGTATATAGGAGATGACCTAAGTGCAAGAGAAGAAATGGAGCTTGTAGCTCTATTAAGGGAATATAGGGATGTGTTTGCATGGCACTATAGAGACTTGAAAGGGGTAGATCCAAGAATTTTTTCTCATACTATCCCCATGACTGCTGATGCCAAGCCCACCAAACAGAAGCCCTACACATATAATGATACATATGCAGCCAAAATAAAAGAAGAAATTGATAGGCTGATTGAAGCTGGATTCATCTATGAGATTGAGCATACTGAATGGGTGTCCCCCATTGTAGTGGTACCCAAGAAGAACGGGAAGTTGCGAGTGTGTATTAACCTTAAAAAAGTTAATGCCGCTACGATCAGAGATAGCTATCCACTTCCAATCGCGGAACACCTTTTGGAGCGTGTTGCAGGCAAGGAAGTTTATAGCTTCCTTGATGGATTTTCAGGTTACAATCAAGTAGCCATTGCCCTAGAAGATCAACACAAAACGGCATTTGCCCCAGAGTGGGGAATCTTTGCATTTCGTGTGATGCCATTTGGGCTCACAAATGCACCTGCAACGTTCCAAAGGCTCATGTGTCATGTTTTCAAAGAGTTCTTGCGAAAGAGCTTAGAAGTGTATGTGGATGATTTATGTGCTCATTCCCAAGAAAGAAGATTCCACATCCCTGAGCTCAGACAAATCTTCAACAAGTGTAGAGAATATCGAGTGTGTCTGAACCAAGAAAAGTGTGTGTTCATGGTGCGGCAAGGTAAAATCTTAGGTCATATTGTTTCTAAGAATGGAATCTCAACAGATGAAGATAAGGTACGAGCCATAGCGGAGCTACCAAGGCCAAGGAATGTTAAAGAGGTACAAGCCTTTATGGGCCATTGTGGATATTACCGCAGGTTTATCCACATGTACGCAATCATAGCTAGACCCCTTTATGCCTTGTTGTCTAATTTTGAGTGGAACGACGAATGCAAAAATTCTTTCAACGAACTGAAGAAACGTTTGTGCACATCACCAATACTGACCACTCCTGATTGGAATAAACCATTCCATGTCCATGTGGATGCATCCAATCATGCCATCGATGTGTGCTTGCACAACCCACAAGTGAAGGAAACTTAGATTTGCCCATAGCATATGCTAGTAGACAGCTCACTGTAGCTGAACGAAACTATACCACAACTGAGCGAGAAGGCTTAGGCATGGCATATGCTATGAAGAAGTTTAGACACTATTTATTGGCCAACAAGTTCAAGTTTTTCACTGATCATCAAGCTTTGTTATATTTGGTCAATAAACCTTGCAATACTGGACGCTTAGTAAGATGGTTCCTCTTACTAATGGAATATGACTTTGAAGTTGTTATCAGGAAAGGTAGAACCCACCTTTGGGCAGATCACCTTTCTCGCATCACTTCAGGAGAGTCACCGCAAGGAGTGTCTGATGAATTACCCGATGCTTATCTGTTCAATTTAGAAGTTGTTCCTAAATGGGCAAATAAGTTGGTACCAGTCCTAACCTTCGGCCCTGCAAATAAGAATGTGAAAACATCACAAGAAGAAATTGTAAAATCACAAAAATATCACATATTGGCAGGAAGCATGTACAAACAAGATACTGAGGGTGTATTAGCTTGTTGTGTTGAGGATGATGAACATAGTAGTTGGTTGCAACAAGCTCATGAAGGATTGCTAGGAAATCATTATTCTAAACAGTGCACATTACAAAATCTGAAACGTTTAGGAGTGTATTGGCCTAGCATGGACAAAGAAATACATGAGTGGATTAAGAATTGTCCAATGTGCAGAGAGAGACCACCAGTGGAGCATGCGACCCTTTATCAAGTGTCAATAAATCCAGATTGGAGTGCTCCATTGGTAGAGTTTATGAGGTCGGGAAGATTACCCAAAGAGGCCAGTCTAGCAAGAAGACGAAGCATGGAGCAAGAGGCTCAAGGCTATGCCCTAGTAGGAGACAACCTATACCGAAGAGGCAAAGATGGTAACTTAAGACTGTGCGTTCACGAATCAGATTATTTGAAAGTCTTAGAAACTGCACACAGCGGTGTTGTAGGTGGACATTTTGGTCCTGACCGAGTGATCAAGACCATTCTATTCTCAGGACTTTGGTGGCCCACTCTTCATATGGATGCACATACCTATGTGAAGAAATGTGACACATGCCAACGTGCACAATATCCAGTCAGAAAAGACGAGATGCCCTTGAGGCCAATGATGGGAGGGCGTGCATTTTCCAAGTGGGGCATAGACTTCATAGGTCCTATTAACCCCCCAGCTAGAAACTCCCATGCAGAGTATATTATTGTAGCCACAGATTACCTTACAAAGTGGGTAGAAGTCAAAGCCACAACAAAGAATGATGCTCAGAGGACGGCTAAGTTCTTATTCGAGAATGTGTTCACGAGATATGGACTACCAATAGAGTTGGTGAGCGATAGAGGCACACACTTCTTGAATGAAGTCATTGAAAATCTTCTCCAAGAATTCTTGGTGACACATAAGAAGTCTGCCCCCTATCACCCACAAGCTAACGGACAAGCCGAGAGTACCAATAAGATCCTTTGTAACGTATTGACAAAATTGGTAAATAATAAATGCTCTGATTGGGACAAACAACTTCATCATGCTGTTTGGGCTTATCGAGTTGCCTACAAAACGGTACTCAATGCCACCCCATTTCAGATGGTCTTTGGACAGAATGCGGTGCTACCACTGGATTTCTTAATCCGTGCTTTAAAAGTAGCACAAGAGCATGAGTGGAATGGACATGAATTGTCATCTAGGATCTTTGATCTAGAACGCTTAGGTGAGACAAGGCTACGAGCGGCTGCAGGCATCTACGCTGCAAAGAAAAGGCAAAAGGCATACTTCGATGCACACATTAAGGATAAGGGACTGAAAGGGAGATCTAGTATTGGTTTACACACTAAAACAACATGCTCGTAAGTTGGAAAAACGAGGATATGGACCCATGATCATTAACAGAATTTCCACTAGCGGCGCGGTTCAGTTGGCTACTTTAGAAGGTGATATCTTGCCAAACTATATTAGTGGTTGTAGAGTCAAGTTATATCAAGAACCTCTTACAGAGGACATGCTAATGAGACTCAACACTGCTAAGAAACGAAAAGAAGAAGAGTTAAGAGTGAGAGAAGAAGCACAGGCAGAGGCCAGAGAGCATATTAGGCGAAATAAGTTAAGGCGATTAGGCCTAGATGTCAACTCAAAAGCCCCAAAATATCACATGGATATGTGCCAAAAGTCAGGCATAGCGACTTCTCAAGTCATTGACCGAAGACCCTTTGTGACCATAGATATAGGACAAGGGAAGGGTGCAAGGACGGTAAAGGCATTGATTGACTCAGGTGCAGCAAGTAGTGCAGTTAGACTTTCCTACTGCCAAGACTTGCAGTTGAACATCAATCCCATAGAAGCTTATCTCATAGGTTTGGGAGGTGTGGAAACCCCTTGTTTGGGCGAGGTGGAACTTCCCATCCACCTTCAAGATGTTCCAATGAAAGTCAAAGCGCTAGTATGTCAAGATGAGAACCTTACAAAACCACTTGTCTTGGGTCAAGATTGGATCTATGACCATGTAGTTAACTTAAACCTAAGAAGTCAGATTCTTCAAGTTTGGGTACATGGACAATGCATTACATTAGAATTAGAGAACTGCATGCTCCTAGATCATGGCACCACACACTCTCTTAGTTCTTCCAAGACTAATCATATGAAAGAATATGTTGTATGTGTCAAAAGCTCTATGATGCAGAAGGAGTGAATCGTGGAAGACCAGGTTCGAAGGCGGGTGGATCTTTCTTCTTCTCCAAAGAATCAAGTAGCCACACTAGTAAGTCCACCACAGAGGCAAACACAACCGATCACGACAATTGCTACATCAAATAGAAAGATACCATTCGATAAGAAAGCAGTTCCGAGCATGACGCAGATCTGGGTATGCAAAGGAGAGAAACCACCAGCCTTGCCCCCAAAAATCCCATCCAGGCAAGCCAACCAGGTCAGAAGACGAAGGAAGCATCTTGGACAAGCTCAATCACAAGGTATCCAACACGTTTGGGTGCCTAAGAAATTAGCTGCAGCTCAACAAGGGCGATTACAGCTGTGGGTACCTAAGAAGCTCTTACATCTACAACAACCTATGTTCTCCCACATGCGAAAGGTATCAACAAAGAAGCCAAAAAGAGAAGAGGGTAAGAACCACGTACAGAGACCGAAAGAAGATCAAATCAGCTCTTCAAGAATAGTAGGAAGACGTGCAAAAAGGATATGGGCTTGGAAGCCAAAAGTACAAGTAGCCTCCATCGAACCAAAGCGCCAACCACACTGGATACCACAGTTCAGAATGCATCCAAAGAGGAAGACGCCTGAAGTGATCTCTACAGTGCCAAATGCTGTTCTAAAATGGATCCCTATAAGGAGGAAGGATCAGTTGTCATCTGAAGATCCAATGGATACCCCCACGATAGATAGCATTAACATCCGCAAATAACATCGAAAAGCCTCGACGAGCGAAAACCATGTGCTCCTTGCACAACGCAGTCTTTTGCACCATTCACGTTATGCATTTCCAAAGTATGCATTAATATAGGGCCACATTACAGGGCCGTGCATAGACACATTGGAGAGTCCCATGCACAAGAGCACATTGACATATGCCAACTATTTTTTCTGATACTAACATCTATCTTCTTGTTTGGTGACATTGTTCCTCAAAAAAAAAAAAAAAAAAAAAAGAGGAAGCACTTGTTCCCAGGTTTGGCTCATGAAACATGAATGAGTCATGCTTGGTTAAAGGTGGAGCTGTTGATTACTGGGCATTTATCAGTTTGGATAGAAGTATGTCTCGGCTAGCAGATGATGTAATTGCTGCCTTATTTGATAGATGTCAAGAACTTGGCATGAGCATGGCATCCACAACTATGGTTTCCTCTTACTATGGTAGGAGTGAAGAGCTTGAAGGTCTGCAACTTGAATGATGCATAACTATTGCATGTACGAGAGCATCCAGGGAGATATCTGCACGGGGTAGCTCTGGTACCCTGCAAATCTTTGTATGTATACTGGATGAGAAGACTCCTGCTTATGGTGAGCTAGAGAGAATATGTGAAACTAAGCTTGGTGTAGTTCTCGAATGTTGTTTGTCAAGGAATATAAAGAAATTCAATTCTCTGTATTTGACAAATGATGCTTTGAAAAGAGGAGACAGATCAGCCACTCAAAAGATCTCATGAGTGGACCATCAACATGGACTTTCATCAACAATGTTTCATCCCAAAGGCCGAGTGTACAACACGAAGAGATGAACATCGATCGACCTTCCCATGGTAAGTATCTTTACCTTCGAAACATCATAACCATGATAGCTTAGGAAACCTCTTCGTCGGCATACCCTTGAGCACTTAGCTCAAGACCCCCAATTTTTGCACCATACTTCTTCCAATGCATTTTCCAAGTAAGCATTCATAGGGCTACATTACAAGGCCGTGCACAAGGCACATACTTTTTTCAACCCATGCACATACACACTTACCAATCACTCAATATGGGTTATGAGTACTTGGCATGAATACTATGAACATCAACTGTGGAAGATCTAGAAAACATCAACGGAGACTCACAACGACACAGTCATGCTGGAATCCAAGGAAGAAGCACATACCAAGAGACTACAACTTGCAAAGACTCGCAGTGATAGATGAAGAACCAGACACATCTGGAAGTGAGACGACTTTTGTTCATACAGAGGGGACACTCCCTCTCAAAGCACTACATGGAACAACCACTACAACAAGGATCTGTCAGGGACGACAGACTCGAGAGGGGGGGGAGTGTTGGAACTCAAGGTCAAGCACAAGCATGGAAGCACATCAGAAAGGTGGACACACACAAGAAGACGGAGCAAGTAGGGAGCTCCATGAAATACTTGTCAAATTTTCAGAAGAATCCCCTACAAAAATAGTGATTTCTATCACTAAAACCTTTGTAAATACCATTTTATATTTTTGTAGATCCATTTTGTGCAAGCCGAGCAGTCCTCAAGCTTGAGGAGCATTAGAAGTATCATCCTACCAATTTTCATAATTTTTAGACTCCGTTTGAGCCCTCAAATAAGCCCTGGAACCTAATTTTTAACTAGGCCGGACACTAGGTCTGGACAGGGCCAAAACTAGTCAAAAAACTATAAAAAGAGCTAGAGAGCTCATTTTTGGGGTTAGCTTGTTAGAGAATAGAACTTTTGTAAGAGAACTCTTTTGCAATCTAAGCTTTCCATTGTTCCTCTCTTTGATCTTACTTTGTGTGCGTGTGTGTGTATGTGTGTGCATGTTTGTGTGCTTTCACTCACGCACTTGTGCCTTCACTTGCTCGTGGTCTTCATACCAGTCCTCACGTCTCCACGGATTGACAAGTAAAGGAGGTGGTGCTTAGGCATGAGCTACAATATGTGTGTGTGTGTGTTAATTAGCTCGTGCAAGAGTTTAAAAAATTGTAAGAAGTAAGCGCACATGCAATAAAGTACTTTTCAAAACAATACCATGTTAATGCTTATTAACGAAAGAGACAAGCTTTCACAATGAAACATCACCCCAACACATATGTCCGCCAAACAATCACATAGATACATGTTACTTAGTTCGTGCAAGAGGTAACATTGTAAGAAGTAAGCCCACATGCAATAAAGTACTTTTCAAATCAGTACCATGCTAACACTGATTAACGGAATATACGAAGCAGACATGTGCAAGTTCAATAAGCTCCTAACCTCATATTTCTCAGATCCCAATATATAATGTATATCATGTTTCTGCACATAACATGCAGTAATTATGTACATCTTTTACTACCGCATATCTATAACACTCTCAAGGCAACCATGTGATTCTTTTGACAAAAGTGGAATGTGAAAGGACGAGTTGCATAACTCTCAGGTCAATCATGTGATTCTTTTGACAAAACGTGGAATGTGAAAGGACGAGCTACAGAATTTGTTTAAGATGTACCTAAACAAATACACATTATTGAAAAATGTGCACAAGTGCAATTTATTTTTCCATCACTACTTCTGTAAACAGGGGAAAAAAATGTTATCATAGTCACAGGGATGCACACATATCGTATTTTCCTGTTCTGCGTTAAAAATGCATAATGCTCAAAAAGTCCATTGAAACACTGAAGATGTCTTTTCACTATGTTGATGCGCCATATCTAATTAATGTTGTCCATAAAACTGCTAGCTAAACAGTTCATATCCGGTCTAATAGAAAACTCAATCTTCATCCAGAAAGTCCCGTAGAAGTGCAATCTATGCTATCCTATTCATATGATGCAGGAATGCATCAACTGTTAAGCACTATGTATCATACCTATTCATTTGAGGCAGATGTGCATCCATATCCGGTCTAATAGTAGACTCGATCTTCATCCAGAAAGTCATGCAGAACTGCAATCTATGCTATCCTATTCATTTGACGCAGAAGCGCATCAACTATTAAGCATTATGTATCATATCCTATTCATTTGAAGCGGATGCACATCCATATCCGGTCTAATAGTACACTCGATCTTAATCAGAAAGTCCTGCAGAAGTGCAATCTACGCTATCCTATTCAGAGGTGTACGTTCTGCAAGTTCTAGAGAAGCGCAATCTATACTATGCTATTCATTTGACGCAGACGTGCATCAACTATTAACAACTATCTATCATATCCTATTGATTTGACGCGGATGTGCATCAACTACTAAATAGAATGAACTTCGAACAATGCCATTGACTACCTTCGATCAAGCAGCGGTTGAGCTTCACTCCACGTATTTGACTTGCACAAAGTCCCTTGCTTCACGTACTTCACCTGCACACGATTAAAGTCAATAATGAGCAATAGCAATTGAATGTACATAATAGATGATTGAAACACCTCCGCAAGATTCAAGTTATTCACGAACAATAGTCATTGAAAGTACAAAACAAATGATTGGAACGTACCTTGGTTTACGTGAAAAGGTGGCTGTCGTTGCATTGTTTATTATATAATCAATTTCTTTTAGCCGTTGGGTGACCCGAACGGACTGGCGCCTTAAGGCACCAGTCCGTTCGGGTCACCCAACGGTTAACCTTACATGTAGGATAGAGAAATTACACGTGTGCAGATTATATTTACATATTATCTAATCTGCATATCGATGTTGAACTCCCCGCGCGCGCACACACAGAGAGAGATCTATCAATTGAAACTTCTTCCTCAAGACTCTTGGCTGTGACAGAAAATTTAGAAAAGCGACTGTGAACTGCGCGCGCGCACACACGCACAGAGAGACCTACAGAGAGTTACAATGATAAGACTTGATGACCAAGGCATCATTCATGTAAGAGAAAATGTAGAAAAGCCATCTCTCTATCCCGATCAGCACACACATTGAACATATAATAAAAGATGCTGCCAAACATTTTTTAATATTGTGATTAGCAATAAGCTCTCACGTCCTGATTACATTTTATTCTATGGAAAAATATGCTGCCAAATATTTTCTTATATTGTGATTATTACATTCTACCAGTGCACAGGAATACAAAAAGTTGGAGGCAAAGTATGCAAGTTTTATCCCAACGTTGGTTGCAAATGAATTCGAAATATCTCCCCAAGAAGAGCCTGTTGGCAAGCAATTCAATGGTCTATCTTGAGCATTCCACACCTTACTACTATTTGGGCATGGGAAAATGAGATGCCTTATATATTTCTCTATATTGTCGTCTAATAAAGTAATTCTATGATCTAAGAGTCCGGCCGGTTTAGATGGATCTGAAATCTGACATTGTTTGGTCACTCATGTGTATAACAAAAGATCTTGAGACTAGAATTACTAGAAGGTCATGTGCTCCTATAAATAAGTGATCTACTTAGCCTAGTGGTTAAGTCTCCAGGGTGTGAAGGAGGGGGTCTTGTGTTCAAATTCCATGGGGGGGGGGACAAAGATCTCTAGACTCTTCTAGAAGCGTCCACTTGAGCTAACAACAGTTAACTGGAACACTTGGTGCACATACAGTTACATGATTGACACATGGATGATTAGAATCCACCTGCCCAAGAAGGCAATCCTCTGGAGAGACTTATTTATAGAGGCATATGGTTGGGAGGAGATACATCTCTCTATCACATGGTGATTTTCATAATTTGTCAATATCTTGCATTGGTATGAGAGCCTCTTGATCTTGTTTTTACTCTTTTGGAGGTTTATTATGAGTTATTGTTATTCAGCTACCTTCTTTTCATCATCATCTTCGCAGATTCAGCCGTTCATGGTCCAATTGCAGAGGCGGACTATCTTGGGGAGTGCATCGAGGTTTGAAGAATAACATAACAAAAAAAAAGGTCTTCACTGCGAGGTCGGCCATGGGAATTGAACTCCAGACTTCTGCAGGTGGAGGGTTTCTTCTATATCGTGAATAATAAGATCTTGAATGATTGGTGGAGATCATATATTTGGTGGAGATGCGGGGTCACAAATGGATAACATGCATATATGTTAGACCAACAGCCCCAAGGACTTGAACCGATGATGCTACATATCTTTATTTCTAGAATTGCTCGGCGTTCTACTCACAGGAAGTTTCTCAGTTCATTCTCTCCTCTTCGGGTTCCGATAGAAAAAGGGAATCAACCTTGATATACACAACTGAAGCTTGGTTTGAGCCCTTAACCTCATGAAAAGAAGCAACTCCTCTAACCAACCGAGCAAACATCATTGACGACTTGGATTTTCTGTTGTGTGCTACATGTGTGAGAATCTGGAGTTGCTCGCCTATACAAAAGGATTGACTACCAAAACCGTCTGTTCATCAAATGGTCCCGAGCCAGATTTGAATATGTGCCATATATTATGGCAGCCATTTGCCATAGCTACTAGCCTACAACAGATTCAATGACTGTAAAGTCATCCCGCTTTTTCTTATCATAATCTGTTTTGTTCTAAGATAAGATCTCCATTTGAACCTGAATCTGAACCAATTGTGAACCGATCTTGCGTCGTTTCTTGAGTCGAAGAAGGACCAAGTGAACCACTATTCACTTATTTCCCAAACACGAAGGAAGGCATCTTCGCTACTTCAAATCCAGGCATCCCCGAAGCATCATGAAGCATTCGAGATACGAAAGTGAAGCTTTGGATTTCATCCACTCTTGGAGGTTTTGCCATGTCATATTTCTAGCACTGTCTGCTAGAATCGAGCCTACGAAAAAGAGAAATTAAATCGGGAGGCACTCTTGTGATATTGTGCATTATTCTCTTCATTTTATAACGGGAGGCACTCTAAAGAAAGTTAATAACGGACTGTGTGCAATGGAGGGTACTTCAAGCCATGTCATGCTTACGAGTCATACAAGCATACCTATGTATGTGTCTCTACCACTTTTATCAGTATCTTCATTCATGTTTAGCCCACCTATAGCATCACATGCATCGCATGCATCTTCCATCTACAAGAATGATTTCTATTCTACCTCATGCACCTGATGCATTGAATGTAGAATCATTGACTTTTGCCTTAAAGGTTGAGGGTACTATGCAAAAACGGGAAACCAACACCACTTCAAATGAGAAGAACAAATTTGAAGATAGGTTATTGAAAGTAGAGTAGGGCCTTGGATATTTTTCCAATGTCCAGCTTGAGGTCACAGAGCTTTGTCAATCCATTTACGGGGTCGAAAATCATCTTCACTATTTTTTGGACTTACTCTAGAAGCCTAAAGATGTAGGTAGGGCTATCTGTGGTAGCCATATTGATACAGTAGGGGCCTCACCTCTATCTATTTTGTTGGAAAAGGATAAGGATCCATCCATCTTCCAAACGGGTGTTTTCTCTGTGAGTGGTAGTTTGAGTTATCTTAGTTCGATGACTCCTACCACTCTATTGTTTGCGAATACTTTGGAGCAACCAGTAGATGTAGTTAGTCGTCCATTGGATCTTTCTCTAGGAAAATATCTACATCCTTCTTACTTCTCTAGTGAAGATAAGAATCAAAATAGGGATGCCATCTTAAAGTTCTTGTAAAAGCGGAATGATGTCCACCAAATCAAGAATAACCTCGAATTTGTGCAAGTGAAAGAGGCTAGTTTGCATTAGGCCCTAAGGCTTACACGTGGTGAATGGGTATCTCTAAGACTCATAAAAAGTCTTTAACTTGGGATGAATTCATCCACCTCTTCAAAAAGGGATTTCTCCCCAAGAATGAGGAATCGGGAGACTTGGGATCGAGTTCAGCAGAAGGGAAAGTAAAAATCTTCAAGATACGATATTTATTCAAGAATGTTATTTATAAAATAACTTTTAGCAAGCTAAAGTCTAGTAAGGGATGGGATGCCTAACCCTGAAGGTAGTTATTTACCACGTACGAGGAGCAAAGCATTAGCTTTCTTGACACGCCATTATGAATGTACCAATTCAATTTTAAAAGTGTATCTTTTGGACAAGCTACTTGTAAAGCTCAAGGTCTTACAAGATGTTGGTAAGCTATCACTTCTAGGAAAGAACCCTTATGATTCTTAAGTTACAAAGAAGATGATGAAGTCTTCATAGTAATTGATTGGTTCAATCATGAAAAGATAATTGTACTTTAAACTATGCAATCAAAGTGGATGATCGAATTATGTTTAAAGTACTCTAGTAACATCAAACGATTGAAAAGGGATTATAATTTTTTTAGACTCAAGATATAGAATGTTTTATTTGCACACAAATGAAAGTTCAAGTCAAACTTTCATCAAGAAATGGGAAAATAAGTCATACAGTGCTCCTTTAGTTTGATACTTAAACTTGAACACTATCCTAGCAATAAAACTTTAAGAATCTTGTCCAAAAGTCAAGAAATTCTTTAAAAAACTAGTACGATAGTGCAATGGATTCCATGATGAAGCTTTTTCTTAGGTTATTTGATTCCTTAGAAGGAATCTCAAGTCCTTGAAGAATGACATTCTCCTTAGACATGAGAATGAAATTCTTGAAACTTGTTACACATGAAGTATTTCCCTAGAAGTCCCAAACCACTAGAACTGGTATTCTTAGCTTTAGAATTTAAATAGTCATTAGCTATTGCCATTAGCATCCATGTGAAATGTAGAATGGCCATCAAACACTTTTTAATAAAACATATAGTAGCTTGGTCAACCATAGACTCTAAGTTCATGCTATATTTTATGGAATAATGGAGTGTTATATGGATTTTAATATCTTGAGGTTTTTGATGTGATTATGTTTTGATTTAGTATGTGAAGAATCATGAGGGCGTGAATGCGCATGGACTTATTCAGATATTTTTGAAGATAGTTAAAAGCAAGTTTTTAAGATATTTTAATGTAAAAATAGTAGATCGCTTAGAAAGTGATGATTTTGTAAATAAAGAAAATTTTTGTAAATGCAAGCTTTTTGACGCGTCATCCTTATGTATCTTCTATTTGGGATATAATGAGAAGTATCTATGTGTTTAGTTTCTTGTCTCTCTATATTTTGTGTATGCTTTTGTGAGATTTCATTTCTGTACTATCTTTGCATATGTGCACGTCTACAATATCTGATCAACAATGATACTTTATGTCAATAATATGTTGATTGTTAGGAGCTCCTCTTATGACTTGTTAATTCTCAAAAAGAAGCTGAGTCAGACATTTGATATGAATGATTTGGTGGATGCCAAACATATTGATGGCATGCACATTACTCGTGATAGGAGTAAAAGATGCATATACTTGTCTCAAAGTGAGTACATATCCAAAGTACCTCAGAGGTTTAAGATGTAGGGTGGAAAGGCATTGAGTACACCTTTACCCACATATATGAAATTGAGCAAGGATGATTGCCCCAAATTAGATGAGTAAAAGAAATTCATGATCAAAATTCCTTATCAGTCTATAGTTGCTAGTTGTATCACTTCATTAGAGATTTCTTAGCCACTTGGAGCATTATTCTGGAGAAGGTTCATACTCGAGATAATGTTGTAGATGCTTCGACTAAAGCTCTACCAAATTATAGCTTTTCACACTATTGTCACTTGATGGGGGTTACTTGATTCATGATCGTACACAATCATTTGTATACCATGTACATGCCCATCGGGTGGAAGGTATAGTTTGTACACTTACACTCAGGTATTCTTTATCATCATTCATTTTTCTCCCATAGTTACTTTGGCTAGATTGGCCTTTAGTGGGAGATTGTTATCGCTAGTGTCCATGTGAAAGGTCAAATGCCATCGGATACTTTTGTATATGTTCTTTAGTAAAACATATAGTGGCTTGGCCCGCCATGGACTATAAGTTGGACCACATATGTAACACCTAAGAAGTCTGTCTTCGTGCTCCCTATGTAGTGTGTTTTTCTGCGTATTGTATAGCCTTTCTGAAGAGTAGTGTGTGCAACACTTGGAGATAGGTTTTCTACTCTAATGATTGTTGAGGATAGAAGAATCTTGAGGATAAATAGTTAATTTGAATTCTGAAAGTCTGCTAACTCAGATATTACTCAATCGGCTGTTGCTGAGTCGGAAATTTGCTGAATTTGTATTTTCTTGCTTGGATTTTAATAGACAGTTATTTTTGTTAGGCGCTGATGTCGCAATAAAGAGAGTATTGTATTTCGTTCACGAGAAGGGGGTTAGAAAGGGGAAGAAGCGTCTCCAAGAGGGAGAGCGAAGGAAAAACAGAAGAGACAAGAAGAAATCTTTCCAAGAAGAAAAAAAAGAAAGAAGCATCCTCAGAGAGAACAACGCCAGAAGAGAAAGAGACTCCATTCTTCTAATGGTGCAAAACAATGGTGAAACAGAAATGACAAAATCTTGATTCAGAGGCATATTTACCTATTTCGTAATGTATTTTCTATAGTCAGAAGTTTTTAATGAACTTTTCCATCATGTAATACCTGATGTAGAAGAACTTTAATGGAGTAATTTACTCATGTTTATCTAGCGCAAGAATGAATCCTTGTCTATTTGAGTTATGTTCATTGAAGAGAGAGATTGTCGTAGTGTAACAGTGCTAAATCTGAACTCTGTTGGAAGAGTATTCTTTGTGTGAAGTAGATTAGTGCTAAAGTTTGATTTTTCAGAAACAAGCAGAGGTGTGTTGAATGCGAACCCCAACACATTTGGTGATCCTATTGTGCTGCTAATGAAGCAAGAAATGCATGAAGGAAAGAAGGAAACGATTTGGTAAAGTGTAATTTACAAGAGCACAGGCAAAGGAAGCTAACGTGGAGTCATCCTCATAATTCTACGATTGGTACGAGGCCGAGGAGGAAGCTTATCTAGAAACAAAAGAGGAACAAGGAGAAACAGGTGCAGTAGAGGTAAGGTGAGTGGGCGGTATACTTGTAGCGCTATTCCTAACAGAACCAACTGTAGGAGTAAGAAGATGACTCCAATTTGACCCACTTGCAGGGGTGATCGGTCAAAGAACTAGCCGTACACCTCAATCACAGCCAATGGCGCATTAAACTTCACCAATTTGCTACCACGTTGGAAGGATGATCAATGAACTAGTTCAGTCAATTTGGTATTGCTCATTTTTCTACATATGATGCATTAAAAATAGCATTTTTGCAATGATTTAGAAAAGAGAAGACTCGTTCCGATGTGTTACGAAAATTGAGAGCTATTAGGCAAAAAACCATGTTAGTGGAAGATTACGCTCAGAAATGCAGAACCTTAATGGAACGATTGCAAGGTAATGAAAGACCTACTAATGAGATGTTGGCAGGTTATTTTCTAAAAGGATTGTGAAGTACCACTAGACATGCAGTTGCAAGTGTGGATATTGCGAATGGGTTTGATGTATTAGTGTTAGCAGCTGCACGTGTGGAAAGAAGATTTGGATGGGCTAGAAAGAGACATTCTGATTCTAGTTCAGAGGCTGACTCTGATTCAGAATTGGAGTCAGACAAAGGTTCAACTAATTGTGAGTCTGAAACCCAAGATGAAGAAGTAGTAGGGAGCAAGCATTGCAAGCATAAGGCTAAGCAAAGTAAAGAGGAAGCATGGATTAGTAAGTTAAAAAGACATGGATATTCCATTGTAGCTCCAAAAGAAAGCAGGTTTTGTGATATTTGTGATAAAGATGGACATACAACAAACCAATGTTGGTACAACCCCAAGAATAGAGGGCAAAGTTCACGGCAAGAGAGTAGGAATAATACTGATGTGGCAGCCTGTAGAGGAGGTATTGGGGTATCTACTTTTAAGAGGAGCATGCACCAAGCACTCCAGTACTTCTCCTACTCAAGGGAGGTTCTCCATAGGGAAATATACCCTTTAACACTTCTGTGAGCAGGCAAATATCAATAATTGCACAGAGTTGTGAATACTTAGGGATAATATTAATGACAGAATGACAATAATGGAAGAACAACCACTCCTTAGTTCGAATCAGATGATTACAACATAGGCAAAAGAGATGCTCAAACGTTTATGCTCTGGGCTAACATGCCACTCTAGAACTAAACAACATCAATACAAGGGATTCATCCAATCCGTACAATGGACACAACTAGATGCAGACTAGTACTGATCAATACAAAGTATGAAGACTTGCTCTAAGGGAAAGAGCACGAAATACCAATGACTCACACTGAATGACAAAACCAAGCCACTCTCTTCACACTATAGTGCTATTAGCCCTCACTGGGAAGCCCACGCTCTGTATCCTCACCACAGAGTGACTTCCTACAGTAGGCTTGTAGCCAGAGAGTGCCAAGAGAGGACCCCTGTACGTACGTATGTATATGTGTGTCTCCCAAATGAACACAAATCCCTTGCTTTTATAGGCTCCAATAGGTCAAGAGGGCCTTGCCGATTCCTCACGTCCATTGATCATGTGCCGATTGATTGCCCAAAATTAGAGGGGTACATCAAATATGCAACCAGTCTTGAATTGGATCCTCAAAAATAGGCAGTCGTCATGAATGATTGGCGGCAACAGTCATTTCTCCACTTCCACTTTTACCATTTACACTTTTATTGTCACTTTTGTATGCAACTGAGATCCTCATTTTGTGCCGCCCGTGATATTCGAATGATCCTGAGAAGCACATCCTTCACCTAATTTTTGTAGTAGCTTTTGATCCTTACATATGGGAGGTGAATTGTGGAGGTTTTTGGGGGGTGGTCAAAATTGATCCAAGATTTCAAAAATTGCACCATTGGAAAGTACTCCTTGAGAGGTTTCCAACGATATATAACATTGTAGGGTTTGGTTGAGAAATGATCCTCAAACTATCCATCCAAAACTGGTCAAAATATTGTCTACTACATCTTGTCTTATAGCTCCATGTAAAAAAGGTTGACGGGCGTCTTGGATAGTCCAACCGCCTCTCATCATATAGATCTGGGTTCAATTCCTCCGAAGCACAGCAACAAAAATCCTCCTTTTGAAAAGTTGATCGCGAACCTTTTTTTTTCCCATAAAATAATTGATGCCGATGAGTCGTGGGGGTTTGTGGAGGGTTGTGGGGTCGTGGGGGGTTGTGGAGGGGTGTGGGGTTTGTGGGGTTTGTGGGGGGTTGTGGAGGGGGTGTGGGGTTTGTGGGGGGTTGTGGAGGGGTGTGGAGGGGTGTGGGGTTTGTGGGGGGTTGTGGAGGGTGTGGAGGGGTGTGGGGTTTGTGGGGTTTGTGGGGGGTTGTGGAGGGGTGTGGGGTTTGTGGGGTTTGTGGGGGGTTGTGGAGGGGTGTGGGGTTTGTGGGGTTCGTGGGGTTTGTGGGGTTTGTGGGGGGTTGTAGGGTTTGTGGGGGGTTGTGGAGGGGTGTGGGGTTTGTGGGATTTGTGGGGTTTCTGGGATTTGTGGGGTTTGTGGGAGGTTGTGGGGTTCGTGGGGTTTGTGGGGGGTTGTGGGGTTTTGTGGAGGGGTTTGTGGGGTTTGCGGGGGGTTTGTGGGGGGTTGTGGAGGGGTGTGGGGTTTGTGGGGTTTGTGGGGGGGTTGTGGGGTTTGTGGGGGGTTGTGGAGGGGTGTGAGGTTTGTGGGGTTCATGGAGTTTGTGGGGTTTGTGGGGGGTTGTGGGGTTTGTGGGGTTTGTGGGGGGTTGTGGGGTTTTGTGGGGCTTCTGGAGGGTTGTGGGGTTTGTGCGTTCGTGGGGTTTGTGGGGGGTTGTGGAGGGGTGTGGGGTTTGGGGGGTTCGTGGGGTTTGTGGGGTTTGTGGGGGGTTGTGGGGGTTTGTGGGGTTTCTGGGGGTTGTGGGGTTTTGTGGAGGGGTTTGTGGGGTTTGTAGGGGGTTTGTGGGGGGTTGTGGAGGGGTCTGGGGTTTGTGGGGTTTGTGGGGGGTTGTGGGGTTTGTGGGGTTTGTGGGGGAATGTGGGGTTTTGTGGAGGGGTGCGGGGTTTGTGGGATTTGTGGAGGGGTGTGGAGGGTTGTGGGGTCGTAAGGGGTTGTGGAGGAGTGTGGAGGGGTGTGGAGGGGTGTGGGGTTTGTGGGGGGTTGTGGAGGGGTGTGGGGTTTGTGGGGTTTGTGGGAGGTGTGGGGTTTGTGGGGTTTGTGGAGGGGTGTGGAGGGTTGTGGTGTCGTAGGGGGTTGTGGAGGGGTGTGGGGTTTGTGGGGGGTTGTGGACGGGTGTGGGGTTTGAATATATATATATATATATATATATATATATATATATATATATATATATATATATATATATATATATATATATATATATATATATATATATATATATATATATATATATATATATATATAGAGAGAGAGAGAGAGAGAGAGAGAGAGAGAGAGAGAGAGAGAGAATTGTGCGGTGCTACAGACCCCCACATCAAGTCTTTGCACCATCCCGGTGCAACTTTTCTTCATACAACTTTTCTTCACATGCTTATTGAATATACTAAATAAACTGCAACCACTGAATGAAATATGGTATGTATAGTGAATGAAGTTCTTCCATCTTGTCTTAATTCAGGTAATTCTTCACCCTGGAGATATTGACCAGGGGTATCCTCTTACCCTGCAAATCCTCTAGATGCACTGCTCCATGTGGTAATACTTTATCACTCTATACGGTCCTATCCATTTGGGTGCCAATTTGGTTGAAACTGTTGGGATCTCATGCACCAGAACGAAGGATCCTTCCTGTACTTCTTTGGACCTAAGATATTTGTCATGCAATCTTTTGCGACCTTCTTGTGTTACCTGAAGTTTTTGCATTGCTCCTTCCCTGTATTCTTCTAAGGCCACTAGTCTCCTAATGGGGGGTTCAATTCCAATGGTTTTTGCTCCAATTCCTTTTTTGATAATAAATTCGAATGGTGCTAATGCCTGTTTTCCATATACTAAGCGAAATGGACTCTCGCCATTCGTTCCCCTCTTTGTAGTTCTGAAAGCCCAAATTGCACCGATCAATGCTTGTGGCCAGAAGCTTTGATGATCGAAGGATAATTTGCAAAGCAATCCAATCAAAATCTTATTGGAGCTTTCTGCTGGGCCATTCGCCCTTGGATAGTAGGTGCATGATTTTTTATGAAAAACCTTGTACCTCTCAAATATAAATTGGAGCAATTGATTTACAAAATATATGCCTCTATCACTAGTGATTTCCAGTGGGCAACCAAATCTTGAGAAAATATGTTTATACAAAAACTTAGCTACTATTAACGCCGTGCAGTCCATAGTAGCTTTAGCCTCTATCCATTTAGTTGCATAACATGTGGCCATCAAAATATACTTCTTACCCCTAGGTTGACTAGTTGGACTAATTGGTCCTATGAAATCAAGACCCCATCGTTCAAATGGGAGCCATCCTATAGATATAACTAATGGTTGGAAATTCAATCTGGTTGGCATAGGAGCACATCTCTAGCAATTGTGGCATTCTTTAGCAAACTTGATCGCATCCTTGTAAATATGAGGCCACCATAGTCCCTTGTGGATGATTCTGTGACCCAATTCTTCCACCTTTAGATGCCCTTCACTGTGT
The DNA here is from genome assembly GCA_020310875.1 of Ceratopteris richardii. Classification (NCBI taxonomy): domain Eukaryota; kingdom Viridiplantae; phylum Streptophyta; class Polypodiopsida; order Polypodiales; family Pteridaceae; genus Ceratopteris; species Ceratopteris richardii. Next base: position 5,862,424 of record CM035424.1, read on the forward strand.
GCAGCTTCTAACAAAAGATTCACCTCCTCTGGATAAACACGCTTTCTCAAGATATCATCTTGACAATATCTATATAAATTTGCACTTATGAGTGAGTACGCCTTGGTTTTAAGGAGTAATCTTCTTTTTTCTATAGGTGTCAAATGCTCTGGGAGTTTTCTAGTCGTAAGAAAATCGAGAATTCCATCATACCAATCAGTGTGAATTGCTACCAGGAAGAGATTACTATCCACGAGTTCATCATTGTAGTCGTGGACACTTGGTCTGCCATGTAGTGCTCCCTTCCTGGCTTATTGTGAATATCAAAGTTGAATTCTTGAAAGAGGAGTAACCATCTCCAAATCCTTCCAGCTACTCTAGGCTTGTTTATCAAGTACTTCAAGGGCTGATGGTCAGATATGACTATAAAATGTACATCGAGAAGGTAATGCTGAAACTTTTGAAGAGCAAATACAATAGCCAAGCCTTCTCTTTCGGTCGTACTGTAGTTCCTTTTTGCCTGGGTGAGTAGTCTGCTGGAATAGGAGATAGGTCTATCAACCTTGTGTGATGATGGTTGAGCTAGAACTGCACCAACAACATGAAGACTGGCATCTGTATGCACATGAAACTCCAATGACGAGTTAGGAACACTTAAAAGTGGAGCAGTACATAACCTCAATTTTAGTTCACAAAATGCTTTCTCAGCTTCAGCACTCCATGAGAAAGGGACCTTTTTACTAGTAAGCCTTGATAAGGGCTTAGCTATTTCTGAATACATTCGTATAAATCTTCTATGGTATCTTGCATGACCCAAAAAACTTTGCACTTCCTTTGGGCTTTGTGGAATAGGCATGGAAAGGATAGCAGTAACCTTCGCAGGATCCACCGTTATCCCTTCAGCAGATACTATGTGACCGAGAAGAGTCCCCTTAGTGACCAAAAAGTGACATTTAGCAGGATTTAACTTCAAACTTGTTCTAAGACATTGCTCAAAGATTTCTTTTAGATTTTCCAAATGGTCATGGAAATCTTGAACTGCTGCTCTTCTATCTGTGCCTGAAAATACTGAAAAGTCATCCATGAAAATGCGTAGAAATGTTGTCAACCATTTGCCCAGTATTAGATACATTGTTCTATTAAATGAAGTTGGTGCATTCTTCAAACCAAAAGCCATGCGAGTATAAACATAAGTGCCCCATGGAGTAACAAAGGTTGTTTTGTCCCTATCATCAGGATGGATCACTATCTGATTGTAGCCACTAAAACCATCCAAGAAGCTATACAAAGTGTCACCGGCTACGTCCTCAAGTACTTGCTCTGAAAAGGGTTGAGGGAATCCATCTTGAACAATCACTTTATTTAAGGCACGAAAATCAATGAAAACTCTTATTTTTCCACTATTTTTCTTGGGTACAATAACCATAGAAGAAAAAGCCACCTGGAATGTTCTACTGGAACAATTATACATGCTTCTTCTAGTTTTGTAACTTCCAACTTTACCACCTCTGCATATTTTGGATTGAGTCGATACGGCCTACTTCTTGCAGGCACGACTCCCTCAACCAAGGGTATTCTGTGTAATCAAAGCTCCTCTGGTATAGATCTTTGTAGGACCATGCGAAGACATTTTTATAAGAAAAAAGTAAAGAAGTTACCTTCTTCAGTAAAGGAGGATAATGCCATAGCCAAGAGGCCAATTGGACTACTTGAGGATTCTCTTCATCCCCTAAATTTATTTCTTGAACCAGTGTTTCAGGACTGGTCTTACTTGAGAAATCATCTCCACTGTATGCAGGAGTGGAATTTAGCTTATATTCTGCAATATGTTCCCTCGTCCATCCTTGAGGTATATCCGAAAAGGGGAGATCCTCTCTACATTCAAGCTCATAACTTTCCTTTTCTGGAACTTCTATAGTTGTTGCCCCTATGATGTTTGTATTCTCCTGCAAACTTCCATTCTTCAACTCCTTGGGAACTTCATGGCCTTTTCTTGCAACTCCTTCATCCGTAACTTCTTCTTCTATTTCACTGATTTCCACCATGCAATACTCTGCACTTTCCATCATCCAATTCAATAATGTATCTTCTTCTTGGGGTAGAGAGGGCATTACCTGAGTGTCCACAGTATACCCAATAGTTTTCCCTGAGTCGAATCCTTCTTCCAAATGTAGTTGTAGTTTGCTATTGGTGCTTGTTGAAATCCATAGTTTGTTTTTCCCCCTATCTTGCAAAGCTTTTCCTTGCCTCAGCCAAGGTCTCGCCAGGAGTAAAGGGTAAGAAGTCTCTTGTGGAAGTGCAATAACAACAAAATCTAGAACAAAGTGGCAATCCTGTACTATCATCAGTACCTTTTCAATAATGCCAAGAGGCGCAACCCGATGTTGATCTGCTAGTGTAACTGTGAATGGTGCCATCTTGGTGGGGTTCAAATTCAATTTCTTCATTGTAAAATCTGGCATCAAATTGATACCAGAGCCTCCATCTATGATCACACCTATGAGAGCTTCATCCTTTATACAAACAGACAATCTTGAGCTTTGGTAGTCTACCAAGGGTGCAGGGGGAAAATCAACCATGAAACCATCTATACTGGGTGATTGGATCAAGTGAGTAGAGTGTATAATCTTCAATAAGTCACTTCTTATTTTTGAATCCATCCTTCTAAGTTTGTACAGACCAACCTTGTGATGAATACCTTTCAAGATCTGTTCAATGTTTACCTCATGAGTGTCTTCTTGAAGACTTGTTGGTTGTTCCCTTAGAGAAGTAGCCATCCTTTCATAAGCTCCTTCAATTTCTGCTTGACCCTTCCACCCAGGCTTCTTTTCCTCCTCTTTATCCTGGAATCCTTGTTGTTCCTCTCTATGGATTGTTGCTGCTTGTCTCGCTCTAGTCATCATGGGCATAGCAGAGGATGAAACAACATAAGACTGAGTGGTCATACCTTCTTCTTGTGGAGAGACTGCAATCATGTGGATTGGAGCACGACGGCTTCTTGGGCAGTCTTTGGTATAGTGGTCCTTGGCCTCTGGACAATGTTGACAAGGAGGTGCATCTTCTAGAGGGGAACACCTATTTTGCATATGGCCATACTCACCACAACGATAACACATCAATGGTCTATTATATCTAGGCTTTGTCGTATGATTTTCCTCTCTATTAGGTGCATTTGAAGTACTAGCATAATATGAATCCAAAGCTTGAGGGTAACCTCGTTGCTGTGTACCCTTGAGGTGGTAGCAGTCTCTAGCTTCGGGAGAAATTGTTGAAGAAGTTGATTGGTCAGCATTTAGAGCCAGCACTTAGGTCCGTACCCTCAACATCAGCCAATAATGTTGATCCAGCGGATGTAGATTTTGTCGTGCAAGTAATTCAGGTATAGTATGGGCAAAGACGATTTGATGGTGTTGCTTGATGGGGGCTCAGGGGTGAATATATTACCTGAGCATATTTTTAAAGAAATGGGAGAAGGGGCATTGGCACCAACATCGTTTCAAGTGAAGATAGCAGATCAAACTCGAGTTCAGCCTGTTGGCATTCTAAAGCAACAGCAGATCATTATTTCTGGAATGTCATTTATGGTAAATCTTTTGGTCATTAGGATGTCAGAGTCAGCTTATGCATATGAAATCTTGTTAGGAAGACCTTGGTTCAGGGTTGCTAAATTCAAGCAAGATTGGGGTCAGAATGTGGTAATGATCATAAAAGGGAAAAGCTAGGTGACAATCCCTATGCGAGGAAGAAGGAATATGTCAGTGCAGGATAAACCACTTATGGCTCAGATTATTAATTTGGCGGATGAGTTAGAAGATGATGAAGAGGAAAATTTTTTGCAAGCAAATCCAACGATAGTACCGGTATTGGAGGTTGATGTCGTGGGAGTATTGAGTAAGTATGATCCGATTGTGCAGAATGTAGATGGGCGAGTTCTGGGTGAACAAGTTGAAGGAGTAGAAATACAAAGGATGTTTGAGAAAAGTATGGAAACTCTAGTCCAGCAGAAGTTAGAACAACAGGAAAAAGAAGTAATCAGTCTGGCTGAACGGATATTTGACCAAAAGTATGCAGGTTTGGCAAGGCTAAAGGAGGAAGAGCTTCAGGAAGTCAATTTAGGGACCGAAATTGAACCTAAGATGGTGAGAATCAGTAAAGCAGTCGATGGTAAGTTTATGGAGGATCTTATTAGTTTGTTGAAAGAGTATGTAGACATATTTGCATGGGATTATTCTCAGGTAAAGGGCATCGATCCGGATTTGCATCAACATCGGATTAATTTGAAGACGGATGTAATGCCCGTTGTGCAGCAACGGTATAGGATGAATCCAAATTTTGCTAAACAAGTGAAAGAAGAAATTGATAAACTATTGGCTATTGGATTTATTAAACCTCTTAATCAGGTGACTTGGCTTTCTCCTATTATTGTAGTCCCCAAAAAGAATGGGAAACTCAGAATTTGTGTGGATTATAGAAAGTTAAATGCAACAAAAATTACTGATCCTTTTCCTATGCCATTTTGTGATGCCCTATTGGACGCAGTAGCACGACACGAAATGTACAGTTTCTTGGTTGGGTTTTTAGGGCACAACCATATTAGTGTGGCTGAAGAGGATCAGCATAAAATGGCGTTTATTACGGAATTTGGTGCTTACGTGTTCACAGTTATGAGTTTTGGGTTGAAGAATGGACCACCACCATTTGATTATGTGGCACAGAAAGTGTTCGAACCTTACCTACAAGAGTTTATGCAGATGTTTATGGATGATTTCTTGGTCTTTGGTAGGAAGGTTCAACATTTGCAGCATCTGAAATTATGTTTTGACAGATGTCGACAGTTTAGGATGGTGCTAAATCCGTTTAAAAGTGTAATTGCAGTCAGAACTGGTATTTTATTGGGACATGTCATTTCTGAACAAGGCATGGCCATAGATGTTAAAAGGATTGAAGCTATTAGGACGTCAAAGGCACCTATGAATGTGAAGGAAATAATGTGGTTCGTGGGTCAGATTAAGTGGCACTCCAGATACTTACAATATTTGGCTAATATCTCTTTACCACTTACACATTTGACAAAAAAGGATGTTCCATTCGTATGGGTGGATGCTCAAGAGAAAGCATTTCAACTCTTGAAGAAGATGGTGTCTGTGGCACCAATTTTGCAACCACCAGATTATTCATTGCCTTTCCACATATTTGTTGATGCATCTGATGTGGCTGTTGGAGCACTTTTGATGTAGCAAAAGGAGAAAGGATGGTATAGACCAGTGTATTATGCTAGTAGGGTATTGTGTTCAGCGGAAAGGAATTATCAAGTGACTGAAAGGGAAGCTTTAGAATGGTATATTCTCTCAACAAGTTTCGACATTCTTTGTTGGGAAATAAAGTGGTTTTTCATGTGGATCATGAGGCTTTGATATATTTGATTAAGAAGCCTTTGTTGATAGGAAGACTAGCCAGGTGGATGCTTTTATTGCAAGAGTTTGGTTTTGTGATTATTCATACTCTAGGCAAAGAGCACACAATGGCTGACTATTTCAGTCGGTTGGAATCAGGAGAGGCACCTGTAGGTGTCAATGATGAATTCCCCGATGCGGAATTGTTTAATGCACAGGTTGCTAAACCAGATTCTTGGTATGATCAGTTATTGGTATTTTTAACGGATGGGTCATTACCATAAAATTTTTCACCTAATCAGATCGTATTTGATCATAGCCGGTGCATTCTATAAAAAAGGGGTATATCAGGTTATTAGGAGGTATGTACCAGAATTTGCACTTAAAAGCAGACTGTATTTGATCATAGCCAGTGCATTATATAAAAAAGGGGTGGATCAGGTTATTAGGAGGTGTGTACCAGTATTTGAGCAACCAGTAGTGTTACAAGAGGCACATTCAGGTCCAGCAGGAGGTCATTTGTCTGGGGACATTACAGGAAACAAATTGTTACAAGCAGGTTTATGGTGGCCTACTGTGTTAAAGGATGCGCATGAGTATGCAAAAAGATGTGTGATTTGTCAGAAGATGGGCCAACCAAGTAATTTAGATCGGATGTATGATCATCCGGTTTTACCATTGGATCCATTCCAAAAGTGGGGTATGGATTTTGTGGGTCATATTAAGCCAATTACTCAGTGTGGCAACAGATATAATTTTGTAGCTATAGATTATTGTACAAAGTGGGTGGAAGCAGTGGCATTGAAAGATAATAAGGCAGCAAGTGTGGCCAAATTTCTTTATCATAATATTATGACTAGATTTGGTTGTCCTATTGAGTTGGTTAGTGATAGAGGTGCTCATTTCCTTAATGAAGTAATTTTAGAATTAACATGAACTCATTTGATTATTCAGAAAAAGTCTACCGCATATCATCCACAAGCGAATGGTCAGGCTAAAAGCACAAATAAAACATTAATGCGTATTCTTAAGAAGCTTGTGCATGACAATCAAAAAAATTGGGATTTATTACTTGCCTCAGCTTTGTGGTCATTCAGAACATCATTCAAAGTGACAACAGGTATGACTCCATTCCGACTGGTATATGGATTGGAGGCAGTGGTACCCATGGAATTTGTAGTTCCAAGTTTGCGAATCACAGCGGAAAAGATGTCTCCTGATTTATTGGTTAAACACACAAGCAAATATTTTCTGTAGTTGAAAGAGGATCGTTTGGTAAGTGCGTACATTACTGAGGTAATTCAAAGATGAAGACAAGCTTAGGTGAATCAAAATGTGAAGTTTAAGTTGTTTAAAGAAGGAGATTGGGTAATGGTGTATAATTCTAAGCTAGGACCACATCTGGGAAAGCTCACATTGAGATATCAAGGTCCATATCAGATTGTGCAAGATTTAGGGCAAGGAAATTTTCTATTGGCAGATGTATTTGGCACAAGAATGGAAAAACCAATCAATGGATTCCAGCTCAAGAAATTTGAAGGGAAGCCGCCACATTTGGATTGGTTATCTTCTAATGTCTGAAAATCATATGACTAACATGTCTGATCACCGAAGCAAGAAGGCTTATTTATCCGCATTTTCATCCTTGGTGACATGTTTTCTTGATTGTTGTTGGTTGAAAATGGCATTAAGCACATTCTTGTGAATCCATTGGGGGAAAGGTTATAATCAAAGGCTCACATTTTTGTTAGCAGTTATTCATCAACATACACCGAAGAAGGAAGTGTTGGTGTATCGGACTGAAGTATTAGAGGAATATTTAGAAGCAGCAAGAGATGTATTTTATTGTTCGTTGGAGAGTACAGTTCACCTGAACAAGGTAAGATGGAGCAAGATTCAGGTTCAATTGGACTCTCAGGTGAAATGAGTTATTTGTGTGAGTGTTAAACACCAAGTTGTATGGTGTCGGAAGGTTGTGTGGGAGCTTGTATGGTGGTGGATCGGAAAATGCAATGTAAAGGGGAGGAGATCTCAGTTAATTATTCTTGATTTAGGCATAAAACTTAATGCAAATAACTGCACGTGTAGAATAACTTTTACTCATGGCATGGAAATGTGCGTAAAGATGCACCTAATGATTTTTAAGGTAACTTATGCCCAAACATTATTTAGTTGCATGTGTTGGCACGTGATCAAGTATGTGAAGTTCTCAGCTCAGTGGTGATTTGAAAGTTCGCACTGCTTGTACCTGCATTTTTCGTTTTATTTTATGGCTCCAAAGGTGATGTTGGTCGCAAGTTCTAGTGTGTCATTGCAAGAGACAGCGGTGATGCGGGGGCGTTGTAAAAGACGAGAAGTAGTGTCGCGTAAGGAGGTTACGACAACAAAGGAGAGTGACAGCCTGCTTCATGATGAGCTGGAGGAGATTTCAACACCATCCACAGTGATGAAGTTTATCCAGACCCTCATGGATCCGTTTATGGATTTCAAGGTAGAGATTGATATACATTCTCCTATTAATGCGGCTTGGCTCCACAAGATAGGTTTACTACAGTTTGCAGCATTGCTGTGGGCACAATGGCGATGCAATTACTATGCCAAAATTCAGCTCGAGATTCTTAAGAAGATGAAAGGACAGTTGACATTACAAGTAAAGTTTTCGCTTGACTAGTGGCGGAGGTGTTTAGAATACCAATATATAAGGATGTGGTTATTCCAAAATGTTCAAAGGAGTCATTGAGAAAAGAATTTGGCACAAGAGAAGGTGGAAGACAGTATTATATGATGAAAAACACAGGATATGCATGTCGGGAGCAGCTAAAGTGGTATTTAGAAAGATTATGTTTTATTATTAAGTATGACTACATGTCACGAGAAAACTTTGCACCATTAGCTCATGCTGAATCAAATGGTAGGGTAAGTTGGGCTCACTAGCTATACGAGCACATGCATAGTGAAATTTTTATGGGAGATAGGCGCAAAACAGTGTTGAACAGTCGTATGTCAGCGTATATGGCAACACTTTTTCAGTTTGTACAGAAGACGGATAATCAGGGGCTTCCAAGTCCTAAGGAAACTAAAATTCCAGGTGATGAGTCAGGACTTCGGGGTCAAGAGCAGGTAATGGAGAAAGAAGTGGAAGGATCGTTGGAGATGTGTACGGATTTGTTGGCGGGATATACAACCCAAGAATTGGCACCAATTATGCAAACGCTTCAGTCTGATTATGAAAAACAGATGTTAAATGATGATAGGTTGTTGCAGGTTCTGAATAGTGTGGAGCAGCCAAAAGTAATAGGTAAGGTATTTAAACTATCTAAAAAGAGAAAGTTAGAAGTGCAGTTGCAGACGATGGAGAATAAACTGGGGGAAGAGGTTAACCAACAATCAATATTGCGAACAGGTTTTGATGTATCGAGTATGAAGGAGAAAATGCAAGAAATTTTTGTTTTTTTAGACTGGCAGGAGGAACAATTGAAAAAGTATGAACAAGCTAAAGAGTCTGTTAATATAGAAAGTTATCAATTCTTACAGAAGTAGGTGCAACTACTTCATGAAGAGGTAAACAAGAAAACACTGGCGTTGGAGGAATACAGTCAACAAAGTAAAATGCAGCAGGTAATGGAGTTGTCAAAAGTGAAGCGGTCATTGCAGGAGTTTGATGAGTGGAAGAGCACTATATAGGAAAAATTTGAAAACAAGATGAATGGGTTTTCTACACTGAATGCTAATTTGCAGACAGAAGTCGTAGTACTTAGATCTCGGATGGAAGCATTATTGTCACTAGAGAAACAAACATTAGAGAATGAGGATGTGGAGTTTGATGCAGTTTTAATGTCAGATTCGTATGTTGGAGTACTGAAGCAGCATGTACAAAGATATTTTCAAGACATATGGAAGGTGGTTCAAGGTCGGTTGCAAAGTCTGTGTAGAAATCAGATTGATCAGGTACAGAACTATTTTGTTTCAAAGCATGAGGAGGATTTACTACATATGGTTGAAGAATATCAGAAGCAAATTGATGAGCATGTGCAAACAATCAAAGAACTGCAAGAGCAATTGTTGCAAAGAGATTTGGAGTAGAAAGTGGATGCAATTGTTGAGTAGCAACAATTAGTTGATTCAATGGAAGTGCAGGAAGCGCAGAAAGGTACTGACGAGGATGTGAAAGTGCTGCAGAGTCAAGAAGTTGGAACAGAGGAAGCTAATAGTCCTAAACACTCAATGGAAATAATATTGTACGATCAAGGGATTATAAATTCGGGTCTGATTTTTTAAAAAATCCCCCACCGGGCTATGCCACGTGTTGAGGATAGAAGAATCTTGAGGATAAATAGTTAATTTGAATTCTGAAAGTCTGCTAACTTAGATATTACTCAATCAGATGTTGTTGAGTCCGAAGTTTGCTGAATTTGTATTTTCTTGCTCGGATTTTAACAGACAGTTATTTTTGTTAAGCGCTGATGTCGCAATAAAGAGAGTAGTTGTATTTCATTCACGAGAAGGGGGTTAGAAAGGGGAAGAAGCATCTCCAACAGGGAGAGCGAAGGAAAATCAGAAGAAGCAAGGAGAAATATTCCCAAGAAGAAAAAAAGAAAGAAGCCTCCTTAGAGAGAACAACGCGAGAAGAGAAAGAGACTCCATTCTTCTAATGGTGCAAGATAATGGTGAAACAGAAATGACCAAATCTTGATTTCAGAGGCATATTTACCTATTTCATAAAGTATTTTCTATAGTCATAAGTTTTAATGAACCTTTCCATCATGTAATACCTGATGTAGAAGAACTTTAATGGAGTAATTTACTCATGTACATTCAGCGCAAGAATGAATCCTTGTCTATTTGAGTTATGTTCGTTGAAGAGATAGATTGTTGCAGTGTAACAGTGTTAAATCTGAAATCTATTGGAAGTGTATTCTTTATGTGAAGTAGATCAATGCTAAAGTTTGATTGTTTAGAAACAAGTAGAGATGTGTTGAATGTGAACCCCAACAGGAGGAATGATCTTGGATGTCATAATCACTATGGCTTTATAGTTAGAAAATAAAGTGGGTGGATTCATTGAAGATTTAGAGTGGTTGAAGGCATCCAAGCATTCAAGTGAGGATCCTCACAAACAAATTTACTGTACTAAATGTAAAAATACAGGACACAGCAGCTCAGCATGTGCTCTGAATCAGATGTATTGCGCCATTTTCCATACAGCGGACCACACTATGGAGACCTATCCTTATAACACAAAGGTACAAAGCAGAGCGGCTCTCAATGCTATCATTCAGGAACAAGGGCAACAGGCCAGTCACTACATACCACCACAAATGAGGAATATTCCTTATCAAGGATACAAGAGTTATAGAGGAGCACGATCAACTAACTTTGGACAAACACAGTGGAATGCGAGTCCATCAGATGAAGGTGCATCTCCTCCACCACCTAAATGTCATTTTTGCAGTGAAATGGGGCATATCCATAGGTATTATAAAGATGCGGCTGAGTACGATAAAAGGAAAAAGGAAAGACAACACCCTATGGTGAACATGGTGTACATTTCAGCAATAGACACTCAAACGGCAATAGTGCAAACACGCTCGGGAAAACAATTACAACCAGCTTTGGAGATTTTTGAACCTGGAATCCGTGAACAGTAGAAAGTGTTTTCTAAAGCAAGCAAGTGGGCGACCTAGGAACAAACTTTGTTTTCCCAATCTAGCTCCGGTGACGTAGCAAAGCATACCGCAGGCAGTACCGGAAGGAAGAAATCTGACCCACGCAAGACCGAAGTCCCCACCGGACTCTATACAAAAAATAACAAAATTTGATCCAGTGCGGGATGTCTTATCCAAGGCGTTGATTTCACTACCATTGGGACAATTATTCGCTTTGGTTCCTGGCGTGCGCCAACAGTTCGAGCAACAGGTCAGTCCAGGACCTTCATGTGCTCCTTCGACAGCAACAATCCAGCCCGAACTTGACCCAATGGTGGACCATACGGTGCCCTTGATTAGGGTCTGGTATAAGAATCATAAAATAACACAAATATTAATTGATGGATGTTCTGGAGTAAACACTGCAACAACAACACTTTATCAACGGATGGGATGGACACAAATCGAACCTCTCCAATTTTTTGTCTACATGGCTGATCAATCCTGAGTTCATCCAATTGGATTGGTGCGAGAATTCCCAGAATTACCAGCCTTGATTATAATCTGTTCTTTGGATGACCATGGTTAAAGCAATCTAAGGTAGTTCAGGATTGGTCAGCGCATGAATTGATTTTTAAGTACAACCACCGAAAATATGTCGTTCCATTGGACAACATGAAGCCTTGTGACTTGCATGCACGACCATATGTAGCCGAACCTATACACATGCTGGATGGTCTTTCAGATGATGAAGAGGAAGCTTTTCTTAAAGCTGATAAGGATTTGATGGCGCTCGAAACTGTGGGCTTACAAATGGTTGCAGATAACTAGAGTCCGGCGGCCTATACGGTAGTACCACTGACCCATGAACTAGAACCAACTGCAGCACAGACCTTGGATGATAGGACGCTACAACAATTGCTTCAGCCAGTTGATGACTTTGCCATGCCCCGGTAGTTCTACGTACCGAAAGACCAATTGGTTACCTACAACTTAGGTGATGAAGCCAATCCGTGGCCAGTAAAGATTAAAAGCGAGACTATCAGAGACCTTCCAAGATAAATTACTGCAGCTCCTATGTGAATTCTCTGATGTATTTGCATGGGATTACCACGATATGAAGGGGTTGGATCCACGCATCTATCAACACCGGGTTATGCTGAAACAAGATGCTCGGCCTATTAAACAACCTAGCTATAGAATGAATCCTCACTATGTGGCCCAGGTCAAAGCCGAGCTAGATCGATTGCTTAATGTTGGGTTTATTGTCCCTATTGAGCATGCGGAGTGGATTTCCCCCATTGTCATCGTCCCTAAGAAGAATAAGCAATTATGAATATGTGTGGACTACCAGAAATTAAATGCAGCAACATTACCTGATCCATTCCCTCTGTCATTTTTGGATACAATGTTAGATGATGTGGCACGCCGTGAGATGTACTCCTTTTTGGATGGATATAGTGGTTATAACCAAGTACGAATGGTGGAGTAGGACATTCCAAAGATAGCATTTATAACAAATTGGGGTGTTTATGCGCGGACAGTAATGTGGTTTGTTCTGCAAAATACTCCAAGTACGTTTCAGCGCTTTATGCAGGAAGTTTTCTCTCCCTATCTAACTACATTCATGAGAGTTTACTTGGATGAATTCTCCTTTTCCGGCGATACATTGGCGCATCTATATCATTTACGGTGCTGTTTTTTAAAGTGTCGAGAATACCGTTTGTGCCTAAACCCCAATAAATCTATATTCTCTGTATCTTGTGAAAAGTTGCTAGGGCACATCATCTCAAAAGAGGGAATCCATGTTGATCCACATGAAGTGAAGGTGGTACTAGAGGCACCTGCTCCCAAGACACCCAAAGATGCACTTCTTGGGCCAAATCCGGAGGCATGGGTGACATTTGCGGTGGCTTGCTCATCTGGCCACACCACTCAATCGACTGATAATCAGTACTTCCCACCAGTTTGAATGGACTGAAGCATGTCAGCTGTCTTTCGATCGGTTTAAATCATTGTTAACATAGGCACTTATTTTACAAGCGCCAAATTGGGAACTTCCATTTCATGTCTTTGTGGATTCATCCGACATTGCAATTGGCAGCGTGTTGATGCAGCAAAAGGAGAAATGGCTCCATCGAGTGTATTATGCGAGTCACAGGTTAGATCTAATAGAGCGCAATTATTCAGTCACCGAATGTGAATGTCTTAGATTAGTGTATTTGGTGAAGAAATTTCGGCATTATTTACTGGGATGCCGCTTCACCTTCCACACCGATCATGCAGCCTTGGTGTACCTTGTTCACCAACAACATCAAGGAGGAAGGTTAGCAAGATGGGTACTGTTGCTCCAAGAGTTTGACTATTCAGTAGTACATCGACCATGGTCTGCACACGTGCTTGCTGACTTTTTATCTCCTTTGGATTCTGGTGAACTTCCGGAAGGAGTTGATGATACCACTCCCGCTATTTATGCAACTGAGACTGTACAGGACGATCAACAAGAATTGTCGGTAACCTCCTCCTACTATGACACTTTGATGCTTTTCTTGACCAGTGGCTGTCCTCCTAGCATGACCTCTCCTGCTGCTCGACGAAAACTAGCCATGTATAGTTGATGATTTCGGCTAATTGTAGGGCATTTATATTATATGGATCAATCAGAACTGCTGCTAAGATGTGTTCCACCACACGAAACTACTTCAATAATCACAATGGCTCATTCTGCCCCAACTGGAGGTCATTTTGTGGTTGACCTGACCCAATGGAAGATTTTGCAGAGTGGCTTATGATGGCCTACTATGTACTGTGATGTGGTCAAGTATGTGCGAGAGGGCGATCCATGTCAGCATTCGGATCAACCTTTACAGAGACATTACTTTCCGCTCGAATCACTTTTGCCTCTCGAACCCTTCCAGAAATGGGGCTTGGATTTTATCGGACTGATTACACCTCTTGCGACACTTACCAGTAACATATATATTCCTACATGCACGGATTATGCGACTCGGTGGGCCGAAGCTTGGGCTCTACGGTCCGCCACAGCTGTTGCAGTCACTAAATGCTTGATGAAAGATATTTTTCCACACTATGGTTTACCTTTGGAGATTGGGACTGATCAAGGTACGCACTTTGCTAACACATTAATGCAAGTGCTTACTAGTACCTTCCAGGTTGTGCATAAGTTCAGTTCCCCCTACTATCCACGAGCTAATGGACTCGTCGAGAGCACAAACAAATCTCTATTGAACATCTTAAGGAAACTGGTCTTGGATTTCCGAGAGCGATGGGATCAATTCCTACCTGCGGTATTATGGGCTTACCGTACAATCGGTTATCCATGTTAACTGGTACACTGTTGCCTAAGCCTATCAATGGATCTAAATTGCATCCATATTATACATCATTCCTTTCTCACTAGAAGTTTTACCTTCGCTCCTTTGTTCCGTATTTCACACGCTTCGATAGACCAGTGAGCTATTATTTTGTTGATAAATTTTTGATTCGTCGTTGCCTTCCATCACTACGTATTTCTCTTGTGTTTATGACGATAATTGCATGCATGTTTCCTTCCCCGGTGATAGTGGCGTTTTGGGTCGTGTGTTCAGCTTGCATTTTTTTTTAACTTAAACCATTCTCTTTGTCTTTTTGTCGCTATTGTATTCGTGAGTGTTGCTTACTCTATAGTGTATCACGCATAGTGACCATGGCTCTCATGCTAGATAACCTTGCCAATTTGACCAACTTCTGCACAGGTTTATCACCTAAGCTGGGTGATTACTTGCGCCACATCATAGCAATCGCTGAGCTGCCTCAACTGATACATGCTGGCCGATTACCTGCTTGAACCCCCGCACAGTGATCACTATTGACACTGTTGCACAGTGGTTCCATCTGGCTTAGGAAGGACGAGTAGAGGTTGCACTCATTCCCCTAGCCATGATGCACCAACTGTTTCCCCCCGAGTCCTCCAACGAATTCGCTATTCTCTACCGCCCCGAGCTTGAGTGTACAACGCTCCAGTTTTTAGTTGCTTCGCTTAACTTACAAAAATGCAATTATGGTATATCTTGATATTTCACTCCATGATCGAGGATGCGTCCCATGAATCAATTAGTTGGGCAGCAATTTTCTTTAAACGAATCCATCGAGAGTGCCAAGCCATTGTGAAGCAGGCCTCCAAGAAATAGATACCAGGTACCCAGTTGCCCCAAATATTATCTCTTCTCTTTGCTACCAATCCCATGCTACAGAACGTTCAACCCCATCCTTCGCTAATTAGAGAAGAATCCGTCATGGAGGTTGAGGATGATAATATACTATTATCGCCAATCAAAACGCAAAGATTAAAGTGTTGCAACAAGAAGTTAAAGATAAACATGATGCAATGACTGCGTTAGGCAATGCACTCCGTGACACAAGGGATAAATTTAGTGTACTAGAAGAAGCTTCCCAGACGCTCGCTACCAATGTCATAAAAGCTGAAGCAGAATTGATAAAGTTGCCGAACAGCTATTCACACAAGGACAAGAACTTTTTGCAGAGATTTCCAAGAATCTCAAGTTAAAGAAAGATATTGAAGTTGTTCAAAAAGAAAGGAAGGATTTTTATAAATTGATGCAGTTTCAGTCTCAAGAATTAGAGCGCCGGGAAAAACAATTGGGTGTCCAGGAAGAAAGACTAACGTGCATCGATGCAAAAATTGCAGAGATGAAGTTGCGCAGAGATGCAGCGTTAGACAATGACTTTTATTTACAAGAAGCTTTTCTGCAGACTCAGACTTAGTTACTGATTAGTCAAGTGATTGTTTCGAGCTCGGTTAGAACTGATGCACAACTTATTGAACCGGAAATTCTACAAAATATGCTAGAATCACTCAAGCTTAAAATTTTGCGCACATTCAAGATAGCCCGTTCCATGTATATACAGGGCAGTATCGATGATTCCTAAATTTTTGTATTTCTCAATTTGGGTTCGAGTCCACAGTGCGTGCTAGTGTCAACCACCGGAATGGAATTAACATATTCTGAAATGTAATTCTGAAAAGTCGCATGCACACCGAAAGGGCATAGCGCGAACGATGTAACCCTTTTTGATTAATGAAAGAAGCGTGCATGAAACAGAAGGGGACGACGTCGGAATGTTGCTCTAGGCGAGCGCCTGAAGTTGAAGCATGTCGCATTGTCTACATTTTCGTGCATTCTGTAACTCTATTAATCAAGTTCAGTAATTGTTTCAGTCTCTGTTGAAGTGTTAAGTTAAGATCATATTAGAGTAAAGTGACAAAGTTGTGCGTTATGCGTTATTGCGGTGATGAAGTTGTAAGGCGCAGAACAGAAAGTAGTTGATAGATAGTTTAATTCAGAAATGTTAAGTCGGTGTAGTAGCACACAGTGAGTTAGTAGATTGGGAAAATACAAGACAGGGCCTCTATTTTACAAACCCCTAACCATCCCAAGAACCCAGATCGTAGTAGTTTAAATAAGATAAAACAACAATTTAACACTAAGCATCCGCTCATGATTTTTTGGATTTCACCTTCAAGGAATTCCTTCAAGAATAGGTATAATTTATGGTTTACCGTCCACATACTTAAGTATCATCATTACAGTTGCAGACTATATACTTGGAATTTTTATTATGTTCAAACTTGGAACAACTTATTCTTTTCGCACTTTTCCATTTGGATAAATGGAACTTGAGTGAAACGTCCCAAAAGGAATTTGATTGCCAAGACTTGGAAAAAATTCGGAGTAGTTCCAATTGCAAGTTCTTGGACAATTATGGCCAAACTTGATCAATTCTAGTTGACCTTGCAACAAGAATAAAGACTTAGTCTTTATTATTTAGATCTCTTAAACTTATAAAGGCATCTTTGCTTACCCATGGGATTTCAAGATCTTTTCCTTAACTCAAGTCCAAGAATATGCTAATGAAGTATTTTGATTGTGAGGCACCATAGTGCACTCTCCTTCTCGATAGCTCCATATTGATATCATTAGAGTAGAAAAGCTAGCTCTAAGTGCTGCACACACTACTCTTCATAAAGGATAAACAATACGCAGAAAAACACACTACATAGGGCACGAAGACAAAGTTCTTAGGTGTTACATATGTGGTCCAACTTACAGTCTATGGCGGGCCAAGACACTATATGTTTTATTAAAGAACACATACAAAAGTGTTGGGTGACCATTTGACCTTTCACATGGACACTAGCGATAACAATCTCCCACTAAAGGCCAATCTAGCCAAAGTAACTATGGGAGAAAAATGAAGGATGATAAAGAATACCTGAGTGTAGGTGTACAAACTATACCTCCAACCCGATGGGCATGTTACATGGTATACAAATGATTGTGTAAGATCATGAATCAAGTAACCCCCATCAAGTGACAATAGTCTCAAAAGCTATAATCTGGTAGAGCTTTAGTCGAAGCATCTACAACATTATCTCGAGTATGAACTTTCTCAAGAATAATGCTCCAAGTGGCTAAGCAATCTCTAATGAAGTGATACCTCAGCTCAATGTGCATGGTCTTTGCATGATAGACTGAATTCTTAGCCAAAGCAATGGCACTCTCACTATCATTGAGAAAACAAGGTACATGCTTAGGTAGACCCATATCACAAGCAAGATCAAAAAGCCACAATGCTTCCTTACATGCCTCACTTGTGACAGCATATTCTGCTTCTGTGGTGGAAATAGATGTACATTCTTGAAGACAAGATCTCCAAGAGATAGCACCTCCATCAAAATGAAAAATATACCTTGGTGTAGACTTACGAGTGTCTACACAACTAGCATATATAGAATATGTATAACCAATAATGGGTGCTTTCCCTCTACCTAAGCATAGACACTTGTCTTTAAAGCCACTGAGATATCTCAAAATCATCTTGACCGCTTGCCAATGTTCCTTGCTAGGATTAGACATATACCTACTCATAATTCCCATTGCAAATACAATATCTAGTCTTGTAGCTACCATAACGTACATGAGACTAGCAACTATTGACTGCTAAGAAATTTTGATCATGAATTTCTTTTCCTCATCTAATATGGGGAAATCATCCTTGCTCAATTTCACATATGTGGGTAAAGGTGTATCCGATGTCCCATACCATATTGCCTATATCAATTTGAATATAAAATTTGGTATCCCATACCACCCTATTTCATATTCACATTGATGTGTGAGTGATACGTATCCTGAAGTATAAACATATCTTGAAAGAGTACCTTCTCTCTTCAATTCTTTGAAAGAATTTTGATAATTTAGGCATTACCTCTAACTTGATATTCTATGTTTTCATGCCTTCACATGATCATTTCATGATCTCAAGATTTGCCTTGGAAACTTGAAAACCTCTTGGTAGAATATCCATTCTTATGTGCTAGGGTTTTCAAGTGAAAACTAGTTCGAACTCCAAGTAGTTGAATTTTCACAATTTTAAGTCCAATTGGTTTATTCTTGACCAATTTGTAATGATAGGAGCTCTTTAATTCCTATCTTTAGATTCCTTTCTTATTGAAGCTTAAAGTAGCTAACCTAGTTGGGACTTTACATGAATCTCTCTCTATTGCTTAAGTCTAAGCATTCACTCATGCTTTTTTGGATTTCACCTTCAAGAAATCCCTTCAAGAATAGCTATAATTTATGGTTTACCTTCCACATACTTAAGTATCATCATTACAGTTTCAAACTATATACTTGGAATTTTTACTATGTTCAGACTTAGAACCACTTACTCTTTTCATGCTCTTCCATTTCGATAAATGGAACTTGAGTGAAAACATCCCAAAAGGAATTTCATTGCAAAGACTTGGAAAAAATTCGGAGTAGTTCCAATTGCAAGCTCTTGGACAATCATGGCCAAACTTGATCAATTCTTGTTGACCTTGCAACAAGAATAAAGACTTAGTCTTTATCGTTTAGATCTCTTAAAATTACGAAAGCATCTTTGCTTACCCATGGGATTTTAAAGATCTTTTCCCTAACTCAAGTCCAAGCATATGCTAATGAAGTATTTTGATTATGAGGCACCATAGTGCATGTTCCGTCTCAATAGCTCCATGGTGATATCATTGTTGAGGATAGAAGAATCTTGACGATAAATAGTTAATCTGAATTCTGAAAGTGTGCTAACTTAGATATAACTCAATCCGATGTTACTGAGTTGGAAATTTGCTGAATTTGTATTTTCTTGCTCGGATTTTAACAGATAGTTATTTTTGTTAGGTGCAGATGTCGCAATAAAGAGAGTAGTTGTACTTCGTTCACGAGAAGGGGGTTAGAAAGGGGAAGAAGCATCTCCAAGAGGGAGAGCGAAGGAAAAACAAAAGAGGCAAGAAGAATTCTTTCCAAGAAGAAAAAAAGAAAGAAGTGTCCTCCGAGAGAACAGCGCCAGAAGAGAAAGAGACTGCATTCTTCTAATGGTGTAAGATAATGGTGAAACAGAAATGACCAAATCTTAATTTCAGAGGCATATTTACCTATTTCGTAATGTATTTTCTATAGTCAGAAGTTTTAATGAACCTTTCCATCATGTAATACCTGATGTAGAAGATCTTTAATGGAGGAATTTACTCATGTGCATTTAGCACAAGAATGAGTCCTTGTCTATTTGAGTTATGTTCGTTGAAGAGAGAGATTGTCGCAGTGTAATAGTGCTAAATCTGAAATCTATTGGAAGCATATTCTTTGTGTGAAGTAGATCAGTGCTAAAGTTTGATTGTTCAGAAACAAGTAGAGATGTGTTGAATGCGAACCTCAACACCTCCCATACATCGTATAATCATGATCTATTTCAATTTGGGATATAATCCGTTTATGAACCACTGAGTAATGATGTCATCTGGTAAATTTGCATGCGCTGGTGGTAACTGGCGTAAATGAGTCTGGAATAGAGTGGCATAGCCTTCTATATTTTGGTGGGGCTTCTGCCTATTATTCCGTAGGTAATCAAAAATTTTTGCTGGGTTTTTCTTTAAGCGGAATTGCTGCATAAATGCATTCTTCACGTCATCGTACTGCCAGAAATGATTCAAGTCATACTCGGCTAACCAGCGCGCAGCTTCATTAACCAAAGTTGATTGGAATACAATGGCTTTATAAGCAGGGTCTGTTGGGTAATTCAAAACTGCATAATTAATTTCAAATGTTTGCACATGCGCATCGGGATCATCTCCCAGGAAACCTCCAAATTTTGTGTATGTGACTCCGGCTGGCACCGGACGCGGTGCAATAATCAGTTTCTGCTATTGTTATTGTTGTTGTTGCTGCTGTTGTTGTTGTTGTTGTTGCTGTTGTTGTTGTTGCTGGTGCTGTGAACTACTCATGTTGCCTAAATTTTGGGGAAGTACTACTTGATGTTCCTGGGCCGTATGGTCACTTTGCCAACCTTTCCGCCCTAAGATATCTCTGAACCGATTACTTGGATCAAAATATAACAGCCCTTTCTCAACTTTAGTGTCGAAATTAGCATAACTTGCACCTAAAAATGCTGAATGCAATAAATTCCTACCAAACACTACCATACTATCACAGAGATCACTGAATTCTCACCGGAGAATGCTGAAATGTCACCGAAGATCATCGAATTGTCATCCGATAATGCTGAACTGTCACCGAAGATCACCGAATTGTCACAAGATAATGCTGAACTGTCATCGCACTACGTGGAAGTACAACCAAAAACTAACGTACTATCTTCAGAATGTATCGGACTATCATCGGAACGCACTAGATTACCTCCGCAAGCTACCGAACTACTTCTGCACAGCACCGAGCTGCCATCAAAATTGCCACTTGCTTGCTGGACTGGACCTTCTACAACTGAACTTGATTGTTCTTCACGTCTACCACGAGAGGATGTTCCTAACGAACTAAGAACTGCCCAGGGATGTTTATCACTTTGGTATTTGGGATAAGATTTGCTCGAACGTGTTACCGGCATATATCAAAGGATTCTTCTTCGACCCTTAACCTTTTCCTCAGCTGACTACTCCATTTCCCACAAACGACACCAGTGTTAAATTGTTGTTTTATCTTATTTAAACTACTACGATCTGGGTTCTTGGGATGGTTAGGGGTTTGTAAAACAGTGGCCCTGTTTTGTATTTTCCCAATCTACTAACTCACTGTGTGCTACTACACCGACTTAACATTTCTGAATTAAACTATCTATCAACTACTTCTCTCTTCTACGCCTTACAACTTCTTCATGGCAATAATGCATAACGCACAACTTCGTCACTTTACCGTAATATCGTCTTAACTTCAACAGAGACAGAAACAATTACTGAACTTGATTAACAGAGTTACAGAATACACCAAGATGTAGACAATGCGACATGCTTCAACTTCAGGCACTTGCCTAGAACAACAGTCTGGCATCGTCCCCTTCTTTTTCACGCATGCTTCTTTCATTAATAATAAAGGGTTACATCGTTTGCTCTACGCCCTTTCGATATATGTGTGACTTTTCAGAATTACATTCCAGAATATGTTACTTCCATTCCGGCGGCTGACACTGCATCGATGCACGTTAGTCTTTCTTCCTAGACACATAATTGTTTTCCCCGGCGCTCTAATTCTTGAGACTGAAACTGCATCATTTTATAAAAATCCTGCCTTTCTTTTTGAACAACTTTGATATCTTCCTTTAACTTGAGATTCTTGGAAATCTTTGCAGAAAGTTCCTGTCCTTGTGTGAATAGCTATTCGACAACTTTATCTAACTCTGCTTCAGCTTTTATGACATTGGTAGTGAGCGTCTGCGAAGCTTCTTCTAGTACACTGAATTTATCCCTTGCGTCATGGAGTGCATTACCTAATGCAGTCATTGCATCATGTTTATCTTTAACTTCTTGCTCCAACACTTTAATCTCTGTGTTTTGATTGGCGATAATAGTATCTTTTTCGGTCAGTTGTTCCTGCAATCGGTGAATTTGTGTTTGCAATGAATGAATATCTGTTTTGGCCTCGATGAGTTCTTCCTGGAGAGGTGCTATGTCTGCTTCCAGGATGTCAACTTTGCTTTGAAGCTCATGACGAATAGCTTGTTGTGCATTCTGCAGTTGAACTGGTAATTGTTGTGATAAATGAAATAAAAATTGACCCATTGACGCCAATTGGGTGAACGCAGCACGGACGGGAAGAGAAGGTGTAGGCCGTGATGGTTGGGTAGAAAGGATTTTTGGGGACGAGGGTGGAGAATAATCAGGAGGAGAACGGAAAGTGGACGAAGCTTCACGGGCTGCTACCAGAGGCGAGGAGGGACGAGAAGTAGAAGCGACAAGAAGGGTGATTGGAAAAGGAAGAGGAAGAATAAGCTTTTGGACCAAAACGATGCTTGCTTCTTGCTGGGGTGAAGGCAGAACTTCTACAACTTCGATAATCGCAACTTCAGCGATTTGCTGTTGATTTTGCGTGTCTGCTTGATCACCTGCGGGTTGCACAGATGGTTGATGACAAGCAACTTCAGTACTTCCTTCCACTGTGTCTGGCATAGCATTATCATCCACTTGTTGCGTTTCATCCCTCCTTGGAGTTTCGACCACATCTTCCATGATAACATCAGGATCATGCTGCTTAATAGGAGAAGATGGTGCAGATGCTACCTATAGCAAAGTTCGGTATCTTGAAAGACTTCAAGTTCTTGTGCAACAGTTGACACCTGCACTTGACTTTGTGAGATCCAAAAAAGCATGAGCGGATGCTTAGACTTAAGCAATAGAGAGATTCATGTAAAGCCCCAACTAGGGTAGCTACTTTAAGCTTCAATAAGAAAGGAATCTAAAGACAAGAAGTAAAGAGCTCTTGTCATTAGAAATTGGTCAAGAATAAACTAATTGGACTTGAAATTGTGAAAATTCAACTACTTGGAGTACAAACTAGTTTTCATTTGAAAACCCTAGCAAATAAGAATGGATATTCTATCAAGAGGTTTTCAAGTTTCCAAGGCAAATCATGAGATCATGAAATGATCATGTGAAGGAATGAAAACGTAGAATATCAAGCTAGAGGTAATGCCTAAAATTTCAAAATTCTTTCAAATAATTGAAGAGAGAAGGTACTCTATCAAGATATGTTTAGACTTCAAGATAAGTATCACTAACGCATCAATGTGAATATGAAATAGGGTGGTATGGGATACCAAATTTTATATTCAAAGTGATATAGGCAATATGGTATGGGACATCAGACCATGGGATGATAATTATCTTTTAGTCCTAGAATGGATATTGAAGTTAGATTTGATCCTCGAGGGAATTAAAAATTCAGAAGAGAAGTTAAAATTCCTATATGATATTTTAATGATCTCAAGATACTTTAAGATCAAGTACGTATGAAGATACAAAGTAAAAATAACTTCCAAGATCTTCTATTTCAAATAAGGAAAAGACCTGTTCTTATTTGATGTGTTGGAAAACAATGTCCTGTTGGTCAAAATGTTCGAGAAGTTACAGCATGTATAGAGCTCACTTTTATTCCTTGTACACACAACAGTGCGTCGGAGCTTGGTTAGTTAGTTGTCCTCTCAATCCTATGATCTGGGTTCGAATCCCTTTGGCAGCGGCACAGCGTGAATTTTTTAGTTTGACACGATTTTGAGGAAAAAGCATACGAACGTGAAATACGGACAACGACGGATGGAATATTTTTCCTAATTGATTTGTTCTTAGGAATCACGTTGTAGCGATCGTATTGTGCATGCTTTATTGATGAGATTTTTATGGTACTTTTGGAAGGGAACATGAAGAGTATATAACAAGTGCTTGGATTATTGTTTGATCATCCAACACCTATTTCAACACAACCTTTGGAAGCTTGATCCCTCATTAGAGGTGGTGCTTCTAGCACATGGTGCAGCCATGGTGCTATCTTGGAGCATGTTGAGGAGCCGCTATGGAGTTCTTCTTGGAGAAAAAGAGTGTTCTCACACTCTGGCTTATGGAGAGGATTTACCCCGCATCAGCTTGATGGTGTGGATCGGCCATCCACATGATGTATTTGAAGATTGTCTACATGAAGATTTCAGGTTACTTCAAAGACATTGGATGGTGGTTAACATAAGATCTTCATCTTATGTTAAGAATTCAAGTACATGTTCTCTTTATGCACACAGGTACTATTTGAAGTATATGGAGGAAGTGGCATCCATATCAGGAGGAGTCCTATTCAGCATAGCTACAAGAGAATCAGTACATGTATGCTTTATGCATATTTGGATGAGGTGTTCGAGAAGGTATGTTCATATGAGTTTGAGGATTTCTGACACCAAACTTGTTAGCATTCTTTGCTACTTTTGTAAGTATGTGATCTTGTCACACACATATCAGATTTAGGGTCTTCCATAGCCTAATTTCAGATGAGGGTTTGCTGATTATCAGTTTTAGATTGATCCTTCCTCTTTCTGTCACTCATATTCACTCTTCTACAACCTATTAGGTGACACATCTCATATATATTTAGATTTCTATTCCATACACCTGAATATTCTTGTTACATTTGTATATTCACTCATCCATCTATTTTTGTTCACATAGAGTGGTTTAGAGTTTTGCTCCCACATTGTAAATTGACATTTGTATATATGATAGTGTGAGTAAGCAGTGCCTTACATAACACTTTACACATGTCTAATCTCTCTCTATCTTTGTCTCATCATTTGTGTGACTAAGTGTGGTATGTTCATGTTTTGTCAATATTGGAAGATTGCTGAAATTTATGTTGTAGATCCTAGACCTATGGAACTTGGACCTATGGTATTAGTAATGGACCTACTAAATTTCCAACATTTGGTATCAGAGCTTTAGGGTTTTGGTACAAGAGCATTCAGACTCTTAGATTCCCAGGTTCTTAGACTTTCAAGTTTACAACATATGATTTAAGAGCATCTTCTAACATTTGACATTTGACATACACACTTAATCTAGATGAGTAGAGATTTGAGAATTAGACAATTCAATCACATGTTTCTTCATCAGTGTGGAGTATGAATTTGATGATCTGTTAGCAGTCGAATACTTTTGGAAGAGTATGCAAATAATTTACAGAAGTATTATTTGAAGACACAGACTTGATGAAGAGAAGGCTGCTTCAAATTCAAGGAAAAACAATGGTTTGGAGAAGATGAAGGAACGAGATCAACATCAAATCACAGGTATTAGTTTCTACTATCAGATTATCTATCATTTGCAGGTCATATCTTAGGAGACCAGTTATGAAGAGATTTGAAGGATTCATGGATTGCTTTTATACACTTTCATTGTTTGAAAGATAAAGGCTACTTGAAAACAAGTATCTAGAGGTTTTTCTAGAGAGTTTTGAGAAATAGTTTTGATAGAGCTATTTCATGGCAAGAAAGCTCATCTAAGAAGACAAATATGGAGAGCATCAATTTTGTTTTCAGCCAATCTTGTAAATTGGTTGAAAGGTTTTTATCTAGATACAAAATGTGATCTTGGTATCTAGAGAGGTAACTCTAGAAAGGTAATTCATCATTCAGACAAAAGGTTGGTGAATTTAGTCATATCAGACATTTGAAGCAGAGTTTTGATTCAGAGATAAGAGGAGATGGTAAAACATGATTCTATGTTCACTTCCATTTGTATACCATGTTTTTTTTGTCTCTTACTCTTATCACTAGAGGAAGAGAAAAGTTCATTTGAAGAAGTCAAGAGTACTTGCTACTTCAAGCTGAAGAAAAAAAAAACATATGGAAAAAAAGTTTGAAGATGTTGACATCATCATTAGCTGGAAGAAAGATGTAGAAGAAGAAAGTCCATCATTTCCAAAAGAAAATTAAGAGTTCCTTTTCTCATATATTTTCCATATACTTTTTCTATTTTATCCTCTACATCCAAAGACAAGTCTAAGAGAATATCTTGTGTGAAGATAGTTTAAAGAAGAAACAATTTCTTGTTTTGCATGATACTTAGTCAAGTTTTAGTAGGTTTTGGCAAAGAATTGCATTGAGAGAAAGAAAAACATCACATATATATTTTGACTCATATGTATATGAGTTATGTTTTAGTTGAAGCTTTTGAGTAGCCAGCTGATATGTTCCTTCAAAGAATTCTTGGAGTGTCAATTCACACCTACTGGTATAGGAGAAGTTGTAGAGAAGTATATTTCTTCTTTATCTAACTCTTGAGGTAAAAGAGTATTTGTAGAAGATGTTGGAAACTTGAAGAGAGGTTTTATGTTTGGAAAAGTTACCTCATATTGAGTATTTTTCAGAAAAATTCACAAAATTCATTTTTTGATATACTAGTTAGTTGGAGAATCTACTTTCTATGTTTGTCTTGTTTTTTGGATACATGCCTGTATTCAAAAAGGTGTTCCATTAGATCCTATCACTTGATTGAGAGGTGGAGTTAGCCAAAAGAAATTCAAGTAGATACTATCACATTTCACCCCTATAGAATATGAAGATATGAAGTATCAACTTGCAGCTTTTGGAGTTCTCAAGGTGAGAGTTTTATCAACTTATGTTTTAAGTAGGAGTTGCAGATTCTTGGGAAGGATTTGTTTGAAGAAGAGTTCTACAACTTTATGTGAGAAGCATGGACACTTGGAGACATTCAGGTAGCAAATCAAACATTCAATCATGAAGGTTTGATGAGAGCGGATTCTACATAGGTATTTCCTTGAAGAGATCATTGATCTTGGATGATGTTGAATGATCATGAATGATCTTGAATGATAATGAAAGATCTTGAGTATTTATGAGTCAGTTGTCTATTCTTCGTTTGTGATGATTCTTAGCATTGGAGGAAGTAAGTCAAAGATTCAGATTCTATCAGATTTGTCTTGCAGAGAGGTAGAAGAAGATACTTGTTATGTTGCAAAAGGTTATGAATCCTAAATTTCTTTCAACAAGGTTTTTACGATAGATTAGCTAACCTTATTCTAGATTTTGGAAAGCTGAAGAATGACAAGGAAAGCTATTGGCATATGTATAGTGCTAATAAAAAGGGTTTAGAAGTTTTGTTTCAAATATAGGTATTGATCACTGAAAATCAGATCTATTAAAAGAAGCAAGATGTTCCAGATTTCATAAAGTCTGATATATTTGAAGAATTATGGATACTAGTGTTAGGTCATCCAAGGGGGTGATGAAACATGAAAACTTATTTTCAGCCATATGTAAAAGAATACAAAGTCATATATATAGGTATTCCTATTTCAGGTATTCCTATATTTCCTTTTTTAGGTTCTCTTTATGTTCCAGCTTTGAAAGAAGAAGGAAGAAGGAGAATGACTGGAGAAAGTTCCTGTTAGGATGTTCGTGTTCAGGAGAAGGTTCTAGAGTTCTATTAAAGAGAAATTTGATATTTCAGAGAAATATGTTTCAGAAGTGCACACATTTATGTTTACACCACGTTCTGAAGGAAAGAGGTATGAAAGACTTAGAGATTGAACAAAGATGAAGACATGATGACATCATATATTTTTTATGAGACTCATGAGTTGATTTCAGTTGATTTGAGTTGAGTTGACATGAAGTACAATCAGAGGTGAACCAGCTAGTGTTCATAATACACTAAGTTGTGAGTTGTCAGTCACAGGTTCCAGGATTGAGTTCTTGATTATGTTTAGTGTATTTACATGACACAGCAGAAGTACGTTGAGAAACCTTTTTTGTAAGGTAAATGAAAATATGTGGATCCTAGTGTATGTTTTTAGGTTTAATAAGACATGAGATAGCAAGTTCAGAGTCAGTACTTGCTACATTTGTTGTCAAGCAAATGATTGCTTGATGTGTATGCTATTGGATATCTAGTTTGCATATTTTCTCAAGTATTATGGTTCATATTCAGCAACTTCAAAGTTTGAAGGAAATTCAAATTCAGTGTTTGATGCTTATGGTGTGCAGATCCAGTTCAGTCTCTACCAATGTGACATTGCAGGGGGGATTGTTGGAAAACAATGTCCTGTTGATCATAATGTTCCAGAAGTTAGAGCATGTATAGAGCTCAGTTTTATTCCTTGTACAAACAGCAGCACATAGGTGCTTGGTTAGTTAGTTGTCCTCTCAATCCTATGATCTCAGTTCGAATTCCTCTGGTAGCAATGCAGCATGAATTTTTTAGTTTGACATGATTTTGAGGAAAAAGCACACGAACGTGAAAGATGGACAGTGACGGACAAATTTTTCCTGATTGAGTT
This sequence comes from Ceratopteris richardii, assembly GCA_020310875.1. NCBI lineage: Eukaryota > Viridiplantae > Streptophyta > Polypodiopsida > Polypodiales > Pteridaceae > Ceratopteris > Ceratopteris richardii. Next base: position 5,890,624 of record CM035424.1, read on the forward strand.
GTTCTTAGCGATCATGTTGTAGCGATCGTATTGTTCATGCTTTATTGATGAGCTTGTTATGGTACTTTTGGAAGGGAACATGAAGACTATATAACAAGTGCTTGGCTTATTGTTTGATCATCCAACACCTATTTCAACACAAGCTTTGGAAGCTTGATCCCTCATTAGAGGTGGTGCTTCTAGCACATGGGGTAGCCATGGTGCTATCTTGGAGCATGTTGAGGAGTGGCTATGGAGTTCTTCTTGGAGAAGAAGAGTGTGCTCACACTCTTGCTTATGGAGAGGATTTACCCCGCAGCAGCTTGGTGGTGTGGATCGGCCATCCACATGATGTATTTGAAGATTGTCTTCTACATGAAGATTTCAGGTTACTTCAAAGCCATTGGATGGTGGTTAACATAAGATCTTCATCTTATGTTAAGAATTCAGATACATGTTCTCTTTATGCACACAGGTAGTACTTGATTTCTGATAGCAAACTTGTTAGCATTTTTTGCTACTTTTGTAAGTTTGTGATCTTTTAACATACATATTTGATTTAGGGTCTTGCATAGCCTAAGTTCAGATGAGGGTTCGCTGATTATCAGTTTTAGACTGATCCTTCCTCTTTCTATCAATCATATCACTCTTCTACAACCTATTAGGTTACATTACATCTCATATATATTAAGATTCTGTTCCATACATCTAAATATTCTTGTTACATTTGTATATTCACTCATCCAACTATTTTTGTTCACATAGAGTGGTTGAGAGTTTTGCTCCCACATTGTAAATTGACATTTGTATATATGATAGTGTGAGTAAGCAATGGCTTACGTAACACTTTACACATGTTGTCTAATCTCTCTCTATCTTTGTCTCATCATTTGTGTGATTAAGTGTGGTATGTTCATGTTTTGTCAATATTGGAAGATTGCGGAAATGTATGTTGTAGATCATGGACCTATGGAGCTTGAACCTATGGTATTAGTAATGGGCCTAATAAATTCCAACATGATGCATGAAACACTTCAAGATAAAGTGCTATTGATTCAAGATAAAGTGGTATTAAACATTTCACATAGATGTTCTGTAGAAGAACTCTTTCAATCTTTACAAGATGATAACTCCAAGATTTTCTTATTCATTTGAGTTTCCTTCTAGTTCTCTAGTATAACTCTAATGATTTTCTAGAGTCATGTATACTCTAGAAAAGAGAAGTTAGGAATTTCTCATCAGATTGACAATTCCCAAGAATTTATAGCCAAATATTTTTGAGAAAAGTATCCAAAATTTGATACATTTTCATTTTACATTTGATTTGTTCAAGTTAAAGTAAGGTTGACCAAAAAAGAATGGCACACTCCTATAGTTTACATAGGATTTTCAAGCCTATTAGGACAAAGTAGTCCTCCAATCAGGTGAAAAAATCAAGTAATTGTTTGTTGGGGGATAAACCATTGTACTCAAACATCCACGTTAGTTGTTTGAGCCATCCAAACTTCAACTTTTCCAAATCAAATTCAAGTGAATCAAGAGTTCTCAAAGTCTTGACATGGATAAGAATCTGACATTAGTTACTAAATCCATGCACCAGTCATGCCCAAAAATGGACTAGTAATTTGAATCCATCCTATTCACATGTTCATGCCTAGATCGCAACTAGTAAAAACAATGAATTATGTAGGGATGCTATTAGATCGACCCTTATTATTCAATCACTTCTTTGTACTTTGGCTAGTTATCAAAGTGCAAAAGTTAGAAGGTTAATTTGGGTAGGCATCCCACCATAGAGATGAAACATATTCTTCTAGTTTTAGAACATGAGGCTCGAGGGTTGCCTATAGCATTTATATAGCTCTATTTTTGAGGCCAAAAATGTTTTCCAAGGGGGAATAATGTAATAAATGAAGTCTATGATCTAAGGGTCCAACTGATTTAGATGGATCTAGAATCAAACATTGTTTTGTCACCCGTGTGTATGACCAAAAACCTCAAGATTAGACTTACTAGAAGGTCATGTGCTCTTGTAAGCAAGTGATCCACTTAGGTTAGTGGTTGAGTCTCAAGAGTGTGAAGTGGGAGGTCTTGGTTTCAAATCCCATGGGGTACATGGGAAAGGTGTTTTTTCCAAACATCTCTAGAACCTTTTAGAAGCCTCCACTTGAGTTAACTTTAGTTAACTGTGGCACTTGGTGGCTGACACATGGATGGTTAGATTCCACTTGTTGAAGAAGGTAGGCCCCTTGAGAGAGCTATATATAGAGGCATATGGTTGGGAGGAGAGTCATCTCTCTAGCACATGGTGATGATCCTAATTGTCCGTATCTTGCATGTTGCATCTCTCAACTTGATGAAATTCTATCTAGAAAGACCACCATCTTCCTCTCCATTAAGAGATGCCAAAGATCTTGAAATTTCAATTCCCATGTCGTCCAAGGTCACTCAATGCATCATGTTTTTTCTTTTAATTATTGAAATTATTGATTGTGAGATTTCCTCAATTTTGTTGCTAATTTTCTAGCATATATTGTGTCTTGTGTAGAAAATGCATTCAAGTTTTTTTAGTTGTGATCATGAGCACATATGATTGTGAGGGTCTAAAACCATAGCATGCATCAAATGTTATGCTCATAAGCATAGTGGAGAACACAAAATTTCAGGGCTCTCAAATTTTACACACTTTTTACTTTCATTTTTTTCACTTATCTGGTCTCATCTTGGAATTTTGGCAACTACAATTTAAGTTGGCCCCTCATATGATTCCAAACCAAATGAAAATTCCTTGTAGTAAAAAAAATCACCACTCAAGTTGCATAAATTGGAGAACTCATTGCAACATCCTTACATAAAGAGAATATACAAGAATGATTTAATACAAAGAGTAGCAAGTAAACAAAGCCCTAATGAATGCCAATGAGTGAGGTGGCAAGACAATAAATGTGCCATCACCTTTGGTGGATAGATCTCCTCAAGCTCACTCAAAGTATCCCTGACCTATATTGGTGTAGCCACTATATGTATCAAAGAAAGGAAAAGTGGTACATGTCATCCTTGATCATCACATATTAAGTTTGATATCTCAGCTCTCCTCCTCAAGATCAATGTCATGCCTTATAATCCAAGCATCTTATGAGGCTTAATAAGTATTTTAAACATGAGATTTCGAAAGTAAGCATCTCATGAATCTTTTATAAAACTGCTACAATCTCCATAAAGAATTGTGCATCTAGAACTCAAAAACACCTTGTTCACTAAGAAATTAAACCCCAAAAAATCAGTGGATGGAAAATAGGTACCCTAATATCCACAAGCTCAAGGAACAGATTTCCTAGTAAAGGTAAGGTCTGGAAACGACCCTTGTATAAATTCTGACACTATTGGCATGCACATAAGTGTTCTAAATACTATGTATATTCACAATGTAAGAGCATGCACTTAATGGGGTGAAATCCATATGACATGTTCGACTAGATAAACAAAGTGGCAAACATTTGAGGGAAAATAAAAGGAGCTCCACTGGAAGAAAACAATGCAGAGGATAGATTTGTGGACATGTCAGACTGCACATTGAGACAAGGAATAAGAAGTTAAGGTACTTGTATTTTGGCGAGAACACCCCTCTTCTCGATAGTGAGGGTGACTAGTGTCTTTAGTTCCATCATCTCACAGGCGTATTGATCCATCTTGGATGCCTATCTCCTGCAAACAGGCTCTAAAAATTATCAAATAAAATGTGAATGACCATCACTTACCTTGCTCGTGAATCTATTAGTACCTCCCTTCTCATATGAGTTAGAAGAGGGTGCACTTCAATTAGATTTGGATTGGGGCTCTAGAACAAGACCATTGCACGATTCTATTCTAGGTGGAATAACAAATGACCATCAAATAAAATAGCATTGCAAAATCTTGAGTGGTAGACAAAACTATCTTGCGGCACAGAAAGTTGGAACAAAGAGAAGAAATTTGTTTCATGACATGCCTTTGAAATGTTGTTGTGGTGTCACTCTGTGTGAATAAAGAGTGAGCCTATTCCTGCACAACGTGGTATAAATTTATTGGACCTTATTGACCTACACGTGTTTTTTCAAGGGGAAATTTTGCCGAAGCTTAATCTCCCTTGCTTGAATAGATTGAAAGGACATATGTACATGTGAATGGCCTCTTACCCATGGGACCCCCTATATCCCATAAAGCACCAATTAAGTTGTTTGCCCCCGCCTCAAGAGGTGAAAGGCCCGACCAGGCAACCTGATGTATGCAGACTTAACCAGGTAGCCTAATGCGAAGAGACTTAACTTGCGTGTCTTACATCAATATTTTCCATTAATTTAATGGAGATGAAAATTCTCTTCTTAATATATATATATATATATATATATATATATATATATATATATATATATGTATATATATATATATATATATATATATATATATATATATATATATATATATATATATATATATATATATATATATATATATATATATATATATATATATATATAAGGCTAAGTTCATTCACATAGAGTGGAAGCACACTATTGTGTGAGAGCTCCATAGCTTTCCCACATAAGGTAGCTCACTAACTAGGAGAACCACTATGAGAAGAGAGATGTGCTTTCCACCCAACCAACCCCTCCAATAAGGGGGTAAGTCCCTGTCAAGGAGATTTTTCACATGGTTTTAAAGCTTAGGAAATCACATGAAATCACATGGCTTCTAAAAAAAGACTCTACAAATTCTCATGTACAAACCAAGTGGCTAGGAGAGGATTCCAATCAAGCCTAAGGTACTAGAGCTTAGAGAATTATCCCTAGGGTTCAAGACCCATCTAAAAGCGATAAAAAAACCATAAATCCTTAGGGGTGCACCTAGAAACCTAGGTATTCTACCCTTTCAACCCATGTAATTATACAACATTCACCCCCTTTAAGAGCATTTCCATACTTTGGAATGAGTGTAGATATATACCTTGGGCTATTTCCCCATGCCCCATGATCAATCTCAAGGATCATGGCCTTCATATCTATAACTCACCTCCTTATTCAAAAGGGTTATTTCTATCCTGATTAAATTTTGAAAGAAGAAAATACATGTGTGGACTAATTCCATGCCCCAAGCATTCAAAGTTCCATCGAACTCTGCATATGAAAAAGAACTGAGTCAAATGCAGAGTATGGAAAGAATGAATAGGTTGGAAGAGAACATCCTTGCTATTTTTTTGTTTAAGCCATGGGCCGTCTAGGTCTCCATAGCTCAAACATGTGAATTAGGTGGATCCTTTCCTTCGTGGTTGTTGACAAGAGTCATTCTAATGCGTCCCAAATCTCCTTAGTTGTTCTCAAGTCGAGTATGTGCCCTACCGTACTTGAACAATATTTTGCGACAATACAAATATCACTTTCTTATCATGCTCATTCCACCTCTGATATTTGTGGATTTGTTGTGGTATTGGATTTCCGTTAGGCAAGTCTTGTTGAGGTTCTGCCCCACTAACATGACCATGCAACTTCCTACCCATAAGATATGCAAACATGAGAATAAATCGCTAGGCTTTACACAAGGAGAACTTTTATAACATATATTCAAACTTTAAAAGAGTATACCGAGTGTACAAGCGTTTTAAAACGCAATAGATGCTTGCTGTTATATAGAGAGAAGCTACGTTTTCTGTCCGTAGATGCAAAATAAACGTTTTGGGTGAATTTTCATGCATATTTGTAATTGATCTTTTAAAACAACATTTTAAATGATTAACAACATTTTTGGAAATGAACATAGGTAGAAACATGACATGGATAAGATCAAATAAAGGGCAAGCTTACTTCTCCTCGGATTTTGATAATTTATTATGCTGAGAAGGAATAAAAAACTGAGTTTACATGCTGGTATATACCTCATGAAAATGGTGTGTGTGAGAAGAAAGGGACACATAAAACAAACATTTCTAGGGAGTTACTTAATGATATGAATATGCCTGTATTTTGTTGTGATGATTTAGTGAATAAAAGTTCTCACTTGATGGATGGATCATAATTCAGTTTATACATTCATCTGCACCATATCATGTATGGCACTTGTTAATTGTCCTCTTGCGATCCACTTATCGTTGTACTTATCTACTCTTCTTGACAGTGTTCATTGCATATGGCCTACACAATTAAATGTGCACACAGATGTTTTGAGTTTTTAATGGCCGCCATACCTAAAATTTCACAGGAGATCCATGGATACTCCACATTCTGAAACGTTTACATAATCTACAACAAAACATACTAAATGGAGTACATTTTCCACCATGAAAGGGATCATGTATTTTACACATGTCATGAAATAACTTGAATACCCATACAATCTTAGATAATTTTGAGACTAACAATGTATTATTTATAATTCGTAGTAGATATAATCCATATGTTGATGTGGAGGTATCTCATTATAAATGTTTAAGAAAAACAATTACAAGGTAGGCTACAATTAGTTCTTTGTACACGTGATAATATTTTGATTAGGGTTTCTTGATAGATGTTTTTTAGTGCTATGTGTGCACACACTTAGGAATCCGAAGCCAGTTTTTCCGCTTAAATATTTTTTCCTCTCAATTTGGATTTATCCTTGTAATTCTAATGGGTTACTGATATTTTATAAATTTTACTTAGTAATCCTATCTATGTTTTATGTTTCAAGAATTGTGTTCTACCTTATGCTTCTTGCATGCTTTCAACCTCCATCAGATCTAGAAATTGGCCTCAAAGAAGGACATGTCTTTCTTCGGGGCATCCTCAACATCCTTTCTATGAGGAGTTGATAGGTATAGTACAGAGATGAAATTGTCTTGGCTAAATCCTGAGCACAACTAGCCATTGTAACTTTAGAGATAGTTACTATACTCCCTAAGCTTTGAAATGTGCACTTAAACCACCTACTTGCTTTAAAGCATCACTTTGAAACGTCTATTTTTTGAGTTCAAGATACCTTGAGAAACTTTCTTTTTATGGAAGAAAGCTCTCAATATTTTTCTTATTGCTCGCACTTTGGTGGAAGTTGTCTAGAGAGATTTTTGACACCTTCAAGTGGTGTTCAACAAGCTACGGAAAGTGATTTCATCAATTTAAGATGAACATAGATTGAGAAATGTATCTAAGAAGTATGGGGGTTAGCTCCACTTTTTAGTTAGAAGAGGGTACACAGTGTTGGTACTCTAATTCTTGAATACAAAATGTTGCAAGTGGGTTGGGCCACCATAAAAATAAATCACAAGTTTACAAAGATGGTGAGTGAGAGATAGAGAGAGATTAGACATGATTTCAAGTTTAATGGTAAGTTATTGGCTCACCTACACTATCTATATTCCAATGCTAAATCACAATGTGTGAATATGATAAAAACTGACAATATATATATGTAGGCAAAAATAGAAAATAGATACAAGAAATTGTGTACCTAAGAGGTATGAAGAGTGTGTCCGTCTGTGTGAGAATATGGAGAACATGAACAATTTAGAACTATTCTATACGAAACCCGAATTATGATCAATCTAAATCAGAAACGAGTGACCTAGCAAGTAAGAATGGAAATAAGCTTGCTACTCCTAGTAGATCAACAATGGATATTTATGGTAAGCTGGCACAATCTCCTCTAGATAATCACCAAGATGTAGACCACAAATCCTCCACGAGTGTGAAAACTCCTCGTCCAAGATGGCCTCCAAGATCATCTCCTTGAACACCAAGTGTAGCTTGAGAAGATACATCTTGAGTGATCACCTCCAAGTTCTTCTCCAAGAGCTTGAGCGTGTTGATTGATGATGTTGAACAATAGGCCAAAGCCTTGCTTATATCGGTTTGAGTATGCTTCTAAAAGCATTCCTCTAAAAGCACATAAAACAAAAGCAATAAAGCAATCGAGGTTATATGCGGTTATATGGAATTCATGCTAATTATCCAAGTATGTAGGCATGGATTCTCTTGCACCAAGAGTTGCCCTTTCATCTAGCTTATGTCTTATTTGTGATGGTACATGAACATAAGCTAAACAAACAAACACCTTGCAATGTCTAAGACTAGATTTTCTTCCATACCATGCTTCATAAGAGTCATACGTTGAAGTAATTTGGATGGTAGTCTAATGACAAGGTACACAACAATTGAATTAGCCTCTGTCCATAGATAATGTGGCAACCTCCTCTCTTCAAGCATTGTTCTAGCTGATCGAACCCATGTCTTATTTCTTCTCTCTACAATTCCATTGAGTTGAGGAGTACCTGGTAGTCACTTCCTTTTTTATACCTTTATCTTGCAAGAACTTATCAGAATCTCTCGAGAAGTATTCTCCCCCTCCATCAGATCTAAGCTTCTTGAGTGATCTATCAATATGGTTCTCCACATGTGCTAGATACCTTTTGAAGCAATAAAAAACTTCACTCTTACTTTTGATAAAGTACAGAATAGTCCATCTACTATGGTCATCAATAAATGAGACATAATACCTTGATCGTGACAATGAAGGTTCTTCACTTGGTCCCCATACATCTGTATATACTAAGTCCAATAAGTTGTTGTGGATGTTGCCTTTGTGATTGAATGCTTGTCGTTGTGCCTTCTCGATCTCACATGCATCACATCTGTTGATCATGCGCTTCTTTGATATGTTTGGTAGTCAAAGAACACTTTGATTCCTATATATGTCCCTTAAGGTTTTTTCACTCACATGAGCTAGCCTCTTAGGGCACACTTCAAGCTCAGTTATGGTTCAAGACCCAAAGTTGGATAGAGCTATGCTTTTAGTTTCTACCACTTCAAAAGTAAAGAGCCTACCATGCTTCTCACCTCAATGGCTATCTTCTTGAAGCCTTGACATGGATCTTCCACAAAAGCTCCATGTTGGGTGAACCTAACTTGCAAGCCTTTCTCAACTATCTGGCCTACACTTATTAGGCTTTTTGTAATAGTGGGAACATAGAATACCTTGTTGAGAATATTTGTCCTACCATTGGAAGCTTTGAAATTACCAATCTTTTCCACATTATGCTTTGTGTCATCCCTTGTTTGAACTTCACATCTATTATTTGGACTTTCCAAATCAGATAAGAGAGCTATGTTGTCTGCAACATGATTTGAGCATTTTGAATCTATGTATAATGAATGATCATCTTCTTTACCTTTTTTGTTGGTTAGATTCATCAAGAGCAATGAGTCTTCATGTTTTTTATCTTCAAGATAATTTTTCCAGTCCATTGTGTTATGGCCACCATTGTTATTGTTGAAGTTGTGTCCAACTTTGCATCTATTGCTACCATATCCACCTCTTCCACTTCCTTTCTAGATCTTCCAATTGAACCTACAATTCTGAGTGGTGTAGTTGGTCTCATCACAAATGCTACAAGGTTGAACATTTTGGCCTTTTTTCTTTTCATGCTTTGGTCCTTTCTTCTTTCCTTTCCATTGGCTCTTGCCTACAAAGTTGGCTTGGGAAGTCTCCTCTTCATCTCCTTCCTTCTTCTTGCCTTTTAGCTTCTTGTCTTTGCTATCTGCATATAGAGCATTAATTCAATTACCATGATAGGAGTTACCTTCCTTTATGCTATTTTTGGCCTCTTCATTGAAGAGTTGTCCAAGAACATCCATGATGAGATTATAGGCTGTGGTGAAAGGTTGCCATTGCTTATCACCTCCAATGTCATTGAGAATTTGCCTCATGATGGCCTCTTCTTCAGTCAGCTTTCGAATGGATGCCAATTGATTAGCAACCTCCTTGACCTTTGTAACAAAATCAGTTATGGTTTGTTTTGGAGTCTTCTTCATCTCATTGAACTCATTCCAAAGACGGTTCTTCCTTGCTTTTTTTACTAGCAGAGATGAAAGTCTAAGGGCATCTGTAGTCTCTTGAGATATGTGGGTAATAGACAATCAGAGATAGGTCTGAGTATGTATGAACTTCCATGATCATCTCTTGCACACCAAAATGTGCAGCTATTTTTTTCCTCTCGAGTAGGTCCTCCTTTGGATATTGGAATAGGCATTGCTTCATCACCTCATACAATCCCATATAGATTTCTTCCTTGCAAATAGGCCTACACTATAATTTTCTAACCAGCATAATTGTGTCTTTGAAGCTTTTGAATCATTGATGGAAAGCCATATCCCATCTTGAAGTTTCTCTAATACCACTGAAAGAACTTGCAGAAGCTGGGAGAGGCTTGGAAAGTTGACTTGTTCAAGTGGTAATGTTGGTCCAACAAACCAACATAGGACCAACCATAGCTCTTTGGATATGTAACGTAGGCATTGTATACTTGTGGTTCGTGCAATAAAACCCAATAGGTACTTTGGAACATCAGCAAGAAAAATTTTATGCAAAACACATAACATGCACCTTGAATAGCTCATAGAAACCTTCAAAAAATGGACCATAGTTCTGAATTCAAACACGGAGAGCAAATATCACAGTAACAATAAGAAACATACCTCATAAGGGAGTTTCATACATAGGGTGGGCTTGCTAAAATGTATAAAAGCCCTAACTTATAACAACTATGGAAGGAGCAATCACCTTAGCACTAAACTGGTGTCATCTCAATTTTTCAAGAAGTTGTAGAGAATGACCTTGAGATTGAAGAACTTTGATTTATATGAAGTAATGAATCAAATGATCTAAATATTTGTAGGTATATAGTAGACAGTAATACCTTTTCAATGAATGGTTAAAATCGAGATGTGGAACTCTCTAGAGAGAATACCAATCTTTGCAAGTTGTTTGATGAAGAACGAGCTAAAAACTAAAGTGGCACCAAGCAATGATCAAGAAGTTACATATGTATTGCTTCAAATCAACAATTTGCTTAATGGAAAAATGTTGTGGAGTCTTTATATATATTCTTGAGGATATGTTCATGCCTTTTCTCCATGATTTTGGATTCTAAATTAGGTGGGTTTGTTGGTTTAGATTGATTGGAATCATTTCTTATAATCTCGAAAGAGAGGACATCACACCTACTTTCTGATTGATTGATTCAGAATCAATCCCAACCACTTCTATCTCATTGCTTTTAGGCCTTTTACTCTTCCCTTTCACAAAGGTAAATACCTTGAACCTTACAAGAAATGATCATAAGTTACAACCAATTAATACAAAGAAAATATGTGCACATAAGTGTTATTCTTCAAGGCATTTCCATAGCAACCAAATAATGAATTTGATGTGGATCATATCAACCCCAAGCATAATGAAATCTTGATGTCCCAACCAATACGAAAGGAGTAGCTAAACACTTTAATGAAAATTACTTCCTATGGTTATGAATAATTAAAAGACATTTGAAAAATATTTCACAACAACCTACGGTCAAACTTGCACCACATTATAATGGACCTTTCCATATTATTAAAAATTTTAATAAGAATGATTTTAGAATAGACATACCTTCTCATTGGAATATACATAATTATTTTCATATTATTTATTGAAATCCATAAAAGGAACTTTACCACTCATTCCTACTTTAGATTATCCTCCTTTATTTGAAGAGGATGCTAAAATTTTAGTTCCACATAAAAAACTTTATTATGATGTTACTAATACATGCATTGGTAAATAATATCATAGATATTTAGTTAAATATAAAAATCACTCACTTGAAGAATCTCAATGGATTCATAAAATATCACGAACTCCAAATTATGATCATTTGATTTTTGCATATCATTCAAAGTCACATTAAATTCCACTTTTTCATTTCCATGCATGTGTTTTACATGGAACATGCTTATGATTATGCAGTGATGGGACATGTGACTTGCCATCTATGTCTATATCATTCTTACCAATTGAGGTCAATTGCTCATCAACTCGGATTCATGTTATACTTTACAGAATTATGGAATGTTATATGGATATTTATGTCTTGAGGTTTTTAATGTGATTGTGTTTTGAGTTAGCAAGTGAACAATCATGAGGGCATGAACGCACATAGACTCATCCATCAGAGTATGTGGGGGGAAATCCTACCCTATCTTGTGTCCAACCTCTTGTCTCTCTCTATTTTGTACACGCTTTTGTGGGATTTTCTTTCTTGAATATCTTTGCATACATGCATCTACAAGATCTGGTCAATAGTGTAACCACATTTGTAACACCTAAGAAGTTTGTGTCGTGCTCCCTGTGTAGTGTAATTTTGTGTTTATTTTGTAGCCTCTATGAGGAGTACCATGTACAAAACTTGGAGCTAGGTTTTTTACTTCGAGGATATCGTCCTAGAGCTACCGAGAAGAAGAATGTAGTGTGGTGGATTTACATGAAAATACTTCACTAGTATCAGAGCCCTTCAACGCAAAAGCTTTTTTCCTTTTCTACAAGCAAAGGGTGTACCCGCCCACCCACCCAAGACTTTCGACTAAGGCAGCAAACAAGGCATAGGCCTTGTCCTCTAATTCCCTGGAGTCGACATTGGTGCCATTGGGTGTGCATGGGGAGGACCTCAATGATCAAGGAAGATGGAGGTTCCCAATACTTCCTAGGAGGTGACCCATCCCAGTATTGTTCGAGCCGGAGCTCCTTAACCATGGAAATGTTTTGCCATTAAGCGACACTCTTGTGGTGCTTGAAGAAGCAGAAAGACTAAGGTTCAGATTAGCTTCAACAAGTTTTGGGCCCTCAAAGCTTCATTCTTTGCTTTCAAAGCCTATGTTTGAAGCATTATTGGGGTGATTTTTGTAGCCATTTTGGAGTATTTTCGTGTATATGTCTCTTCATAGAGGTCCAAAAATATCAAGAAGAGGGTTCTTTGTACTTTTTTGACATCACTTTTTGGGGCTTTCTTTTCAGCCATGCTATTTAATCTACAAGTCTCTTGAAAGGTTTTAGTTGTGCTAGGAGCAGCCATCACAAGTCTATGCAGGTTTTTGGGCCCAACAAATAGAGTTCGCACACACTTGCAGGTGTTGTTGTCTAATGTTTGGGCAATGAATTAAGCCTTTTAGTGCCATTTTACCACATTTATTGAGCACATACACACTATTTATGCTTTTGTGGATACCACTTATGTATGTCCATGTCGTCATTGATATAGCGTTATATACTTTTTTTTCATAAAGGCTTTTACATTTGATAAAGAGGGTCATGGTGAGGTTTTCATAACTTGGAGACACCTAGATGTCGGGATCTCTTTGTTGATGCAGGTGGAAGACTTACCTAGGCTCGCCATGGGACATGTATGATAGTTGTTCATAGGTCCTCGATAAGCCTAGTGGGCGTCTTTCAGGTAACTGACTATATGCATTGGAGTGAGTGATTCACTATGCAGGTAAACATGTTAGTACTTTTAGTTTTATGAGATTTTCATAGTGATCATATGCTCCTTTTGGAGAGGGATACTCTAGCAAATGTTGTTCCGTTTTTTTTTTTGTTTTGTCAACTATATAGTCGTCAATTTACATCTTGATAGAGTTATTGGTGTGAGCACATTTATTCTCACATAATCCTTTTGGTTGTTCATTAATATCCATTAATTAATTTTTCTAGGAAGACAACAGAATTCTCTTTGAGAATCTCACACTTGGACATCCTTTTTTGAGCCTTAGTGGTATTTGGACTCTTCTAGCTCCATTATTCCGTTCTCTACCATCATGGCATCAAAGGTCTTAGACACATCTAGTGGATCAAATTCTAGTGCTAGTGTTCTAAGGAGGAGCTATAACTTGCAGGGAAAAAACCATTTTGAGATATGAAAATGTGATGACCCAAACTTTGCTCTATGGAAGAATCAGATTAAAGATGTGCTAATTCAGAGGAGGCAATAGAAGCTAGTAAATGGAATCTAAAAAAAACATTATAACATGGATGGAGACCATTTGGATGAGCTAGATGAAATGGCTAGGTCTACCACATTAGACTATGAAAGTGCAGAGGCCCTTTGGAAGATGTTATGCAATACATATGAAAAAGAGATGGCATCAAATAAAGTGTATCTGATGAGAAAGTTATATAGCCTTCGCATGAAGGACATAAATAGTTTTGTTTCTCATCCAAATGAGTTTGATGCTATATTCTCCTAGTTAGAGGCTCAAGAAATGGGTATGGATGATGAAATGAAAGTAGTCTTGTTATGCACCTTTCCATCATCATGGGAAATGTTTTGCATGTCTATTAGCAATACTGCACCTAGTGGTAAAGTAGTCCATGATGACATATGTGGAGCACTCTTTAGTGAGGAGATTCATAGAAAATCTATGGTTGGCACTCAAAGTGGAGATGCATATAATGTTCATGATTCTAACTAAGGAAATAACCACCAATGTGCTGTGAGCAAGAATTATGAAAAGAATGGTCAATGGAATAAGAGTAGAAGTAAATCAAGGAAGAGGGATATTGAATGCCATTATTGCCATAAGAAAGGATACATGAAGAAAACTGTTATACATTAAATAATGCTAAAGGTAAATGACAGAATGTTGATGGGAATATTCAACAACTACCTACACCATCTAATTTGACTATGAAGATTGAAGAAATTAATGCTATTTCTAATGATGTTTATGATGTGTTGACACTTGATATCACTATGCTAAGTGAGGATCTTATGGCTGATTCTCTTTCCCACACGTGGTTGCTAGATTCTGGTGGTTCTTTCCATGTGACAACACAAGAGAATGGTTCTCTAATTATGTAGCAAAATCTCTTGGTACCATGAAACTTGGTGACTATTACCAATGTGAGGTTGTGGGTATTGAAGACGTGATTGTGCAGTTCATTGGTGGTTGAAAATTTACTATACATAATGTATGCCATCTACCTTAGTTAGCATGCAGTTTGATGTCAATTAATCAACTTGATGACCTTGGTTACAAGGTGATCTTTTGTGCTCAGTCCTTTTGCATATCAAAGGGCAATATGGTTATTGCAAAAGGAAGCAAATTTGGCTCATTTTATCCTTTATTTGTATCACACAAAGTACACTTGTTAGCTGTTATTGAATAGCCTATGGCTTGTATTTCATATGGCCATTTGCGCCATATATCACATAGTAGAATGGAAAATTTTTCTTGTTTTGGCTACTTATCTGTGTTATCTTTCTTTGATTTTTCATTTTGTGAGCATTGTCAATATGGAAAGCAAACTAGGAATGTGCACAAGATGCACAATGACTATCCAATAAAACCTTTAGATCTTGTTCATACAGATGTGTGTGGTCCTATGCCCATAAGGTCATTAGGTGGTTATCTTTATTTTCTCACTTTCGTAGATGATGCTACTAAAAAGTTTGGGTATATCCTATCAAAACGAAGGATGAGGTATTCCCTACTTTCAGAAAATGGCTTACTTCAGTTCATACTAAAAAAGAAACTAAACTTAAGGCTTCATGTTCGGATAACAGGGGTGAGTATAACTCACATGAATTCAACATTTTCTATCAGTTTAGAGGAACTCATAGAGATTTTACAGCTCCTTATACCCTAGTACAAAATGGTGTAGCTAAAAGGATGAATAGAACTTTTCAAGATAGAGTAGTTTCTATGCTTCATCATGCAAACATTTCACAAGGCTTTTGGGCAGAAGTAGTATTGATTGTAGCTCACCTAATTAACCTTTCACCTAGTATCTTCACCTCAAGCGGCTTGGCGAGATGCCTTCACTCAGATAGAGATCTTGTTTGCTACACAAAGCATTACTTTGGATGAGTGTTATTGTTAGTATCCATGTGAAAAGGCTAAATGGCCAGTAGAAACTTTTGTGTATGTTCTTTAATAAAACATATGGTGGCCTAGTCAGCCACAAACTCGATGTTCAATCGCATTTGTACGACCTAAGAATTTTGTGATCATGGTTTGTGTATTGTGTGTGTTTTTTTGTATTTTGCACCCCCTATGTACAGTACTATGTGAGGTGCCGAAGTTTTGATTTCTATGGGATGGGTATTGTTGCAAAGCTCTCGAAAAGCAGATTCTACCATCCTGCATTGCCAAATAAGTACTTCCTTGGTATCAAAGAACATATCTGCCCACGCAAGGCTCCCAACTAAGGGAGTGACCAAGATATAGAACTTGGAATACCTTGTCATCTGAGTGAGTGAACTCACCATTGGTTTCCTTGGATGTGTGGGAGAAAGGACCTCAATAATCAACAATAAGAGAGGTTCCTGGTACTTCTCGTTAGGTCACCTATCCCACTACTATTCCCCTTGGAGCTCCCTTAACTGAAAATCCCTTACCACTAAGCTACACTCTTGTGGTGTTTGAAGAAAGGGAAAGACTAGGGTCAACATTACCTTGAGCATGTTTTGGGCCCTCAAAGATTCATTCCTTACTTTCAAAGCTTATTTTGAAGAATTTTTGGGGTGATTCTTTGAGCCATTTTGGAGTACTTTCATGCATAGTTCTCTTTGCAAAGGTTCGAGAACATTAAGAGAAGTTCTCTTTGTACTTCTTCAACAAGAATGTTCACCATTTGGGGCAATTTGTTTTCAGCCACACAAGTAAATCTACAGGCTTCTTGAAAGGTTTTAGTTGTGGCAGGAGCAGCCATCACAAGTTTATGTAGGGTTTTGAGAGCAAAGAACAAAATTGATAGACACTTGTAGGTGTTATTGGAGAGTGTTTAGGCTATGAATTTCACCTTTCACTTCAATTTTATTGCATATATTGAGGACATACACATTATGTATGCTTTTGTGGATAACACTTATATATGTACATGTGGTCATTGATATAACAGTTACATTTCTTGCATAAAGCCTCTTACACTTGATATAGAGGTTCTTGCTAAGATTTTCTTAACTAAGAGACACCAAGATCTTGGGATCTCTTTGATGATGCAGGTAGAAGACTTATCCAACCTCACCATAGGAGATGTATGCTAGTTGTTCATAAGTGCTCCATAAGCCTAGGTTAGCTTCTTATTTTGTGAAATCTATACATATCAATTAAGTATATATTTCATGCTTTGCTAGGTCGAGGGAAACTTGAGAAGTATGCTAAAGTGTGTGGCTCACACAAATTATGATCGATGTGGGTGTTACTTCGTGTTATTCTTGAATTATCTTAGTGAACTCAAAATATCATTAGTAGTTGTGGAGAATTGAGTCTTCTATGCTCGCAAGAAACATATTCAGACGCACTATCAACACGAGAAGGAAATACTTTCTACTAGATAAATTAGCTTGGCTTATGTGCTTTAAAGATTAATCTTGTAGACTTTTACTCAATCGTTCTTTTCCATGACGATCTAAAAGTTGGGCTCACTCCTTTTAATGGATTATTCATAGTTTTAACATGAGATCAATTCTCGTTTTAACATATGGAAGGCTTGAACGTTTTGGGTGAATTTTCAGGCATATCTGTAATTGATCTTTTCAAACAAAATAAATTAATGCAGAGCTACGAAAGGAAACTATAATCAAAATAAGAAGGAGAAACTAATCGGCCATTGAGTAGAGTTGAGTCCCATTAATATATTCAAAGGTATAGAGAGGCCCACATGCCTATGTTCCCATAAAACTGCTGTTTATAATAATTAGGGCATATGTTGAACTCGACGGTTGTACTTGATGGGAGCTTCATGCAAGAGTGTACCCATTTGGGCAGAGTCATCTGCTTCATAATGATATCGCCATGCTGTAGGAGATCGTGTGTGAGAATGCCATAGTGCAGAGTCATCTGCTTCATAATGATATCGCCATTCTGTCGATCTCCAGCTCTGTCTGGACAGAAACCGTTTGATGTGTAGGGCGGAGATAGAAGACCATGCCGGAGCTGTTTTCGATGCGGGCAACTCCGAACGGATGACTCATTGGTAATGTCTGCGTCAGACGCGTCGAGGTTCCAAGAACGTTCGCATGACGAGATTTGGAGGCGGATACGATTTTTGCCAGTGGCGAGGAGTATCTGATGATCGAATTGATCGGAGGCGGATGGCTCATCGTGCAACAAGAAGCCAGGGCAAGGGAGAGGAGTATCTGACTATCGGGTTGATCGGCGGCGGCTTGTTCAGAAAGGCTGCAGATGACCTTTAAGGAGAGGAACATCGTGCAACAAGCAGCCAGGAAAAGGGAGAGAAGCATTTTACCAGTAGCCATGGAATCTACAGAAGGAGTTACAAATGGAATGGCGCATGGCGGAGACGCATCTACGGTTATATTCTCATATACACAGAGGCCGCACAGAGACTTGATGATCAGACTTGATGATGAGACATGATCATGCATGTGAGAGAAAGATAAAAAAACAGATTGATCATATATGAGTAAAGGAGAGTCAACGTTCCCAAAGGCGGGCCTTCATTGTTCTATGGCTAAAGATGGGGCCAAACAATTTTGTCTTTATATTATGCATAACAATAATGTTTTAGAATAAACGTTAACTTAAAAAGGCACAAACGGCAAGTGTTCCTTCAGTTTAAATGATTAACAACATTTCTGGACATGAAGATAAGAAGATACATGCGAGACTTAAGATCAAATAAAGGGGAAGCTTACTTCTCCTCACATTTTGATAATTTATTATGTTGAGAAGGAATAAAAAAACTGAGTTTACATGTTGGTATATCCCTCATAAAAATACTGTGTGTGAGAACAAAAAGGGACATAAAGCAAACATTTCTAGGGAATTACTTAATGATATGAATATCTGTGGCTTTCGTTATGATGATATAGTGAATAAAAGTTCTTACTTGATGAATGGATCACAATTTAGTCTATATGTTCATTTGCACCATATCATGTATGGCACTTGTTAATTGTCTTCTGGAGATCCACTTATCATTGTACTTATCTACTTTTCTTGAGAGTGTCCATTGCATATCGCCTATACAATTAAATGTGCACACAATTGTTTTCAATTTTAAATGGCCCCCATACCTTAAATTTCACATGAGATCCATATATACTCCACATTCTTAAAAGTTTACATAATCTACAACAAAACATACGAAATGCAGTACATTTTCCACCATGAAAGGGATCATCTATTTTACACATGTCATCAAATAACTTGAATACCAATACATTCTTAGATAATTTTGAGACTAATAATGTATTATTTATAATTCGTAACAGATACAATCCACATTTTTTAGGCATTTATAATTTATCTCATTATAAATGCCTAAAAAAAAATTACAACATAGGCTACAATTAGTTCCTTGCACGTGTGATAATATTTTCATCACGGTTTGTTGATAGATTTTTTTTAAAGTGATATGTGTGTACGCACTTAGGAATCCCAATCCACTTTTCCCTATGAGCGAGAGATAGAGATAGAGTGAGAGATAGAGAGAGAATAGATAGAAAGTGTAATAGTAAGCTATGAGGCTCACTTAAACTATCTATATTCCAATGTTAAATCACAATGTGTGAATATGATACAAACTCACTATCTGTGTCTAGGTAGAAATAGGGACTAGATATAGGAAATTTTCTGCATAAGAGGTATGAAGAGTGTGTGTGAAAATATGGAGATTATGAACAGTTTAGAAGTGTTCTACAAAACACCCAAATTCTGATCAACATAAATAAGCAATGAGTAACCTAGCATGTAAGAACGAAAATAGACTTGGTACTTATAGTAAATGAACAATGGATGTTGATGGTAAGCTAGTAGAATCTCTTCTAGATAATCACCAAGATGTAGACCACAAATCCTCCAAGAGAGTGAAAACTCTTCGTCGAAGATGGCCTTGAATTATGCCGCGCCACTATTTTCCTCAAGTGATTTTTAAAAAAGAAATTTTTTTGTTGTCAGCATTGCAGGATCTAGGAATGGAACTATGATCCTTGTTTTGAGAGTCAAATACCATAGCCATAGCACTCGTTGACTTTTCTTTTAGAGATGTTAATAGAAATAATATATATGCTTGATCGTGAGTTTTGGACCATTGTTTCAAGCAATCCCCCCTTCAATGTCAAAACGGTACAATGTTCAATAACTTGCAAAACTTCTTGTGATATTTTCTTGACTTCTTTCCATTGAATCTTGAGCTGGCTGTGCATGAAACAAGATACTTGAGAATTTGTAAATTGAATTTTCAGATGTTTATAACAACGATATATCAAGCAGCCTTCTACTTGACGGCATAATGTACCATTAAGTGGTTTTGAATATGCTTCCGAGTCTAATAACACATTGACATCCATAGGTGTCTGCGTAGGCTTGGAATCTATCATCTCAAACCTTTCCAATAATTTATCAATGTATTTGTATTGTGTCATGTAGATACAATCATCTCTATACTTTTCTTGAGTCCCAATATAATAATGTAAAGGTGCTAACTTATTTACATCAAATGTATGCTTAATTTGTCCTTTAAACAATCAAAGATCTAAATCTTTGAGACGTGTGATAATCATAACACTTTGTAGCACATCATTCTCATTTGAAGTAAGAGCTAATAAATTGTGAATCTCAAAATTTTCTCCATTATTCACCTAGTCTTTTTGTTGTCTCCTTATTTCACTTCTAGTTCTTCTAGTGTATTCCTTTAAACCAATGTCCTTCCAAGTTTGATATAACTAGTTTGGCATATTCCTAAAAAGTAGTGGAATCTTTTCTCCTTCTTCAGTGTCTCTTCCTCGGGATCATTGATCCTGCTTGGTAGAGTAGAAACCTTTTGGGAAAGTTTGTTGTTTGTGGATTACTCTTTGGCTCTGAGCCTTGGAAGGACTTTTTGTGTGAGATGCTCGGTCTCTTTGCTCCTTCTATCGATGTGCCTTGGTTGTCTGCGATCACATGGATCTTTGCTGACATAGTGCATTGGGGCTTCTCGTGGTAGAATGAGGAACGTTTTGCTTGTAGTATTCTCCCGTCTTGGGAGTAGATTCATCTTGCTTTGATTCAGTGCCTGGCTTTCTTTATTGAGTTGTAGCTTTGTTAACCTATTGCTTGGAATCCCCTCATCTGCAACAAAAGAGGGTTCATGGTTTGCTCTCGGCATCATGTTTCTTGGGGGGATTTTGCCAAATGTTTTGGGCATAGTGCAGCCGATTGGATTAGCTTTAGGAGTCTCTCCATGGAGAAATAGTAGGAGAGGTGCAAGGGGATGCACAATACACCCCAGATTATCAAGAATGTTGAGACTGCTATACCAAGAGAGTGGGGTATCCAGAAGGATTTGTCACCTCAAGCGGCTTGCAGGTCCCTTCACTTAGATGAAGGTCTTGTTTGCTACATGAGGCATTACTTTGGATGGGTGTTACTATTAGTGTCCATGTCAAAAGGCCAAATGGCTTGTAGACACTCTTGTGTATGTTCTTTAATAAAACATATGGTGGCCTAGACAGCCATAGACTCGGTGTTCAATCGTATTTGTACAACCTAAGAATTCTATGTTCATGGTTTGTGTATTGTGTGTTTTTTTTGTGTATTTTGCACCCGTATGTATAGAACTCTGTGAGGTGCCAATTTTTGGGTTTCTATAGGATGGGTATTGTTTCATAGCTCTGGAGAAGGAGAGTCTACCATCTTCCATTGCCAAAGAAATATTTTCAGTGGTATCAGAGAACCTATCTGCCCACCCAAGGCTTACAACTAAGGTAGAGACCAAGGCATTGAACTTGGCATACCTTGTCATCTGAGTCACTGAACTCACCGTCGGTTCCGTTTGATGTGTGAGAGGGAGAACCTCAACAATCAACGAAAACAAAGGTTCCTAGTGCTTGTCGAGAGGTCACCCATCCCACTACTGTACTACTGTTCCCCTTGAAACTCCTTGACCAAAAATTTCTTGCCACTAAGCTACACTCTTGTGGTGTTTGCAAAACGACTAGGGTCAACATTACCTTGAGCATGTTTTGGGTCCTCAAAGATTCATTCTTTGTTTTCAAAGCTTATTTTGAAGCATTTTTGGGGTGACTCTTTGAGCCATTTTGGAGTAGTTTCATGCATAGTTCTTTTTGCAAAGGTTCAATAACATTAAGAAGAGTTCTCTTTGTACTTCTTCAGCAATGAATATTCACCATTTGGGGCTGTTTTTTTCAGGCACACAAGTAAATCTATAGGTTTCTTGAAGGTCTTACTTGTGGTGGGAGACGCCACCACAAGTCTAGTTAGGGTTTTGAGCATAAAGAACAAAGTTGATAGACACTTGAAAGTGTTGTTAGCTAGTGCTTGGGCTATGAATTTAGCCTTTTACTACCATTGTATTGCATATATTAAGGACATACACATAGTGTATGCTTTTGTGGTTAACACTTGCATATGTACATGTGATCATTGATATAAGGGTTAAATTTCTTACATAAGGCCTCTTACACTTGATATAGAGGTCCTTGGTAAGGTTTTCCTAGCTAAGAGACACCAAGATGTTGGGATCTCTTTGATGATGCAAGTGGAAGACTTACCCAACCTCACCATAGGAGATGTATGCTAGTTGTTCATAAGTGCTCGATAAGCCTAGGTCAGCTTCTTATTTTATGAAATCTATACATATGAATTAAGTATACATTTGATGCTTTGCTACATCGAGGGAAACTTCAAAGCTATGCTAAAGTGTGCATCTCACACAAATTATGATTGACGTGGGTGTTACTTAGTGTTTTACTTGAATTATCTTAGTGAGGTCAAAATATCATTTGTAGTTGTAAAGAATTGAGTGTTCTATCCTCACAAGGAACATATTGAGAGGCACTCTCAACATGAGAAGAAAAGGCTTTAAAGATTCATCATGTAGAATATTATTCAACCGTTACTTTTGCATGAGGATTGAAAAGTTCTTTACATGTTTTGGGCTCAGTCCTTCAAATGGATTATTCAGTTCATATACCTAACTATTTAACTATATTTCAATGTTAGATCCTAGTTCAGGACATTAGCCTTTGGGGGACAGGAAGTTCCAAGCACACAACGATAATGATGTGTCTTAATACACATATATTGAGAGATATTTTTTGTATAATATTGGAGCGATGATTCACAGTCCTTTTGCAAATACTAGCTTACATTGTTGCAGTTCATAAAAATTCTATGGTTCAATAGCACAACAAGCCTACATAATAGATTCCAGATGATATAAAAAAAAAGTGAAATAAGTTTGAAGTGTATGAAGGGTGTATCGATTACTGATTAGTATTTAGCTGAGAATTTATGTAACTCTCTTGTACATATGACATGATGTGCATATAACAACAAAGGTTGAGAGAGAGAGAGAGAGACAAAGAGAGAGCAATTTGTGCAGAGATTGCGACATATCCATAGAGACCTATCTGTGTAGAGAAAATGAAGAAACAAAGATACACAAGAAGAAGTATTGTAACATATATTGAAACTCTAAAAGAGTATATAGACTCTACAAGCAATTTAAAATGGGATAGATGCTTACTGTTATATTGGGAGAACCTATGTTTTCTATCCATATATGCGATAGAAGCATTTTCTAGTTTTAAAGAATGAATGATATTAAAAAAACATAAAGTAATGGTTATTAATTAAAAAATCAAAAGGAATGGTTATTAACTAACAAATCTCCTAAAGCAAACATGCACAACATTCCCTCGCACGAGCTTTGCTTGAAGATTTTAGTAATCCAACCAATTGTTTGAATCTTTATTTCTTTGCTCCATCAAGATCAGCTTTTGTCATCATATCTGCAAGCTCATCTTTTGAAGATTTAAAAGAAATTTTGAACTCCTAGGATATTACCTTCTCTCGAACATAATGGTAATGAAGTTTGATATGCTTGGTACATGCATGAGAAATCACATTAGTTGCCAAATGTATATTGCTCATATTATCACGACACGTTTTTGGAGTTATATAAAGAAGATGTAAATCTTTATATAAAGAAGATGTAAATCTTTAAATAATTTTTTGAACCACATTACTTTGCGTGTCAATATGCAAGCGCACGATATCTACCTCTGTAAAGGAAAGTGAAACTATTGGCTGTTTCATTGAAATCCAAAATACAAGCCGATTTTTCATCATTAATATGTAGCCACTCATGCTATGACAATCATCTTTATTTCTTGCTTAATCTTCATTAGAAGAAAGCTTTAGTATCAAGATTAGGATCATGTGAGTAAAATAAACAATTGTTCAAAGTGCCTTTTAAATAGTGTAGCACATGGTTAGCTACATTCCAATGTACATCTGTAGGCTTGTGCATGAATTGTCAAAGTACTCCATCTGCATAACCAATATGAGTTGCATAGTTATAGTATACAATAATGATCCCATTAGCGATCTATACATGTCTACATTTTCAAAATGCACACCATCATGTATACTTAATTTTACATTAGTTTTCAAAGGATTTGCAACTCCTTTACATTATGACAAACCAAACTTTGAAAGAAGTAAATCACATATGTACTTCTTTTGACTCAACCATACACCATGTTCATCATAAATAACTTCAATTCCCAATGCATAACATAAAATCCAAAGATCTGAAA
This sequence comes from Ceratopteris richardii, assembly GCA_020310875.1. Lineage (NCBI taxonomy): Eukaryota > Viridiplantae > Streptophyta > Polypodiopsida > Polypodiales > Pteridaceae > Ceratopteris > Ceratopteris richardii. The sequence continues at coordinate 5,914,991 of CM035424.1, forward strand.
TCTTAAGTTCCATACTAAGTTTCTTCTTAATTTCATCAATATCGTCAATAGCACTTCCTGTAATGATAATATCATCAACATAAATGCAAATATACACACATTGATTTGTTATAAACTTCACATATGAAGAAGGATCTACAACACTTGGTTTGTATCCTTGAGCTTCTAAATAACTTACCAATCAATTATTCCAAGCTCTAGGTGCCTGTTTCAAATCATATAATGATTTTCTTAGTTTGAACATAAAATTTGGAGACTTTTCATTTTTAAAACCTTTTGGTTGCTCCATATAAAGCTTTTCTTGTAATCGAGCATTCAAAATTGCATTTTTATTATCAAGTTGAAATATATTCCAACATTTAATCATTGCAACATTTTAAATTATTTGTAAACTTGAAATTCTTGTAGCTGGTCTTAATGTCTCTTCATAATCAATTCCATATGTTTGGCAATGGTTTTTGAAATTTAGTTATGCACGAAATTGAACCATATGCATCCACAATTTGCTTAATTTTTTAAACATAATCATTTACTGACTACCATACATCTTTTCATAAATTATATAACTCGTTTTTTAGATGAATTTATCATGCCTTTGTGGTTGTTGAGAAGAGTCATTCTAATGCTTCCCAAATCTCCTAACTTGTTCTCAAGTCCTCTATGTGCCCTATCGTACTTGCCTCGATATCTTATAATAATACAAATATTACCTTCTTATCATGCTCATTCAACTTCTGATATTCGTGAACATGCAAAAACAATGGGCTTGGTAATTGGTTTTGCTCATATTTTTTATTTGACTATTTTTGTCAGCCATCCTAAAAGAAGATATTTTGGATGATCACCTTATTTGTCATGAATCTTATGCATATACCTCATGTATAGCAACTCTTATGCATCAACCAGATCTCATACCAATGTAGAATATTGGAGCTATTCTTCACGGTCCTTTTTGCACATACAAGCTTACATTGTTGCAACTCATAAAAAATTCTATGGTTCAGCAACACAAAAGTCTACGTAATAGATTCCTGACGATATGAAAAAACTGAAATAAGTTTGAATTGTATAAGGGGTGTATTCATTACTGATAAGTATTCAACAAAGAATGCATGTAACTCTCTTGTACATATGACATGATTCGCATATAACAGTTACAGAGGTTGAGAGAGAGAGAGAGCAGTTTGTGTAGAGATTCAGAGTTTGTGTAGAGATTCAGACATAAGCATGGAGAACTCTCAATGTAGAGAAAACGAAGAAACGGAGATACACGAGAACTGTTATAACATATATTCAAACTCTAAAAGAGTATACCGAGTGTACAAGCGTTTTAAAACGCAATAGACGCTTGCTCTTATATAGAGAGAAGCTACGTTTGCTGTCCGTGAATCCAAAATAAACGTTTTGGGTGAATTTTCAGGCATATTTGCAATTTATCTTTGAAAACAAAATAAATGGATACAGCGCTACGAAAGGAAACTATAATCAAAATAAGAAAGAGAAACTAATCGGCCATAGAGTAGAGTGAAATCCCGTTAATATATTCAAAAGTATAAATATTTAATATGCTGTTTACAATAATTAGGGCATATGTTCCACTCGACGGTTGTATTTGATGGGAAATCCATGCAAGGGTGTACCCATTTGAGCAGAGTGTACCCATTTTGCAGAGTGTACCCATTTGGGCAGAGTCATCTGCTTCATAATGATATCGCCATGCTGTAGGAGATCGTGTGTGAGAATAACATAGTGCAGAGTCTTCATAATGATATCGCCATGCTGTAGGAGATCGTGTGTGAGAATAACATAGTGCAGAGTCATCTGCTTCATAATGATATCGCCATTCTGTGTGGCATCATCGGGACGGAGATAGAAGATCATGTGTGAGAATAACATAGTTAAGAAGGAATAATCATCCACATCTTCGGCGCTTTCTACATGTTGACCGCGATGCCAATCAATTACTTAGGCATTGAACAATTCGACCATCAGAGCCTGAAGGAGTACAGCAGAGACCATCTTTATATCATGGGTGACCTCTACAGTATCCCGATCTTTAGTCGTGTTGCTGATGATGCACGGTAGATCTCCAGCTCTGTGTCGACAGAAACCGTTTGATGTGTAGGGGCATCATCGGGGCGGAGATAGAAGAACATGTCGGAGTGGTTTTCGATGTGGGCAGCTCCGAACGAGATCACGGAGGGGCCAGCTGGATCACTAGAAATCAGCTCAGCGGATGACTCATTGGTAATGCCTCATTGGTAATGCCTGCGCTGGCCGAAGAAGTAATGGCCAGCGTAACCATCTCTCCGTCAGAGACATCGAGGTTCCAAGAATGTTCGTATGACGAGATTTGGAGGTGGGTACGATTTCTGACCATGTAGAAAACAGACCCCGAACAGCTGCCAGTGGCGAGGAATATCTGACTATCGGATTGATCGGCGGCGGCTTGTGCAAAAAGGCTGCAGACGACCTTAAAGGAGAGGAACATCGTGGAACAAGAAGCCAGGAAAAGGGAGAGAAGCATTTTACCAGTAGCCATGGAATCTACAGAAGGAGTTGCAAACAGAAGGTTGCAGATGGAATGGCGAACGGTAGGATGCAGAGATACATCTACGATTATATTTACATATTATCTAATCTGCGTATCAATGTTGAACTGCCCGGGCGCGCACACGCACAGAGAGATCTATCAATTGAAACTTCTTGAAACTTCTTCCTCAAGACTCGTGGCTGTGACAGAAAATTTAGAAAGGCGACTCTGAACTGCGCGCGCGCACACACGCACAGAGACCTACAGAGAGTTACAATGATAAGACTTGATGACCAAGGCATCATTCATGTAACAGAAAATGTAGAAAAGCCATCTCTCTATCTCTATCAGTACACACATTGAACATTGGATCTGAAATCTGACATCGTTTGGTCACTCATGTGTATAACCAAAGATCTCGAGACTAGACTTACTAGAAGCTCATGTGCTCCTATAAATAAGTGATCCACTTAACCTAGTGGTTAAGTCTCTAGAATGTGAACGAGGGGGTCACGTGTTCAAATCCATGGGGGGACAAAGATCTCTAGACTCTTCTAGAAGCGTCCACTTGAGCTAACAACAATTAACTGAAACATTTGGTGCACATTCAGCTACATGACTGACACATGGATGGTTAGAATCCACCTGCCCAAGAAGGCAATCCTTTGGAAAGAGTTATTTATAGAGGCATATGGTTGGGAGGAGATACAAGACTCTTCTAGAAGCGTCCACTTGAGCTAACAACAATTAACTGGAACATTTGGTGCACATTCAGCTACATGACTGACACATGGATGGTTAGAATCCACCTGCCCAAAAAGGCAATCCTCTCGAAAGAGTTATTTATAGAGGCATATGGTTGGGAGGAGATACATCTCTCTAGCACATGGTGGTGGTCATAATTGTCAGTATCTTGTATTGGTATCAGAGCCTCTTGATCTTGTTTTTACTTTTTTGGAGGTTTATTATGAGTTATTGTTATTCAACTACCTTCTTTTCATCATCATCTTCGCAGATTCAGCCGCTCATGGTCCAATTGCAGACGGGAGTGCATCAAGGTTTGAAGAATAACATAACAAAAAAGAAGATCTTCATTGCGAGGTCGGCCATGGGAATTGAACTCCAGACTTCTGCAAGTGGAGGGTTTCTTCTATATCGTGAATAATAAGATCTACAATGATTACTACTATTCATGTACATATTTGGTGGAGATGCGGGGTCACAAATGGATTACATGCATAAATGGATAACATGCATATATGTTAGACCGACAGCCCCAAGGACTTTAACCCATGATGCCATCGACTAGAGCAGCTGCTTTAAACCAAGAGAGCAAATATCTTCGAGGAGTTCTAATTCTTGTGTGCTACATGTCTTTACTACTAGAATTGCGCGGCGTTCTACTCACGAGACGTTTCTGAGTTCATTCTCTCCTCTTCGGGTTCCGATAGAAAAAGGGAACCAACCTTGATACACACAATTGAAGCTTGGTTTGAGCCCTTAACCTCACGAAAAGAAGCAACTCCCCTAACCAATCGAGCAAACATCATTGACGACGGATTTTCTGCTGTGTGCTACATGTGTGAGAATCTCGAGTTGCTCGCCTATACAAAAGGATTGACTGCCAAAACCGTTTGTTCATCAAATGGTCCCGAGCCAGATTTGAATATGTGACATATATTATGGCACTCATTTACCATAGCTACTAGCCTACAACAGATTCAATGACTGCAAAGTCATCCCGCTTTTTCTTATCATAATCCGTTTTGATCTAAGATAAGATCTCCATTCGAACCTGAATCTGAACCAATTGTGAACCGATTTTGCGTCGTTTCTTGACTCAAAGAAGGACCAAGTGAAGCACTATTCACTTATTGCCCAAACACGAAGGAAGGCATCTTCGATACTTCAAATCAAGGCATCCCCGAAGCATCATGAAGTATTCGAGATATGAAAGTGAAGCTTTGGGTTTAATCCTCTCTTGGAGGTTTGGCCATGTCATATTTCTAGAACTGTCTACTAGAATCGAGTCTACGAAAAAAGAGAAATTAAATCGGGAGGCACTCTTGTAATATTGTGGATTATTCTCTTCATTTTGTCATGCACCAATCCTATTAAGATCTCTAAAGAAAGTTAATAACGGACTGTGCACAATGGAGGGTACTTCAAGCCATGCCATGCTTACTAGTTGTACAAGCATACCTATGTATGTGTCGCTACCACTTTTATCAGTATCTTCATTCATGTTTAGCCCACCTATAGCATCACATGCATCGCATGCATCTTGCATCTAGAATAATGATTTCTATTCTACCTCATGCACCTGATGCATTGAATGTAGAATCATTGACTTTCGCCTTAAAGGTTGAGGGTACCATGCAAAAAGGGGAAATCAACACCACTTAAAATGACAAGAACAAATGGAAATATGGTATGGACATCGGACCATGGGATAATAATTATCTTTTAATCCTAGAATGGATATTGAAGTTAGATTTGATCCTTGAGGGAATTTAAAATTCAAAGGAGAAGTTTAAATTCCTAGACGATATTTCAATGATCTCTTCAAGATCAAGTACGTATGAAGATACAAAGTAAAAATAACTTCCAAGATCTTCTATTTCAAATAAAGAAAAGACTTGTTCTAATTTGATGCATGGAACACTTCAAGATAAAGTGCTATTGATTAGTAAATATGTCATAAATTTTTGAAGAAGAAGAACTTTGACATTAAAATGATCCTTTCAACTAAGGAATAGAGTAACTCAGTCAAGCACCAAGTTCCTAGTGTAACTTGGTAAATTCAATCCTTTGACTCGAAGAAATGCACAAGAACTGCATTCCTAGTAAGCACTCATAAAGATTGAATATAGGCATGAACTTAGTCTCGATTGAAGTATTACTTCAGTAAAAGCTCATCAATAGAACCTCACTGGGTCATGACACTTATGTTAGACCCCACACGAGTATCTAATGATTGGATGATATTCTGGATCTGCTCTATCAATCTTTTTGAGAATTCTGTTTATTTCTCTTAAAGATAGGAAAATGGCGTCAATACCTTGTTGAAACATATCTTTGAGAAGTTAAAACCTTGAATCATCTAGAAATTCAATCATCATAAGTGTATATATCTTCAGAGTTTGTAGTGGGTGTAAAGACTGTTAGTTCTTTCTTTTCGCTTTTCAAATCTTTTGGATTTGACTCACATATGGTATCTTATTCGTTTTAGAAAACTAATCAGTTAGCCCGTCAGAAGTGAATAACTAAATTAAACATTCCACATAGATGTTCCGTAGAAGAACTCTTTGAATCTCTAAAAGATGATAACTCCAAGATTGACTTATTCATTTGAGTTTCCTTCTAGTTATCTAGCATAACTCTAATGCTTTTCTAGAGTCATGTATACTCTAGAAAAGAGAAGTTAGGAATTGATCATCAGATTGACAATTCCCAAGAATCTATAGCCAAATATTTTTGAGAAAAGTGAATGTCACACTCCTATAGTTTACATAGGATTTTTAAGCCCATTAGAACAAACTACTCCTCCAATCAGGTGAAAAAAACAAGTAATTGTTTGTTAGGGGGTAAACCTTTGTACTCAAACATCCAACTTAGTTGTTTGAGCCATCCAAAAACTTCAACTTTTCCAAATCAAATTCAAGTGAATAAAGAGTTCTCAAAGTCTTGACAGGGATAAGAATCCGACCTTAGTTACTAAGTCCATGCACAAGTCATGCCCAAAAATGGACTAGTAATTTGAATCCACCCTGTTCGCATGTTCATGCCTAGATCGCAACTAGTAAAAACAATAAATTAGATGGGGATGTTATTATATGGACCCTTATTATTCAATCACTTCTTTGTACTTTGGCCAGTTATCAAAGTGCAAAAGCTAGAAGGTTAATTTGGGTAGGGATCCCACCACAGAGATGAAACATATTCTTCTAACTTTAGAACATGAGGCTCGAGAGTCATCCATAGCATTTATATAGCTCTATTTTTGAGGCCAAAAATGTTTTTCAAGGGGGAATAATGTAATAAAATAAGTATGTGATGTAAGGGTCTAATTGATTTAGATGGATCTAGAATCAAACATTGTTTTATCACCCGTGTGTATGACCAAAAACCTCAAGATCAGACTTACTAGAAGGCCATCTGCTCTTGTAATTAAGTGATCCACTTAGCTTAGTGGTTGAGTCTCAAGAGTGTGAAGTAGGATATCTTGGTTTCAAATCCCATGGGGTACATGGGAAAGGTGTTTTTCCCAAACATCTCTAGAACCTTTTAGAAGCATCAACTTGAGTTAACTATAGTTAACTATGACGTTTGGTGGCTATGAAATCACATGGCTGATACATGGATGGTTAGATTCCACTTGCCGAAGAAGGTAGGCCCCTTGAGAGAGCTATATATAGAGGCATATGGTCGGGAGGAGATTCATCTCTCTAGCACATGGTGATGGTCCTAAGTGTCCATATCTTGCATGTTGCATCTCTCAGATTGATGAAATTCTTTCTAAAAAGACCACCATCTTCCTCTCCATTAAGAGATGCCAAAGGTCTTTAAATTCCGATTCCCGTGTCGTCCAAGGTCACTCAATGCATTATGTTTTTTCTTTTAATTATTGAAATTATTGATTGTGAGATTTACTCAATTTTGTTGCCAATTTCCTAGCATATATTGTGTCTTGTGTAGAGAATGCATTCAAGTTTTTTTAGTTGTGATCATGAGCACATATGATTGTGAGGGTCTAAAAGCATAGCATGCATCAAATTCTATGCTCATAAACATAGTGAAGGACACAAAACTATAGAGCTCTCAAATTTTACACACTTTTTTCTTTTCATTTTTTTCACTTTATCTGGTTTCATCTTGGAATTTTGACAACTACAATTGAAGTTTTCCCCTCATATGGTTCCAAACCAAATGAAAATTCCCTATAGGCAAAAAAATCACCACTCAAGTTTCATAAATGGGAAAACTCATTGCAACATCCTTACATAAAGAGAATATACAAGAATGATTTAATACAAAGAGTATCAATTAAACAAAGCCCTAATGAATGCCAATGAGTGAGGTGGTAAGACAATAAATGTGCCATCACCTTTGGTGGATAGATCTCCTAAATCTCACTCAAAGTATCCCTGACCTATGTTGGTGTAGCCACTATATGTATCAGAGAAAGGAAAAGTGGTACATGTCATCCTTGATCATCACATATTAAGTTTGATATCTCAGCTCTCCTCCTCAAGCTCAATGTCATGTCTTATAATTCAAGCATCTTATGAGGCTAAATAAGTATTTTAAACATGAGATTTGGAAAGTAAGCATCTCATGAATGTTTTATAAAACTGCTACAATTTCAATAAAGAATTCTGCATCTAGAAATCAAAAACACCTTGTTCACTAAGAAATTAAACCCCACAAAATTAGTGCATTGAAAATAGGTACCCTACTATCCACATGCTCAAGAAACTGATTTCCCAGTAAAGGTAAGGTCTGGAAACGACCCTTCTATAAATTCCGACACTATTGGCATGCACATAAGTCTTCTCAATATTGTGTATATTCACAATGTAAGAGCATGCACTTAATGGGGTGAAATCCATATGACATATTCGACTAGATAAACAAAGTGGTGAACATTTGAGGGAAATAAAAGGAGCTCAAATGGAAGAAAACAATGCAGAGGATAGATTTGTTGAGGATGTAATCAGAAATATGTATAAATACACATACTCTAACATACTCGTCCATCATAGTTTATGGAGGAAGATTTTCTGTTCAGTCTCTTGTCTATCTCTATTTTGTGTATGCTTTTGTGAGATTTTGTTTCTATACTATCTCTGCATACATGCACATCTACAAGATCTCATCAACATTGATAGTTTATGTCGTTGATATATTTTGGTTTTTGGGAAGTCTTCTTATGACTTATCAATTCTCAAAAAGAAGTTGAGTTAGACATTTGACATGAAGTATTTGGTGGATGCAAGACATATTCTTGGCATGCACATTACTCGTGATAGGAGTAAAATATGCATAAAATTGTCTCAAAGTGATTACATATTCAAAGTACTTCAGAGGTTTAATATGTAGGGTGGAAAGGCATTGAGTACACCTTTACCCACATATGTGAAAATGAGCAAGGATGATTGCCCCAAATCAGATGACGAAAAGAAATTCATGATCAAAATTCCTTATCGGTCTACACTTGGTAGTCTCATGTACGCTATGGTAGCTACAAGACTAGACATCTCATTTGCAATGGGATTTGTGAGTAGATATATGTCTAATCCTAGCAAGGAACATTGGGAAGTGGTCAAGATAATTTTGAGATATCTTAGTGTCACTAAGGACAAGTGTCTATGTTTAGGTAGAGTGAAAGCATTCATTATTGGTTACACATATTCTAACTATGCTAGTTTTGTAGACAATTGTAAGTCTTCACCAGGGTACATTTTGTTGGACATGCTATCTCTTGGAGATCTCATCTTCAAGGATGTACAACTGTTTCCACCACAAATGCAGAGTATGTTGTCACAACTGAGGCATGTAAGGAAACATTGTGGCTTTTTTATCTTGTTTGTGATATGGGTCTACCTCAACATGTACCTTGTTTTCTCAATGATAGTGTGAGTGCCATTGCTTTGGCTAAGAATCCAGTCTATCATCCAAAGACCAAGCACATTGAGGTGAGGTCTCACTTCATTAGAGATTGCTTAGCCCTTGAGAGCATTATTCTTGAGAGGTTTCATACTCGAGATAATGTTGCAGATACTTTGACTAAAGCTCTACTAGAGGATAGCTTTTGACACTATTGTCACTTGATGGGCGTTACTTGATTCATGATCTTACACAATCATTTGTATAATGTGTAACATGCCCATTTGGTAGGAGTTATAATTTGTATACATAGACTCAGTTATTCTTTATCATCCTTCATTTTTCTCCCATAGTTACTTTTCCCATATTGGCCTTTAGTTGGAGATTGTTATCACTAGTGTCCATGTGAAAGGTCGCATGGCCAATCGACACTTTTGTATATGTTCTTTAATAAAACATATAGTGGCGTGAACTTTGTTTATGTGATAATATCTGCGCTCGCCGAAAAAGTAGGGGCCAACGTAACCATTTCTGCGTCCTAGGCATCGAGGTTCTAAGAATGTTTGCATGACGAGATTTGGAGGTGGGTACGATTTCTGCCAGTGGCGAGGAATATCGGACGATCGGATTGATTGGCGAAGGCTTGTTCAAAAAGGCTACAGATGACCTTAAAGGAGGGGAACATCGTGCAACAAGAAGCCAGGAAAAGGGAGAGAAGCAGTTTACCAGTAGCCATGGAATCTACAGAAGGAGTTGCAAACAGAAGTAGTTGAAGATGGAATGGTGCATGGTAGGATGCAGAGATGCATCTACGATTATATTTACATATTATCCAATCTTCATATCAATGTTGAAACTTCTTCCTCAAGACATCAAAAGATTCTTGAACTTTAAACTATGCAATCAAAGTGTATTATCGAATTATGTTTAAAGTACTCTAGTAACATCAAACGGTTGAACAATGATAATAATCCTTTTAGACTCAAGATAAGGAACGTTTTTCACACACAAATGAAAGTTCAAGCCAAACATTCATCAAGAAATGGGAAAATAGGTCATATAATGATCCTTTAGTTTTATACTTGAGACATGAACACTATTCTAGCCATAAAACTTTAAGAATCTTGTCCAAAACTCAAGACATTGTTTAAAAACTAGTATAATAGTGCAATGGATTCCATGATGAGGTATTTTCTTAGGTTATTTGATTCCTTAGAAGGAATCTCAAGTCCTTGAAGAACGACATTGTCCTTAGTAGTGAGAATGAAATTCTTTAAACTTGTTAGACATCAAGTAGTTCCTAGAAGTCCCAAACCACTAGAAGTGGTACTTAAAGTATTACCTAGAGGTGTATCTATAAATACACATAGTCTAATAGACTCGTCCATCATAGCATGTGAGGGAAGATTATACTCAATCTTGTGTTCAGTCTCTTGTCTCTCTCTATTTTGTGTATGCTTTTGTGAGATTTTGTTTCTGTACTATCTCTACATGTTTGCACATCCGCTAGATTTGATCAGTACTGATACTTTATGTCGATGATATGATGATTGCTGGGAAGTCTTCTTATGACTTGTCAATTCTCAAAAAGAAGTTGAGTTAGACATTTGACATGAAGGATTTGGTGGCTGCCAGACATATTCTTGGCATGCACATTAGTCGTGATAGGAGTAAAAGATGCATACACTTGTCTCAAAGTGAGTACATGTACAAAGTACTTCAAAGGTTTAATATGTAGGGTGGAAAGGCATTAAGTACACCTTTACATACATATGTGAAAATGAGCAAGGATGATTGCCCCAAATCAGATGAGGAAAAGAAATTCATGATCAAAATTGCTTGTCAGTCTACAGTTGGTAGTCTTGTGTACGCTATGGTAGTGTTAGCCGGCCACCGCAGTGAGACTCGCATAACGGAAATCTTTGTAAAACACGTGCGAAAGGTTGTTACGCGCATTTTTGTAAAAGTTTATATAAAGCAATGAAAAGAGACGCGCAGAGACGAGACTTCTTGGGGAATTCATCAGACTGTTCGTCTGTATGTGATCTGATGTTAGCTAATCTTGTTATTTCCAAGATTGTCTAAGTATCCTGTGTATCCGTGGGTCTGATCTCTCTCTGTGTTCGTCTGGTTGCTAGTTGTGCGATTGCAAACTGTCCCGTTTCAGTAACTTACCTGCCGTAGTTTCGACACTTGGTCTGTGAATCTTTACCGAAAGTGTAGTTGTCTGTATTGGGCTGACTGATCGTCTTGGGACGATCCACCGGATAGTAAAAAGTTCTGCGCGTAGAAGATAATAGTTCTGGTACTGCGGAATATGTTGTTTTAATGATACTCTGTTGTGGTATGGTAAACGAATGTCACCGTAAGAAGCTTGAGCAGGTACGGATGACCTTCAAGACTTCGGTCCTACATAACTGTATTCGCGGTGACGTCAATTGTAGAATGGTTTAATATTTATAGGAACGAGTGACTTGATTTTGGTGCTAAGAACTTCAGCGAGGTAAGTATTAAAATAGTTGCGTATAAGTGAATCCTGTTAAGTTCCATTAAATTCCTATATCTGACGTAGTTGTACTGGGAAAACTAGTATAGGGCCTCTGTTCTTACAGACCCCTTCCACTCCCAAGAACCCAAGGATCAGGTAAACACATTTCTGATAGTTGGAAAAGGCACGTTACCAATCGGAAGGTTAACACTGGCGATCCCGCTGGGGAGGTGGCATCAAGATTTCCGTTTCGCTGAGGCAAGAAGTATAAAGATTACCATTTGTGTGACGAACGTAATATTTAGAACGAACGCTGATCGAATGCAAGGACAGTCATTGTTTTTGACAAACTTTAAAGAAGTATAGTACGAGTAGTATATGCCGGTTACTCGATCCGGTGAGACGTATCCAAAGAACAAACAGTCAAGAATACCTAATCTACTAGGAACGCCTCCAGGAGGTAGAAGCGCTGATAGATTCCGGTATTGTTTCGGCACGACCTGTCGAAAATACAGTAATTCCAGAATCTACCAGGAAGCAATCTAAAGTTAGCTTAACCGCTTTGAGTAGAAATTCCAAATGGTTAACAAATAGCAACGAGTTAGCCAAAGAAAGCAGTAAAGAGAAGAAAGCAACCTGCACTAGTGGAAAATCAACACCTTCCGGTGACATTTCGGTGCAGTTTTTCGGTAACAGGTTACCACTTTTTGGTGGATCATTAACTTACACTCCGTCATTAGGAGTAGACTTCCCTACGATTGACTGCAAAAGGGAAGGAAGTTTGATTGAAGCAGAGATTCGCAACATACTAAGCAAGGTTTTCGAACCAGATAGTACACAGGCTGAGGAGGTAGATTCTGAAGATCCAGATATTCAACCTCAGAACACAGGAAGTAGTCACTATACAAGTAGCGGCACAATGAATGGGCAGCAACAACAAGAGCAACAAGTATGTCCACCCAAGCCACCGTCGACAGGCGTAACGTACACCAAATTCGGAGGATTTCCAGGCGATGACCCAGACGCGCATGTACGAACTTTTGAGATTAATTATGCAGTACTCAATCACCCCATTGACCCGGCGTATAAGGCTATCGTTTTCCAGTCCACCTTGGTCAATGAAGCCGCTAGATGGCTTACAGAGTATGATATAAATCACTTCGGCACCTATGAAGCAGTGAGGGATGCATTTCTGCAAAGATTTAGGCTAAAGAAGAATCCCGCAGAAATTTTCGACTACTTACAAAACAATAGTTAGAAGGTAAACCAATCAGTGCAAGAATACGCCACTTTATTTAGGACACATTTGCGACAACTGCCACCGGCACATGCCATCCTGCCAGACGACATCCTTACACAATGGTTTATTAATGGACTGAATCCACAACTCAAACAGATCATGATTATTCGGTGTGTCGGAGCAATGACCCTAGATGCAGTAATTGCAATGGCTCTACAACTAGAGAACAAAGTCGGGGGATTTACAGAAGATCTGGAGTGGTTAAAGACCAACAAAAACGGTGCAGAAGATCTGACAAGGCAAGTATATTGCACTACCTGCAAAAACTCAGGTCATGCGAGTGCCACTTGTGCACTGAACCAGCTATTTTGTGCCATCTGTAAAACCACCGGACACACCACCGAAAACTGTGCCTATAACGCTAAAGTACAAGGGACAGCGATGGTCAATGCAATTATACAGGAACCAGGGCAACCAGCCAATCACTATGTGCCTCCGCAGATGAGAAACAACCAACAATAAGGCTATCGAAATTACAGAGGACAGAGGAACAACAACTATAACGCAAACCGCTGGCAGACCGTACAGACACTGGAAAACCCCAATTTGCCACCACCGCGATGTCATTTTTGTGGTGAATTCGGACATATTAGAAGGTTCTGCAAAGACGCAGCTGAGTATGACCAAAGGAAGAAGGAACGGCAAAATCCGATGACAAATATGGTTCAGATCACGTCGGTAGAAACACAAGCTGCCGCTGTTCAGACCAGATCTGGTAGACCTTTACAACGAGCAGCTCAGATATTTGAACCCGGCATTCAAGAACAGAAACGAACATATGAAAAGGCTAATCAATGGATCGCATCAGAACCACTAGTGTTTCCTGACCCCATTCCGGTAACCCAAGCTCCGATAGCTCAGGGAGCAGCACCAGATCATGCTGCTAACACAGAAGCAGAAACATCATCTGTAGCAGATACATCAGCACCAGCCGGTGCATCGTTTTCAAAATCAGCGGAAATTACAAATCAATCACAACAAACCTGGGAGATTCTATCCAAAGCATCCATTACACTTCCTCTTGGCCAATTACTGGCATTAGTACCAGGAGTCCGCCAGCAATTCCAATAACAATTTGCTGCCGAATCTGCTTGCATTCTGGCCACCGCAACTGTACAACCGGAACAAGATTCTACGGTCGATCATTCAGTTCCTCTGATTACGGTATGGTATAATAGTCATAAAATCACACAGGTATTAATTGATGGAGGATCTGGTGTGAATATTGCTACTGCTGCACTATGCAAGAAACTAGGATGGACTAAAATAGAACCGGTCCAATTTTTCGTGAGAATGGCTGACCAGTCCAGAGTCCACCCCGTAGGGCTTGTTCGGAATATACCCATAACTTTGCAAGGCACCACTTTTAAGATGACCTTTGTCGTCCTAGAATTGCCGGAATCCACCCTGGATTATAATCTCCTTTTCGGTCGACCTTGGTTGAAGCAAGCTAAGGTGATACAAGACTGGTCCGCACAGGAGCTCACGTTCAAGGATAAAAATCGAAGATATGTTGTAAAATTAGACGCTATACAGCCCTGTGAATTACATGCTAGACCATATTCCGCAGAGCCCGTTCATATGCTAGTAGGACTATCAGATGACGAAGAAGAAGAGTTTTTAAAGAACAACATTGATTTGATTTCCTTAGGAACCATTGACTTACAAGCTGCTGTAGATAATTGGAGCCCCTCAGTTTGCTCAATGACTCCTGTAACAAAAGAAGATAAGAAAGAAGATATTGCTGCTACAGACGACGCCGAACTACAACAACTTTTCAAAATAGCAGACGACACCGAAAAGCCGCGACAATTTTATGTGCCAGAAGATCAATTAGTAACTTATAATCTGGGAGATACAAATCATCCACGCCCAGTCAAGATAAAAGAAAACTTACCAGAAAAATTTCATGCATAATTACTTCAGCTTCTTAGGGAATTTTTTGACATTTTTGCTTGGGATTATAAGGATATGAAGGGTCTGGATCCGCGCATCTATCAGCACAGGGTTATGCTCAAGCCAGAGACAAGGCCAATCAAACAATCCCTCTATCGAATGAACCCAAATTACGCAGCACAGGTAAAGGCAGAGCTGGATAGGTTATTGAAGGTTGGATTTATTGTACCTATAGAGCACGCGGAGTGGATATCACCAATCGTTATTGTACCGAAAAAGAACAAGCAGCTCCGCATTTGTGTAGACTACCGAAAGCTGAATGTAGCTACGGTTCCAGATCCCTTCCCATTACCTTTCTTGGATACCATGCTTGATAGAGTAGCAGGGCACGAAATGTATTCCTTTTTAGATGGATACAGTGGATATAATCAAGTTAGGATGGCTGAAGAGGACATTCCAAAGACTGCATTCATCACCAACTGGGGTGTGTTCGCATGCACTGTGATGTGGTTTGGTTTACGAAATGCTCCCAGTACTTTTCAAAGATGCATGCAAGAGATATTCTCACCTTATCTCACTTCATTTATGCAAGTTTATCTCGATGATTTTTCAGTATTTGGCAAAATGATAATACATCTATTCCATTTACGGTGATGCTTTCAGAAATGCAGAGAATATCAACTCTGTTTGAACCCAAACAAATCAGTGTTTGCGGTCTCATGTGGCAAGTTACTCGGCCACATTGTATCTGCACAAGGTATCCAAGTAGATCCAGAAAAAAATTCGGCAGTATTAGAAGCTCCGGTGCCCACTACACCTAAAGAAGTTATGCGCTTCATGGGTCAAGTACGGTGGCATAACAGACACTTACGATGGCTTGCTCATCTGGCTATACCACTAAACAAGCTAATCAGCAGAACACCTCGCCAATTTGAATGGACCCAGGAATGTCAGATAACATTTGATCATTTAAAACATTTATTAACACAAGTTCCTATTTTACAACCGCCGGACTGGGATCACCCCTTCCATGTATTTGTTGATGCTTCAGATATAGCTATTGGCAGCGTCCTAATGCAAACGATCGATAAATGGTTCAGACCTGTGTATTACGCCAGTCGAAGATTAGCCCCTGCTGAACGGAATTACTCGGTAACAGAACGAGAATGTTTAGGTCTAGTGTATTCGATCAAAATTTTCAGACATTATCTACTGGGCCGTAAGTTCACCTTCCACACAGATCATGCTGCACTTATTTATCTAGTTCGACAACAGCATTTGGGAGGATGGTTAGCACGATGGGTGCTACTTTTGCAAGAATTTGACTATGAGGTTATACATAGACCAGGCACCTCAAACGCCTTAGCAGATTTTTTGTCCCGCCTAGATTCCGGTGAAGCTCCGGTAGGTATAGATGACACAACTCCAGCGATCTATGCTTCTGAACCAACTCACGACGAAAGCGTCGACCTGCCTACGCCAACTAATTATTATGATCAGATTTTGACCTTTCTCAATACTGGATACCTGCCATCCCAGACTTCTACAGCAATACGCAGAAAAGTTGCAGCATTCAGCCGCCGATTCCGGTTGATTGTTGGTGAACTATATTATGTGGATCATATTGGAATTCTACTTCGGTGTATTCCTCCACACGAAGTAAACTCAGTCATCACATTGGCTCACTCGATTCCGACAGGAGGACATTTTGCTGTAGATTTAACCCACCGGAAAATTCTGCAGAGTGCACTCTGGTGGCCGACTATGTACAAGGATGTGTTGCAGTTTGTCAAATCCTATGATAATTGCCAAAGAACAGGACAACCATTACAACGACATCATTTTCCTCTCCAACCTGTAATGCCATTAGAACCCTTCCAGAAATGGGGTTTGGATTTCATTGGTCCTATTACACCACCCTCAGTTCTGAACAATAATCACTATATCTTAACATGCACTGATTATGCGACAAGATGGGCAGAAGCATGGGCTTTACGATCAGCTACAGCTGTTGTGGTAGCAAAGTGCCTACTGACAGATGTTTTTCCAAGATTTGGTTTACCCCTCGAACTGGTAACAGATCAAGGCACTCATTTTGCGAATAACTTGATAAAGGTACTTACACATTCGTTTCAGATTACTCATAAATTTAGTTCTCCATATTATCCGTGTGCTAATGGTCTGGCCGAGAGTACCAACAAGTCTTTACTAAATATACTTCGAAAATTGATTATGGACGCACCGGAAAGATGGGATCAACTGTTACCTGTCGTACTGTGGGCATACCGAACAACTTATAAGGTAACCACAGGACTGACTCCTTTCAAATTAGCCTTTGGAATCGAAGCTATAGCGACAATGGAGATAGTGGTGCCAAGTTTAAGAGTAGCCATCATCCAGAAATTACTACTAGAAGATTCTCTATCATTTCGGTTGGAGACCCTCAGAGAATTAGACGAACATCGATGGCACAGTTTTATGACTATGAGGGAAGTACAGCTAAGACAAGCCAAAACACATGATAGACATCAACGAACTCCAGTTTTTACGGTAGGAGAGCTTGTCCTCTTTTACAATGCAAAATCGAATCGCTTTGCCGGCAAGTTCAAGCTACGGTGGTTTGGCCCTTATCGAATAGCGGAACAGGTGGGCCCTGCAACATTTCAGTTGACCACATTAACCGGAATTCCCTTGCCAAAAGTTATAAATGGTTCGAAGCTGCGACCATATCGACAAGGGTCGCTTCTACGATAAAACATTACGCGGAATGCCGCGACTTTTGATGTTCTTTTTTTCTTTTAAATTTTGCATAATCAATAAAAATAAGTGCAAATATCCGCGTCTTGAACTCTATTTATAACTAAAGCTGCCCGGTCTTTTTCAAGCCGTTCATGCATGCATTCCATAGTAAAGATATTATCATATCCACGTCGCGGAATAATTTATTATGATTGATTACTCTTAGTTGCAGTGCATCTACATAATCTTAGCCAGTCCGCCGAAAAAAAATGCTATTGTATTTGTGTAATTGTGATCTGTGTTTCCCTGTGTTTGCGTGTTGTGCTTGCTGACGCTATTGCGCCAGGGAAGCTTTGGCAAAATACACCGCTTTCCATGACGGACTCCCTACGGCTGTAGGAGAGTACCTGCGCATCCGGGAATTATCCAACTTCGCTAAGCTGCCAAGGCACTCAGTGGAGAATCACCCTTTCTTTGCCCGAATAATCTCCACCATCGCCAACACACCTGCGACAGAGAAAATGTGGGCTATCACCTCTTTACCCTCTCGAGTAGTAATCACGTTTCAAACATTCGCACAATCGTTTCGACTTCCTGCACAAGGCAAACAGAGTGGCCCAAACATTCCCATAGCCACCATGAAACAATTATTTCCTAGGTATTCGTCGAACGAGTACGCTATTCTTTGTAGACCTGAACCTGAGAGAACCGCACTCCAATTCCTCGTAGCCATACTCAACCTCCAGAAACGAACTTATGGGATATCACACGCTTTCTACTCAGCCCTCAACTTAGCCTCACGAGAACCGGTAAACTTTGCAACATACTACTTTAGCCGTATACACAAGGAATGCATAGCCATTATGAAGCAGGTGAACAAAGGAAACACGCCAAGATCCAGGTTGCCCCATATCTTATCATTTCTCTTCCCCACCATCCTTGCAGCACAACCACCACCGAGAGGTCCGGTCGTAAGACAGGAAGAATCCGTACAGTTGTTAGAAGACGATGAGGAGGACGAAGAAGAAATCAACCAGCTATTCCGAAGGAAAAGAATCAGGATAAGCTCATCGGAAAGCAAAGCACTAGGATCAGGCGAAGAAGATGAAGATATAAATAAAGAAGTAGATACGCAAGAAGAAGACACATTCCACGACACAAACACCTCGATGCAACATGAGTCATCTACACAAACATCAGCGTCGGAGAAGCAACAGCAACAGGACTAGACCGAAACAGAAACAGTCTCGACAGAACAGATATCTCAGCAACAAACGGAGCCACAAAACCAAGAAGATACACAACAAGTAGCTAAGGAAGCTTTACAAACATTGCTTAAAGCAATTGAGTCCACAGCAACCGGAAACGCAGAATCGGAGCAACCGACAAAAGAAAAGGTAAACCCTATCCTCCTTCCTCCCTCACTGAAACATCCACTCAAACCCATCTCACCTATCTACCCCACTCATCCTCCAGAAACCACTGCATCCTCAACCTCATCACCCACTTACTCGCCACCGAACTCCCAACAGCTCCACGCCGAAACCTCTTCGAAACCTTCAATTCCGGCCATCCCAGCCATTTCTGATTTAGCTGCAATAGGACATATGCTCATAAACTTGTCACAACAACTGCCGCGGCAACTGAAACAGCTCACAGATTCTGTGCAAGAAAATTTTCAACACAAACTAGAAGTAATGGAGGCAGACATCACACCCCTCCAGGAGGAATTACACACAGTAAAGGCCGAAAACCATGCACTTAGTGAACAGGTTAAGCAGTTACAGGCCATAATATGCGAACAGGAAGATATGACCACTCAACGAGATGAAGCACTGAAGGCAGTACACACAAAGGAAGAATTGCTGATGGCTGCAGACGCAGAGCTCACCAGCCTAAAGCAAACACTCAAAGACGCCGAGGATGTCAGAATTGCCTTAGGTAACCGCCTGGACGAAACCAGACTTCAGTTACAGGAGAAAGATCAGCAAAACCAGGAACAGCAAAGAGAACTTAACGAGACGAAACACGAGCTTCAAACGACAAAAGAAGAATTGTCAAGTGTAAATAATATACTTCACAAGTATCTGATGAAAGAGCAGCAAATACAGAAGTAGATAGCAGCTATTAAGGCAGAAAGAGATGCTTATTACAAAACGATAGAATTTCATAACCAACAATTCGAAAGAATGGATAATCAATTACGCAATAAGAAGGATCAGATCATTGATCTACAGAAGCAACTAGCTGATATGAAATCATCCAGGGACGCTGCGATGGCCAATGACTTCTACTTACAGGAAACATTTTTACAAACCCAAGCCGAAATTTTGCTTACCGAGGCCATAGCCCTAAGCTCTGTTAGAACAAATGCACATCTCCTAGAGCAAGATACACTAAAACAACTACTAGAAACATTAAAGAAAAAGATCGCCCGTACATTTAGATTAGCCCGAAACATGTATTTAGAAGGAATTGTCGAAGAATAGTAACCCTGTACGAACTTGCGAGTTCGGGTCCACCGTGCGTGCCAGTGTTAGCCGGCCGTCGCAGTGAGACTCGCATAACGGAAATCTTTGTAAAACACACGCGAAAGGTTGTTACGCGCATTTTTGTAAAAGTTTATATAAAGCAATGAAAAGAGACGCGCAGAGACGAGACTTCTTGGGGAATTCATCAGATTGTTCGTCTGTATGTGATCTGGTGTTAGCTAATCTTGTTATTTCCAAGATTGTCTAAGTGTCCTGTGTATCCGTGGGTCTGATCTTTCTCTGTGTTCGTCTGGTTGCTAGTTGTGCGATTGCAAACTGTCCCGTTTCAGTAACTTACCTGCCGTAGTTCCGACACTTGGTCTGTGAATCTTTACAGAAAGTGTAGTTGTCTGTATTGGGCTGACTGATCGTCTTGGGACGATCCACCGGATAGTAAAAAGTTCTGCGCATAGAAGATAATAGTTCTGGTACTGCGGAATATGTTGTTTTAATGATACTCTGTTGTGGTATGGTAAACGAATGTCACCGTAAGAAGCTTGAGCAGGTACGGATGACCTTCAGGACTTCGGTCCTACATAACTGTATTCGCGATGACGTCAATTATAGAATGGTTTAATATTTATAGGAATGAGTGACTTGATTTTGGTGCTAAGAACTTCAGCGAGGTATGTATTAAAATAGTTGCGTATAAGTGAATCCTGTTAAGTTCCATTAAATTCCTATATCTGACGTAGTTGTACTGGGAAAACTAGTATAGGGCCTCTGTTCTTACAGACCCCTTCCACTCGCAAGAACCCAAGGATCAGGTAAACGCATTTCCGATAGTTGGAAAAGGCGCGTTACCAATCGGAAGGTTAATAGTAGCTACAAGACTAGACATTGCATTTGCAATGGGAGTTGTGAGTAGATATATGTGTAATCCAAGCAAGGAACTTTGGGAAGCGGTCAAGATTATTTTGAGATATCTCAGTGGCACTAAGGATAACTCACTACAACATATCGAGGGTATACCGAGGCTGCTACCGAGGCAAATGAACGCGCGTGATTTCTTCGAAAAGAAAGCATCGGTATGGGCGCCGGTATAAGCGTCGGAAAGAAAGCGTCGGTATGGGCGCCGGTATAAGCGTCGATATAGGCGTTGATATATATGTCGGTATTACCGACGCTTATACCGACGTCCATACCGACACCCGCACTGGGTGTACCGACGCCTATACTGACGTCCATACTCGAACTACCGACGTGTATACCGACGACCCTATCTGCACAAATTTTTTTGGGCAGAGTTTGTTGTCTTTTGCTACAGCATGATGTTGTTTAGCAAAAGACAATACACTCTGCCCAACTGAGTACATGTGTTATGTACTCTAATGGCAACCAAAACATAAACTTATATGATAAAAAATGAACAATGAATCATGTACAGAAAGTTGTATATTCCATAAATGAAAAATGTACAAAAGTGTGGCAAAGCACTTCTATATAGGAATCGAATACAAAATGTGACAAAGCACTTCCATATAGGAACCGAATACAAAATTATGGTACATAATTGCCACATAGGAGTGTAATACAAGATTGTGGCAATGTGACAAAACACTTCCGTATAGGAATCGAATACAAAATTATGTTACATCATTGCCGTATGCGAGTGTGATACAAAATTGTTGCATTGATCAGAATATTTACACCTACAATCCTGAAACAAAACATATGTATAAAATAAAACCAATTAGCATGAAATTTATAAACAACAATTAAAAACATGAAACCAAGATATAACTTTACCTAATCAAGAATATTCTCCCATGACACGATTGCACCGCGTCCCTCTAAGTCTTGTAACAGTGTAGTCAATCCATGTCGATATCCATATGATTCTTCAGTTCGCGTCGGAGGACAACCCACTGCCAACTCCTATAATAAATATGCAAAATGTTAGATGAACATACATCATGTGCTTAACACAAACAACTTCAATAAATAACATGATACTTAAAAATTGGTAGCACATATTGTCATATCCGCCGCTACCTAAATGTGACGTTCCAACCGTATCTAAACGTGTGGCCGCCGCATCTCTCTGTTGACGATATCGATCAGGAGTAAGTTGCTGCTCATCCAGAATTGATTCCCATTCTTCGACATCTAGCCATATAGACTTCGGTAAGCCCGCTCTAAAAGGATTGCGAGCTTCTGATCGTCGATCAGACATCACCTCACGTGCCATATGTTGAATCCATTTGGAACTCACAATAGGATTCCCAGGTGCTGGCCGGTACTCTTCATATATGCATTGTGTGATATGATTTTTAGAGTCCCTATCCTGCTCGGTCTATTTTAACATTACTAAATGATCCAATTCAATGGAGCAGAGTTGTCGAATGCGCTTACGCATTGACTTTCCGGCCGCATCCATAATTGGAGCTCCATTATGGATATGATATATCTTGGAATCGTCATGATCATGCGCACCCCAAGGTGTACATGGAGATCCCATCTGATGCAATGTGAAGATCTCATTTCATCCAATGTATATATATGCATGCTTGTATACATATGCATGCTTGTATACATATGAATTCATGCTTGTATACATATGCATTCATGTATACATATGCATTCATGTATACATATGCATTCATGTATACATATGCATTCATGTATACATATGTATGCTTGTATGCATATGCATTCTTGTATGCATATGCATTCATGTATGTATATGCATTGATGTATACACATGCATTCTTGTATACATATGCATTCTTGTATGCATATGCATGCATGTATGCATATGCATTCATTTATGCATATGCATTCATGTATGTATGCATGTATGCATGCATGTATGCATGCATGTATGCATATGTATGTATGTATGCATGTATACATATGCACTCATGTACATCCATATGCATGCTTGTATACATATGCATGCATGTATATGCATATGCATGCTTGTATACATATGCATGAATGCATATGCATGCTTGTATACATATGCATTCATGTATATGCATATGCATGCTTGTATACATATGCATGTATGCATATGCATGCTTGTATGCATATGCATGCATGTATGCATATGCATGCATGTATGCATGTATGCATACACATGCATGTATGCATACACATGCTTGTATGCATATGCATTCATGTATGCATATGCATTCATGTATGCATATGCATGCTTGTATGCATATGCATTCTGAATGCATATGCATGCTTAAATGCATATGCATTCATGTATGCATATGCATGCTTGTATGCATATGCATTCATGTATACATATGCATGCTTGTATGCATATGCATGCATGTATGCATATGCATGCATGTATGCATATGCATGCTTGTATGCATATGCATGCTTGTATGGATATGCATGCATGTATGCATATGCATTCATGTATGCATATGCATTCATGTATGCATATGCATTCATGTATGCATATGCATTCATGTATGCATATGCATTCATGTATGCATATGCATGCATGTATGCATATGCATTCATGTATACGTATGCATTCATGTATACATATGCATTCAAGAATGCATGCATATGCATTCATGTATACGTATGCATTCATGTATACATATGCATTCAAGAATGCATGCATATGCATGCATGTATGCATGTGCATGCATGTATGCATGTGCATGCATGTATGCATGTGCATTCATGTATGCATGTGCATTCATGTATGCATATGCATGCACGTATGCGTATGCATGCACGTATGCGTATGCATGCACGTATGCGTATGCATGCACGTATGCGTATGCATGCACGTATGCGTATGCATGCACGTATGCGTATGCATGCACGTATGCGTATGCATGCACGTATGCGTATGCATGCACGTATGCGTATGCATGCACGTATGCGTATGCATTCATGTATGCATATGCATGCTTGTATACATATGAATTCATGTATACATATGCATGCATGTATGCATATGCATGCATGTATGCATATGCATGCATGTATGTATATGCATGGTTGTATGCATATGCATTCATGTATGCATATGCATGCTTGTATGCATATGCATTCATGTATGCATATGCATGTATGTGTATACATATATATGCATGCATGTATGTGTATGCATATGCATGTATGTGTATGCATATGCATGTATGTGTATGCATATGTATTGTGTATGTGTGTATGCATATGCATTGTGTATGTGTGTATGCATATGCATGTGTGTATGCATATGCATTGTATGCATATGCATTCATGTATGCATACACATACTTATATGCATATGCATTCATGTATGCATGCATTAATGTATGCATGCATTCCTCTATGCATGCATTCCTCTATGCATGCATGTATGCATTCATGTATGCATGCATGTATGCATTCATGTATATGCATATGTATTCATGTATATGCATATGCATTCATGTATGCATATGCATTCATGTATGCATATGCATTCATGTATGCATATGCATTCATGTATGCATATGCATTCATGTATGCATATGCATTCATGTATGCATGCTTGTATGTATGCATATGCATACATGTATGCATATGCATGCTTGTATGCATA
The DNA here is from genome assembly GCA_020310875.1 of Ceratopteris richardii. Classification (NCBI taxonomy): domain Eukaryota; kingdom Viridiplantae; phylum Streptophyta; class Polypodiopsida; order Polypodiales; family Pteridaceae; genus Ceratopteris; species Ceratopteris richardii. Next base: position 5,939,630 of record CM035424.1, read on the forward strand.
TGCATGCTTGTATGCATATGCATGCTTGTATGCATATGCATGCTTGTATGCATATGCATTCATGTATGCATATGCATGCATGTATGCATATGCATGCATGTATGCATATGCATGCATGTATACATATGCATGCTTGTATGTATATGCATGCTTGTATGCATATGCATTCATGTATGCATATGCATGCTTGTATGCATATGCATTCATGTATGCATATGCATGCTTGTATGCATATGCATGCTTGTATGCATATGCATTCATGTATGCATATACATGCTTGTATGCATATGCATTCATGTATGCATATGCATGTATGTCTATACATATATTTGCATGTGTGTGTATGCATATGAATGTATGTGTATGCATATGTATTATGTATGTGTGTATGCATATGCATTGTGTATGTGTGTATGCATATGCATGTGTGTATGCATATGCATTGCATATGTGTGTATGTGTATGCATATGCATGTGTGTATGCATGTGCATGTGTGTATGCATGTGCATGTGTGTATGCATATGCATGTGTATATGCATATGCATGTGTATGTGTATGCATATGCATGTGTATATGCATATGCATGTTTGTATTCATATGCATGTGTGTATGCATATGCATGTGTGTGTTTATACATATGTGAGTGTGTATGTATATGTATATATCTCTCTCCCTCTCTCTCTCTCAATCGAAAACAAAACTAAAGAGAGAAGATATTAGAGAAGCAAAAACATAAAGAAAGAAAAGAGAGTGATATATCTCTCTGTTACATCGATGTAATTGTTTGAACCAAGGTTGTCAAAATCCACTTGAAGTTTTGCTTCGTCGAATTTCAAAAGATTTGATCCCAAAAATCTCTTGCAAAACTAAAGAGAGAATATATTAGAAAAGCAAAAACATAAAGAAAGAAAAAAGAGTGCTACAATATGTGCGATCTACTTACCAAAGCATCAGATCTATAAAAATAGAGGTGTGCTTAGAGAGAGAGAGAGGGAAGGAGAGGGAGAGAGAGAGAGAGAGAGAGAGAGAGAGAGAGAGAGAGAGTTGTTTGAATCAAGGTCGTCGAAATCCACTTGAAGTTCTCCTTCGTCAAATTTCCAAAGATTTGATCCCAAAATCTCTTGCAAAACCAAAAAGAGAACATATTAGTAAAGCAAAAAACTAAAGAAGGAAAAAAGAGTGCTACAATATGTGCGATCTACTTACCAAAAATTCAGATCTATGAAGATAGAGGTCTATTTAGGGAGAGAGAGGGAGAGAGAGAGAGAGAGGGAGGGAGAGAGAGGGAGAGAGAGTGAGAGAGAGGGACGCAGAGAGAGAGAGAGGGAGGGAGAGAGAGAGAGTGGGAGAGAGGGAGGGAGAGAGAGAGAGAGGGTGACAAACAGACATCTGTTGTTGGCACGCGCAAACCACACAGGAGAAGATCTAGATTCAAAATACTCAGAATGACGAATTTTGGGTTCGGGCCCGATTGAAAAGAGGGCGTCGGTATAAGCATACGGGATTCCAGTAAATTACCAACACTTATACCGATGCGTATACCGACACAGTCTTTCCGAGGCAAAGCGGCTTTCCCAAATTGTCTGAGGGTCATACCGACACCGACAGCTGACGATCGGTATACTCACCGTCGGTATTCCCTCGATATTTTGTAGTGAGTGTCTATGTTTAGGTAGATGGAAAGCATTCATTATTGGTTTCACATATTCTAACTATGCTACTTGTGTAGACAATCGTAAGTCTACACCAGGGTACATTTTTCATTTTGCTGGAGGTGCTATCTCTTGGAGATCTTGTCTTCAAGAATGTATAGTTGTTTCCACCACAGAAGTAGAGTATGGTGTCACGAGTGAGGCACGTAAGAAGGCATTGTGGCTTTTTTATCTTGCTTGTAATATAGGTCTACCTCAGCATGTACCTTGTTTTCTTAGTGATAGTGTGAGTGCCATTGCTTTGGCTTAGAATCTGGTCTATCATGAAAAGAACAAGCACATTGAGGTGAGGTATCACTTCATTAAAGATTGCTTAGCCACCAAAAGCATTATTCTTGAGAAAGTTCATACTCGAGATAATGTTGCAGATGCTTTGACTAAAGCTCTACTAGAGGATAGATTTCAACACTATTGTCACTGGATGGGGGTTACTTGATTCATGATCTTACACAATCATTGGTATATCGTGTAACATGCCCATCAGGTAGGTGGTATACTTTGTCTACTTACACTTAGGAATTCTTTATCATGCTTCATTTTTCTCCTATAGTTATTTTGCCCATATTGTCCTTTAGTGGGAGATTCTTATCACTACTGTCCATGTGAAAGGTCACATGGCCACCCCACATTTTTGTATATGTTCTTTAATAAAACATATAGTGGCTTGGTCAGTCGTAGAGTGTAAGTTGGACCACATTTGTAACACCTACAAATCTTCATGCTCCCTATGTACTGTGTTTTTGTGCATAGTGTATAGCCTTTCTAAAGAGTAGTGTGTGTGGCACTTGGAGCTAGGTTTTCTACTTTCATGATATCAATTTATTTCTCTTAAAGATAGAAAAATGGAGTGAATACCTTGTTGAACCATATCTTTGAGAAGTTAAAGCCTTGAATCATCTAGAAATTGCATCCTCGGGAGGTCACCCATCCCACTAGTGTTCCCCTTGGACCTCCCTTGACCGACAATCTATTGCCACTAACCTACACTCTTGTGGTGTTTTAAGAAGGGGAACGACTAGGATCAACATTACGTTGAGCATGTTTTTGGACCTCAAAGATTCATTCTTTGCTTTCAAAGCTTATATTGAAGCATTTTTGGGGTCATTCTCTGAGCCATTTTGGAGTACTTTCATGCATCGTTCTCTTTGAAAAGGTTCAAGAACATTAAGAAGAGTGCTCTTTGTACTTCTTCAACAATGAATGTTCACCATTTTTGGCTGTTTTTTTTTTCTATGCTTACAAGAAACATATTAAGAAGCACTATCAACATGACAAGGAAAGAATTCCTACTAGTTAAATTAGCATGGCCTATGTGCTTTAAAGATTAATCATGTAGACTTTTACTCAACCGTTCTTTTGCATGAGGATTTAAAAGTTCTTTACAAGTTTTGGGCTCACTCCTTCAAATGCATTATCAGTCTAGATACCTAACCATTTCACTATATTTCAATTTTAGATCCTAGTTCAAGACATTAGCCTTTGGGGGGGGGGGGGGAGGCGGGAGGTTGCAAGCACACAACGATAATGATATGTGTTAATAAGCATATATTGATGCACATTTTTTTTATAGTATTGGAGCTATGACTCACAGTTCTTTTGCAAATACTAGCTTACATTGTTGCAACTCATAAAAATTATATGGTTCAACAACACAACAAGTCTGCATAATAGATTCCACATGATATACAAAATTGAAATAAGTTTGAACTATATAAAGGGTGTCTCGAGTACTGATTAGTATTCAGCAAAGAATATATGTAACTCTCTTGTACATATGCCATAATGTGCATATAACAACAGAGGTTGAGAGAGAGACAGAGAGCAATTTGTCTAGAGATTGTGACATAAGCATAGAGAGGTATCTGTGTAGGGAAAATGAAGGAATGAAGATACACAAGAAGAACTATTATAACATATATTCAAACTCTAAAAGAATATACAGACTGTACAAGCATTTTAAAATGCAATAGATGCTTGTTGTTATATAGATAGAAGCTACATTTTCTGTCCATATATGCAATAGAAGCTTTTTCTTGTTATAAACAATGACTGATATTAAAAAACATAGCGTAATGCACAACTTTTATTGTGCTTTTTCATAAAGTATTTGGGAATAATGAAAGCTCTAAAGGAATGATTATTAACTAAAAAATCTCCTAAAGCAAGCATGTAGAACATTCCCTCCCTTGAGCTTTGCTTGAAGATTTTAGCAATCTAACCAATTACTTGAATCTTTGTTTCTTTGTTCCATCAAGAGCTTTCATCATCATATCTGCAAGCTGATGTTTTGAAGATTTAAAAGAAATATTGATCTCCTTGGAGACTACCTTCTCTCGAACATAATGGTAATGAACTTTGATATGCTTGGTACATGCATGAAAAATTGGATTAGCTGCCAAATGTATACTACTCATATAATCGCCATAAGCTTGTGGAGTTATATAAAGAAGATGTAAATCTTCAAATAATTCTTTGAACCATATTACTTCGCATGTCAATTTTGCAAGCGCACGATATTGTGTCTCTCTAAAGGAAAGTGCAAGTGTTGGCTGTTTCATAAAACTCCAAAATACAAGCCAATTTTCTATCACTAATATGTAGCCACTCATGCTATGTCGATCATCTTTATTTCTTGCCCAATCTACATGAGTTAAAGCTTTAATATCAAGATTAGGATCATATGAGTAAAATAAACGATTGTTTGCAGGGCCTTTTAAATAGTGTAGCACACATTTAGCTGCATTCCAATGTACATCTATAGGCTTGTGCATGAACTCTCAAAGTACTCCAACTGCATAACCAATATGAGGTCACATAGTTATAGCATACAATAATGATCCAATCAATGATCTACACATGTCTACATTTTCAAAATGAACTCCGTCATGTATAGTTAATTTTATATTAGTTTTCAAAGGATTTACAATTACTTTACATTCTGACAATCTAAACTTTTGAAGAAGTAAATCACATATGTACTTGTTTTGACTCAACCATATACCATGTTCATCGTAAATAACTTCAATTCCTAATGCATAACGTAAAATCACAAGATTTGAAATCTAAAATTCCATACTAAGTTTCTTCTTAGTTTTGTGAATCTCATCAATAGCACTTCCTGTAATGATAAGATCATCAACATAAATGCAAATATACACACATTGATTTGGTATAAGCTTCACATATAAAGAAGGATCTACAACACTTGGTTTGTATCTTGAGCTTCTAAATAACTTACCAATCGATGATTCCAAGCTCTAGGTGCCTCTTTCAAATCATATAATGATTTTGTTACCTTTCTCCATATAAAGTTGTTCTTGTAATTGAGCATTCAAAAATGCATTTTTAACATCAAGTTGAAATATATTCCAACATTTACTTGTTGCAACATTTTAAATTGTTTGTATAGTTGACATTCTTGTAGATGGTCTAAATGTCTCTTCATAATCAATTCCATATGGTTTGCAATGCCTTTCGCAACTAATCTTTCCTTGTACCTCAAAATAGAACCATCACTATTTCGTTTACTATGGAATACCCACTTATTTCCAATTAACTTCATCTTATTATCTAGTGGTACAACTTCCCATGTGTTGTTCTCATACAATGCATCTATCTCTTCTTGCATCACATTGGACTAATTAACATTTGAATTTGCATCTTCGAAACATGTAGGTTCTTTTTCTTCAATAACTTCTGACATAAAAGGTGAATGTGAAATACAATAAGACTCAATATATCAATATGGGGGTTTCTTTCTCTTGAATTTCTACTAAGTTCATGTTCATGTTTTATCAAATTAGATTTAAAACTTTCATCAATTTATACATAATCACCTAACGCAACAAGCTTTGCTTTACCTTTTCCTTTCTCTTCTGATGTAGGTGATAATGTTCCTTCCTTATGACCATTCTTATCTTCTAAGCTCACTCCCATAGTATCATGTGAGCCATCCTCAATTTCTTCTTGCATTTCTTCTTGAACCTCCAAAATAGGATCTCTATACCAAGATAATAACTCATCAAAGCGTACATCATCTCTAATAATCATTTCCCTACTTATTGGATTATAACACTTATATCCTTTCTGATTATCTATGTAATCCATGAGAACACATTTCTCTGCTTTTGGATCTAATTTAGTTCTCCATGCATATGGAACCATGGCAAAACAAACACAAGCAAACGTACCCAAGTGATTAGTAATAGGTTTTCTATTATACGAAACCTCAAAAGAAGTTGCATTATGTGTTTTAGATGTTCACATGCAATTGATCAAATATATTGTTGTATTTACGGCTTCAGCCCAAAACTTCAATGGCATATGCTTTTCATTTAGCATTGCTCTTGCTATTTCTGAGATAATCCTATTCCTCTTTTTGCCACTCCATTCTGCTCAAAATTATATCACAGGTGAATTCTCTCTTTATACTTTCATTTCAAAGAAAATCATTAGACATTCTTGAAAAAAATTCACGATCACCATCATATCGTAACCTTTTAATTACCTTTCTTGTTTGTTTTTCTCCAATTCCTTTGAATTTGACAAAGCAATCAAACATATCACTCGTATGCAAGACAAAAAACAAAATTCATTCTCCAAAAGTCATCCACAAAAGTAACATAATACTTACTATCTGCAAGTGATGGCTCCTTCGTAGGACCCCGAACATCAGTATGCACCAATTCTAATACGTTGTTGCTTTGCAATTTTTAGCAGAAAACGGATGCCTCGCTTGCTTACCAAACACACAAGCATGACACAAATGTATCATATTTTGTTTGAAATATCATGCAAACCAACAACAGTCTTTCTTTGAGCCATGTCCTTCAACTTATGTACATTTACATGTCTTATTCGCTGATGCCGTAACTCAATTTGAGAAATCTTATTATTACCAATTGAAAAATAAGAAGCAAAAAAAGGAGTTACATCCAACATAAGAAGTCTTCCTTGTCCTTCACCTTTTGTCAAGACCTTATAATTTTGTTTGGGATTTTCAACAAAACACCTAGATTTGTTGAATCGTACTTGATAGCCACGCTCCACCATTTCACCAATTGAAATAAGATTTTTACTTATAGAAGGTACATTAAGAACATCTTTTAAAACTTTATTGCCTCTCTGGTCCTCAAAACATACATCTCCAACTTGTGCGATTTTGTGCATTGAACTGTCACTTGTTTCAATCTTATCATCGAACAAAGATGCATGAAAATTAGCAAACCAATCAACATTATTGCTCATATGATTAGTACATCCACTGTCAACATACCATATATCATTTCTATGAGTTGCATTTGATTTCACATTCATCATTAGTACATTTCCATGATTTTGTTCCTAAACAAAATTAACCTGTGTATGATTTTGCTTTGCATATCCATCTCGCCCTTTATTATGCCAACAATCTGGAGATATATAAACAACTTTACCACAATTATAACATGTAATACATGGATTATCTTGATATGCATTATGGCCTCTACGACGATAGCAATATCTCACCCTATCACATATATTCATATCTATGCTAGAAATTGAACCTAGAGCAACAACTTTAGTTATGCATGAAATTGAACCTAGAGCATCCACATTCAGCTTAATTTTTAAAACATAATCATTTACTAGCTGCCATACATCTTTTCGTAAATTATATAACTTTTTTTTTTAGTTGAATTCATCGTGCCTTCGTGGTTCTTGAGAAAAGTCATTCTAATGCTTCCCAAATCTCCTTACTTGTTCTCAAATCCTCTATGTGCCCTATCATACTTGGCTCAATATCTTATGACAATACAAATATTACCTTCTTATCATGCTCACTCCACCTCTAATATCCCCGAATTAGCTGTGGTGTCGAATTTTTGTTAGGTAGGTCCGGCTGAGGTTCTACCCCACTAATAAGACCGTGCGAATTCCTACCCATAAGATATGCAAGCATGCAAAAATGTTAGGCTTGATAATTTGTTTTGCTCAAATTCGCGATTTGAATATTTTTGTCGGCCATCCAAAAAGAGGATATTTGGGATGAATCACCTTATTTGTCGTGCAACTTATGCATATACCTCATGTATAGCAACTCGGATGCATCAACCAAATTTGATACCAAAGTAGAATATTGGAGCTATGATTCACGGTCCTTTTTACAAATACTAGCTTACATTGTTGCAACATATAAAAACTCTATGGTTCAGCAACACAAAAGTCTACGTAATAGATTCTGGATTATATGAAAAAAGTGAAATAAGTTTGAATTGTATAAGGGGTGTACTGATTAATGCATGTAACTCTCTTGTACATATGACATGATTCGCATATAACAACAGAGATTCGCATATAACAACAGAGGTTAAGAGAGAGAGAGAAGTTTGTGTAGAGATTGAGACATAAGCATGGTCAACTCTCAATGTAGAGAAAATGAAGAAACGAACATACACAAGGAGAACTGTTATAACATATATTCAAACTCTAAAAGAGTATACCGAGCGTACAAGCGTCTTAAAACGCAATAGGTGCTTGCTGTTATGTAGTGAGAAGCTACGTTTTCTGTCCGTAAATCCAAAGTAAACGTTTTGGGTGAATTTTCAGGTGTATTTGTAATTGATCTTTTAAAACAAAATAAATGAATACAGAGCTACGAAAGGAAACTAATAAAAATAAGAAAGAGAAACTAATCGGCCATTCAGTAGAGTCAAATCCCATTAATATATTCAAAAGTATAGAGAGGCCCACATGCCTATGTTTCGATGAAACTGCTGTTTTCAATAATTAGGGCATATGTTGTACTCCACGGTTGTATTGATGGGAAATGCATGCAAGAGTGTACCCATTTGGGCAGAGTCATTTGCTTCATAATGATATCGCCATGCTGTAGGAGATCGTGTGTGAGAATAACATACTGCAGAGTCATCTGCTTCATAATGATATCGTCATTCTGTAGGAGATCGTGTGTGAGAATTACATAGTGAAGAAGGAAGAATCATCCACATCTTCGGCGCTTTCTACATGTTGACCGCAATGCCAATCGATTACTTAGGCATTGAACAATTCGACCATGAGAGCCTGAAGGAGTGCAGCAGAGACTATCTTTATATCATGGGTGGCGTCTACAGTATCCCGATCTTTAGTCGTGCTGCTGATGCAGCACGGTAGATCTCCAGCTCTGTGTCGACAGAAACCGTTTGATGTGTAGGGGCATCATCGGGGCCGAGATAGAAGAACATGTCGGAGCGGTTTTCGATGTGGGCAGCTCCTGACGAGGTCACGGAGGGGCCTGCTGGATCACTAGAAACCAGCTCAGCGGATGACTTATTGGTAATGTCTGCGCTGGCCGAAGAAGTAATGGCCAGCGTAACCATCTCTCCGTCAGAGGCGTCGAGGTTCCAAGAATGCTCGTATGACGAGATTTGGAGGTGGGTACGATTTCTGACCATGTAGAAAACAGACCCCGAACAACTGCCAGTGGCGAGGAATATCTGACTATCGGATTGATCGGCGGCGGCTTGCTCAAAAAGGCTGCAGATGACCTTAAAGGAGAGGAACATCGTGCAACAAGAAGCCAGGAAAAGGGAGAGAAGCAGTTTACGAGTAGCCATGGAATCTACAGAAGGAGTTGCAAACAGAAGGTTGCAGATGGAATGGCGAACGGTAGGATGCAGAGATGCATCTACGATTATATTTACATATTATTTAATCTGCGTATCAATGTTGAACTGCCCGCGCGCGCACACGCACAGAGAGATCTATCAATTGAAACTTCTTCCTCAAGACTCATGGCTGTGACAGAAAATTTAGAAAAGCGACTGTGAACTGCGCGCGCGCGCACACACGCACAGAGAGACCTACAGAGAGTTACAATGATAAGACTTGATGACCAAGGCATCATTCATGAAAGAGAATATGTAGAAAAGCCATCTCTCTATCCCGATCAGCACACACATTGAACATATAATAAAAGATGCTGCCAAACATTTTTTAATATTGTGATTAGCAATAAGCTCTCACGTCCTGATTACATTTTATTCTATGGCAAAATATGCTGCCAAATATTTTCTTATATTGTGATTATTACATTCTACCAGTGCACAAGAATACAAAAAGTTGGAGGCAATGTATGCATTTTCTCCCAACGTTAGTTACAAATGATTTCAAAATACCTTCCGAAGAAGAGCTTGTTGGCAAGCAATTTAATGGTCCATCTTGAGCATTCCACACCTTACTACTGTTTTGGCATGGGAAAATGAGATACCTTATATGTTTCTCTATCTTGTTGTGTAATAAAGTAATTCTATAACAAGAGTCCTACCCATTCAGAAAGATCTGAAATCTGACACCGTTTGGTCACTCATGTGTATAACCAAAGTTCTCGAGACTAGACTTACTAGAAGTCATGTGCTCCTATAAATAAGTGATCCACTTAGCCTAGTGGTTATGTCTCAAGGGTGTGAAGGAGGAGGTCTTGTGTTCAAATACAATGCGGTACATGGGGACAAAGATCTCTAGAATCTTTTAGAAGCGTCAACTTGAGCTAACAGCAGTTAACTAGGGCACTTGGTACACATGCAATTACATGGCTGACACATGGATGGTTAGAATCCACCTGCCCAAGAAGGCAATCCTTTGGAGAGAGCTATTTATAGAGGCACATGATTGGGAGGAGAGTCATCTCTCTAGCACATCGTGGTGGTGATAATTGTCAGTATCTTGCATTGGTATCAAAGCCTCTTGATCTTGTTTTTACTCTTTTGGAGGTTTCTTATGAGTTATTGTTATTCAACTACTTTCATTTCATCATCATCTTCGCAGATTCAGCGGCTCATGGTGCAATTGCAGAGGCCGACTATCTTGGAGAGTGCATAGAGGTTTGAAAATTGTTTGTTCTATACCATGAATAATAAGATCTTCACTGATTATTGTTTTGTTGCCTCTACTATTCATGCACATATTTGGTGGAGATGCGGGAACACAAATGGATAACATGCATATATGTTAGACCAACAACCCCAAGGACTTGAACCCATGATGCCATCGACTGGAGCAGCTCCTTTAAACCAAGAGAGCAAAACTCACGAGAAGTTTCTGAGTTCATTCTCTCCTCTTCGGGTTCTGATAGTAAAAGGGAACCAACCCCGATATACACAAGTTAAACCAAGAGAGCAAAACTCACGAGAAGTTTCTGAGTTCATTCTCTCCTCTTCGGGTTCCGATAGCAAAAGGGAACCAACCCCGATATACACAAGTGAAGCATGGTTTGAGCCCTCGACCTCACGAAAAGAAGCAACTACTCTAACCAATAGAGCAAACATCATGGACGACTTGGTTTGCTGTTGCAAAGGCACTGCATGTGTAAGAATATGGAGTGTCTTGCCTATACAAAAGGATTGAAACCGTTTGTTCATAAAATGGCCCTGAGCCAGATTTGAATGTGTGAAATATATTATGGCACTCATTTGCCATAGCCACTAGACTATAACAGATTCAATGACTACATAGTCAAATCAAGGCATCCTGAAAGCATCATGAACTATTCGAGATTTCATCCTTACTTGGAGGTTTTGCCATGTCATATTTCTAGCACTTCTGCTAGAATTGATTCTATGAAAAAGCAAAATTAAATCGGGAAGCACTCTTCTTGTCTTCATTTTATCATGCACCACTTGTGTTAATAACTCTAAAGAAAGCTAATAACAGACTGTGTGCAATGGACGGCACTTCAAGCCACGTCGTGCTTACGAGTCATACAAGGATACCTATGTATGCTTGGCTATCACTTTTCTGAGTATCTTCATTCATGTGTAGCCTACCTATAGCATCATGTGCATCACATGCCTCCTTCATCTACAATAATGATTTCTATTCTACCTCATGCACCTGATGCATTGAATGAACAATCAATGACTTTAGCTTTAAAGGTTGAGAGTCCCACCCACCAAGGGGAAACCAACAACACTTCAAATGAGAAGAACGAATTTGAAGATAGGTAATTGAAAGTAGAGTGGGGTCTTGGATATTTGACCAATGTCCAACTTAAGGTCGCAGAGCTTTGTCAATCCATTTGCGGGGACGAGAATCATCTTCACTCTATTTTGGACTTACGCTAGAAGCCTAAGGATGTAGGTAAGGCTATTTGTGGTAGTCATATTGATACAGTCCGGAACTCACCTCTATCCGTTTTGTTGGAAAATGATAAGGATCCATCCATCTTCTAAATGGAGGTTTTTTCCTTAGGTGGTTGTTTGAGTTGTCTTAGTTTGATTACTCGTGCCAGTCTACTTTTTGTGAACACTTCGGATATATCAATAGATGTAATTATCCATCCATTGGATCTTTCTTTAGAAAATGATCTACATCCTCCTTACTTCTCAAGTGAAGATAACAATCGAAATAAGGACACCATCGTAAACTTCTTGTAAAAGCGGTATGATATCAGCCAACTAAAGAATAACTTCAAACTTGTGCAAGTGTAGAGGCTAGTTTGAATTAGGGCCTAAGGCCTACACGTGGTGAATGAGTCTTTCTAAGACTCAAAAAAGTCCTCAACTTGGGATGAATTCATCCACCTCTTCAAAAATGTGTTTCTCCCCAAGAATGAGTAATTGGGAGACTCGGTATCGAATTCAGCAGAAGGGAAAGTAAACATCTTCAAGATAAGATGTTTATTCAAGATTGTTATTTAGAAGATAACTTTCAACAAGCTAAAGTCTAGTAAGGGATGGGATGCCTAACCCTTAAGGTAGTTGGTTACCACGTACGAGGACCAAAGAATTAGCTTTGTTGACACTCCAATATGAATGTACTAATTCAAGTTTAAGACTGTATCTTTTGGACAAGCTATTTGTAAAGCTCAAGGTCTTCCAAGATGTTGGTAAGATATCACTTCTAGGAAAGAATCCAGATGATTCTTAAGTGACAAAGAAGATGATGAAGTGTTCATAGTAATTGATTGGTTCAATCATCAAAAGATTCTTGTACTTTAAATTATGCAATCAAATTGGAATATCAAATTATGTTTAAATTACTCTAGTAATATCAAACGATTGAACAAAGATAATAACTTCTTTAGACTCAAGATAAGGAATAGTTTTCACACACAAATGAAAGTTCAAGTCATACATTCATCGAGAAATGGGAAAATAGGTCATACAATGATCCTTTAGTTTGATACTTGAAACTTGAACACTATTCTACCAATAAAACTTTAAGAATCTTGCCCAAAAGTCAAAAAATTATTTAAAAACCTAATACAATATTGCAATGGATTCCATGATGAGGCATTTTCTTAGGTTATTTGATTCCTTAGAAGGAATCTCAAGTCCTTGAAGAATGACATTCTCCTTATTAATGAGAATGAAATTCTTCAAACTTGTTAGACATCAAGTAGTTCCCAGAAGTCCAAAACCACGCGAAGTGGTACTTAAAGTATCACCTAGAGGTGTATCAATATTGATAAGATTCTTAGCTTTAGAATCTAAAAAGGCATTAGCTATTGCCATTAGTATCTATGTGAAAGGCTGAATGGCCATCAAACACTTTTTAATAAAACATATAGTAGCCTAGTCAACCATAGACTCTAAGTTCTTGTTGTATTTTATGGAATAATGGAGTGTTATATGGATTTTAATATCTTGAGGTCTTTAATGTGATTATGTTTTGATTGATTATGTGAACACTCATGAGGGTGTGAATGCTTATGGACTTATTTAGATATGTTTGAAGATAGTTAAAAGATAGTTTTTTAGATATTTTTTGTAAAAATAGTAGATTGCTTAGACAGTGATGATTTTGTAAATAAAGAAAATTTTTGTAAGTGCATGCTTTTCGATGCAGTGTCCTTATGTATATTCTATTTAGGATGTAATGAGAAATATGTAGAAATACACATACTCTAACAAACTCATCCATCATAATATGTGGGGGAAGATTATACTCAATCTTGTGTTCAGTCTCTTGTCTCTCTCTATTTTGGTTATGCTTTTGTGAGATTTTCTTTCTATTCTATCTCTGCATACGTGCACATCTACAAGATCTGATCAACATTGGTTGATATGTTGATTGTTGAGAGTCTTCTTATGACTTATCAATTCTCAAAAAGAAGCTGAGTCATACTGTAGAAAATCATAAGTCTACACTAGGGTACATTTTTTATTCTGTTGGAGGTGCTATCTCTTGGAGATCTTGTCTTCAAGAATGTACAACTGTTTCCACCACAAATGCAGAGTATGCTATCACAACTGAGGCATGTAAGGAAGCATTGTGGCTTTTTGATCTTGCTTGTGATATGGGTCTACCTCAGCATGTACCTTCTTTTCTCAATGGTAGTGTGAGTGCCATTGCTTTGGCTAAGAATCTACTCTATTATGCAAATACTAAGAATGGATCTTGAAGTTATATTTGATCCTTAAGAGCATTTAAAATTCAAAGGAGAATTTTGAATTATAGGACGATATTATAATAATATCAAGATACTTCAAGATCAAGTATGTATGAAGATACAAAGTAAAAATAACTTCCAAAATCTTGTATTTCAAATAAGGAAAAGACTTGTTCTTATTTGAAGCATGAAGCACTTCAAGATAAAGTGTTATTGATCCATAAATATGTCCTAAATTTTTGAAGAATTAGGACTTTGATATTAAAATAGTCCTTTCAACTAAGGAATAGAGTAACTCATTCAAGCACCAAGTTCCTAGTGTAACTTGGTAAATTCAATCCTTTGACTCAAAGAAATGCACAAGAATTGCATTCCTAGTAAGTACTCATAAAGATTGGATATAGGCATGAACTTAGTCTCAATTGAAGCACTATTTGAGTAAAAACCCATCAATAGAACCTGAGTGGGTCATGCCACTTATGTTGGATCCCACACTAGTATCTAGTGGTTGGATGATATTTTGGATTTGTTCTATAAATCGTTTTGGGAATTGAGTTTATTTCTCTTAACGATAGAAAAATGGAGTGAATATCTTGTTGAAACATGTCTTTGAGAAGTTAAAGCCTTGACTCATCTATAAATTGCATCCTCGTAAGTATACATATCTTCGAAGTTTGAATTGGCTATAAAGAGTTTTAGGTCTTTCTTTTTGCTTTTCATATCTTTTGGATTTGACTCAAATATGGTATCTTACTCTTTTTAGAAAACTAATCAATTAGCGAGTCAGAACCGAATAACTAGATTAAACACTCAATATAGATGTTCTCTACAAGAACTCTTTCAATCTTCAAAAGATGATAAGTCCAAGATTGACTTATTCATTTGAGTTTCCTTCTAGTTAGAATAACTCTAACGATTTTCTAGAGTCATGTACACTCTAGAAAAGAGAAGTTAGGAATTGCTCATCAGGTTGACAATTACCACAAATTTATAGCCAAATAGTTTTGACAAAAGTATCCAAAATTTGATACATTTTCATTTTACATTTGATTTGTTCTAGTTAAAGTAAGGTTGACCAAAAGTGAATGGCACACTCCTATAGTTTACGTAGGATTTTCAAGCCCATTAAGACAAAGTAATCCTCCAATCAAGTGAAAAAATCAAGTAATTGTTTGTTGGAAGTAAACCATGGTACTCAAACATCTAAGTTATATGTTTGAACCATCCAAACTTCAATTTTTCCAAATCAAATTCCAGTTAATCAAGCATTCTCAAAGTCTTTATAGGGATAGGAATCCTACCTTAGAGTTCATGCCTAGATTGCAGCTAGTAAAAATAATGAATTAGATACAGATGTTATTAGATCATCCCTTATTATTCAATCACTACTTTGTACTTTGGGAAGTTACCAAATTGCAAAGCTAGAAGGTTAATTTGGGTAGGGATCCCACCAGAGAGATGAAACATGTTCTTCTCATTTTAGAACATGAGGCTCGAGGGTTGCCTATAGTATTTATATAGCTCTATGTTTTAGGCCCAAAATGTTTTCCAAGGTGGAATAATGTAATAAATTAATTCTATGATCTAAGGGTCTGACTCATTTAGATGGATCTGGAATCAAACATTGTTTCATCACCCGTGTAAATGACCACAAACCTCAAAATAAACCTACTAGAAGGTTATGTGCTCTTGTAAGCACGTGATCCACTTCGCTTAGTCGTTAAGTCTCAAGAGTGTGAAGCCGGAGGTCTTGGTGAAGAGTGTGTTTGTGTGTGTAAGAATTTGGAGAATATGAACAATTTAGAGCTATTCTATAACAAACCCAAATTCTGATCCATCTAAATCAGAAACGAGTGACGTGGCAAGTAAGAACGGAAATAAGCTTGGTAATCCTAGTAGATCAACAATGGATATTTATGGTAAGCAGGCACAATCTCCTCTAGATAATCACCAAGATGTATACAACAACTCCTCCATGAGTGTGAAAACTCCTCGTCCAAGATGGCCTCCAAGATGTGCTCCTTGAACGCCAAGTGTAGCTTGAGAAGATACACCTTGAGTGTTCACCTCCAAGTTCTTCTCCAAGAGCTTGAGCTTGCTGACTAATGATATTGAACAAGAGGCCAAAGCCTTGCACTCAACAACCACAAAGGCATGGATCCACCTAATTCACATGTTTGAGCTATGGAGACCTACATGGCTCATGGCGTAAACAAGAAAATAGCAGGGATGTTCTCTTCCAACCTTTTCATTCTTTCCATACTTTGCATTTGACTCAGTTCTTTTTCATATGGAAAATCGGATGGGACTTTGAGTGCTTGGGCTAGGGAATTGAACCACACATGTATTTTCCTCTTTCAAATTTCAATCTGGATAGAAATCACCCTTTTGAATAAAGAGATGAGTTAGAGAGATGAAGGCCATGATCCTTGAGATTGATCATGGGGCAGATGGGAATACCCCAACATATATATCTCCACTCATTTCAAAGCATGGAAATGCATTTAAAGGGGGGTATATGTTGTATAATTAGATGGATCCAAAGGGTAGAACACCTAGGTTTCTAGGTGTCACCCCTAGGGATTTATGGTTTTCTATCCCTTCTAGATGGGTCTTGAACCTTAGGGTAATTCTCTAAGGTTGAGTACCTCATGCTTTATTGGAAGCCTCTCCTTGCCACTTGTTTTGTACGTGAGAGTTTGGAGAGTCTTCTTTTAGAAGCCATGTCATTTCATGTGTTCTCCTAAGCTTGGAAACCATGTGAACAATCCCCTTGAGAGGGACCTACCCCCTTGGACCAAGAGCTATATATTGGATGGGTTGGTTGGGTGGAAAGCGCGTCTCTTCTCTCATAGTGGTTCTCCTAGTTAGTTAGCTACCTTGTGTGGGAAAGCTATGGAGCTCTCACACAATAGTTTGCTTCCAATCTATGTGAATGAACACAACTTAAGTCTGGGCGCATGAGGCTACATCCTTAAGTTTGCACACATTAGGCCGCCTAATCGGGCCTTTCACCTCTTCAGGCGCAGACAAACAACTTATATGGTGCTTTATCTGATATACTGGATCCCATGGGTACAAGGCCATTCACATGTAGAGTTGTTCTTTCAATCCATTCAAGCAACGGAGATTAAGCTTCGAAAAGACTTCCCCTTGATAAAACACATGTAGGTCAATAAGGTCCAATACATTGATGCCACATTGTGGAATAGGCTCGCTCTTTATTCACACATAGAAACACCACAACAAGGTTTCAAAGCCATGTCATGAAAGAACTTTCTTTTCTTTGTTCCAACTCCCCCTGCCCCAAGATGGTTTTGTCTACCACTCAAGATATTGCAACACTATTATATTTGATGGTGATTCTTATTATTCCACCTAGAACATAGTCGTGCAACGGTGTGGTTCTGGAGCCCCAATCCAAATCTAATTGAAGTGAGCCCTCTTCTAACTAGTATGAGAAGGGAGGCAGTGATAAAGGCACGAGCAAGGTAAGTGATGGTCATTCCCATTTTACTTCATAATTTGAGAGCCTGTTGATAGGAGACAGGCATCCACAATGGATCAATACGCCTATGAGATTATGGACCTGAAGACACTAATCACCCCCTCTATGGAGAAGAGGGGTGTCCTAGCCAAAATACAGGTACCTTAACATTTTTATCCCTTGCCTCAATGTGCAGTCTGACATGTCCAGAAATCTATCCTCTTCATTGTTTTCTTCCATTTAAGCCTATTTTATTTCCCTCAAATCTCTACCACTTTGTTTATCTAGTCGAGTGTTTCATATGGATTTCATCCCCCCTTAAGTGCAGGCTCTTACATTGTGAATATACACAGTATTGAGAAGACTTATGTGCATGCCAATAGTGCCCAAATTTATAGAAGGGTCATTTCTAGATTTTACCTTTACTAGGAAATCTGTTCCTTTAACTTGTGGATATTAGGGTACATATTTTCCATGCATTGATTTTTTGGGGTTTAATTTCTTAGTGAAAAAGGTGTTTTTGAGTTCTAGATGCTCAATTTTCTATGGAGATTATAGCAGTTTTATAACACATTCATCAGATGCTTACATTCCAAATCTCATGTTTAAAATACTTATTTATCATCATAAGATGCTTGGATTATAAGACATCACATTGAGCTTGAGGATGAGAGCTGAGATATCAAACTTAATATGTGATGCTCAAGGATGACATGTACCACTTTTCATTTCCCTGACACATATAGTGCTTACACCAATATAGTTCAGGGATAATTTGAGTGATATTTAGGAGACTTATCCACCAAAGGTGATGGAGCATTTGTTTTCTTTTCATCTCACTCATTTGCACTGATTAGGGCTTTGTTTACTTGCTAGATTAAATCATTCTTGTATGTTCTCTTTATGTAAGGAAGTTGCAATGAATTCTCCCATTACGCAACTTGAGTGGTGAATTTTCTGACTATATAGAATTTGCATTTGATTTGGAATCATATGTGGGGCCAACTTAACTTGTGGTTGTCAAAGTTCCAAGATAAGAATAGATAAAGGAAAAAAGATGAAAAGAAAAGAGTGTGTAAAATTTGTGAGCCCTTTATATTTGTGTTCTCCACTATGCTTATGAGCATAGAATTTGATGCAAGCTATACATGAGATGCATTCTTTGCTAAATACTAATCAGTAATCAATACACCCCTTATAGAGTTCAAACTTATTTCACTTTTTTCATATCATCCGAAATCCATTACATAGATTTTTTTCGTGCTGTTGAACCATAGAATTTTAATGAGTAGCAACAACGTAAGATAGTATAAAGGACTGTGAATCATAGCTCCAATATTTGGTATCGGATCTGGTTGATGCATCAAGGTTGCTATACATGAGGTATATGCACAAGATGTAGGACAAATAAGGTGATTCATCACAAATATCTTCTTTTAGGATGGCACACGAAAATAGTCAAATAAAAAATTTGACCAAAACCAATTATCAAGCCTGCCGATTTCACATGTTTTCATATCTCGGGTAGGAATTTGCATGGTCTTCTTAGTGGGGTAGACCTCAACCAGACTTGCCTGAAGAAAATCCGACACCGCAGGAAATCCAGGAATACTAGAGGTGGAATGAGCTAGATGAGAAGCTAATCTTTGCACTGTCGCAAAATATTATTGATGTATGATAGGGCACATAAAGGACTTGAGAACAAGTAAGGAGACTTGGGAAGCATTAGAATGACTCTTCTCAACAACCACAAAGGCATGGATCCACCTAAATCACATGTTTGAGCTTTGGAGACCTAGATGGCACATGGCTTAAACAAGAAAATAGCAGGGATGTTCTCTTCCAACTTTTTCATTCTTTCCATGCTTTGCATTTGACTCAGTTCTTTTTCATATGCAAAATTGGATGGGACTTTGAGTGCCTGGAGCAGGGAATTAAACCACACATGTATTTTCCTCTTTCAAATTTCAATCTGGATAGAAATCACCCTTTTGAATAAAAGAGGTGAGTTAGAGAGATGAAGGCCATGATCCTTGAGATTGATCATGCGGCATAGGGGAACACCCCAATGTACATATATCTCCACTCATTTCAAAGGATGGAAATGTATTTAAAGGGTGGTGTGTGTTGTATATTTACATGGACCCAAAGGGTAGAACACCTAGGTTTGTAGGTTTCACCCCTTTGGGTTTATGGTTTTGTATGCCTTTCAGATGGGTCTTGAACCTTTGGGCTAATTCTCTAAGGTTGAGTACCTTAGGCTTCATTGGAAGCCTCTCCTAGCCACTTGTTTCATACATGAGAGTATTGAGAGTCTTCTTTTAGAAGCCATGTGATTTCATGTGTTTTCCTAAGCTTGGAAACCATGTGAGCAATCCCTTGAGAGGGACTTACCCCCTTGGACCTAGAGCTATATATTGGAAGGGTTGGTTGGGTGGAAAGCGCATCTCTCCCCTCATACTGGTTCTCCTAGTTAGTTAGCTATCTTCTGTGGGAAAGCTATGGAGCTCTCACACAACAGTTGGCTTCCACTCTATGTGAATGAACACAACTCAAGTTTGTGCACATTAGGCTACCTCATTAATTTTGCACGCATTAGGCCGCCCAGTGAGGCCTTTCATCTCTTCAGGTGGGGGCGAACAACTTAAATGGTGCTTTATGGGATATAGGGGGTCACATGGGTACAAGCCCATTCACATGTAGAGTTGTTCTTTCAATCCATTCAAGAAAAACTTCCCCTTGAAAAACGACATGCAGGTCAATAAGGTCCAATACATTGATGTCACATTCTGGAATAGGCTCGCTCTTTATTCACTCATAGAAACACCACAACAAGGTTTCAAAGCCATGTCATGAGACATTTTTTGTTTCTTTGTTCCAACTCCCCCTGCCCCAAGATGGTTTTCTCCACCACTCAAGATTTTGCAATGCTATTATATTTGATGGTGATTCTTATTGTTCCACCTCAAACATAATTGTCCAACGGTGTGGTTTTGGAGCCCCAATCCAAATCTAATTGAGGTGCACCCTCTCCTAACTCGTATGAGAAGGGAGGCAGTGATAGAGGCACGAGCAAGGTAAGTGATGGTCATTCCCATTTTACATCATAATTCACGAGCCTGTTCACAGGAGAGACCCATCCACAATGGATCAATATGCCTATGAGATGATGGATCTCAAGACACTAGTCACCCCCACTATCGAGAAGAGGGGTGTCTTAGCTAGAATACAGTTACCGTAACATTTTTATCCCTTGCCTCAATGTGCAGTCTGACATGTCCACAAATCTATCCTCTACATTGTTTTCTTCCATTTCAGCTCATTTTATTTCCCTCAAATGTCTGCCACTTTGTTTATCTAGTCGGACATGTCATATGGATTTTATCCCTCCTTAAGTGCATGCTCTTACATTGTGAATATACACAGTGTTGAGAAGACTTATGTGCATGCCAATACTCGTCGAATTTAGAGAAGGGTCGTTTCCTGACTTATACCTTTAGTAGGAAATCTGTTCCTTGAACTTTTGGATATTAGGGTATATATTTTCCATGCAATGATTTTTTTCTTTTTAATTTCTTAAAGAACAAGGTGTTTTTGAGTTCTAGATGCACAATGTTCTATGGAGATTGTAGTAGTTTTATGAAACATTCATGAGATGCTTACATTCCAAATCTCGTGTTTAAAATACTTATTTAGCCTTATAAGATGCTTGGATTATAAAACATGACATTGAGCTTGATGAGGAGAGGTGAGATATCAAACTTAATATGTGATTCTCAAGGATGACATGTACCACTTTTCATTTCTCTGACACATATAGTGGTTAAACCAATATAGTTTAGGGATACTTTGAGTGATATTTAGGAGACTTATCCACCAAAGGTGATGGCACATTTGTTTTCTTGTCATCTCACTCATTTGTATTTATTAGGGCTTTGTTTACTTGCTAGTCTTTGTATTATATCATTCTTGTATGTTCTCTTTATGTAAGGAAGTTGCAATGAACTCTCCCATTATGCAACTTGAGTGGTGAATTTTCTGACTATAAGGAATTTGCATTTGGTTTGGAATCATATGAGGGGCCAACTTAACTTGTGGTTGTCAAAGTTCCAAGATGAGGCGAGTTAAAGAGAAAAAAATGAAAAGAAAAGAGTGTGTAAAATTTGCGAGAGCTTTAATTTTGTGTTCTCCACTATGCTTATGAGCATAGAATTTGATGCAAGCTATGGTTTTAGACCCTCACAATCGTATGTGCTCATGATCACAACTAAAAAAACTTGAACGCATTGTCTACACAAGAAAAAATATATGGTAGAAAATTAGCAATAAAATTGAGGAAAACTCACAATCAGTAATTTTAATAATTAAAAGATAAAACATGATGCATTCAGTGACCTTGGAAGATATAGGAATTGAAGTTTCAAGATCTTTGTCAGCTTTTAATGGAGAGGAAAATGGTGGTCTTTCTAGAAAGTATTTCATCAAGGTGAGAGATGCAACATTCAAGATACTCACAATTAGGACCATCACCATGTGCTAGAGAGATGACTCTCCTCCCAGCCATATGCCTCTATATATAGCTCTGTTAAGGGGATTGGCTTCTTGGGCAAGTGGACTCTAAACATCCATGTGTCGGCCATGTAATTGCATAGGCACCAGGTGTCACAGTTACCTATAACTAACTCAAGTGGATGCTTCTAAAAGGCTCTAGAGGTGTTTGGAAAAAACACCTTTCTCATGTACCCCATTGGGTTTGAAACCAAGACCTCCTACTTCACACTCTTGAGACTTAACCACTAAGCTATGTGGATCACTTGCTTACAAGAGCAAATGACCTTCTAGTAAGTCTAATCTTACGGTTTTTGGTCATACACACAGGTGAGGAAACAATGTTTGATCCGAGATCCATCTAAATCAGTAGGATCCTTAGATCATAGACTTAATTTATTATATTATTGCCCCTTGGAAAACAATTTTGGCCTCAAAAATAGAGCTATATAAATACTATAGGAAACCCTTGAGCCTTATGTTCTAAAATCATAAGAACATGTTTCATCTCTGTGGTGGGATCCATACCCAAATTAACCTTCGAGCTTTGCACTTTGATAACTGGCCGGAGTAGAAAGTAGTGACTGAATAATAAGGTTGATCTAATAAAATCCCTATGTAATTCATTGTTTTTACTAGCAAAGATCTACGCATGAACATGTGAATAGGGTGGATACAAATTACTAATCCATTATTGGGCATGATTGGTGCATGGACTTAGTAACTAAGGTGGGATTCTTATCCCTATCAAGACTTTGAGAACTCTTGACTCACTTGAATTTGATTCGGAAAAATTAAACAAATAAAATGTAAAATGAAAATGTATCTAACTTTGGATACTTTTCTCAAAAATATTTGGCTATAAATTCTTGAGAATTGTCAATCTAATGAGCAATTCCCAACTTCTCTTTTCTAGAGCGTACAGAAGTCTAGAAAATCATTAGAGTTATGCTAGAGTACTGGAAGGAAACTCAAATGAATAAGTGAATCTTGGACTTATCGTCTTTTGAAGATTGAAAGAGTTCTTGTACTGAACATCTATGTGGAATGTTTAATATTAGTTCTGACTGGCTAACCGATTACTTTTGTAAAAAGAATTAGATACAACATTTGAGTCAAATCCAAAAGATTTGAAAAGCAAAAAGAAAGAACTAAAAATATTTACAATGAATTCAAACTTCGAAGATATGTACACTTACGTGGATTCAATTTCTAGATGAGTCAAGCTTTTAACTTCTCAAAGATATATTTCAACAAGGTATTGATGCCATTTTCCTATCTTTAAGGGAAATAAACTGAACAACTAGATACTAATGTG
This sequence comes from Ceratopteris richardii, assembly GCA_020310875.1. Classification (NCBI taxonomy): domain Eukaryota; kingdom Viridiplantae; phylum Streptophyta; class Polypodiopsida; order Polypodiales; family Pteridaceae; genus Ceratopteris; species Ceratopteris richardii. The sequence continues at coordinate 5,963,066 of CM035424.1, forward strand.
GGATCTACCATTAGATACAATATCTGAGTCAAATCCAAAAGATTTGAAAAGCAAAAAGAAAAACTAAAACTCTTTACAATGAATTCAAACTTTGAAGGTATGTACACTTACGGGGATTAAATTTCTACATGAGTCAAGGCTTTAACTTCTCAGAGATATGTTTCAACAAGGTATTGATGCCATTTTAATATCTTTAAGAGAAATAAACTGAATTCTCAAAAAGATTTATAGAGCAAATCCAAAATATCATCCAACCACTAGATACTAGTGTGGGATCTAACATAAGTGTCATGACCCACTGAGGTTCTATTAATGGGTTTTTACTCAAATAATGCTTCACTTGAGACTAAGTTCATGCCTATATTCAATCTTTATGGGTGCTTACTAGGAATGCAATTCTTGTGCATTTCTTCAATTCAAAGGATTGAATTTACCAAGTTACACTATGAATTTGGTGCTTGATTGAGTTACTCTATTTCTTAGTTGAAAGGATCATTTTAATGTCAAAGTCCTACTTCTTGAAAAATTTATGATATATTTCTGAATTAGTAACTCTTTCTCTTGAAGTGTTTCATGCTTCAAATAAGAACAAATGTTTTCCTAATTTGAAATAGAAGATCTTGGAAGTTAGTTTTACTTTCTATTTTCATATGCACTTAATCATGAAGTATCTTGAGATCATTATAATATCATCCTGGAATTTAAACTTCTTCTTTGAATTTTAAATTCCCTAAAGGATCAAATGTAACTCCAAGATCCATTCTAGGACTAAAAGATAATTATAATCCCATGGTCTGATGTCCTATACCATATTTCCTATATCAATTTTAATATAAATTTTGGTGTTCCATACCACCCTATTTCATATTTACATTGATGTGTGAGTGATACGTATCCTAAAGTCTAAACATACCTTGATAGAATAACTACTCTCTTCAATTCTTTGAAAGAATTTTGAAATTTCAGGCATTACTTCTAACTTGATATTCTAGGTTTTCATTCCTTCACATGATCATTTCATGATCTAATGATGTGCCTTGGAAACTTGAAAACCTCTTGATAGAATATGCATTCTAATTTGATAGGGTTTTCAAATGAAAACTAGTAAGAATTCCAAGTAGTTGAATTTTCAAAATTTCTAGTCCAATTGGTTTATTCTTGACCAATTTGTAGTTACAAGAGTTCTTTAGTTCTTGTCTTTAAATTTCTTTCTTATTTAAGCTTAAAGTAGCTACCCAGTTGAGACTTTACAGGAATCTCTCTATTGCTTAAGTCTAAGCATCCACTCATACTTTTTTAAATTTCACCTTTACGAAATCCCTTTAAGAATAGGTATAAATTATGGTTTACCTTCCACATACTTAAGTATTATCATTACAGTTCCAAACTATATACTTGGAATTTTTACTATGTTCAGACTTGGAACAACTTACTCTTTTTGCACTTTTCCATTTGGATAAATGGAACTTGAGTGATAACATCCCAAAAGGAATTTGATTGCCAAGACTTGAGCACACTTTGGAGTAGTTCCAATTGCAAGTTCTTGGACAATCATGGCCAAAATTGATCAAGTCTAGTTGACGTTACAACAAGAATAAAGACTTAGTGTTTACCGTTCAGATCTCTAACAAAAGCATCTAGCTTACCCATGGGATTTTAAAGATCTTTCCCTTAACTGAAGTCCAAGCATATGCTAATGAAGTCTTTTGATGACAATGCACCATAGTGCACTCTCCTTCTGGATAGCTCCAGGGTGATATCATCAGAGTAGAAAACATAGCTCCAAGTGTCGCACACACTACTCTTCAGAAAGGCTATAGAATATGTAGAAAAACAAACTACATAGGGAGTATCAAGACAAACTTCTTAGGTGTTACAAATGTGGTCCAACTTACATTCTATGGTTGATCAGGCCACTATATGTTTTATTAAAGAACATATACAAAAATGTCCGATGGCCGTTTGACCTTTCACATGGACACTAGCGATAACGATCTCCCACAAAACACCAATGTTGCCAAAGTAACTATGGGAGAAAAATGAAGAATGATAAAGAATACCTGAGTGTAAGTATACAAACTACACCTCCCACCTTGTGGGCATGTTACACGGTTTACAAATGAATATGTAAGATCATGAATCAAGTAACCCCCATCAGGTGACAATAGGGTCGAAAACTATCCTCTGGTAGAGCTTTAGTCAAAGCATATGCAACATTATCTTGAGTATGAACCTTCTCAAGAAGAATGCTCTCAATGGCTAAGAAATCTCTAATGAAGTGATACCTCACCTCAATGTGCTTGGTCTTTGCACGATAGATCAGATTCTCAGCCAATGCAATGGCACTCTCACTATCATTGAGAAAACAAGGTACATGCTAAGGTAGACCCATATCACAAGCAAGATAAAAAAGCCACAATGCTTCCTTACATGCCTCACTTGAGAAAGCATACTCTACTTCTAGAAATCCATATAACACTCCATTATTCCATAAAATATAACATGAAATCAGAGCCTATGGTTGACCAGGCTACTATATGTTTTTTTTTTTAAGTGTTTGATGCCCATTCAGCCTTTCACATGTATACTAATGGCAATAGATAATGTCTTTTTAAATTCTAAAGCTAAGAATCTTTTCAATATTGATGCACCTCTAGGTGGTACTTTAAGTACCACTTCTGGTGGTTTGGGACTTGTCGGGAACTTCTTGATGTCTAACAAGTTTAAAGATATTCATTCTCACTGCTAAGGAGAATGTCATTCTTCAAGAACTTAAGATTACATCTAAGGAATCAAATAGCCCAAGAAAATGCTTCATCATGGAATCCATTTCACTATTGTAATAGTTGTTTAAAGAACTTCTTGACTTTTGGACAAGATTCCTAAAGTTTTATTGCTAGAATAGTGTTTAAGTCTCAAGTATCAAACTAAAGGATTAGTGTATGACCACTTTTCCCATTTCTTGATGAAAGTTTGACTTGAACTTTCATATGTGTGTGAAAAACATTTGTTGTCTTGTGTCTAAAAAAATTATTATCGTTGTTCAATCATTTGATGTTACTAGATTACTTTAACACAATTTGATAATCCACTTTGATTGCATAGTTTAAAGTACAAGAATCTTTTGATGATTGAACCAATCAATTACTATGAACACTTCATCATCTTCTTTATCACTTAAGAATCATCATTATTCTTTCCTAGAAGTGATAGCTTACCAAAATCTTGGCAGAGCTTGAGCTTTACAAATAGCTTATCCAAAAGATACACTTTTAAACTTGAATCAGTACATTCATAATAGAGTGTCAAGAAAGCTAATTCTTTGCTCCTCGTACGTGGTAAACAAATACCTTTAGGGTTACACATCCCATCCTTTACTAGACTTTGGCTTGCTCAAAGTTATTTTCTAAATCACTTTCTTGAATAGCAATTTTATCTTGAAGATGTTTACTTTTCGTTCTGCTCAACTCGATCCCAAGTCTCCCAATTCCTTATTCTTGGGGAGAAACGCCCTTTTGAAGAGGTGGATGAAATCATCCCAAGTTGAGAAGCTTTTATGAGTCTTAGAAAGACTCATCCATCACGTGGAGGCCTTAGGGCCTAACACAAACTAGCCTCTACCACTTGGAAAAGTTTGGTCTTGAGTTGGTGGACATCCTTCCGCTTTTCCAAGAACTTTAAGATGGCATCCTTATTTTGATTCTTATATTCACTTGAGAAGTAAGAAGGATGTACATGTTTTCCTAAAGAATGATCGAATGGATGGCTAATTACATCTCTTGATTGCTCTGAAGTGTTCACAAACAGTAGAGTGGTAGGAGTCATCAAACTAAGACAACACAAACTACCACTTAAGGAGAAAAACTACATTTGGAAGATGGATGGATCCTTATCCGTTTCCAACAAAATAGATACAGGTGAGGTCCCTATTGTATCAATATGGCTACCACGAATAGCCCTACCTACATCTTAAGGCTTCTAGAGTAAGTCCCAAATAGAGTGAAGATGATTCTCGAACCTGTAAATGGATTGAAGAAGCTCTACGACCTCAAGCTGGAAATTGGACAAATATCCAAGGCCCTACTCTACTTTCAACAACCTATCTTCAAATTCATTCTTCTCATTTGAAGTGGTGTTGGTTTCCCCATTTGGCCTGGTACCCTCAACCTTTTAAAGCTAAAGTCATTGATTCTATGTTCAATGCATCAGGTGCATGAGGTATAATACAAATCATTCCTGTAGATGGAAGATGTATGCGATGGATAAGATGCTATAGGTGGGCTAAACATGAATGAAGATATTGATAAAAGTGGTAGCAAAGCATCCATAGATATGCTTGTAAGACTCGTCAGCACGACGTGGCTTGAAGTACCCTCCATTGCACATAGTCCGTTATTAATTGTCTTCAGACTTCTTAACACGAGTGGTGCATGATAAAATGAAGAGAACAATGCACAATATCTCAAGAGTGATTCCCAATTTAATTTTTTCTTTTTTGTAGACTCAATTCTAGGAGAGGGTGCTAGAAATATGACATGGCAAAACCTCCATCAGTGGATGAAATCCAAAGCTTCACTTTCATATCTCTAATACCTCATGATGCTTTGGGGATGCCTTGGTTTGAAGTAGCCAAAATGCCTTCCTTCGTCTTTGGGCAATAAGTGAATAGTGCTTCACTTTATCCTTCTTTCAGTCAAGAAACAATGCAAGATTGGTTCACAATTGGTTCAGATTCAGGTTCCAATGGAGATCTTATCTTAGAACAAAATAAATTATGACAAGAAAAAGCGGGATGACTATCGAGTCATTGAATTTGTTGTAGGCTAGTGGCAATGGCGAATGAATGCCATAATATATGTTACACGTTCAAATCTGGCTCGGGACCATTTGATGAACAAATGGTTTTGGTAGTCAATCCTTTTGTATAGGCAAGCAGCTCTAGATTCTCACACATGTAGCATGGGTAGCGAATGCAAGTCCTCGATGATGTTTGCTCTGTTGGTTAGAGCAGTTGATTCTTTTTGTGAGATTGAGGGCTCAAACGACGCATCACTTGTGTATATCAGGGTTGGTTCCTTTTTCTATCAAAATCCGAATAGGAGAGAATGAACTCAGAAACTTCTCGTGGCTAGAACAGTGAGCAGTTCTAGAAATAAAGAAATGTAGCACACAACATATAGAACTCGTCGAAGATATTTTTTCTCTTGGTTTAAATTAGCTGCTTGCCTCAAGGGCATCATGGGTTCAAGTGCGTGGGGTTTTTGGTCTAACATATATGCATGTTATCCTTTTGTGGCTCCACATCTCCACCATATATTGTTGAAGGAGATGGTGGATAATCACAAGAGATGAGTTGGTGTAGCTAAAGCTGCTTCACACCTGTTATAAGTGATGGTGAGAGAGTGTTGTGAGCCTCTTTAGCTAACCAATAAGCATAATTAATCACATATGTTTCTTGGAAGATGATGCACTAATGATATGATCAAAACAAATAGGTTGGCATATGATCCAAGTTCTAAAACTTTCTATTTTGGATGAGACACCTACTCAGAGTTTTGTAACATTCTATGAGTACAACAGCAATTGATAAAATTCCTTTTAGGGAACTTCAAATAGCTTAACAAGCTACAAAGCATGAGTGGAATCATCTCAAATCATAATTTATATGCAAAGAAATATATTTAGCAACTTAAACATCTACCTTGACTTTTACGAGCCTTGATAATCAAAGACTAGTACGCAATGATTGATTAATATCTAGGAATCACGTGAAGAATTAGTAATGAAACCTTGTAGGTATAAAGTAGACAATATGCTGAAGACTTTAAATCATGAGAAATGATCCACTATAGAGTGCAAACTAGCTCAGACAACTTCACTGTTTTGATGGAGTGTGACAGAGATATGCAAGTAAGAAGTAATGATCATGTATGATCTAAATCATGTAAAAGTACAATGTCATTGGCAATAAATCATTGCTCAATGAGTGTGGAAAGAGTGAGCTATGAGTTGAGCTCCTCTTCTCAATGAAAATACATGAATATGATCTCTGAACCTCTAGATACATGCAGGCATTTCATCTCCTCTTTTATAGCTTCTGTTGGAGCCTAAGATTTGAATTCAATTTCAGATCTCTACCAATAAAGTGCATCCTAAAGTATAGAATTGATTCTCTCTTGACTCAAGTACCAAAAAGTACAAGATTATATGCTTCCTAAATCCTCGTGGGTTCAGTGACCTTTCACAACTATAATTTTAGAAGCAAATTCATAAGAGGTTGTACATATAAAGCTTTCCAAGTATAATGCTAATACATGAAGCTAACATGAAGTGATCGAGTATGTAGGCTTGGGCTTAATTGTACCAACAAATCGCCCTCAAGCCTAACATGCTTGATCTTCATTGATCCTTGATCTCTTGCAGCCTAATCATCAATTTGAACCTGCTCATCTTTGTTCCATCCAATGCTTTGGTGAGTAAATTTTCATATTGCAAATGAGTCAATACATAGGATAATTGGATATCCCTGCTAATTAATTTTTCCCTAACATAATGATAGTGCACTTCAATGTGCTTAGTCGTGGCATGATACACATGATTAGTAGCCAAATGAAGTGAACTGGTATTGTCTCCAAAGATAATTGCAGTGTAGGAATGTGTCTCCAAATCTGCATACAATTGCTTAAGCCATAGAGCTTCTTGAATTTCATTTGAAAAACCTCTATATTCTGCTTCTATGGAAGAGAAGGCCATAGTTGGTTGCTTCTTGTATGACCATGATATGAGTTTTGAACCTGAAAAAGATAGGTACCCAAAAGTGCTCCTCCTATCATGCTTGGAGCAAGCCCAATCTGCATCAGAATACATCTTTATATCTATGTCAGAAGTAAAGGGGTAGAACAATCCCTCATTCATTGTACCCTTTAGATATTTAAGCACCCTCTTTGCACCTTCCATGTGTGGCTCCCTTGGTACATGCATGAACTCAATTAGTGTACCTACTGCATAAGCAATATCTACTCTTGTCAAAGTAGCATAATTAAGACTGCCTACAAGTTGTTGATAGCTTGTAACTGCATCTTCAAGTAGTTCACCCTCATGTGAACTTAGCTTATGGTTGATTTCCATAGAAAACCTACAACTTTAGTGTTTTCAATCTTAACTTTACCAACAGAGCGTGTATGTATTTTCTTTGTGTGATGAATATACCTGAATGTGTATACACACATTTTAAGCAAACGAAATAGTTTAACAACCCTAGATCACTGATTTTTAAGTCCTTCATCAATTGAGCCTTGACCTGCTTGATACCTTCTGAATCATTACATGTAATAATGAAATCGTCTATATAGACACACAAGTAGATGACCTCTTATTTATTCTTCTAACAAATAAAGAAGAGTTTTCTTTGCTTGCCACAAAGCCTTGATCCTGCAAATAGGTAATAAGCATATGGTTCCAAGCTCTAGGGGCTTTGTTTGAGACCATACAGTGCTTTTTGGATCTTGCATACATGACCTGCTTTTTCTTCATCTTCAAAACATGGTGCTTGTTTCATATACACTTCCTCTGATATCCAACCATTTATTAAAAAGTTATTCTTGACATCTAACTGATATAAAATCCAATTTTTTGATGCAACAAGACTTACCAATACCCGGATTGTTGGCATCTTTGCAACATACATTGGATTTCCCTCTGATTTGTGATGGGATGTGTGAATATGCAATGCACCCAAATATTTGCAATGATCCAATGATGGTCTCTCGCCATGCGATGCTTCATATGGTGTCATACCATCCAATGATTTGGATGGAAGCCTATTGAAAAAATAGGTAGTTGTAGATATAGCCTCTGCCCATAAATAATTAGGTATTTTTTTCTCATTTAACATAGGCCTAACTGCTTCAACAATTAGTTTGTTCCTTCTTTTTGCCACTCCATTCAATTGAGGAGTATACCTGGTTGTTACTTCCCTCTTTATGCCTCTGTCCTGTAGAAATAGATCAAACTCATGTGAAAAGTAATCACCACCTCCATCAAACGTGGTTCTCTTCAAGCTTCTTCCTGTTTGGTTTTCCACTAGTGCCAAATATTTCTTGAAACATGTAAATATCTAATCCTAATGCTTCATGAAGTAGAGAATTGTCCACCTATTGTAATCATCAATAAAAGAGACATAGTACCTTGAACCTGTGATGGAAGGATCTTTTCTAGGACCCCACACATGAGTGTATACAAGCTCCAAATAATCTTCATGGATGTATCTTTTCCAATTAAATGGTTGCCTGTGGGCTTTGCCAAATTGGCAAGATCCACATTTGTAGATCATGTGCTGCGTGGTCACATTTGGAATGCCAATCACACTTTGATCCCTGCAAATTTGCTTCAGAGTTCTCTCTCCTATGTGCCATAGCCTCTTGTGCCATATTTTTCACTCTCATAAGGTTTGATCCCTTTAACTGAATAGTGCTATGTTCCTTGTGTCTTCAATTTCAAAAGTAAACAATCTACGTGACTTCTCACCTTTGGCAATCCTTTTGAATCCTTGTTGGGGGTCTTTCACATATGCTCCATGCTTGGTGAATGTAGCTTGTAGACCTTTCTCTACTATCTGCCCAACACTAATTAGGTTTTTGGTTATAGTAGGTACATATAGAACGTTTCTCAAAAGGTTCATACTACCATCAAAAGTTTTTACATTTCCAATTTGCTTGACTGAATGCTTAGTGTCATCGCGTGTTTGTACTTCATGCTTCCTCTTGGGTTCTTCAAGGTCAGATAGTAGTGCTACATTACATGCCACATGATTGGAACAACCTGAATCAATGTAGAAGAGATGCTCATCATCTTAACCTTGCTTGGATGGCATGTTCATGATGAGTAGAGAGTCTTCTTTTGATCTTCAGTATAGTTGTTGAGAGCTTATTGCAAATCACAATATTAAAAAATGTTTGGCAGCATCTTTTGTTATAGAACGCTGAGTTTACTTTATTATACGCTCAATGTGTGTGCTGGTCGGGATAGAGACATGGCTTTTCTACATTTTCTCTTACATGAAGGATGCCTTGGTCATCATCAAGTCTTATCATTGTAACTCTCTGTAGATCTCTCTGTTCGTGTGCGCGCACATTCAGAGTCGCTTTTCTAAATTTTCTGTCACAGCCATGAAGTCTTGAAGAAGAAGCTTCAATTGATACATCTCTCTGTGCGTGTGCGCGCGCGGGTAGTTCAGAATTGCTTTTCTAAATTTTCTGTCACAGCCATGGAGTCTTTAGAAAGAAGTTTCAACATTGATACGCAGATTCGATAATATGTAAATATAATCGTAGATGCATCTCTGCATCCTACCGTGCGCCATTCCATCTGCAACTCCTTCTGTTTGCAACTCCTTCTGTAGATTCCATGGCTACTGGTAAAATGCTTCTCTCCCTTTTCCTGGCTTCGTGTTGCACGATGTTCCTCTCCTTAAAGGTCATCTGCAGCCTTTCTGAACAAGCCGCCGCCGATCAACCCGATAGTCAGATATTCCTCGCCACTGGCAGCTGTTCGGGGTCTGTTTTCTACATGGTCAGAAATCGTACCCACCTCCAAATCTCGTCACGCGAACATTCTTGGAACCTCGATGCCTCTGACGCAGAGATGCTTACGCTGGCCCCTGCTTCTTCGGCCAGCGCAGACATTACCAATGAGTCATCTGCTGAGCTGGTTTCTAGTGATCCAGCTGGCCCCTCCGTGACCTCGTTCGGAGCTGCCCACATCGAAAACCGCTCCGACATGTTCTTCAATCTCCGCCCCGATGATGCCCCTACACATCAAACGGTTTCTGTCGACACAGAGCTGGAATCTACCGTGCTGCATCAGCAACACGACTAACGATCGGGATACTGTAGACGTCACCAATTATATAAAGATAGTCTCTGCTGTACTCCTTCAGGCTCTCCTTGCGGTCAACATGTAGAAGGCGCCGAAGATGTGGAATGATTCTTCCTTCTTCACTATGTTATTCTCTCTCACGACCCCCTACAGAATGGCGATATCATTATGAAGCAGATGACTCTGCACTATGTTATTCTCACACACGATCTCCTACAGCATGGCGATATGATTATGAATAAGATGACTCTGCCCAAATGGGTACACTCTTGCATGGATTACCCACCAAATACAACCGTCGAGTACAACATATGCCCTAATTATTGTAAACAGCAGTTACATGGAAACATAGGCATGTGGGCCTCTCTATACTTCTGAATATATTAATGAGATTTCACTCTGCTCAATGGCCGATTAGTTTCTCTTTCTTATTTTGATTATAGTTTTCTTTCGTAGCTCTGTATTCATTTATTATGTTTTAAAAGATCAATTACAAATATGCCTGAAAATTCACCCAAAACGTTTATTTTGGATTTACGGACAGAAACGTAGCTTCTCTCTATATAACAAACGTAGGTTCTCTCTATATAACAGCAAGCATCTCTTGCGTTTTAAAACACTTGTACACTCGGTATACTCTTTTAGAGTTTGAATATATGTCATAACAGTTCTCCTTTTGTATCTTCGTTTCTTGATTTTCTCTACATTGAGTGTTCTCCATGCTTATGTCTCAATGTCTGCACAAACTGCTCTCTCTCTCTCTCTCTCTTAACCTGTGTTGTTATATGCGAATCATGTCATATGTACAAGAGAGTTACATGCCTTCTTTGCTGAGTAAACAATACACCCCTTATACAATTCAAATTTATTTCACTTTTTTCATATCATCCAAAATCTATTACGTAGAACCTTTGTGTTGGTGAACCACATAATTTTTATGAGTTGCAACAATGTAAGTTAGTATTTGCAAAAAGGATCATGAATCATAGCTCCAATATTCTACATTGGTATCAGATCTGGTTGATACATCAGAGTTGCTATACATGAGGTATATGCAAAAGATGCACAACAAATAAGGTGATTCATGACAAATATCTTCTTTTAGGATGCCAAAAAAAATCATCAAATCGAAAATTTGAGCAAAACCAATTATCAAGCCTAGCATTTTCGCATGTTTGCATATCTTATGGGTAGGAATTTGCATGCTCTTATTAGTGAGGTAGAACCTCAAATGGACTTGCTTGATCAAAAGTTGACACCACAACAAATTCGTGAATATGAGAGGTGGAATGAGCGTGATAAGAAGGTAATATTTGTATTGTCACAAGATATTGAGCCAAGTATGTTCGGGCACATGGAGGACTTGAGAACAAGTAAGGAGATTTGGGAATTGTTAGAATGACTCTTCTCAACAACCACAAAAGCACGGCAAATTCAACTAAAAAAGGAGTTATATAATTTACAAAAAAATATACGGTAGTCAGTAAATGATTTTGTTTTAAAAATTAAGCAGATTGTGGATGCACTTGGTTCAATCTTTTGCATAACTGAGGATGATGATTTAGTTGCATTTTTCTGAATGCTTTGAAAGAGAACAAAAAATAGAAAGCCTTTACAATATCTATATTTGTGAGAGAGGAATTGCCTAAGTTTGATGAGCTTGTTTCACTTATGATAACTGAAGAGATTAATGTAAATAGTGGACATTCTATGCAGAGAGGTAGCATAGGTCATGTAATTTATGCAGGAAATCAGCATGGTCATAGACATGGTAGAAGAGGAACTTTCAGAGGTCGTGGAGGTCGAAATGAGACAAACAACAATTATAATGCAAGCAGCCTAGATATGAATATATGTGATGGGGGAGATATTCCTGTAATGGCAGAGGACATAATGCATATCAAGATAATCCACGTATTACATGTTATAATTGTGGTAAATTTGTTCATATATCTCCTAATTGTTGGCATAATCAAGAATGAGATGGGTATGCAAGGCAAAATCATATAGAGGGTAATTTTGTTCAGTAACAAAATCATGAAAAATGTAGTAAAGATGAATGTGAAATCAGATGCAACTTATAGAAATGATATATGGTATGTTGATAGTGGATGTCGTAATCATATGAGCAATAATGTTGATTGGTTTGCTAATTTGCATGCACCTTTGTTTCATGATAAGGTTGAAACAGGTGACAATTCAATGCACAAAATAGTGCAAGTTGGAGATCTATGTTTTGAGAATCATAGAGGCAATAAAGTTTTAAAAGATGTTCTTAATGTCCCTTCTATAAGTAAAAATCTTATTTCAGTTTATCAAATGGCGGAGCGTGGCTACCAAGTACGATTCAACAAATCTAGGTGTTTTATTGAAAATCTGAAAAAAAATTATAAGGTCTTGACAAAAGGTCAACGACAAGGAAGACTTTACGTTCGATGTAACTGCTATTTTTGTCTCTTATTATTCAATTGGTAATAATAAGATTTCTCAAATTGAGTTATGGCATAAGCAAATAAGACATGTAAATGTACATAAGTTGAAGGTCATGGCTCAAAGAAAGATTGTTCTTCGTTTGCATGATATTCCAAACAAAATATGATACATTTGTGTGATGCTTCTCTGTTTGGTAAGCAAGCAAGGCATCCTTTTTCTAGTACAACATTGCAAAGCAAGGACTTATTAGAATTTGTGCATACTGATGTTTGGGGTCCTACGAAGGAGCCATCACTTGCAGATAGTAAGTATTATGTTACTCTTGTGGATGACTTTGGGAGAATGTCTTTTGTGTTTTTTCTTGCATGAGAGTAATATGTTTGATCGCTTTGTCAAATTCAAAGCAATGGCAAAAAAGCAAACAAGGGGTTATGACGTAGATAATAAAAAAGGATATAAGTGGTATAATCCAATAAGTAGAGAAATGATTATTAGAGATGATGTATTCTTTGATGAGTTATTATCTTGGTATAGAGATCCTATTTTGGAGGTTCAAGAAGAAATGCAAGAAGAAATTCAGGATGGATCACATGATACTATGGGATTGTGCTCAGAAGATAAGAATGGTCATAATTATGAAGAAAAAAAATCACCTACATCAAAAGAGAAAGAAAAATTTAAAGAAAAGCTTGTTGAGTTAAGTGATAATGTAGAAATTGATGAAAGTTATAAATATGATTTGATAAAACATGAACATGAACTTAGGAGGAGTTCAAGAGAAAGAAGGCCCACACAAAGGTATATTGAGTCTTATTGTGTTTCACATTCAACTTTTATGTCAGAAGTTATTGAAGAATAAGGATCTACATGTTTCGAAGATGCAAATTCAAATCTTAAATGGTCCAATGTGATGCAAGAAGAGATAGATGCATTGTATGAGAACAACACATGGCAACTTGTACCACAAGATAATAAGCTGAAGGTAATTGGGAATAAGTGGGTATTTCATATTAAAAGAAATAGTTATGGTTCTATTTTGAGGTACAAGGGAAGGTTAGTTGCAAAAGCCATTGCAAAACATATGGAATCGATTATGAAGAGACATTTAGCCCAGCTACAGGAAACTATACAAAGAATTTTAAATGTTGCAATGAGTAAATGTCGGAATATATTTCAACTTGATGTTAAAAATGCATTTTTGAATGCTCAATTACAAGAACACCTTTATATGGAGCAACCAAAAGGATTCAAATATGAAAACTATCCAAATTTTGTTTGCAAAATAAAGAGGCACCTAGAGCCGGGAATCATTGATTGGTAAGTTATTTAGAAGCTCAAGGATACAAACCAACTGTTGTAGATCCTTCTTTATATGTGAAGTTTATAACAAATCAATGTGTGTATATTTGCATTTATGTTGATGATCTTATCATTACAGGAAGTGTTGTTGATGAGATTGATGAAATCAAGAAGAAACTTAGTATGGAATTTAAGATTTTAGATCTTGGGATTTTAGATTATGCATTGGGAATTGAACTTATTTATGATGAACATGGTATATGGTTGAGTCAAAGGAAGTACATATGTGATTTACTTCTTCAAAAGTTTGGTGTGTCAGAATGTAAACCAGTTGCAAATCCTTTGAGAAGTAATGTAAAATTAAGTATACATGATGGTTCATTTTGAAAATGTAGATATGTATAGGTCACTGATTGGATCAGTATTGTATGCTATAACTATGCGACCTCATATTGGTTATGCAGTTGGGGTACTGTCATAGTTCATGCACAAGCCTAAAGATGTACATTCGAATGCAGCTAAGCATGTGTTTAAAACGCACTTCCAACAATGTTTAATTTTACTCACATGATCCTATTAGTGATATTAAAGCTTCTAGTGATGCAAATTTGGCAGGAAATAAAGATGATCAATGTACCATATGTGGCTACATATTAATGATGGGAAGTTAGCTTGTATTTTGGAGTTCAACGAAACACCCAACAATTGCACTTTCCTTTACACATGCAGAGTATTGAGCGCTTGTAGAATTGACATGCGAAGTAATGTGGTTCTCAAAATTATTTGAAGATTTACATCTTCTTTATATAATGCCACAAATGTATCGTGATAATATGAGCAATATACATTTGGAAGCTAATCCAATTTTTCATGCATGTACCAGGCATATCATAGTTCATTATTATTACTTTTGAGAGAAAGTAGTATCCAACCAGATCATCATTTCTTTAAATCTTCAAAAGATTAGCTTGCAGATATGATGATGAAAGCTCTTGACGGAACAAAGAAACAGAGATTCAAACAATTGGTTAGATTGCTTAAATCTTCAAGCCAAGCTTGAGGGAGGGAATGTTGTGCATGTTTGCTTTAGGATATTTTTTATTTAATAACCATTCCTTTAGAACTTCCATTATTTCCCAATACTTTATGAAAAAGCACATTAAAACTTCTACATTACTTTACATTTTTTAATATCAGTCATTCTTTATAGCTAGAGAAAGCTTATATTGCATATACAGACAGAAAACATAGCTTCTCTCTACAAAACATCAAGCATCTATTGCATTTTAAAATGCTTGTACAATCTGTATACTATTTTAGATTTTGAATATAATAGTTCTTCTTGTGTATCTTTGTTTCTTCATTTTCTCTACACAAGTAGCTCTCTACGCTTATGTCACAATCTCTACACAAGTTGCTCTCTCTCTCTCTGTCTCTCTCTCTCTCTCTCAACCTCTATTGTTATATGCACATCATGTCGTAGGTACAAGAGAGGTACATACATTATTTGTTGAATACTAATGAGTAATCGATACACCATTTATACAGCTCAAACTTATTTCACTTTTTTTATATAATCCAAAATCTATTATGCAGACTTGTTGTGATGTTGAACCGTATAATTTTCATGAGTTGCAACAATGTAAGCTAGTATTTGCAAAAGGACTGTGAATCATAGCTCCAATATTAATCAAAAAATGTCTCTCAATATATGTGTATTAACACACATGATTATTGTTGTGTGCTTGCAACCTCCAGCCCCCCAAAGGGTGATTTCCAGAACTAGGATCTAATACTAAAATGTAGTGAAGTGGTTAGATATATGGACTCAATAATCCATCTGAAGGAGTGATCCCAAAATGTGTAAAGAACTTTAAATCCTCGTTCAAAAGAACGTTTGAGAAAAGTCTACATGATTAATCTTTAAAGCACGTAGGCTTGGCTAATTTAACTAGTAGAAAGTCTTTCCTTCTCATGTTGATAGTGGCATCTTTGATAATCTAGGGTGCATTGTGCATCACCCTGCACCTCTCCTGCTAGTGCTCCATGGAGAGACCCCTAAAGCTAATCCAATCGGCCGCACTACACCCAAATCATTTGGCAAAATCCTCCCAAGAAACATGATGTCGAGAGCAAACCATGAACCCCCTTTTCGTGGAGATGAGGGGATTCCAAGAAATAGCTTGAAAAAACTAGAGCTCAACAAAGAAAGGAAGAAACTGACTTAAAGCAAGATGAAGCTACTCCCAAGATCGGAGAATACTACAAACAAAACGGTCCTGAGTCTTCCATGAGAATGCAGAATGCGTCATCTCAGCAAAGATCCATGTGATCTCAGACAACCAAGGCCCATCGATAAAAGGTGCAAAGAGACCCAGCATCTGACACAAAAAGTACTTCCAAGGCTCAAAGCCAAAGAGTAATCCATGAACAACAGAATTTCTCAGAGGGTCTCTACTCTACCAAGCAGGATCAATGATCTTAAGGAAGAGATACTGAAGAAACAGAAAAGATTCCACCTTTTTTTTAGGAATATGCTAAAGTGGTTATATCAAACTTGGAAGGACATTCATAGAAAGGAATATAATAAAGGAGCTAGAATTTACATAAGGAGACAACAAGAAGACTAGGTGAATTATGGAGAACATTTTGAGTTTCACAATGTTTTAGCTCTTACCTCATATGAGAATGAACCAGCTAGTGTTCAAGATGCGCCACAAAGTGATATGATTATCAAAGGTCCCAAAGATTTAGATCTTCAACTGTTTAAAGGACAACTTAAGCATACATTTGATGTAAATAACTTAGCATTTTTACATTATTATATTGGGATTGAATTCAAGTATAGAGATGATTGTATCTACATGAAACAATATAAATACATTGAGAAATTATTGGAACGGTTTGAGATGATAGATTCCAAGCCTATGCAGACACCTATGGATCTAAATGTGTTATTACAGTCGGAAGCAGATTCAGACCCATTTGATGGTGCATTATGTAGTCAAGGAGTAGGTTGCTCGATATATCTTTGTTATACACATTTGAACATTCAATTTACAAATTCTCAAGTATCCAGTTTGATACACAGCCAACTCAAAATTCAAATGGAAAGAAGTCAAGAAAATGTCATATGAATTGTTGCATGTTATTAAACCTTGTATCATTTTGACATTGAAGGGGGGGATTGCTTGAAACAATGGTCCAAAACTCCTCAAGATCAAGCATATATTTTATTTCTATTAACGTCTCTACAAGAGAAGTCAGCAAGTGTTGTGGCTACACCATTCGACTCTGAAAACAAGGATCACAGTTCCATTTCTATATCATGCAATGCCAACAACAAAGAAATTCTGTTTTGAGAAATCACTTCACATAAATAGTGGCATTACTCACGAAAAGCATTTCTTGCTTTTAGATGTAATTTAGCGATGTCAATTGCATTAGTGAATTTGTTTTATGTGCTTTTAGAGGAATGCTTTTAGAAGCATACTCAAAGCTATATAAGCAAAGCTCTAGCCTATTGTTCAACATCATCACTCAATAAGCTCAAGCTCGTGTGGAAGAACTTGGAGGTGATCACCCAATGAGTATCTTATCAAGCTACACTTGTTGGTCAAGGAGGAGATCTTGGAGGCCATCTTCAACGAGTTTTTAGTGTATTAGAGGACTTGTGTTCTACATCTTGGTGATTATCTAGAGGAGATTCTACCAGCTTACCATCAACACCAATTGTTGATTTACTATGAGTAGCAAGTCTGTTTCCGTTTTTACTTGTTAGGTCACTCGTTTTTGGTTATGTTGATCAAAGTTGTGGTTTGTTGTAGAACACTTCTAAACCGTTCAGATTCTCCATATTCTCACACACACTCTTCATACCTCTTAGGCATGCAATTTCTTGTATCTAGTCCCTTTTTCTACCTAGATACATATATTGTTAGTTTGTCTCATATTCACACATTGTGATTTAACATTGGAATATAGATAGTTTAGGTGAGTCTCATAGCTTTTTGTTACACTTCAAATCCTATCTATTCTCTCTCTATCTCTCACTCTATCTCTATCTCTCACTCATAGGAAAAAAGTGGATTGGGATTCCTAAGTGTGTGCACACACATCAGTTGAAAAAATATATCAACAAGCCTTGATGAAAATTATTAGTCTCAAAAGAATGTATTGGTATTCAAGCTATTTAATGACACGTGTAAAATAGATGATCCCTTTCATGGTGGAAAATGTACTGCATTTCATATATTTTGTTGTGTGCCATTTAAAATTAAAAACATTTGTCTGCACATTTAATTGTGTAGGCGACATGCAATAGACACTCTCAAGAAGAGTAGATAAGTACAATGATAAGTGGATCTTAAGACGACAATTAACAAGTGCCATACATGATATGGTGCATATGAACATATAGAGTAAATTATGATCCATTCATCAAGTAAGAACTTTTAATCACTACATCATTACAACGAAAGTCACACATATTCATATCAATAAGTAATTCCCTAGAAATGTTTGCTTTATGTCCCTTTTTTTTCTCACACACACCATTTTTATGAGGACATACCAACATGTAAACTCAGGTTTTTATTCCTTCTCAACATAATAAACTACCAAAATGTGAGGAGAAGTAAGCTTCGCCTTTGTTTGATCTTATCTCTCGCATGTATCTACTTATCTTCATTTCCAGAAATGTTGTTAATCATTTAAACTGAAGGAACACTTTCCCTTTGTGCCTTTTTAAGTTAATGTTTATTGTAAAACTTTATTGTTAGACATAATATAAAAACAAAATGTTTGGCCGCATCTTTTGCCATAGAAGAATTAAGGCCCGCCTTTGAGAACGTTGGCCTTTGAGAACGTTGACCCTCCTTTACTCATATATGATCAATCTGTTATCTGATCTTCTCTGTGCGGCGTCTGTGTATATGTGAATGAACATAACCGTAGATGCATCTCCGCATCCTACCATGCGCCATTCCATTTGCAACTCCTTCTGTAGATTCCATCCGTCTCTGATCTTGTTGCACGATGAACCATCCGCCTCCGATCAGCCTCGACGCGTCTGACGCAGACATTACCAATCTGGATTACTTTACGTTTTTTGGTATCAGTCATTCTTTATCACTAGAAAAAGCTTCTATTGCATATACGGACAGAAAACGTAGCTTCTCTCTATATAACAGCAAGCTTCTAATGCATTTTAAAATGCTTGTACAGTCTGTACACTCTTTTAGAGTTTGAATATATGTTATAATAGTTCTTCTTGTGTATTTTTGTTTCTTCATTTTCTCTACACAGATAGATAGCTCTCAATGCTTATGTCGCAATCTCTACACAAATTGCTCTCTCTCTCTCTCTCTCTCTCTCTCTTAACCTCTGTTGTTATATGCACATCACGTCATATGTACAAGAGAGTTACATACATCCTTTGCTGAATACTAACCACTAATCGATACACCCTTTATACAGTTCAAACCTATTTCACTTCTTTTATATCATCCGGAATCTATTATGCAGACTTGTTGTGCTGCTGAACCATAGAATGTTTATGAGATGCAACAATGTAAGCTAGTATTTGCAAAAGGACTATGAATCATAGCCCCAATATTATACAAAAAATGCATGTCAATATATGTGTATTAACACACATTTTTATCGTTGTGTGCTTGCAACCTCCCGCCCCCCAAAGGCTGATGTCGTGAACTAGGATCCAACATTGAAATATAGTGAAATGGTTAGGTATATGTTTTGAATAATCCATTTGAAGGAGTCAACTCAAAACTTGTAAAGAACTTTTAAATCCTCATTCAAAAGAACAGTTGAGTAAAAGTCTACATGATTAATCTTTGAAGTACATAGGCGAGGCTAATTGAACTAGTAGAAAGTCTTTCCTTCTCATGTTGATAGTGCATTTCAATATGTTTCTTGTGAGCATAGAACACTCAATTCTTCACAACTACCAATGATATTTTGACTTCACTAAGATAATTCAAGAATAACACTAAGTAACGCCCACATCAATCATAATTTGTGTGAGCCACACACTTTAGCATAGTTCCGAAGTTTCCCTCGACCTAGCAAAGCATGAAATGTATAATTAATTGATATGTATAGATTTCACAAACGAAGAAGCAGACCTAGGCTTATCGAGCACTTATGAACAACTAGCATACATCTCCTATGGCGAGGTTGGGTAAGTCTTCCACCTGCATCATCAAAGAGATCCCAACAGAGGGGGTGCAAAATACACAAAAACACACACAATACACAAACCATGAACACAGAATCTTACGTTGTACAAATGTGATTGAACATTGAGTCTATGACTTACTAGGCGACCATATGTTTCATTAAAGAATATACAGAAAAGTGTCTACAGGCTATTTGGCCTTTTCACATGGACACTAAAAGTAATAGCCATCCAAAGTAAGGCCTCCTACAGCAAATACGACCTCCATCTGAATGAAGGCACCTAGCCAAGCCGCTTGAGGTGAGAGATACTAGGTGAAAGGTTAATCACCTGAGGTACAATCAATACTACTTCTGCCCATCTTGTGAATTGTTTGCATGATGAAGCATAGAAACTACTCTATCTTGAAAAGTTCTTTTCATCCTTTTAGCTACACCATTCTCTACTAAGGTATAAGGAGCTGTAAACTCTCTATAAATTCTTCTAGACTGATAGAAACGACTGAATTCATGTAAGGTACACTCACCCCCGTTACCTGAACATGAAGGCTTAAGCTTAGTTTCTTTTTGAGTCTCAACGAAAGTAAACCATTTTCTGAAAGAAGGAATACCTCATCCTTTGTTTTGATAGGATATACCAAGACTTTTTAGTAGCATCATCTATGAAAGTGAAAAAATAAAGATATCCACCTAATAACCTTATGGGCATGTGACCACACACATCTATATGAACAAGATCTAAAGGGTTAGTTGGATAGTCAATGTGCATCTTGTGCACATTCCTAGTTTGCTTTCCATATTGACAATGCTCGCAAAATGAAAAATCGGAGATAGATAACACACATACGTAGCCAGGACAAGAAAGATTTTCGATTCTACTATGTGATATATGACCCAAAAGGTCATGCCAAATACAGGCCATAGGCTATTCAATATGAGCTAACAAGTGTTCTTTCTGTAGTCAAATAAAGGATAAAGTGAGCCAAAATTTCTTCCTTTTGGAATAACCATACTGCCCTTTGATATGAAAAACGAATGAACAGAGAAGACCACCTTGTAACCAAGGTCATCAAGTTCATCAACTTACATCAAAGTGCATGCTAACTGAGGTACATGGCATACATTACGCATGGCAAATTTCGACCCATCAAAAAACTACACAATCACATCTTCAATGCCCACAACGTCACACTAGTAATAGTCACCAAGTCTCACTGTACCAAGAGACTTTGCCACATAATTAGAGAACCATTCTCTCTGTGGTGTCACATGGAAAGAAGCACTAGAATCTAGCAACCATGTGTGGGAAAGAGAATCAGCCCTAAGATCCTCACTTGGCATACTGCTATCAAGTGTCAACATATCATCAACATCATATGAAATAGCATTAATTTCTTCAATCTTCATAGTTGAAGTAGATGGTGTAGGTAGTTGTTGAACATCGCTATCAACACTCTATCATTTACCTTTAGCATTCTTTAATGCATAACAGTCTTTCTTCATGTATCCTTTCTTATGAGAATAATTGCACTCAATATCCCTCTTGCTTGATTTACTTCTACTCTTATGGTAGACCTAGCCATTTCATCTAGCTCATCCCAATCATCTTCATCCATGTTATTACGCTTCTTTGAGATTCAATTTACTAGCTTCCATTGGCCCCTCTCAATCAGCACATCTTTAATCTGATTCTTACATAGACCAAAGTTTGTGCCATCACATTTTTAGATCTCAAAATGGTCTTTCACTCCAAGTTATAGCTCCTCCTCAGAACACTAGCACTAGGACTTGATCCACTAGATGTGTTTAAGACCTTTGATGCCATGATGGTAGAGAATTGAATCTAATGATAATGGAGCTAGAAGATTCCAAATACAACTAAGGCTCAAAGAAGGATGACCAAGTGTGAGATTCTTATAGTGAATTCTATAGTCTTCCTAGAAAAATTAATTAATGAATAGTAATGATCAACCAAAAGGATTATTTGAGAAAAAATGTGCTCACACCAATAAGTGTATCAAGAAGTAAATTGACCACTATATAGTTGACAAAACAAAACAAAA
Source organism: Ceratopteris richardii (assembly GCA_020310875.1). Classification (NCBI taxonomy): domain Eukaryota; kingdom Viridiplantae; phylum Streptophyta; class Polypodiopsida; order Polypodiales; family Pteridaceae; genus Ceratopteris; species Ceratopteris richardii. The sequence continues at coordinate 5,984,935 of CM035424.1, forward strand.
ACCGAAAAAAATTTTGCTAGAGTATCCCTCTCCAAATTGAGCATATGATCACTATCAAAGTCTCATAAAACCTATTTCTTGTTTTCGCCCTTAGTCGAAAGCCTTGGGTGGGTGGGTGGGTTCTACCTTTGCTTGCAAAAAAGGAACAAAGGTTTTGTATTGAAACGCTCTGATACTAGTGAAGTATTTTCATGGAAATGCACCACACTACACTCTTCTTCTCGATAGCTCTAGGACAATATCCTCGGGGTACAAAACCTAGCTCCAAGTGTTGTACATGGTACTCCTCATAGAGGCTACATAATACACACAAAAACACACTACACAAAGAACACCAACATAGACTTATGGGGTGTTACAAATGTGGTCAAACTATTGACCAGATCTTGTATCTAGGTTCATGCGTACCCAACTCAAGATTCAATGGAAAGAAGTCAAGAAAAAGTCACAAGGAGCTTTCCACGTTATTGAACCTTGTACCATTCTCACAATGAAGGGGGCATTATCGGAAACAAAGGTCAAAATTGATTCCAAAACTCCTCAAGATCAAGTGTATACTTTATTTCTATTAACTTCTCCTACCAGAGAAGTCAACAAGCATCCTCCCTATGCCACTCGACTCTCAAGAAAAGGATCATGGTTCAATTACAAGCTGGCAAAGTGCTGAAAACGAACAAATTACAGTTTAAAAAATCACTTCACAAAAATAGTGGAATAATTTGCAAAAATCATTTCTCACTTTTAGATGTAATTTGGCGACCTCAATTGCTTTATTGCTTATGTTTTATGTGCTTTTAATGGAATTCTTTTAGAGGAATGCTTTTAGAATCGTATTCAAACCTATATAAGCAAGACTTTGGCATGTTGTTCAAAATCACCGCTCAACAAGCTCAAGCTCTTGGAGAAGAACCTGGAGGTGATCACTCAAGGTGTATCTTATCAAGCTACAATTGGTGTTCAATGCGCATATCTTGGGGGCCATCTTGGATGAGGCATTTTCACACTCTTGAAGGAGTTGTGGTCTACAGCTTGGTGATTCTCTAGAGGAGATTGTGCCAGCTTACCATCAACATTCATTGTTGATCTACTAGGAGTAGCAAGCGTATTTTTGTTCTTACTTGCTAGGTCACTTGTTTCTGATTTAGATTGATCAGAATTTGGGTTTTTTATAGAATAGTTCTAAATTGTTCATATTCTCCATATTCTCACACACGCACACACTCTTCATACCTCTTAGGTACACACTTTCTTGTATCTATTTCCTAGTTTTGCCTATATATAGATATTGTTAGTTTGTATCATATTCACACATTGTGATTTAACATTGGTATATAGATAGTGTAGATGAGCCCATAGCTTACCATTACACTTGAAATCTTTTCTATTCTCTCTCTATCTCTCACTCACCATGTTTTTGAGTATTAAGGTGTGTATCTTTAGGTTCATCTATTGGAAGATCCTCTAAACCTATGATTTATTGTTATTGTGGCCCAACCCACTTCCAACATTTGGTATTCAGGAATTAGAATACCAACACTATGGAAACTCTTCTAACTAAAAAGTGGAGCTTACCCCCATACTTCTTAGATACATTTCTCAATTCATGGTCATCCTAAATTCATGAAATTACTTTCCATAGCTTGTTGAGCACTTCACTTGAAGGTGTGCAAAATCTCTCTAGACAATTTCCACGAGCATGTGAGCAATAAGCAAACTATTGAGAGCTTTCTTCCATAAAAAGAAAGTTTCTTAAGGTATCTTGAACTCAAAACGTATACATTTGAAAGTGGTGCTCTAAAGTATGTAGGTGGTTTAAGTGCACATTTCGAAGCTTAGGGAGTATAGTAACTATCTCTGAAGTTATAATGGCTAGTTGTGCTCAAGATTTAGCCAATACAATCTCATCATTGTACTATACCTATCACCTCCTCATAGAAAGGGTGTTGAGGATGCCCTCAAGAAAGACATTTCTATCTTTGAGGCCAATTTCTAGATTTGATGGAGTTTGAAAGCATGAAAAGATCACAAGGTAGAATAGAATTCTTGAAAAATAACACATAGATAGGATTAGTACGTAAAATTTACAGAAGATTAGTAACCCATTAGAATTACAAGCATAAATAGAAATTCAGAGGAAAAAATGTAAAGCAGAAAAAGTGGCTTAGGATTCCTAAGCGTGTGCACACATATCACTAAAAAAAATATATATCAACAAACCCTAATGAAAATGTTATCACTTGTACAAAGAACTAATTGTAGCCTACCTTGTAATTTTTTTTCTTAAACATTTATAATGAGATACAATCACATCAACATATGGTTTATATCTACTAAGAATTATAAATGATACATTGTTGTTCTCAAAATTATCTAAGATTGTATTGATATTCAAGTTATTTAATGACATGTATAAAATACATGATCCCTTTCATAGTGGAAAATGTACTACAATTAGTATGTTTTGTTCTAGATTATGTAAACTTTTGAGAATGTGGAGTATCTATGGATCTCATGTGAAATTTTAGGTATGGAGGCCATTAAAAATTCAAAACATTTGTGTGCATATTTAATTTTGTAGGCCATACGCAATGAACAGTCTTAAGAAGAGTAGATAAGTACATTGATACGTGGATCTCAAGAAGAAAATTAACAAGTGCCATACATGATATAGTCCAGATGAATGTATAGAAAAAATTATGATCCATCCATCAAGTAACAAGCTTATAACATTCGTGTTCTGTGATCCCAACAAGACCATTATTCCAGAGAGACTGCAAGCCACTCAACAAGCTTTCTTGAAGGAAAAAGTCAAAGGATTCAAAAAATTTGTTATTAGGGAAAACATACTTTTTCACTTCCATCTAAGCATGCCACATCATACAACACAAGCTAGAGCTACTAGGAAGGAATGTGTGGTGGGAAGCAATAATATCCCAAACAGAATGATTTTTCCAAGCTTTATATTGAGCCAGACTAAATCTATGCATATTCCTTTTGATTAACAGAGCCCATCACTCTTGAGAATCCAAAGCCCTACGAATCCATTTAGCAGATAGATTACAGGAAATTTTCAAAGGACAACGGATTCCAAGCCCCCCTTCCCTTTTGTGTAAGTAGTAGATTTTTCAAGCAACCTTTGGAATTTTATTATGCAAAAGACTTCCTCCCCAAAGGAACCTCCTGGAGAGACTAATAATCTGATTGATATGAGCTTAATTAGGCATCTAATAGGAAAGGAAATAAACAACAAAAGGCAATATGTAATGGTGAAGCACAAAGACATGGTGAGAGAGATGATTGAGAAGCATACCAAGTAAACAACTTTTTTCTGAATCTCTCCATAACCCACTCCTACCTTTGATTCAAACAGACTTGAAACCCATAGGAATGCCTAGCAGCTTGAAGAGTTCGCCATCTCTTATCATTTCAGAACCCAGGTTACTAATGCAAGCAGGAACCAAATTATCAAAAGCTTTGAAGGCATCTTGCTTATGATTTATGTGAGAACCACTAGCCTAACAAAAAGTATTGAGACAATTTAAAATACGTTTAGCATAATCATCATCAGCTTTGGTGAGGATGTTGGTGTCATGAGTAAAGGCTTGCAAACAACCAACCAATGGCATCACTAGCAATGGCAAACAAAAGTGAGGCTAAAGGACATCCCTGCCTAATAGACCTTCTAAGTCTAAAATGAGGGGAAAGGCTACTATTTATAGATATTCCGGAGTGGGCATTTCCAAAAAGAGTACTAGCAACTTTTATGAACCTTTTTCCAGCACCTATATCATGAAGGGATTGGAGAATGAAATCCAACTCAATCATATCATAGGCCTTGTCAAAATCTATCTTGAAGAAATAGAAGGGTTGATTAGACTCTTTCGCATACTCCTTCCCTTCCCATAGAGAAATAATAGCATCAACGACAAATCTATGTTTAATGAACCTTTTTGTTCAGGGAGGATGATATCATTCATGATAGGGCTCAATCTTCTAGCAAGGGTTGAAGCAAAGACTTTATAGATACTTGTGAGGAACGTAATAGGTCTCTAGTTATTCAAGTCCACTTTGGGTCCTTTTTTATGGATGAACTTTATAACTCAAGTTTTAAATTCAATAGGGAGACTGCCCCGATTAAAAGAATCCTTCCAAATAAATATAATATAAGGAGCCAAGAAATCTTTCAGAGCAATGAAAAATGCATTAGGAATATATTTGTTTCCTTTTTAACAACAATGAAGGCTCTTGCTCTGCGGATATCCTCCCCCCACTTGGGAGAACTAGAGAAAACATTTGTAAAGAAGCTACTAGCGTCCTGCAAGTTCTCCTCAACAGAGATAGTAAATCCACCATTCTTCTTCTGGAAGAAAGGAATATAAACATTGATCTTTTTCTTTTTCAATAGAGTGAACATACTTTTGGGTAGGTCTCTCAAGATTCCCAGCCCAAAATTCTCTTGAAGAGGTAAGGATGCTGCTAGCCTCAGGGTACTCTTCATATCTCAATTTCTCCTGAAGGGATAAAATCAAGTACATTTTATTAGGGCTTTGAGAGGAAGCCAAGAGATCTATTTCCTTGGCAAGAACAAGTCTTCTTTTGGCTTTAGCTTCTCTTTTCAAATTCTTGAAGTGACTGAAGAGAGCTTGGATGTCTCTAATAGCTTTAGCCCAAGCTATACTAGGGTTCGCAAAATTTTGGAAGTAGTGGGTGATAATAAGCTTAGTCTTCTCGATGACACATGGGAGTTTTAGCATAGTAGGGTCCAAATGAGGCCAGCCCACCCTACAATTAGGTCTATCATGCTAGAGCATCACCTTAATGGGGGATTGATCTGAAATACAAAGGGTTTGATCAACCTTGCACTTAGTGTCATTGAACTCCTCTAGCTAAGGCAGATTTCCATAGGCATGGTCTAATCTAATAGGACAAAGATGGGGTTGATTGTTATTCCAAGTGAAACACGTAAATGAGAAGAAGTCAAACAAGTCATGAGTGATGGAGAGCTTAATCCAAGTCTGCCATTCAAGACCCAAGATTATGTTCCATCTTTTATCAGGTCTATCTCTTATGGCCATGACCATATTGAAGTCTCCCACAAGAGTAATGGGACCTTTAAGAATTTAAGCTCTTCCTAGCATCTATTCCTTTGAATGGGACAGTTAGAAGCATAAGCACTTATGATGGTACAATCAAAAGGTTTTCCTAGGGTGACAGTAGTCCATTGGTGCCATCTTCTATTAAGGATATCAACATTGAAAGGACTGAGGGGCTTAGCAACCCCCATGGTAGCCCCACCCCCCCTACCATGAGGGTGATGAGTATAAGACCAATGATGACTAGTGGAAACACAGTTTAAGTGAATAGGCAGCCTCAATCTTGGTAATTTTATCTCTTGAAGGCAAATGAAATCAAACATATATGACAGATCTTTCATCCACTGATTAACACATTTGGCCCAAACAATGTTACTAATCCCTTTGACATTAAAGGAAAGGATATTAATACTATTGATGATAAAAGACAGGAAAGGAGACACAACCAAGACAACAACAATCATTATTTCTTAATGTTTTTTGTAAACTTATTCACTCCCAATGAGTTGTTCAAAATATCCTTTCTTCTGTTTTTAGACCTTGAGTCTTTTCTTTTGTCCTAGAAACTTACTGTCCCGAAGGGGCAGAGTTTTCCTTTTGCCTTGAAGAAAGATCCTCTAGTTCAATCCCATTGTTTTGGAGACCAAGGATTTCAGTCTTATCCATTTTATTAAGTTCAAACACAAACCTACAATCTTCAAAAGATAAAGGTAAGATATCACCTGATGTGCCTCTTAGCCATTATTGGTTTGCTCAGAATCACCAACAATTTTTGTGTCATTTTCTTCCACGAGACCAATAATGTTGTTGGGTTGAGACACATAACCAACCCCATACTTTGTATTTCCTGACTCATCAAGAGGGTTAGAAATCCCTTCCAACAACACATCATATGTATTTACCCAATTTCTATCTTTCTTTTTGATTTGTTTATCGACATGTTTTTTTTAGGGAGTTACCTGGCAAGCTTTTGCTTGGGAGAGGATCATCCAATTTTCTACCTTCAGGACATTGAGCCTCTTTCAATAGGGGGCAATCCCTTATCCAATGTCCCTGTTTATTACACTTAAAGCATGCATTAGGCAAGTTTTTATAAACGACTTTCTGCTCATCCAAGCAATTTCCATCTTAGTCGTTAATTTTCAAAGAGGATTTAATCGGATTGTTCATGTCTATTTCTACTAGGACCTGAGGGTCCCACTTAGGGTTGATGCTCCCTCTAGGTCTTTGCCCAAGAACTTTACCAATTAGGGAACAAAGCCCTTGAATCCAAGGAAAAAAATCAACTAGGAGGTATGGCAGTTCAACCCACTCTAGGACTTTTGAGGGCTTTGGATGACTCGGATTAAATCTGGCGTACCATTTAAAGAACAAAACCGGGGTGGACCTAACTATCCATTGCCCTTCCGTAATGACTCTAAGGGCACTAATTGCATCATCAAAGAAGAACAAGAAGTAACCATTAGGTAGGTACTACACCTGATGAACAAGGAGCCCTCTTGATTCCCAATTAATTTTAATCCAATGTTTTAGCACGTCGAGTGGGGACTAGGGCCGTGGCATAACGCAATGACAACCCTCTCAACCAGGTGATTTTTCCAAACCGAGTACGCAAACTTGTCAATAATGAGCGTGGAACCATCCTGGAAAGATGAGTTTAGAGTCATTTTTTAAAAGTAACATTCAGGTGTTCTCTCCATTGGTGCTTTTCCTTTGTCGTTAGCATTTAAAAGACCAAAGATGATGTCATCTAATAAAAGCCCTAAACCACTAGAAACAACATCCACAAAGGATTTCTGTTGTGGGGCTATAGGATACACAGACGTTCTAGTGTTAGTAGAAGATACACTTACTTGCTTGGATTCATAAGGAAATGTCAAACTCATAGTTGTTTCGTGGTGAAGACCAAACCTATCGTAACCAGCCTTTGTCGTTCCATCGGAGCAGACCAGCATAAGAGCTTCATCTTTTTGCAAACATAACTTTGTGTCACGTACTTGCATGAAGTTTCAAGATCTTTGGCATCTCTTAATGGCGAGGAAGATGGTGGTCTTTCTAGAAATAATTTCATCAAGGTGAGAGATGCACCATGCAAGATACTGACAATTAGGACCATCACCATGTGCTAGAGAGATGACTCTCCTCCGAATAATATGCCTCTATACATAACTCTCTCAAGGGGTTTGTCTTCTTGGGCAAGTGGACTCTAACCATCCATGTGTCATCCATGTAATTGCATAGGAACCAAGTTTCATAGTTAACTATAGTTAACTCAAGTGGATGCTTCTAAAAGGTTGTAGAGATGTTTGGGAAAAACACCTTCCCCATGTACCCCATGGGGTTTGAAACCAAGACCTCCTAGTTCACACTCTTAAGACTTAACCACTAAGCTAAGTGGATCACTTGCTTACAAGAGCACATGAACTCTTAGTAAGCATAACCTTGAGGTTTTTGGTCATACACGTGGGTGTCGAAACAATGTTTGATTCCAGATCCATCTAAATCAGTTGGACCCTTAGATCATAGACTTAATTTATTACACTATTCCCCCTTGTAAAACATTTTTGGCCTAAAAAGTAGAGCTATATAAATAATATAGGCAACCCTCGAGCCTCATGTTCTAAAATGAGAAGAACATGTTTTATCTCTATGGTGGGATCCCTACCCAAATTACACTTCTAGCTTTGCACTTTGATAACTAGCCAAAGGACAAAGTAGTGATTGAATTATAACGGTTGATCAAATAACATCCCTATCTAATTCATTGTTTTTACTAGTTGCAATCTAGGCATGAACATGTGAACAGGGTGGATTCAAATCAATAGTCCATTTTTTGGCATGATTGGTGCATGGACTTAGTAACTTAGGTGGGATTCTTATCCCTATCAAGACTTTCAGAACTCTTGATTTACTTGAATTTGATTTGGAAAACTTGAAGTTTGGTTGGCGCAAACATCTAACTTGGATGTTTCATTAGAATGGTTTACTCCCACTAATCAATTACTTGATTTTTTTACTTGATTGGAGCACTACTTTGTCCTAATGGGCTTAAAAACCCTATGTAAACTATAGGAGTGTGCCATTAACTTTTGTTCAGCCTTACTTTAACTTGAACAAATCAAATGTAAAATGAAAATGTATGAAACTTTGGATACTTTTCTGAAAAATATTTGGCTATAAATTCTTGGGAATTGTCAGTTTGATGAGCAATTCCTAACTTCTCTTTTCTAGAGTGTACAAGACTCTAGAAAATCATTAGAGTTATGCTAGAGAATAGGAAGGAAACTCAAATAAATAAGTTGATCTTGGACTTATCATCTTTTGAAGATTGAAATAGTTCTTGTATAGACATCTAAGTGAAATTTTTAATTTAGTTATTCAGTTCTGACTTGCTATCCGATTACTTTTGTAAAACGAATTAGATACCATATCTGAGTCAAATCCAAAAGATTTGAAAGTGAAAAGAAAGAACTAAAACTCTTTACATCCAATTCAAACTTCAAAGATATGTTCACTTACAAGGATTCAATTTCCAGATGAGTCGGCTTTAATTTCTCAAAGATATGTTTCAACAAGGTATTAAAGCCATTTTCTTATCTTTAAGAGAAATAAACTGAATTCTCAAAAAGATTTATAGAGCAAATCCAAAATATCATCCAACCACTAGATACTAGTGTGGGATCTAACATAAGTGTCATGACCCACTAAGTTACTCTATTCCGTAGTTGAAAGGATCATTTTAATGTCAAAGTCCTACTTCTTCAAAAATTTATGATATATTTCTAAATCACTAACACTTTATCATGAAGTGTTTCATGCTTCAAGTAAGAACAAATATTTTCCTTATTTGAAATAGAAGATGTTAAATTTTTTTTTTGCTTTGTATCTTCATACTTACTTGATCCTGAAGTATCTTGAGATCATTATAATATCGTGCTGGAATTTAAAATTCTCCTTTGAATTTTAAATTCCCACAAGGATAAAATCTAACTTCAAGATCCATTCTAGGACTAAAAGATAATTATCATCCCACAGTCCGATGTCCCATACCATATTTCCTATATGAATTTGAATACAAAACTGGGTGTCCCATACCACCCTATTTCATATTAACATTGATGTGTGAGTGGTACTTATCCTGAAGTCTAAACATATCTTGATAGACTACCTTCTCTTTTCAATTCGTTGAAAGAATTTTGAAATTTGAGGCATTACCTCTAACTTGATATTCTAGGATTTCATTCGTTCACATGATCATTTCATGATCTCATGATTTGCCTAGGAAACTTGAAAACCTCTTTATAGAATATCCAATCTTATTTGCTAGGGTTTTCAAATGATAACTACTTAGAATTCCAAGTTGTTGAATTTTCACAATTTCACGTCCAATTGGTTTATTCTTGAACAATTTTTAGTGACAAGAGCTCTTTAGTTCTTGTCTAAAGATTCCTTTCTTATTGAAGCATAAAGTAGCTACCCTGATTCGGACTTTACAAGAATCTCTCTATTGCTTAAATCTAAGCATCCGCTCATGCTTTTTTGGATTTCACCTTCAAGAAATCCCTTTAAGAATAGGTATATTTATGGTTTACCTTCCTTCCACAGACTTAAGTATCATTATTATAGTTGCAAACTATATACTTGGACTTTTTACTATGTTCAGAATTGGAACAACTTACTCTTTTCACATTTTCCATTTGGATAAATGGAACTTGAGTGAAAACATCCCAAAAGGAATTTGATTGCCAAGACTTGGGAAAACTCTGGAGTAGTTCCGATTGCAAGTTCTTGGACAATCATGGACAAACTTGATCAATTCTAGTTGACCTTGCAACAAGAATAAAGACTTAGTGTTTATGTTCAAATCTCTTAAACTAACAAAAGCATTTTTGCTTACCCATGGGATTTTAAAGATCTTTCCCTTAACTCAAGTCAAAGCATATGATAATGAAGTATTCATGCTTGCTAGGGACTTTAACATGGTCACTTCCCTTGAGGATAGACTCAACAAACAAGGAGCCACTGTTTCCAATGAGGCATGGTCTTCTTGGCTGAACATGATCTCTTTGCTTGATCTTTTAGACATATCCGAGCATACTGGCTTCACTTGGAACAAGAGGCAGAAAGGCAATCACTTCTATGTGGCCAGACTTGACAGATGCTATGTCAACATTCCCTTCCTTTAGGCCTATGGTGATGTCAAGGCCCTCACTGACAATACTATTTGCATGTCTTATCACCTTCCCTTGCTTATCTCTTTGAAGAACCCCTCCCATAGCTATAAGGCTGGATGGCCCCACTTGGACCCTACCCTCCTTCGCATCCCTTGTGTCATTGAGCAAACCAAGGATATTTTTATAAGATCCTTGAAAACCTACCCTAGCCCTATGGTGTCTTGGGCTAAAGTTGTTAAAGAAGTGCAGGGCCTTTTCACCCACTACAAGAATCAGTCACCATTGGCTCTTTACCTTTTCCTTTTCCTTGATCTGCCTCTACAAGGTGGGTAGAGGTGCTAGCTCCCGGATCCAATTCCCTAATTACTACTCCAGTGTTGGGCACTCTTCCTTGAGATTGCATCATCGGTTGTGGTTGCGGTTGTGCGTAGGTGGAAGTCTCGGCCCCCCTCTGTCCTTAGCCATAATCATTTCTTTGTTGCGGGCAATCAACATTATAATGGCCCTCCCTACTGCAATATCGGCCCATAGGTGTAAAGTCTTCTTGCTTCCTCACATTCGGGCAATGTGCTTGTATATGCCCCAGGCACCCACATCGCCAACACTCTGGCGGTCCTGTTCTCCTTTGATTTTGTGGCTCAAGCCTTTGATGTCCGCCTGCTTGGCCTTGGCCTCCATAAGCGTACGTGGGTCTAGGCCCCCATCTAGGCACAGGAGGTTCAGTTTGGCCCGGTAACCCTTGATAAGCATAGTTCCTATTGTTTAGCCACCTTCCCTTTTCACGGCACTCGTCTTCAGTGTGATTGTTCCTTTTACAAAAGTTGCAGAAGACTCTCGGTTCTACGTATAATCTCGAGACTGTAGGACATTCTGTGGCCATGTGCCCATATCCTCGGCATTTCGCACAAAAGATGTTTGATCTAAACACTCCTTGACTTGGCTCGGATGCCACTTCTTCCCTTACCGCATATGCTTCATGAGTTAGAGTGGCAGCTTTTACCGCCTGAGCCACGATTTCGATAATCCTTTCTTCGGTCAACACCGGCTTTACCTCTTACGGCGTGTTTGTAGCGGCCATAAATGCCGGTGGAGTTGCAACAGGATTTGCTTGAGTAGTGCCACTTGTAGGCCCAGCGTTCATACCTAGCATCGGTTCAAACAAAAGTTCTTGCCTTCATTGTTGGCCAAGTTGAACCTCTTCGCACACGCGAGCAACATCTTTGGCAGCCACCAACGTCGCCGGTCGGCTCAAACTGATATGCTGTTGAGCGCTTGGATCTCTAAGTCCCATAATAAATCTTTGTTTCAAGGTATCTTCATTTGGGGAATTCGCGCCCATCTTTCTTACCAGGGTTTCCATCCTCTGGATATAGTTGTCGATGCTCTCGTTTACCCCCTGCCGGAGATAATCCATTTGTTGAGCTAGACGATCTTGGAAACCTTGCCTACGAAATTTAGCCAAAAAGGCATCTTTTAGCATTTGATAAGTTCGCCTTCACGGTTCTTCCAAATTCTCGTACCAATTGGAAGCCTCATCTCTAAATATGGCTTGCAAGATTCGGAGTCTTTGTGCTTGGTCGACCACTTCATTTGCTTCACAGGTGACCTCGAACAATTGGATAAAGCTATCCGGATCCTCATCCCACAATCCCAAGAATTTAGGGAAGTCTCCTAGATGCACTTGGACTCGTTGTGCCATTTCAAACAGTGGCATAATGTCAATATCCTCACGATCCCAAAAATTTAGTGCACGCGGCCTTAGGATCCCTCCTTCAAACTTTTGCACTTGATTTGCGACTCTCCTACGGGAATACACTTTTTTGACGGGTCTCTTCCCACTAGTCGAGGTCGACTCACCCTGCGACTCTCGCCTTTGCCTTTCTCTTTCAAGGGCTCTTCCTTCAGCGTGTTCGCATTTCTCCTAAGGATGAGCTCCCCTTGCTCATGTACTAGATCCGGGGTCTGCAAGCTCAGCCAACATGTGGCGCTAGGCAAACCTATGGCACTCTCTTATAGAGATGCACCAAGCTTTTCCCGACAAACGCACCAAAATGTTAACACTCCTAGTCCAAGGGAAAAGTGTCTCACACACACCTATGTTTTGTTCAATTGACTTGTACTATGCCACTTTCTTTTGCTCTGAGTCCACAATTATCTCAAAATGGATTCTTCCTATCTCTATGCCCTAGCTCATAGGCATTCCACTCGTACTTCCTTCCCTTTTTCACATACACATGCTTGTGCACTTTCTTTTACCCTCTCACTTACTCTTGTACATACACATGCTTACCCACACACTCACATCTACACTCACGCGCACATGCACTTGTTCACTTTCTTCCTCTCACTCATTTCTCTCTTCATCTCGTGCACAACCTTTCCCTTTCCCCTTACCCACACATATACACACTCATGCACATGATCATTCTTTCCCACATACACCCATACACTCTTTCTCTAATGCATTCCTACTCTCTCTCTCTCTCACTCTACTTTTCCTCCTCTCCCAATTCATAACCTCAACCACTCAAAATGAAAGCTTTCCTTCCCTACACACCCTCACACCTCACACCTCGATGCTGCTTTGTCACTCAAAATTACTCTCCTTAAACCGTCCTCATACCAACATGGACACTCACGTGTGAATGTCCAATCCTTCACACTCAATCCTTACACACATACCCTTGCCAAATCCCCCTTCACATTTACTCACCCTCGTCTTCGATACTCACTTTCACTCTCTATCCCTCTTTGTCTTACATGCACCCACAACATGGTATCAACAAAGTTGTTGTACACAACCCTCTTTCCAATGTATGTGTTATCTATCCATAGTAGCCAAAGACAAGATGGTCCCTAAGAGAGAAACATAGCATCTCGTTCTTAACCCATTCACCCTTCAATGTAGTCAACCTAGTGAACGAAACTCTCAGAAAAGATAAGTGGAATGAATTTATAACACACCATTTTTTTCCAAGCAAGAATTTGAAAATGAACGTGACTATCCATGTTTTAACACGTTGATAGAAAACAAAGCCCTATGTCGATCCCCATAATGCAATGCTTCAAATCTCTCTCTCACACTTTCTCGTAACATGGGCATGCACTAGATCATGTTTTCAAACCCTCATTGATCCACCACGCGACAGAGCTTCGCCAACCTCAGCATTGCAATAATGTGCCTGACTCAACCCAAGGGAAGAATGTAGTTGCAGTAGTACATAAACATAGTCCCAACTCTCCTCATCAACTTACTAAAATTCTCATCCTTTCTTGTTTCCACATTCCCCTCTCTCTACAAGCGTGTCATTCCCCTGCCAATGAGCCAGTGCAAAGTTGTAGCGCTAGCATAAATCATAAGCTAGACCACCATTCAAGGAGATTACATAGCACTCTTGAGGTCCAGTAGTAGATACGTACAATACAGACAATACGCGCATATACCAGAACTATATATGTGTTGCGATTGGGCAATTTACAACAGTTCTACAAACATGAAGGTACCTAATCAACCATCAGGGTATCAATTCCTCCCAGTGTAGTGAACTACATCGGTGAGACGATACAACCAAAAAACTCTATCACCAACGGTTGGCAAAATACAATAGTGCTATGCATGTGCGGTGAGGAAGTATCAACAAGGGTCATATTCGAGGCCAGGACTAACATTCTTCATTTCATTGGGCATGGTTTATGCAATTACAGACATTCTGAGCATGCGCAATATGCTGGTAGGACATATCATTTAACAAACTGTAGGATGGATAGAGACCGATAAGTTACTGTGAGGGAGGATCACGCATGGAGCCATCATCGAATCTATGTTGTTTCTCCTAGTTGTCCCGCTTCTACTAGCTCTGCTCACAATGTGCGTTTGTTGTTGGGTTTCCTCCTATCCCCCTCCCCCCCATTTGTGGACACTCCTATCTTCTCCCACTTCCCTGAGAGTAGCTTCTGAGGTGAATGAAGACAGACACTCATTAACTTTGTTACCCTCCGAACAGTCAAAGCCCTTGGCCTCTTCTACCCACAAAGTAAAAACTTTCTTCTCGCACAAAACCACAAGGAACAAAAGAAGTACCTCCCTCTGCCTCCGGATCCTCTTGTGCACAGCCCACCTCCTCTATCTGATGGGCACGCCACCAATCGACAGCAGGCTGTGGTCAAAACGAAGAGGAAATCCCCCTTTTTCTATGTAATAGTCGACTCTCCCTTCTCGGATACCTCGAGCAACAGCCAAGTGTGCCCCAAAAAACTTCTGAAAAACAGATGATCCGTGGCAATCCTCCTACGAAAGCCCTCTGTACTACTCCAGAAGTCACACAACTTGGCAGTCAACAAGCCCCCTTCACAGTTCTTGTCCACCCCTGTATTCAATGCTCTCCTCTACTCACAGAGAGCAACTCCCCTCAGATGTGTCCTCCAGCCCCGCAGTGCCTATGGTATTCCCTTTCGTCCATCGAGAGCATCCTATGATGAACGAAGACTCCCATATTCTTATTCAGTGAGTTTCCTACCCGTCGTTCCTCTCTGCTCTTTAGGAAGATCTGCACACCTCCCTCTTCCTCGTTCACTCGACAGCAACCCTCCTCTCCAGCGTTCAGACCGACTGTTGATCCTCCCAAAAGGAAAATCTCCCCTGTCACCGGTGCAAACGAAGAAGAAGGCGCTAGCGATGTGAGCTGCTGCTTCAAACGGAAGGCCCCCCCCCCCTCGAAAGTTAGAGCAGCCGTCGAAGAAGAACAGCACACGTCCCTCCGCTCGTGTGCATTCATGGGCATTTCCCCTCCCTCTGCAGGAGAGTCGGCAACACTTCCTCCTTGTGTACCTGCGTGAGTATCACACAGAGAGAGAGGAGTAAACAAAAAACCAAGCAAAGTAAAAAGATCTTCCCCCGATCACCCAGCTAGATGTGGATTCCCGAAAAAAGAACCTCCCTCTGCATTATTGGACAGAGCACAAATATCCAACCCATAAGCTTTACGGGAAGCCCCTTAGTATTATTTGCAAATAATTCCAATATTTGAGAAACCCAGCCACAACCAAATGAACTGACACCAACATTGTAACCATAACCCCCCCAACTATCCATGACCTCCCACACACGTGCCTTGAGGGGCCATAACCCCCCTTCTCTGCCACCAAATCTCCCCTTGTACCCCCATATTCTTGGTAATGTTGGTGATTCCAGACACCAGTAATTGATGTAAAGTTTACAACAGAGCAGTTGCCACCCCTGTGATCAGTACAGTTCATATTGCCATATTCCTAGTTGTTTTAAGCATCATTTGTTTGCAGTTTACTTCCCTCGACAACCCCTTCCTATGCAAAATACCTGCAATCAAACATCTAATATGCAAAATGGAAGCTTGTCAGTGCGTGTAAAATCAAAAAATTATATAGCTAACAACAAACCTTCATTCATGGTCCCCTTTAGGTACTTGAGGACTCTCTTGGCTGCTTCCATATGTGGTCTTCTCGGCTTATGCATAAACTGACTCAATATGCTAACACTATAGCATATATCCACCCTTGTGAGAGTTGCATAATTCAAACTTCCAACCAAGCTTTGATAGCTTCTGATGTCTTCAACTGGCTCTCCTTCATAAGCACTAAGCTTATGATTTTGCTCCATAGGTGTACCTGCACACTTGGTATTTTCCATCTTGAACTTGACGAGCATGTGATGCACATACTTCCTTTGTGTGATGTATATACCTGAATCTGTGTAGATTAACTCCAATCCAAGAAAATAAGTGAGTGGTCCGAGGTCACTTATTTTGAACTCCTCCTTCATTTGACTCTTTACCTGTTGGATTCCTTCAAGATCATTGCTAGCTTTGAATCCTTGGTCCTACAAATAAGTCACCAATCTGAAATTCCAAGCTCTTGGAGCTTGCTTCAATCCATACAAAGCTTTCTTTAGTTTGCATACATAGTTAGGATGATGTTCATCCTCATATCCAGGTGGTTGTGCCATATACACTTCCTCAGAAATCCATCCATTCAAGAAAGCACTCTTTACATCAAGTTGATAGAGATTCCAATTTCTAGATGCAGCAAGACTAATGAGAACCCTAATTGTAGGCATTTTTGCAACAGGAGAGAAAGTCTCCTCATAATCAATACCATGGGTTTGATCAAACCCTTTAGCAACTAACCTTGCTTTGTGTCTATTTATACTTCCATATGGATTCCTCTTGATTTTGTATATCCATCGAAATCCAATTACCTTCATAGATGGCTTGTTAGGTACAAGCTCCCAAGTGTCATTCTCCTTCAAGGCTTCCATTTCTTCATCCATTGCATCTCTCCAAGCTTTCTCGCTTTGTGCTTCTTCGAATGTGGTAGGTTCTTCATTGGTTGAATCCTTTGCAATGTAGATTGAGTGCTTGGTGACCAAAGAAGTATCATAACCAAACCTCTCTGGTTTCTTCTTCTCCCTTGAAGACCTTCTAAGTGGTTGATGTGAGCTCTCGGGTCCATATGTAGCATCCTACATCTTTGCTTTACCTTTGTTCTTCCATAGTTTTAGTCTTTCCAAGTCTTCTAGGTCAATCTTCAAATCACTTTCTTCAATCTGCTTTGGCTCCTTTGGTTGAAGTGATGGAAAATCTTCATCCAAGTCATATGGAAGCTTCACTTTCCTTTCATCATCAAACCATGATTTGTTTTCATCAAAAATTACATCTCTACTCACAGAAAGTCCTTTATTGGTTGGATTGTACAATCTATATCCTTTTTGGTTTTGATCATAACCAATAAATACGCACTTCTCTACCTTGGGATCCAATTTTCCTCTTACTTGAGAAGGAATGTGAGCATAGGCTAAGCATCCAAAGATTTTGCAATGCTCTAGACTACGTCTTCTTCCATTCCATACTTCATATGGAGTGGTTTCATCTAGTAACTTAGATGGAAGTCTATTTATGAGATATGTGGCTGTAGACACAGCCTCTGCCCATAGGTAGTTTGGCAATCCCTTTTCATTGAGCATGGACCTTGCAGCTTCGACAATAGCTCTGTTCCTCCTCTCCGCTACACCATTGAGTTTGGGTGTATACCTTGTAGTGACTTCCCTTTTAATGCCTCTTTCATGCAAGAAGGCATCAAATTCAGAAGAGAAGTATTCTCCTCCACCATCTGATCTGAGTCGTTTCAAAGTCCTTCCTGTTTGGTTTTCAACAAGAGCAATATACTTCTTAAAGCAATTAAACACTTCATCCTTGTGCTTCATGAAAAATAGAATGGTCCACCTGCTACAATCATCTATGAAAGACACATAATAAAGCTATGTTCTTTGTATCTTCCACTTCAAAAGTGAAAAGCCTTCTTGTCTTTTCTCCTTTGGAAATCCTTCTAAAGCCTTGCCTTGGGTCTTCAACATATGCTCCAAATCGGTTGAATCTAACCTACAATCCTTTTTCAACAATCTATCCAACACTTATTAAATTTTTGGTAATTCTAGGGACATACAAGACTTTGCTTAAGAGGTTCATATTCCCATCTGATGTCTTCACATTACCTATCTTCTCCACTGAGTGCTTTGTGTCATCTCCTGTTTGCACTTCAGGCTTGTTATGAGGATCTTTTAAATCAGAAAGTAAAGCCACATTTCCTGCTACATGGTTTGAGCATCCTGAATCAATGTAAAATATGTTATCATCATCCTTACCATTCTTCACTGATAGATTCATAATCACTAATGAATCTTCTTGACTTTGGTCCTCTGCATAGTTATTGTAGTCTCTTCTTCCTCTATGGCCACTTTGATAGTTGTTGTAATTGTTGTTGTAGTAGTTGTTGTTGTTGTAGCCTCCATTGTATCTACCTCTATTTGATCCATAGCCACCTCTATTGAATCCTCCTCCTCTTGAGTTCCTCGAGTTCCTGAAACATTCTTCAGTAGTATGATTAGATAAGCCACATACATTGCAAGGTTGAGATGATTGGAATCTCCCCCTGCCTTGCTTTCCACCTCTGCCTCTTCCTCTAGCTCTTCCTCTACCTGTAAAGTTTGTTTGGAAAGAGCTACCTTCATCTTCATTCTTCCTATTCTTTGACTTGTCCTTGACCTTAGCTTTATCAGAATATAAGGCAGAAGTTTGATTACCTCTTGAGGACTCACCACCTTTGCTAATCTTTGCTTCATGAGTGAGAGTTGGCCCATGAGTGTGTTGAGGTCGGGTACATGCATGTCCATGTATAAATCCATGGTTGTTGTGAATGACTCCCACTTGTCATCTGCTTTGATTCCATTTATGATTTGTCTAATGATTTGCTCCTCTTCAATTACCTCTCCAATGCTTCCAAGTTGGTCGGAAATCGCCTTCATCTTTGTGACATAATTAGTCACATTTTGCTTCGGGCTTTTCTTCATTGTTGTGAACTCCATCCACAATTGGTTCTTCCTTGCTCGAGTGTTGGAGGAGAAGAAAGAAGCAAGTGCATTCCAGGTCTTTCTTGATGTCTTGCATCCCTTGACATGAGGTAAAAGAAAATCAGAGATTGGGTTTAGAATATAGGACCTTGAAAGTGCATCCTTCGAACACCAATTTGAAAGTCCTTCCATTTCTTCATGTGATGGTTGCCCTTTGTTCCTCATGGTTGGCCTTGCTTCATCTCCGGATATGAACCCATATAGATTTCTCCCTTGAAGGTAAGCCTCCATCCTTAGAGACCATTCCGGGTAGTTGTTTCCATCCAATTTGTCAATTGTTAATGGAAATCCATCTCCCATGTTGCTTGACTATGCTTTGATACCAATGTGAAGAGAGATGGTGGATGCAATCCAAAGATGAGTTGCTGCTGCTGCAACCACCTTCACACCAGCCAATTGGGACTTCAGAGTTGATTAGTAGACCCTTTGAGCTTCCTAAATCCACCAAAATATCAGCCAAGTACTTTCGAACATGTATCCCAAACATTTAAGTCAAGACAGACTAGTTGCGAAATAACTAGCTCCCAAAACTTGCTGTTTTTGGACATACACCTGCTGGAAAAAATGAAGAGTGATCTCAACCTGGTAAGAATTAGATAAATTACTTTCGGGCATAGCAAATAGACTTAGCAAGCTTCCCAATCCAAGTTAAAAAACTTCAAATGATGGAGTGAGCACTGAGAAGAAGATTCATCAATTTCTGGAACCTGCCCACCATTCTCGGGGCTCTGCAGAGATAGACCAGTGAGCAGTAAAATGCAGATATCTCAAAAATTGTAATTCCAATGACCATGAAAATGTATAGGCACAAACTAGACAGCAAGAGCTATCCAACGCACATTAAAAAACGGACAAATCGTGAGTACAACTCGAGATATGATCTTCTGAAGTCACTGTTTTGAGTGAGCATAGCAGAGAACAAAATAGAGAAGTAGATGATGATAAATGTATAGATTCACATATGATTACAACCACATTGGCAATGAATATTTTCACAATGGGAGTAGAATGATAGAGCTATGGAGTAAGCTCTTCAATCTCTACAAAATGAAATGAAGTGGTCACGTACAAGGCTTGCTAATCGCCTCCTCCTTCTTGCTCTTTTTATAGCTATTCTTGAAGGGAGTTTTGAATTCGAATTCGAATGGCTCCACCTAAAACTGATCCCCAAAGTTAGGAGATATTCCCTCAGCTCAAAAATTCATGGTTTTAGGTAGTTAGAGCCACGAACTTGCTTTTACATCATGGATGACGTAAGCCATCCTTTCCCTTTTTCTTTTTGAATTACAAGAGATAAAAATGAACTCTTTTACAAGAGGTCTTCACATGACTACACATGTGACTTAAAAATGAGGATAATATCAAGCATATCAAGCATGTAGGCTTGGGTAAAAATGCACCAACACTGTTGTCTCCCTAAAAAATAACGAGGTCTTGGTATTCTTTGCCCCATCAAAATGGCTACAAAGCGCTCTCAGCCGAATGGATTGCTAGGGTAGCTGACTCCATTGAAATTTGGGCTCTCCTCCTTAAAAGGAACTTGCACAAATTCTATTTGACTCAATATAAAACATGGAAAGGGCACAAGATCTCGGACATTCTTGTTTCTCCTCACAGATACACTCGTGTTGGAAGCATCATCTCTTGTAGGTTCTGGAATGCTTGGATGCATGTTAAATCTAGATGTTCCTCCAACCCTAGGTATTTTCTTCTTCATGATTTCTTCATGCAAAAAAGTATATGAACTGGATGGCTTTCCCTGTGGGAAAATGGTTCTCTGGGTATAAGACAACACAAATGTTGTATCCAGGGATTCTCATCTTGGGAAGATCTATGTGAAAACAACCAAGTAATTTCATATGAACAGATTATTGATAGATCTAACCTATGATCTGGTTGCCTGCAGGTCCTGGTGGAGCACAAGAACATGCTGTTGAAGAGATTGGCTAATTGTAACCAAAGAAAAGAGGCTATCTTGTTTGAGATCACCCACGCCATGCTTAGAAGATTCCAAAAGCAAAGAGGGACTTTCAACTCTATTCTGCACAAACTCAACTTCAGATGGAAACTTGGCTAGAGTGCTGCTTAGTGGCAACACAGATTCTTGAGCCTTTGGAACCTCCCCTTCAACATAAAGCACTCAACTCTGATGTGGGTCATCTTGCACAATGGGATCTGGTGTGGTTACAAAGCCATCAAATATAGATTAAATAATGAAGTATGTAAATTCTGTGGCAAGGAGGAGGACATCACCCACCTCTTCTTCAAGTGCAGTCATGCTGAGAAGTTCTGGTGTCTGCTCTCTCCCATCTGGCACAAGCTGCACGTTAATCCTTCCTATAAAGAAACATTGGTTGGGACCAGCGGTAGGTTGGACTATGTATTGTGGAACATATGGAGGGGACATATCCTTTGGCACATCTGGTTATCAAGAAACCAAAAGGCTTTCAACAATAGAGACTCTTCCCTGTAGCATATCTATTTCAAAGGTCTCAAACACATTGGGCAAAATTGTTTCAATATGATCACTGATGCTCCTCATGAGGACTTTAAGCTTTTTGTCCGTGTGGCCACTACTCCTCCTTGTAAATAGAGAGACTCCCTGTTTCCGCTGTATTGTAAAAATAGACTGATTATGATTTTTCTTTGTCTTTAGGCCCTGCTGGCAGTTGCCTGCTTAGGGTGCCCCTTTGTGGCCCTTGATCTTTTCTGAGTAGTATGATGGGGTTGAACTACCCCTTGTACACATTTACCATTCCATTTTTAATTCATAGTTCTTGTTTCCTAAACAAAAAGATGGAATACGATTATCTCAAAAATAGCAAGAGCAACGCTAAATGAAAAGCATATGCCATTGAAGTTTTGGGTTGAAGCGGTAAATACAACACTATATTTAATAAATCATATGTGAACATCTACAACATATAATGTAACTCCTTTTGAGGTTTTGTATAATAGAAAGCTTGTTATTGATCACTCAGGTACATTTGCTTGTGTTTGTTTTTCTATGGTTCCATATGCATTGAGAACTAGATTAGATCCAAAAGCAGAGAAATGTATTCTTATGGGTTATGGAGATAATCAGAAAGGATATGTGTTATAATCCAATAAGTAGGTAAATGATTATTAGAGATGATGTATGATTCGATGAGTTATTATCTTGGTATAGAGATCCTATTTTGGAGATTCAAGAAGAAATGCAAGAAGAAATTGAGGATGGCTCACATGATACTATGGGAGTGAGCTCAGAAGATGAGAATGGTCATAAGGAAGAAAAAATATCACCTACATCAGAAGAGAAAGTAAAAGGTAAAGCAAAGCTTGTTGAGTTAGGTGATGATGTATAAATTGATGAAAGCTATAAATCTAATTTGATAAAACATGAAGAGGAACTCAGGAGAACTTCAAGAGAAAGAAAGCCCAGTATATTGAGTCTTATTGTGTTTCACATTTAGCTTTTATGTCAAAAGTTATTGAAGAATAAGAACCTACATGTTTCGAAGATGCAAATTAGTGGAAAGCTTCAAACTTCTCCCTAGGTAGAACCTTCGTGAAAGGTCTGCAATGTTCTCCTACGTGGGAACATATGCCAAGCTGATCTCCCCAACAGAGAACCTCTCCCTGGCATAATGATAATGCACCTCAATGTGCTTAGTGCGAGCATGGAACACAGGGTTCGTCGCAACTGCCAATGCGCTCTGACTATCAGCAAAGATGGTGGTGGCAGAAGAGTGACCAACACCCAAATCAGCCATAAGGCATCTGAGCCACACACACTCAACAGTAGCTGTGAAAGCTGCCCTATACTCAGCCTCACAACTGGAAGTGGCCACAGTAGGCTGCTTCTTGCTCAACCAAGACATACATGAGCTACCAAGCATGAAGCAGAAGCCACTAGTGGACACACAAGTGTCATAGCAACCAGCCCAATCAAAGTCACAAAAAGCATGCAAATCTGGCGGTAGTGATCCCCCCTTGGGATAAAACAACCCAAGTAGCCGAGTACCACTCAAGTAGTGAAAGATGTGCTTAACCGCCTGCCAATGCTTGACTCCTGGGCAATGCATAAATCTGCTCATCTATGAGACAACAAACTGAATATCTCGCCGAGTAATGCATACGTAAATTAAGCATCCAACAGCCTACTGATAGAGAACAGCATCAAATGCATCTCCAACATCATGAAGACTCAATCGTAAACGTGTCTCCATAGGAGTGGCAATAGGCTTACAGTCTTCAAGGCCAAAATGCTCCAATAATGTGTCAATATATTTCGTTTGACACAAAGCCATTCCACCATCAACGTGCATAAACTGAATGCCCAAATAATGATGCAAATGCCCCAAATCAGACATCTCAAATGAGGCATGCAAATCAGCCTTAAAATCAGCAATATGCTTCTCTATAGGACCAGTGAGCAGCATGTCGTCAACATAGACAACAATGATCAGAAGCACATCATTAGAACGCTTAACATATAAGGTGCTTTCACTTGGATTGTTCTCAAAACCATGTGCAATCAGATAGGCATGTATCTTCTCATACCAAGCACGTGGTGCTTGCTTTAAACCATCTAATGCCTTCTTTAACGTGCACACCTGGTTTTCATGCCCTTTTTGCACAAAGCCACGGGGCTGAAAAACATACACTTCTTCATGCAAGTCACCATTCAAAAATGTTGTTTTAATGTCCAACTGATGTACATTCTAGCCATGATGGGCTGCAAGTGCATAGATGCTCTAAATAGTAGTCATACGACATGTAGGTGCAAAGGTCTCATCAAAATCAATGCCTCTTTCCTATGCATAACCCTTTGCAACAAGCCTAGCCTTATAACTATCAACTGTACCATCAGGTTTACGCTTCAGCTTGTATACCCACTTAGTGCCAATGGCCTTCTTGCTAGTAGGCAAGTCACATAAATACCAAGTACCATTCTTCATTATTGCATCATATTCAGATTGCATAGCAGCCATCCAATTTTCTGAATTTTGTGCTTCATCAAACAAAACAGGCTCAGTCTCATCACATAGACTAGATGCAGCCATAGCATAGCAATCTGATGCAAAGGAGGCACTATGAGAGCCTGAACGAGTACGATATGACAAAGGTGCATCTAATTTGCTGTCACACAAAGTCTGCACCAGCCATTTTGGCATAGTTTTTGCCTACTCAATATCAGCTCTCTCATCAACAAGTGCATCATGTAAATCTGCATCAGAAATGGAATGATCTACATCATCATATGAAACGTGCAAAGGCTGAGAAGTTGTGTCATTAGGACCAACACTAGACTATCCACTTGTAAAAAGAGGCATCAAAGTATCATACATGTCTTTGGAGCTAACACATGTCTCCTTAGTACAAGAAAGCACTGCTTGAATAGCATCTTCCACAAAGACAACATCACGGCTAACCAGAATGCGTTTAGTCTGTGGATGATACAGATGATAGCCTTTACTTTCAGAACTGTATCCAACAAAAATACATTTTACTACCTTATCATCCAATTTTTTGCGATGTTGTCCAGGCACTAGTGCATATGCCAAACAACCAAAAACACGCAGATGAGCAACAGATGGCTTGTGGTCATGCCAAGCCTCATATGGAGTGATAGACTGCAGCGCTTTAGTGGGACACCTTTTCAGTACATATGTTGCACACATGATAGCCTCAAGCCAGAAACTATGTGGTAAAGCCTGACTCTTGACCATGCACCTCGCCATCTCCATGAGTGACCTGTTCTTTCGTTCAGCAAATCCATTTTGTTGAGGTGTATACGGCACTGTACATTGGTGTTTTATCCCACATTCAGCCAGAAATGCATTAAAATCAAAAGACATATATTCCCCCCCTCGATCAGAATGGAGGGTGCCCATTTTACATGCTGACATATATTTAGCCAAAACCAAAAACTGTTTAAAGCACATGAATACTTCGGACTTTGCTTTGAGAGGATATACCCATGCATGCCTAGAAAAATCATCAATGGAAGACATGAAGTAAAAGTAATTTCCAAAAGAGGGTGTCTGCATAGAACCACAGACATCACTATGTACAAGCTGCAATTTCTGTGTAGCCCGAACTGAACCATCTTTTGGAAAGGAGGAACGCTGCATTTTGCCCAAAATACAGCCTTCACAAACATGTTTTCCAGGTGCCGCAAGTATGGGCAAAGAGGACACCATTTCAGATTTCTGCGGGTGTAGCAAACTAGCAAAATTCAGATGACCAAAGCGTGCATGCCAAAGCTTTGCATCTGACATAGCCTGAGAATCATTTACAACACATGCCAAATCATTTTCAGATCTTTCATAGTCTATGAGCTTAGACAGCCCATGACATAAAATGCCAAAAGCAATAATAACATCGCCATTTAATAGATCATGAACTGTACATCTGTCATCAACAAATTTCACAACCAAGCCAATCTTGGCTAATGTAGAAACTGATAACAGATTCTTCTTGATCCCTGGCACAAATAAAGCATCTAACAAAGTGAAAGAACTACCATCAGCAGTAGTCAAAATGATCTTACCAACTCCCATAACAAGATAAGAGGAGTTGTTGGCGCATGTCACAGTATTCCCTGTAGGGGCAGGCTCGAGTGAAGAGAAGAAACTGCACTGCGAGGTAATATGTTTGGTCGCCCCACTATTAAAGTACCAAACATCTGACTCTACTATAGACATGCACTGCTCATGAGAAGATGGGTCAAAACTGCAAACAGTAGTGAACGCCCATTCTTCTTCCTGCACAAGATTAGCAGACTCCGTTTTTGGTGTAGAGGCTTCTGCAACAACCATTCCAGCCTCTTTCTTCTTTGCCTCTTTTGTAGCCAGTTTTGGACACTTCTTTATGATATGATCATTCCCGTTACAATACTTACAAAACAATTTCTGCTTTTCTGATTTTTTCTCATCTTTGTCTTGGTTCTTCGAATGTGCAGCATTTGCCGATTTCTGCTTACTAGTAGAAGAACTCCATTTTCCTTTGCCCTTCTAACTAGCCAGGAAAGCTTGATCTGCAACACGCATAATGGACCTGTTCTGCCTGGACTGATCTTCTTGCAACAGAACAGAGACTAACTCCTCAAATGATAAGGCATTTGGATTGCCTTTCATCATCAACCGAAGAGTAGAAGCAAAACTCTGATATGAATTAGGAAGACCATTCAGAACGGTCTGCACAAGTGAGCTATCTGGTATAACCTCATCAACAAAAATCAACTGTTCCTTCAAGTCTTTGATCTTTGTTAGGAAAGTAACCATAGAATCACCTTCATTCATGTGCTCACTCTCCAACTCTTTTCGGAGGTAAGCAACACGAGCCTCATTCCTAGCTTGGTACAATGTGGTAAGTGTATCGCAAGCATCCTTAGCTATTCTACAAGAGTGAATATGAGGAATAATGGCACGTTTAACAGACAAAGCTATCAATGCATGTGCCTGGGCATCTCTGCCATCCCAACAAATCTACTCTGCAGTAGGTGCACCAAAAATAGCAGCACGAACAAGAATCTTCACAATATCATCTTTGATGCCATCTCCATCAGCTCCAGCACCTGTATTTGTAGTACATGTTGTTATAAGTGTAACAGGACATCTTTCAACACCCTGCACAATGTTCTACAATCCTTTTGCAACCAATACATGCTGCATCATATAAGCCCATAATGGGTAGTTGGTACCATCCAACTTATCCTCAATAGCCAACATACGGAATACATCACTACTTTCAGCCATGGCCGATGACTAAAATACCTTGATGCAAAAAATTGACTGTATCTCAAAAAGTTGAATAGGATTGCCCATACGAATTCTGCTAGACCTGTAGTAGACTTTGAGACGCTTATACTAGCGAACAGAAACTGGTATATACCTTTGGCACAAAAAGACAAAATAGCCTGTACAAGCACTATGATAGTGCGTTCGGAGGCCAAAACGAGCTCACATCGCGATTTCGGCACCACACAGCAAATCTATTTTGATCTCGGAAACACGCTGAGTATGCTCACCAAAATTCATGGGATTCTGAGACTGCAAACGGAGGAGTGTCAACGGCATCCTAGATGAAGCGACGGCTTGCTCTAATACCAATTGTTGGAGTTAGACGTGTTCGCATGTGAACAGCACAAGGAAGAAGAAGAAGCTTGGAGCACAACACACAATACTGAATGTATTACTAGAGAATGTACAAAGATAAGTAGCCCATTAGGGCAATAGGCGTATATACAAGCCGAGGGAAAAAACCTCCTAAAGAGGGAAATAGTTCCCCGACGGTCCTAGTGTGTTCACACACATCACTACCTAGATATATCAACAAGCTCTGCAACAATATCCATCCAGTAGAAACCCAAACTTTGGCATCTCAAACAGTACTCTATACAAGGGGTGCAAAATACACAAAAAACAAACAATACACAAACCATGAACATATAATTCTTGGGTCGTACAAATGCGATCAAACACGAAGTATGTGGCTGACTAGGCCACCATATGTTTTATTAAAGAACATACACAAAAGTGTCTATTGGCCATTTGGCCTTTTCACATGGACACTATTAGTAACACCTCTTCAAAGTAATGCCTCGTGCAGCAAAAAGGACCTCCATCTGAGTGAAGGCACCTAGCCAAGCCGCTTGAGGTGACAGATCCTTCTAGATGCCAGGTCTCTTGGTATAGCAATATAAGCATTCTTGATAATCTGGGGTGCATTTCACATCCCCTTGCACCTCTCCTACTATTGCTCCATGGAAAGACCCCTAAAGCTAATCCACTCAGACGCACTACGCCCAAAACATTTTGCAAAGTCCTCACAAGAAACATGATGTTGAGAGCAAACCATGAACCTTCTTTTCGTGCAGATGAGGGGATTCCAAGCACTAGGTTGACAAAGCTACAACTCAACAAAGAAAGGCAGCCACTGAATCAAAGCAAGATCAAGATGCTCCCAAGATGACAGAATACTACAAGCAAAAAAGTCCTCAATCTTCCATAAGAAGCTTGAATGTGTCATCTCAGCAGAGATCCATGTGATCTCAGACAACCAAGGCCCATTGATAGAAGGAGCAAAGAGACCCACCATCTCAGAAAAAAACTCCTTCCAAGTCTCTAAACCAAAGAGTAATCCACAAACAAGAAACTTTCCCAGAAGGTCTCTACTCTACCAAGTAGTATCAATGATCCCAAAGAAGAGATATTAAAGAAGCACAAAAGATTCCACCACTGTTTAGGAATATGCCAAAGTGGTTATATCAAACTTGGAAGGACATTGGTATAAATGAATTCATTAGAAGAAGTAGAAGTCAAATAAGTAGGCAACAAGAAGACCAGGTGAGTTATGGAGAACATTTTGAGATTCACAATGAACCAGCTAGTGTTCAAGACGCGCTTCAAAGTGATATGATTATCACACGTCCCAAAGATTTAGATCTTCAATTGTTTAAAGCACATCTTAAGCATATATTTGATGTAAATAACTTAGCGCTTTTACATTATTATATTGGGATTGAATTCAAGTATAGAGATGATTGTATCTATATGACACAATAGAAATACATGGAGAAATTATTCGAAAGGTTTGAGTTGATAGATTCCAAGCCTATGCAGACACCTATGGATGTCAATGTGCTATTATAGTGGGAAGTAGATTCAGAACCATTTGATGGTACATTATGTAGTCAAGCAGTAGGTTGCTTGATATATCTTTGTTATACACATCTAAACATTCAATTTAAAAATTCTGAAGTGTCCAATTTTATACAGAGCTAGCTCAAGATTCAAAGAAGTCAAGAAAATGTCACAGGAATTTTTGCAAGTTATTGAACCTTCTACCATTGTGACATTGAAGGGGGCATTGCTTGAAACAATGGTCCAAAACTCCTCAAGATCAAGCATATATTTTATTTCTATTAACGTCTCTACAAGAGATGTCAGTGACTGTTGTGGCTACAACATTTGACTCTCAAAACAAGGATCACAGTTCCACTCCTAGATCCTTCAATTCCGACAACAAACAAATTTCTTTTTGAAAAATCACTTCACGAAAATAGTGGCATAATTCATGAAATGCATTTCTCGCGTTTAGATGTAATTTATCAACATCAATTGCTTTCGTGCTTGTTTTTTATGTGCTTTTAGAGGAATGCGTTTAGAAGCACACTCAAAGCTATATAAGCAAGGCTTTGGCCTATTGTTCAACATCATCACTCAAGAAGCTCAAGCTCTTGTAGAAGAACTTGGAAGCCATCTTCAATGAGGAGTTTTCACTCTCTTAGAGGATTTGTGGTCTACATCTAATTGATTATCTAGAGGAGATTCTACCAGCTTACCATCAGGATCCATTGTTGATTTACTATGAGTAGCAAGTCTATTTCCATTCTTACTTGCTAGGTCACTCGTTTCTGATTTATGTTGATCAAAATTTAGTTTTGTTGTAGACCACTTCTAAACTACTCATATTGTCCATATTCCCACACACACTCTTCATACCTCTTAGGCATGCAATTTCCTATATCTAGACCCTATTTCTACGTAGATACAGATAATGCCAGTTTGTGTCATATTCACACATTGTGATTTAACATTGGAATATAGATAGTTTAGATGAGCCTCATCGCTTACTCTTACACTTCCTATCTATTCCCTCTCTATCTCTCACTCTATCTCTATCTCTCACTGATAGTAAAAAAAAGGACTGGGATTCCCAAGTGTGTGCACACATATCACTTTAAAAAAATATATCAACAAACCGTGATGAAAATATTGTCACATGTGCAAGGAACTAATTGTAGCCTACCTTGTAATTTTTTTTGTAAGGTATTTATAATGAGATACAATCACATTAACATATGGATTATATCTATTACGAATTATAAATAATACATTATTAGTCTCAACATTATCTAAGAATGTATTGGTATTCAAGGTATTTGATGACATGTGTAAAATAGATGATCCCTTTCATGGTGGAAAATGTACTGCATTTCGTATGTTTTGTTGTAGATTACGTAAGCTTTTCTCATATGAAATTTAAGGTATGGGGCCATTTAAAATTAAAAACATTTGTGTGCACATTTAATTGTGTAGGCGATATGCAATGAACACTCTCAAGAAGAGTAGATAAGTACAATTATAAGTGGATCTCAAGACGACAATTAACAAGTGCCATACATTATATGGTGCAAATGAACATATAGACTAAATTGTGATCCATTCATCAAGTAAGAAATTTTATTCACTATATCATCACAACAAAAGCCACACATATTCATATCATCAAGTAATTCCCGAGAAATGTTTGCTTTATGTCCCTTTTTCCTCTCACACGCACCATTTTTATGAGGGATATACGAACGTGTAAACTCAGTTTTTTATTCCTTCTCAACATAATAAATTATCAAAATGTGAGGAGAATTAGTAAGCTTCCCCTTTATTTGATCTTAAGTCTCACATGTATCTACATATCTTCATTTCAATCACTTAAACTGAAGGATCACTTGCCCTTTGTGCCTTTATAAGTTAATGTTTATTGTAAAACTTTATTGTTAGGCATAATAAAAAAACAAAATGTTTGGCCGCATCTTTTGCCATAGAACAATTAAAGTCCGCCTTTGGGAACGTTGACTCTCCTTTACTCATATATGATCGGGATACAGAGATGGCTTTTCTACATTTTCTCTCACATGCATGATTTTTTTTTATATAAAGGAAGTTCGGCAATAGCCTACTCTCCCGGACTTGAATTAAATTAAGAAACAAAGGTACAATAGAAGGAGACTAGTGCCCACGGGACCCCCCAAATCCCACAAAGCAGGGGAAGCTTGATTGAATCCTAGGTTGCATTACAGAGAAGGTTAATCACCCTCTCATCGCCCTCATGCGGGGCCCACTTGGGTTTGAGCTTGTTGTTGATCAAAAGGAGGACTTGATGGTGCCTGAAGGGGGGGGATTTCTTACTGTTAACGATCCTTTTGCCAAGGAGGAATAGTGATTTCTCAATCGACCACTCCCTGGGGGGATTGCCGAAGTTGAGAGCACACCTCTCCCGCCAAATTTTCCACAGGGCTTCCCCTCTGATGGTGTTCCAGAGTGTCGCAGAGCAGCCGATCGCTTCTCCCAAAAGGACTTGTTTCCAATTAAGCTGTTTTTGAAGTCTGATTTTCAATCCAACCGTCTGCCAGATTCTGTAGGAGTTGGGGCAAGTAAGGAAGATGTGTGGGACATCTTCGATAGTACGGTGGCAGCGTTTGCACCAAGGAGGGATCCCATAAAGTTTGCTAGCCTTATGGTTGGTCCAAATTCCCCGATGAAGAATTTGCCATAAGAGGACAGACTTCTTAATCTCTATAAGGGGGTGCCAGATACCCATGAATTTCATGTCCCACCGAAGCCGCGTCCAAGACAGGCACCACTTCTTGTTGAGGCTGATCTGGAGGTCAACCGTTTCTTTGATGTTCGGGATTTTGAGTAGGCTATTTCCATTGTGCCATTTGAGACCAAGCGAGTTCGGTGTGTCGTGTCCCATGAGAAGGCGAGTCTTGTGACGATCCCAAGCGAGGCATCTGCTTTGCAAAGTGTTCCATTCTTCGTAGGAGATGTTTATGCGAGGGTCGATATCCTCGAAGTTGATCCAGCTGTTGGTGTCATGTTTCCAGAGGTGTTTCCATTTTTTGAATCCTTTGTTCCATAACTTCTTGGCATTTTGAATGTTCCACGACTCCACACTCCTGATGCCATGTATCGGAAATCAGATAGAGTCGTTTTGTCTGATTTCGGCCGCCCACTTCCAGTCCTCACTAATTCTTGTGAAGCTTTTGACTTTATTCCAGCCCTTCCAAAGGGAGCACACGAGATTGGAGCCTTTCGGGAAGACGGGGATCGGGGAGAATAGCAGGGTCATGATGTCAAGGTTCTTCCAGTTCGGGAACCCCATGAGGGCCAACTCATTCTTGTTTCTGAAGATCAGCTTGGCCCACGAGGCCTCCCTATTGCACCAAGCCTTAATCATCCATTTGGCTGCCAGCTTGTTAGCCATACACCCGATGTCCAGGATACCAAGCCCCCCACTATCTCTAGGGCTAGTGCATATGGCCCATTTGATTTTAGGCACCCCCCTTCTGTTATGATCGCCCGTCCAAAGAAAGTTTCTACAAATACTGTTCAGTTTGGACATGCCTTGCTCATTCGGTCTCCAACAAGAAAGGAAATAGATGGTAGAAGAGAGGAGGAACGTGTTGATAACCATCGCACGTCCAGCGAGATTGATTTGCATACCTCTCCAGTAGTTAAGCTTGTTTTCGAGTTTGGCCAGCACCCAGTTCCATCGCTGCTCCATAGAGACGCCAAACCCCAAGGGGATACCAAGAAGTCGAAAGATTTGGCCCTGCGGACTGATTTGACAGCCATGATCAATGAGAAGGCCAGGATGATGTCCCACAATAGCCCTAAAGGCAGTCTTAGAGTGGTTGATTTTGGATCCAGAGGCATCACAAAAGGTAGCAAGACACCTCCAGAAAGTCTCCAGGCTGGTATTATCATTGTGAACGAACGCGTTCATATCATCGGCAAAAAGTCTCATGATGATTTGACTGTGGTCGTGAGGCAGCCGGAGGCCTTTGATATTGCCAGCCTCCACATGATGTGCCACAAGTCTGCTCAGCCCCTCAGTGGCGATGGCAAAAAGAAGGGGGGCCAGAGGGCACCCTTGTCTAATAGATCTTTTAAGGTGGATCGCCTTCGAAAGTTTGCCGTTAACGTTAATTTGGGTCGTTGCGTTTCCAAGAAGGGTCGCGATCATCTTGGTGAATTTCTGACTACATCCGAGATCTTGGAGCGACTGCAGAATATAGTCCCATTCTAGCCTGTCGTAGGCTTTGTCAAAGTCGATCTTGAGGAAAACCACATCTTGATTAGACTCATTTGCAAATTGAATACCTTCCCAAATATCCATAATGGTTTCCAGGATAGACCTGCCTTTGATGAAACCTTTTTGGTCCTCACTAAGCCAAGATCTCAGGTGGCACGAGAGTCTGTTGGCGATGACTTTGGCGATGATCTTGTATCCTGTTTGGAGCATCGTAATAGGCCGCCAGTTCTCGATTCTGTTCTTTTCCCCCTTCTTGTGTATCAACTTGATAATTCCATTATTTAGACAAGAAGGAAGAGCACCAAACTTTAGCGCTTCTTGCCAAACCATCCGAAGAGGGGTGGCAACCACCAGCTTGAAGGATTTAAAGAACTCGTTAGTGAGTCCGTCGGGTCCCGGGCTTTTACCGAGAGGGAGGGCATCAATGACCTCAATGATTTCTGATTCGGAGATAGGGGCATGAAGAAGGGAGTGGAGGTTGGGTGGTATTCTCCGGGGGGAAACCCTAGAAATGGAAGCCATACAGTCCCTTCTATGGTGGGAGAGGGGGTTCGAGGTTCCCCGGAGTCTCGTGAAGTGCCCTTCGATGATGCCAAAATTATCTTCTTCCGAATTGCATACATTGCCATGTGGATCTAGCAGTAGGGGGATCGATTCTCTGTTGTGTTTCCTTTTAAGGATACGGCACATCTCTTTGGTGGGTTTGTCGGCTTTGCCAGCCCACCACTCCTTGAAGAAGATTTGCAAGTTTTTCCTTTGTATTTCTTCCTCGTATCTCAACACTGCTCTGATTTTTCAGAGACCTTTCTGGGCTTGGTGTTTTCCTTTGTTCACTTCCTCCTCGAGCCGCCAGAGTCTGTGGTAAAGAGCTTCCCTGCGAGCCCGCCGCACAGTCTCGAGCATCTTCTTAGTTCTGATCATGATCTTACGAGACTTGTCGACCGCACTTCTCCAGCACTTGGCTGGGGCCAAGCCAGAGGCGAACGCCACCTTCCACACATCGGCAATCTCTTGATGGACGGAGGGGAGAGAGAAGGTGGTTGCGTTGGCGTGGAACCACGGAGCCTTGCGGATCTTGTTGGAAGGTTGAAAAGTGATAATGATCGGGTAGTGATCAGAGATAGTGAGATCAGTGCGTTGCGTGATGGTAGGGTGGCCCCACTGATGAGTAAAACTTTGAGAGATGTAGCATCTATCGAGTCTAGCTTTCCTCAGGTCCTCGCCCGCTTGGAGATTCGACCAAGAAAAGCCACTCGAGTCTTTGAATTCAACCAAACCCAAGTGGAGTTTGGTCATGTCCCACTTTTCTTTCTCCCGACTGTCGATGACCCTGCCCTTGCCCATCCATCTGTCCATAGGGTCCTCCACCATGTTGAAGTCTCCACATATAAGCACGTTGTGAGGAAGCGAGTCTAAGGAAGCCCATGTGTTCAGTCTCTCCAAATCCCCGTTAGGGGCGTACAAAGAAACAATAGTAGCACAAAGAGGAGCACCAAAAGAAACAGCAATCCAACGGTGACTTACATCTTCAGTGGAGTTCTCAAGCTTTTCAAACCAGAGTTGTTTAACACCGATAACCGTTCCTTCAGACCCCCGCTGGTGCTTCGTTGAGATCCACACATGGGCCGAGGAGTCCTGTCTGAGCCGCTTCTGGAGGTCTTCTCCGTCAATTTTAACCTCTTGAATACATATAAAGTCTGGGTTTAAGCTAATGTCGCGAAGCCATTGACCAATGATGGTCGCTCTTGAGGGGTCGGTTAGCCCTCTAGCATTTAGCGAGATGACAATCATTTTGTATTGATCCCTCTTTGCGGGAGGGAGCTTTGTCCTTTCTTCTCTTGGCTTCGTCTTTCTTTTTCGCTGGGATCTGATCCCGACTTAGAAGTCGGTTCTTGTGGGGGCTTTTCCAGGGTAACTCCATAGGCTGTTTTCCTTTGCGGGATGCCCCTTGTTGGGGAGACTTGGGCCCCATGCTCGGCACCGTATCCGGGATCGTCGATCCAATGATGGAACTTTCACTATCCATGTTGTCTTCGTTACTAGTGGTGAAGCCATCTTCTTTGCTTGTGGTGTAACCCTCCTGGGGTGTTTCTTTATTGTCAGGGATCTCTAGGGCTTTGTCGTAGGTGTCTACCTCAAGTAGCTTCCCACCTGGGTAGTCAAGCTCATTGATCTCCTTTCCTAGATTGCAATACAAATTGCTGTAGGGGTTGAGTGGCAGGTTGTTTCTCTCACCGTTGGCCCTAGGGCTTCTTTTCCTTCTTCTTCTAACTTCAATAAAGCCATCAGCATCAGCTTGTGGATTAAGGAGGCCCTTGCCTTCCCCTTCCTTGGTCGAATGGGTCAAATCGCCAATGTTGTCTTGAGCAGTTTTGGAGGCTTCTTGAAAGCGCTTGTTTTTTTGCCTGAAAGGGCAATCTTTAATCCTGTGACCTTGCTGGCCACAACGAAAAAACGCGTTGGGAAGGTTTTTGTAGGTGATGTCCTACTCCCATACATCTCCTTCGCCCATGTCCACTTTGATCATTGATGGAAGCAGCGAGCTGAGGTCGGCCTCGACACAGATTTGGGGGTGCCACCTAGCGTTGAGCGAGTGTCTTGCACCTTCATAGATGAGACCACCAATGTCTTCGCGTGAAGCCAGCGGCTTGCCGATAGGAGAGACAATGTCCCACACGAAGTTGTACAAGAAGTAAGGAAGGTTAGGGAGCTCAACCCAAAGAGGGTACCGAAGCGATTTCGATTTGTCGGGAGTAAAGTCCGGGGACCATCTGAATAGGCACAGGGTCGCCCGACCGAACTGCCAGGTGCCAACGCTAAGGGCTTGGAACGCCATCTCTTCATTTTCAAAGACTAGTAGCATGTGGTTCGCTGGTAAGAACTGACATTTGCTAACAATAAGACCTCGAGGGAACCATTCTTTTCGAAGCCATTGTCGCACAGTTTCGAGCGGTGGCCTAGGGCCAAACACTTGGCCGACGAGGCAAACTTTCTTGAGCTCCTCCTGAGCAGACAGAACCGCGGGTCTACTGAGGGACACGATGGGGGATTCAACACTATCGGATGCCCCAGGGGCGGCACACAACCCCCCCTCCAGCAGAGCGGCCAGGACATCGGTCTCCCTAGGGGGAGGGGCCCGATTACTTTTCACGAGAGAGGATGAAGCCACATCCATGTGGCCCACGAGCGTCGTCAACAGTGGAGGCTTGCGTTGTTGGGCGCTGTCTGTTGTGCGCTCACGATTGCTCGCTCATTACTTGCTGCCTTCTGTCTGTCGCACAAATGAAGTTGTCTGTCGCACAAAACCCGTCTGTCGCACGATAGATATCGAGCACACGCTAGAGAAGCATCTTGAAAAGCCCAAAAAGCCCAAAAATCCCACAATAAAAGTAGCTCTCTTCTTTTTTTTTCTTTCGAATCTTTTCTCTTTTTCTTTTTCTTTTTTCTTCTTTTTCTTTTTCTTCTTTTTTTTTTTCTCTCTCTTTCTTTCTTTTTTTTTTTCTCTCTTTTTCGTAGGGCTACCTCTTTTTTTTTTAGGGACTTCTTTTAATAATTCAACACTTCTTCTCACGATCCACTTACAGAAGCTTAAAGCTAATCGATTAGCAGCAAACTCCGTCCGTACAGACTTCACCATCCGACGGCACGCATTTGACATTGAAAAAAGGCTTTTGAAACCGTGGGTCCACCAAAACCACGCGAATTGTCACTTGATTTGAGGATCGTCCCTTACTAGTAGCCACGTGCTTAGCCGCTGCCTAATAACTCGGTGAATGATTCATTTCCGCTCACATTCGTTCTTTGAAAAGGACAAAGCAAGTTCCCACTCGAGGCGCCGCCAGTTAGACCGCTTAGATCCTCACAGGCCTAGTCGAAGAAAGAGCCACGATCAACCACACGTCGTTAGTCGCGAAACAGAAGGAACCCCGCTAGTTCCCTGTCGATCGTCGGCGCAGGCGCAGCAACCCCAAGGCGAAGAGCTAGTTCCAAGTCGATCGCGACTGACTGGGAACGCGATGGACAAAGAACCAGCTCAATCCAGTTCCCTGTCGATCGCGACTGATAGGGAGCCCTGTCGATCGCGATGGTAGGGGAACGCCGACCGATGCAAACTCGCCTTCCCACCGTCACAGCAGCCTCCGTCGCATCAGCTCTCTTCACTCCGGATTTCAAAGAGAACTCCGACGCAGCAGCCTCCGTCGCATCAGCTCTCTTCACATGCATGATTTTGGGAACGTTGACTCTCCTTTACTCATATATGATCGGCATACAGAGATGGCTTTCCTACATTTTCTCTCACATGCATGATGTCTTGGTCATCAAGTCTGATCTCTGTGCAGCGTCTGTGTATATGTGAGTATAACCGTAGATGCATCTCCGCATTCTACCATGCGCCATTCCGTTTGCAACTTCTTCTGTAGATTCCATCGTTACTGGTAAAATGCTTCTCTCCCTTTCCCTGGCTTCTTGTTGCACGATGAACCATCCGCCTCCGATCAACTCGATCGTCAGATATTCCTCGCCACTGGCAGCTGTTCAAGGTCTGTTTTCTACATGGTCGGAAATCTTACTCGCCTCCAAATCTCGTCATGCGAACGTTCTTGGAACCTCGACGCGTCTGACGCAGACATTACCAATGAGTCATCCGTTCGGAGCTGCCCACATCGGAAACCGTTCCGACATGTTCTTCTAACTCCGTCCCGATGATGCCCCTACACATCAAACGGTTTCTGTCCACACAGAGCTGGAGATCGACAGAATGGCGATATCATTATGAAGCAGATGACTTTGCACTATGCTATTCTCACACACGATCTCCTACAGCATGGCGATATCATTAGGAAGCAGATGACTCTGCTCAAATGGGTACACTCTTGCATGAAGCTCCTATCAAGTACAACCGTCGAGTTCAACATGTTGGAATTAATACGATTGTCCGCTTAATATGAATATGCGGAGCGACATATGAATGGACATCAAATAATGTATATATATGTAATGAGTGAATTAATATAATACAACCGACATTTGTATCTTGTCTCTCGCGTCGTCTTCTTCATAGCTGTCCTCTGCACGAATCTCTGTGTGCTTAAGTTTCCACATGAAATCAGAGCCACCGATCTTGGCGCGCTTGTGATGGGCCCCTTAAACTGCGTAGCGGAACCTGCAACCAATGCGTTTCTTTCTGTGGCAGAAACCACGTGCTTTCTCTCTGCGATCTGACAGTTCTTGGCCTGCTTGTGGGCAGTTCCATTTCTATTCCCGCCCATCCCCTCCCCTCTCCTTGCGCGAACCTCACGGAGTCACGCGACGGAATAGTCCGATGCATCCTCTCGTTTCAACCACTGAATGAGCCGCGCCCTCCTTTTCCCAGACACGTGAAACGTTGAAGATTAGTGATGCGATACTGCTGAAGCCATTGCAACGTAGCAAGGCTTTCGTATCGCAAGGCTTCTTCACTTGCAATGCACACATACAAGGTCCCGAAAGATGCTGTAATCAATGATGATTGATGCGCTGCTGAATGGGCATTCACTGTTCGATTCAGCATCTCTTGCAGATATCAAGGGAAGTCCTCTTTCTTTCTTGCGTTTTTCATTGTTTTATCTGTCTTGCTTCCCGGTTCTATCGTTATCGTCTCTGCAACACGCATAGATTTCATCAATCATGGACATGCTTCCTATTTAGGAGCTATCCATGATGGAGGCGCTATTTTTTACAAAACTCTTTGCATTGCCTAGTTTGTTTGTTGCCTCTTAGTGTGGTCATGAGTATTAGCATTCACATTCCACAGGTAGCTCAAAATATGCATTGTTCCTATTTCAGAGTGTTAACTTGCTCACTCTGCTTAGTCTCATGATCAATCTCCACAAAGGGGAGCCTGAGTGTTTCATATATTCACCAGGCCATTACTACGATTGCAGTATGAACCTCGACTGGCCATCTTGGTTGTCATACCTGCCTCGTTTAGAGACATTTTTTAAACCAGAACATTGTAATAGAGGATAGAAAAAATCCTAATGAAGAGCACACATATTGGATTTCAATTAAATCTGCATCATGTAAATCCACATATCGAGGCACAATAGGGTATTTGCATCATACAAATTGTTTGATTGAGTAATATTTACATTATACCTGATCATCTTCTGTTCTGTTTTGGCATCTGCTGATAGTAACTTGGTCTTGAGGGGGAGCAGACAAAGGTGGTGCAAGTCCAAGTTAGATCATTCAGTGATCTTGAACAGAATCAATATTTTTTCATTTACTCTTAGTCTTCCACACTCACTCCCTGTGCGGACATTCGCATTAAGGGGGAGTGTTGGAATTAATACGATTGTCCGCTTAATATGAATATGCGGAGCGACATATGAATGGACATCAAATAATGTATATATATGTAATGAGTGAATTAATATAATACAACCGACATTTGTCTCTTGTCTCTCGCGTCGTCTTCTTCATCGCTGTCCTCTGCGCGAATCTCTGTGTGCTTAAGTTTCCACACAACATATGCCCTAATTATTGTAAACATCAGTTTTATGGGAACATAGGCATGTGGGCCTCTCTATACTTCTGAATATGTTGATGGGATTCAACTCTACTCAATGCCGATTAGTTTGTCTTTCTTATTTTGATTATAGTTTCCTTTCGTCGCTCTGCATTAATTTATTTTGTTTGTAAAGATCAATTACAGATATGCCTGAAAATTGAAATATAATGAAATTAGGTGTATGGACTATGAATAATCCATTAAAAGGAGTGAGCCCATTTATGTAGTAGAAAGTCTTTCCTTCTCGTGTTAATAGTGCGTCTGAATATGTTTCTTATGAGCATAGAACACTCAATTCTTCACAACTACCACTGCTATTTTGACTTGACTAAAATAATACAGGAAAAACACTAACCAACACCCACATCAATTATAATACGTCTAAGCCACGCACTTTAGTATAGCTCTGAAGTTTCCCTCGATCTAGCAAAGCATGAAATGTGTACTTAATTGATATGTATAGATTTCACTAAGTAAGAAGCTCAATGAAACCGTGTAATCGTTTTTGGGTGTTTCAAACATTGCATACAAGTTCTCCTGCAGAGACTTCAGTGCTCATAGTCTACTTCACATTAGTGAAACTATTTGTGCTCATAGCCTAGAACAATAACAAGGAATTGAAGCCATCCATATTATCCTTACGTTTTACATCACTACTGTCAATCATGGTCAATAATTGTACCTTGATGTGAAAACAATTGATTGTTTATGAAAAATTGAATACAAATGTGATATCAAGCTCTACAAGATGTGTATCAAACTTCAACACATCTTCATTGCTGAGAGAAATTTCACAATCTTTGAATGTGTGAATCAAGGTCAAAATGATCTTGTAAGATGTGCAATAGAGCAATTATAACATATTCAAATATGGGGCTATGCAAGATGGCTCAAATGCAAACTAAAGTGCTTTTTCTCCTATCGAAGCCCACTATGGAGCACGTTTTTTATGTTTCCTTGTAGACCCAATGGAGGGCAATCTTTCATCATCATCACACACTTTGGTGCAATAAAGCCTAATTGCTTCCCTAGATACTCTAGTCACTGACCCTCCTTAAAAGCCTAAAAAGAAGGCACTCATTCACGTTACATTGAGAGGAGGCACGTAGAATTAGACATATATCTACTCACAACTCCCACTAAAAATGCAATGTCTCCTCTTATATCTACCATAGCATACATGAGACTACCAACAATAGAGTGATAAGGAATATTGGTCATGAATTCCTATTCCCCATCTGATTTGGGGCAATTATCCTTGATCAATTTCACATATGTGGGTAAAGGTGTACTCAATGTGTTTTCGCTCTCCACACACAAGTAATTTTGATATATAGTCACTTTGACACATGTATATCCATCTTTTACTCCTATCATGAGTAATCTGCATGCCAAGAATATGTTTGGTATCCCCCAAATCCTTCATATCAAATTTCTCACTCAAATTCTTTTTAAGCATTTCCAAGTCATATAAGGACTTCCCATCATTCAATATATCATCAATGATAGAAGTTGGAGAGGCCTGGAGAGGCTTGGAAAGCTGAGTTGTCAAGTGGTGACGTTAGTCAAGCAAACTAGCATAGGACCAGCCCTAGCTCTTTGGATATGTAAAGTAGACCTTGTAGGCTTATGTTTAGTGTGATAAAACCCAATAGTTATTTTGAAACATCAACAAGAACAAGTTGATGCAAAACAGATAGCTAGCACCTTGAAAAGCTCACAAAAACCTTTTAAACATGGATGG
The DNA here is from genome assembly GCA_020310875.1 of Ceratopteris richardii. Lineage (NCBI taxonomy): Eukaryota > Viridiplantae > Streptophyta > Polypodiopsida > Polypodiales > Pteridaceae > Ceratopteris > Ceratopteris richardii. The sequence goes on from CM035424.1 coordinate 6,025,808, forward strand.
ACCTTTTAGAGCAGCCAGCATAGTAACAGTTGGTAAACTTCCTCTTAACGGAGTTTCATAGATAGAGTTGGATTGCTGAAATTCACAAAATCCCTAATTTATATCAAGCCGTGAAGGAGCAATTACCTTAGCACTGAGCTTGTGTCATCTCGATTTTTCAGGGATGTGAAGAGAATGACCTTGAAACTAAAAAACGTGCATTTCTCTGAACGTAATGAACCAAATGACTTGGACATTTTTACACATAAACTAGACAGTAATAGATTTCGAATGAGAGCTTAAACACTGGATTCAAGGCTCTCTAAAGAGAGTTGCAATCTCTACAAGTTGCCCGAGTGTGAGGAACAAGCAGCAAAGAATAGAAATGGCACCAAGCAATGATCAACGAGTATATGTATTTCTTCAAATCAAGAAGAAATCTAATAAATTTCAAAATGTTTTCAAGTGTTTATATAGGCTCTTGAAGATATGAACACGACTTTTCTTCATGAATTTGAATTGGAAATTAGGTAGTTTTGATAGTTTAGATTGATTGGAGTTTTTCCCTAGAATCTAGGAAAAGAAAAAGGTGAAACCATATCTACATTTGCATTGATTGATTGAGAATCAATCTCAACCACTTCTAACTCACGGTCTTTAGGCCTTTTACTCTTTCCTTTGACAAAGATAAATACTTCAGAAATTACATGAGAAGGTGATCCAATGACCAAACTCTCAAATCAATAAGTGAATGGAAATAAAGATCTACAAGGAGTATATGTGGCATCATTCAAAAGATCCATTTGATGAAGATTATGTCTGCCTTAAGCACAATGAAATCTTGATGTTCCAATAATCAACATAAAATAGAAGCATATTAAGCTACCATCATAGCATCTCTTTTTGTAGAGACAATGATCCTCATTGCTTCGATAATAACCTTGAGACTTCATAAAAGCATCAAACTTTTGGTACCATTGTCTAGCGGACTATCTAACTGCATATAAGCTCTTCTTCAACTTACAAACTAAACTTACCTTGCTAGGAATCACATAACCATATGGTTGTTCCACATTTATAGGGTAGTCATCTTGATAACTGGAGAGAAGCTTTCCTTGAAATCAAAACCATGTTGTTGCTTAAAAGCCTTTGCAACAAGTCATCCCTTATACTTTGGAAAAGCACTATCTGATGTGAGTTTCAACTTGTATACCCATTTACATGGTAAAGCCATGCTAACTCGAAGCCAACTATCCACAAACACCACTCTTCTCACTTCAACATCCTTACTGGTTTTTTATGCATGTTAGATTCATTGAAAATCACATCACTACTTCTAATCATTGATTGTGTTTCAGGATCCCATTAGGAATATCCAAATTGGCGTTCTCAACCATATCCAAGAAAAATGCATTGCTTTCACTTATTGTCTAGATTTTGTCTAACATTCTTGGGCATATGAGCATATGTTGCACACACAAGAACTCAGAAATGATCATAATATAGTGGCTTCCCTATCCAAAACTCTAATGCCAGTCTCAAGCCTTTGGCAATACTAGGTGAAATGTTAAGCACGTAAATTGCAGTCAATACTACGTCTACCCAAAGACCTTGTGAAAGGTTTGCATGATGTAGCATAGAAACTACTCTATCCTGAATAGTTCTATTCATCGTTTTAGCTAGGCCATTTTGTATTGGGGTATAAGGAGATGTAAGCTCTCTACAAACTCCTCTAGGCTAATTGAAAAGGCTAAATTCATGGGAGGTATACTCACCCCCTTTATCTGAATGTAAAGCTTTAAGCTTAGGTCATTTTTAAGTCTCACTTCAAACAAGAAACTTTTTGAAAATATGGAATACCTAATCCTTTGATTCAATAGGATATACCTAGACTTTACTAGTAGCATCATCTATGAAAGTGAAAAACTAAAGAGAACCACATAATGACCTTGTGGGCATAGCACCACACACATCTATATGAAGGATATTAAGGCTGAATTGAAGAGCCAAGGTGCACTTTATTCACATTCCTAGTTTGCTTTCCACGTTGACAATGATCACAAAATAACAAATTAGAGAAAGATACCACAAGTAAGTAGCGAGAATGTGAAAGATTTTATATTCCACTAAGAGATATGTGGCCCATATGGTCATGCCAAATACAAGCCATAGGTTCTTATTAACAGCTAACAAGGGTTTGTTCTATGATACAAATAAAGGATAAAGTGAGCCTACTTTGGTTCCTTTTGCAATAACCATATTATCTTTTCATATGCAAAAGGAATGCACATAGAAAAACACCTTATAAAGGTGCTCATCAAGTTGACCAACTTACATCAAACTACATGATAACTGAGGTCCATGGCATACATTATGCATACTAAATTTTGAACCATCAATGAACTGCACAAACACATCTCCAATCCCCACATCATCATACTAATAAAAGTCTCCAAGTCTCATGGTACCAAGAGACTTTGCTACATAATTAGAGAACCATTCTCTATGTGGTGTCATATGGAAAGAAGCACGCACAAGAATCTAGGAGCTACATGTGGGAAAGAGAATCAGCCATAAGAGCCTTAGTGGGAATAGTACTGTCAAGTGTCAACACATTAGCATCATTAGAAATAGCATTAATTTCTATAATCTTCACAATCAAAGAAGATGGTGCAAGTAGCTATTTAACATTCCCATCAACATTTCCTACTTTACCTTTAGCATTCTTTAATGCATAGAAGTCCTTCTTCATGTGTCCTTTCTTATGAAAATAAGGTGATTTGATATCCCTCTTCCTTGATTTACTTCTACTCTTATTCCATTCTCCATTCATTTCCTTGTTCTTCCTCCTCTCATGTTGTTGACTCTGTCCTTGGTAAGAATCATGAAAATTAGATGCATCTCTATTATGAGTGGCAACCAAAGGTTTTCTATGAATCTCCTCAGTCAAGAGTGCTCCACATATGTTATCATAGAACAATTTACCACGAGGCACGCTATTGCAAATAGCTGTGCAAATTGTATTCCACGATGATGGCAAGGTGCATAACATTCATTATTCATATCCATTTTTCGAGTTTGTAACTAGGAAATGCATTTAGATGAGAAGAAGCACTATGTGTATCCTTTATGCACAGGTCATATAACTCTTTCATCAGATACACTTTATTTGATGTTGTTTCTTTTTCATATGTATTGTATGACTTCTTCCAAAGCTCCTCTGCACTTTCACATTTCAATAGTGTAAAGTAAACATTATCTATCAAGTGAAATCGAATGGTAGACCTAGTCATTTCATCCAACTCATCCTAGTCATCATCCATATTATTAGCCTTCTTTCAGATTCCATTTACTCAATTCTACTGTGTCCTCTAGATCCACACATCTTTAATCTAATTCTTCCATACATCAAAGTTTGTTTCATTAAATTTCCAGATCTCAAAATGATCTTTGCCTTGCAAGTTATAGCTCCTCTTGGGAGTACTGCACTAGACCCAGATCCACTAGATGTGCTTGAGATTTATGATCCCATGATGATAAAGAACTTGCTAGAATCAAAATGGAGCTAGAATAGTCTATGTAGGAGTAAGGCTCAAGAAAGGATGACCAATTGTCAGATTTTGGGGAAAAAATCAACAGTCTTCCTAAAAGAATGGATAAATGATTAGTAATGACCAACATAAAGGATTGTCTAAGAGTGAATGTGCTCACATGAATAATTGCATCAAGGACTAAATCAACCACTATATAGTGGGCAAAACCAAAACAAAAAAAAAGGAAAACATTAACTAGAGGATCCTCTACAAAATGAGCATATGAAGAGTGTCAAAATCTCATAAAATTGCAAGTACTAACATGGAAACTTGCATAGTGAATCACTAACTCTACTATATATAATCAATTACTCGAAAGAAGCCAACTAGGCTTATCGAACACCTATGAACAACTAGCATACATCTCCTATGGCAAGGTTGGGTAAGTCTCCCGCCTACATCATCTAAGAGACCCCAACGTCTCGGTGTCTCATAGTTAAGAAAACCTCGTAATGACCCTCTTTATCAAGTCTAAAAGTCTTTATCCAAAAAACATAACCGTTATATCAATGACCACATGGACGTACATAGTTTTATGTGCTCAATATATTCAATAAAATGGAACTGAAAGGCTAAATTCATAGCCCAAACACTAGCCAACAACACCAACAAGTGTCTGCCAACTCTGTTCTTTTGGCTCAAAAACATGCAGAGACTTGCCATGGCTAATGCGAACACAACTAAAACCTTTCAAGAAACCTGTATATTTACAGTTAGTGTGGTTGAAAAAACCAGCCCCAAAAGGTGAGCATTCATTGTTGACGAAGTACAAAGAGCACTCTTCTTGATATTCTTGAACCTTTGCAAAGAGAACTATGCATGAAAGTGCTCCAAAATGGCTCAAAGAATCACACCAAAATGTCTTCTAAATATGCTTTCAAAGCAAAGACTGAATCTTTGAGGGCTCAAAACATGCTCAAGGTAATCTTGAGCTTAGTCTTTACCCTTCTTCAAACACTATAAGAGTATAGATTAGTGGCAAGAGATTGTCAGTTAAGCGAGCTCTAAGGGGAACAATACTAGAATGGGTGACCTCTCAAGAAGTACTAGGAATGTTTGTTTTCCTTGATTGTTGAGGTCCTCCCTAAAGTAGAGCCAATGGAACCAACGGTGACTTCCATGACTTGGATGAAAACATATGGCAAATTCTATGCCTTGGTTGCCACCTTAGTCGTAAGCCTTGGCTTGGTGGACAGGTGCGTTGACAATAGTAAAGCATTTCTTTGGTGATGCAGGGTGGTAGACTCTCCTTGTCGAGAGCTCTCCAAGAATACCCTTCCTATAGAAACCCAAACTTCAGCACATCACATAGTAGTCTACACAAAGGGTACAAAATACACAGAAAAAAACACGATACATAAACCATAAAAACATATTTCATAGGTTGTACAAATGTGAACAAACATCAAGTCTCTGGCTGACCAGGACACTATATGTTTTATTAAAGAACATACACAAAAGTGTCGAGCAGCCATTTGGCCTTTTCAGATGGATACTAATGGTAACAACCATCAAAAGTAAGGCCCCATCTAGAAATCAAGACCTCCATTTGAGTGAAGGTGCCTAGCCAAGCCACCTAAGGCGACCAAACCTCCTGGATGCCGTAGTGTCTTGGTATAGAAATGTCACCATCCTTGATCATCTAGGGTGCATTGTACATCCCCTTGCACCTCTCCTACTAATGCCCCATGGAGAGACCCCTAAAGCTAGTCTAATCAGACATAATACATTGAAAACCTTTGGCAAAATCCTCCCAAGAAACATGATGTCGAGAGCCAACCATGAAACCCCTTTTCATGTAGATGAGTGGATGCCAAGGAATAGGTTGACATAGCTGCACCGGAACATCGAAATGCAGCTTATGAATCAAAGCAAGATGAAGTTGCTCCCAAGATCAAAGAATACTACAAGAAAAACTGTCCTCAGTTTCCCACGGGAAGCCCAAATGCCTCATCTCCCGAAAGATCCATCTGATCTCATATGGCCAAGGCCCATTGATAGAAGGAGTTGAGAGAGCGAGCCTCTGACATACTAAAGAACAAGAAAAGATATCACCACTTCTTATAAATATGCCAAGGTGGTTATATCAAAGTTGGAAGGATACCGGTATAAAGGAATACACTGAAGAACTAGAAGTCAATCAAGGAGACAACAAGAAGAATAAGTAAATTATGGAGAACATTTTGAGATTCATAATGTTTTGGCTTTTACTTCATATGAGAATCAATAAGCTAGTGTTCAAGATGCACTACAAATTGATATTATTATCACACGTCCCAAAGATTTAGATATTTAGTTGTTTAAAGGACAACTTAAGCACACATTTGATGGAAATAACTTAAGTATTTTACATTATTATCTTGGAATTGAATTCAAGTATAGAGATGAGTGTATCTACATGAGACAAAAAAATACATTGAAAAATTTTTGGAAACGTTTGAGATGCCAGATTCCAAGCTTATGCAGACAACTATGCATGTCAATTAGTTATTAGAGTCACAAGGAGGTTTAGAACCATTTGATTGTACATTATATAGCCAAGGAGTAGGTTGCTTGATACATCTATGTAATATACATCTATTCATTCAAATTGTAAATTTGCAAGTATCTAGGTTCATACATACCTAGCTCAAGATTCAATGGAAAGAAGTCATGAAAAGGTCATAGAAAGCTTTGCAGGTTATTGAACCTTGTACCATTCTGACATTGAAGGAGGGATTGTTGGAAAGAAAGGTAGAAATTGATTCCAAAACTCCTCAAGATCAAGTTTATACTTTATTTCTATTAACTTCTACTACAAGAGGAGTCACCAGACATCGTGGCTATGCCATGCGACTCTCAAGACAAGGATCATGGTTCAATTACAAGATGGAAAAGTGCCAACAACAAACAAATTACATTTTCAAAAATAACTTCACAAAAAAAGTGGCATAATTAGCAAAAAACATTTCTCGCTTTTAGATGTAATTTAGCGACCTCAATTGCTTTATTGCTTTTTTTTGTGCTCTTAGAGGAATGCTTTTAGAGGAATGATTCTAGAAGCATCCTCAAACCTATATATGCAAGGCTTTTTCCTTTTGTTCAATATCATCACTTAGCAAGCACAAGCTCTTGGAGAAGAACTTGGAGGTGAACACTCAAGATGTATCTTCTCAAGCTACACTTGGCGTTCAAGGAGCACATCTTGGAGGCCATCTTGGACGAGGAGTTTTCACACTCATGGAGGAGTTGTGGTCTGCATCATGGTGATTATCTAGAGGAGATTGTGCCTGCTTACCATAAATATCCATTGTTGATCTACTAGGATTAGCAAGCTTATTTCCGTTCCTACTTGCCAGGTCACTCGTTTCTGATTTAGATGGATCAAAATTTGGGTTTGTTATAGAATAGTTCTAAATTGTTCATATTCTCCATATTCTTACACACACAGACACACTCTTCACCAAGACCTCCGGCTTCACACTCTTGAGACTTAACCACTAAGCGAAGTGGATCACATGCTTACAAGAGGACATGACCTTCTAGTAATTTTATTCTGAGGTTTTTGGTCATTTACACGGGTGACTAAACAATGTTTGATTCCAGATCCATCTAAATCAGCCAAACCCTTAGATCATAGAATTAATTTATTACATTATTCCACCTTGGAAAATTTTTTTGGCCTAAAACATAGAGCTATATAAATACTATAGGCAACCCTCGAGCCTCATGTTCTAAAATGAGAAGAACATGTTTCATCTCTGTGGTGGGATCCCTACCCAAATAAACCTTCTAGCTTTGCAACTGAAGCGAGAAGGTATTATCACTCACACATCAATGTGAATATGAAATAGGGTGGTATGGGACACGAAATGTTATATTCAGATTGATATAGGCAATATGGTATGGGACATCGGACCATGGGATGATAATTATCTTTTATTCATAGAATGGATCTTGAAGTTAGATTTGATCCTTGAGAGCATTTAAAATTCAAAGGAGAATTATAGATTATAGGACGATATTATAATGATCTCAAGATACTTCAAGATCACGTATGTATGAAGATACAAAGTAAAAATAACTTCCAAGATCTTCTATTTCAAATAAGGAAAAGACCTGTTCTTATTTAAAGCATGAATCACTTCAAGATAGTGTTTTTGATTCATAAATATGTCCTAAATTTTTGAAGAATTAGGGCTTTGACATTAAAATGGTCTTTTCAACTAAGGAATAGAGTAACTCAGTCAAGCACCAAGTTCCTAATGTAACTTGGTAAATTCAATCCTTTGATTCAAAGAAATGCACAAGAATTGCATTCCTAGTAAGTACTCGTAAGGATTGGATCTAGGCATGAACTTAGTCTCAATTGAAGCATTATTTGAGTAAAAACCCATCAATAGAACCTGAGTGGGTCATGCCACGTATGTTGGATCCCACACTAGTATCTAGTGGTTGGATGATATTTTGGATTTTCTCTATAGATCTTTTTGGGAATTCAGTTTATTTCTCTTAAAGATAGAAAAATGGAGTGAATACCTTGTTGAAACATATCTTTGAGAAGTTAAAGCCTTGACACATCTATAAATTGCATCCTCGTAAGTATACATATCTTCCAAGTTTGAATTGGCTATAAAGAGTTTTAGGTCTTTCTTTTTGCTTTTCACATCTTTTGGATTTGACTCAAATATGGTATCTTATTCTTTTTAGAAAACTAATGAATTAGCCAGTCAGAAATCATTAAGTAAATTAAACACTCCATATAGATGTTCTGTACAAGAACTCTTTGGATCTTCAAAAGATGATAAGTCCAAGATTGACTTATTCATTTGAGTTTCCTTCTAGTTTTGTAGAATAACTCTAATGATTTTCTAGAGTCATGTACACTTTTGAAAAGAGAAGTTAGGAATTGCTCATCAGATTGACTATTGCCACAAATTTATAGCCAAATAGATTTGAGAAAAGTATCCAAAATTTGATACATTTTCATTTTACATTTGATTTGTTCAAGTTAAAGTAAGGTTGACCAAAAGTGAATGGCACACTCCTATAGTTTACATAGGATTTTCAAGCCCATTAAGACAAAGGATTCCTCCAATCAAGTGAAAAAATCAAGTAATTGTTTGTTGGAAGTAAACCATGGTACTCAAACATCTAAGTTAGATGTTTGAACCATCCAAACTTCAATTTTTCCAAATCAAATTCAAGTGAATCAAGCGTTCCCAAAGTCTTTATAGGGATAAATATCCCACCTTATAGTTTATGCCTAGATTGCAGCTAGTAAAAATAATGAATTAGATAGGGATGTTATTAGATCATCCCTTATTATTCAATCACTACTTTGTACTTTGGCAATGATTTGCCTTGGAAACTTGAAAATCCCTTGATAGAATATCCATTCTTATTTGCTAGGGTTTTCAAAGGAAAACTATTAAGAATTCCAAGTAGCTGAATTTTCACACTTTCAAGTCCAATTGGTTTGTTCTTGACCAATTTGTAGTGACAAGAGCTCTTTACTTCTTGTCTTAAATTTTCCTTTCATATTGAAGCTTAAAGAAGCTACCCCAGTTATGACTTTACATGAATCTCTTTCCTCCTTAAGTCTAACCATCCGCTCACGGTTTTCTGGATTTCACCTTCAAGAAATCCCTTTAAGAATAGGTATAATTTATGGTTAACCTTCCACAGACTTAAGTATCATCATTACAATTGCAAGCTATATACTTGGAATTTTTACTATTTTCAGACTTGGAACAACTTACTCTTTTCACACTTTTCCTTTTGGATAAATGGAACTTGAGTGAAAATATCCCAAAAGGAATTCGATTGCCAAGACTTGGACAAACTTTGGAGTAGTTCCAATTGCAAGTTACTGGACAGTCATGTCCAAACTTGATCAAGTCCAGTTGACCTTGCAACAAGAATAAAGACTTAGTCTTTATCATTCAATTCTCTTAAACTAACAAAAGGACCGTTGCTTGCCCATGGGATTTTATAAGATCGTTCCCTTAACTCAAGTCCAAGAATATGTTAATGGTGTATATTGATGGCAATGAACCATAGTTCAGTCTCCTTCTCAATAGCTTGACAATGATATCATCAAAGTAGAAAACCTAGCTCTAGTTGCCGCACACACTACTCTTCAGAAAGGCTATACAATACGCACAAAAACATAGTACATAGGGAGCACAAAGAAAGACGTCATAGGTGTTACAAATGTGGTCCAACTTACTGTCTATGGCTGACCAGGCCGCTATATGTTTTATTAAACAACATATACAAAAGTTTCGGGTGGCCATATGACCTTTCACATGGATACTAGCGATAACAATCTCCAACTAAAGGCCAATATGGGCAAAGTAATTATGGGAGAAAAATGAAGGATGATAAAGAATAAGTGAGTGTAAGTATACAAACTATAACTCCCACTAGATGGCCATGTTATGCGATATACAAATGATTGTGTAAGATCATGAATCAAGTAAGCCCCATCAAGTGACAATAGTGTCAAAAGCTATCCTCTGGTAGAGCTTTAGTCAAAGCATCTTCAACATTATCTCGAGTATGAACCTTCTCAAGAATAATGCTCTCAAGGGCTAGGCAATCTCTATTGAAGTGAGACTTATAGATATTTCTCATTACATCCTGAATAGAACATACATAAGGACGACAGCTCAAAAAGCTTGCATTTACAAAAACTTTCTTTATTTAAAAAATCATCACTTTCTAAGCGATCTCCTATTTTTAAAGAGAATACCTAAAAAACTATCTTTTAAGTATCTTCAAAAATATCTGAATAAGTCCATGCACATTCATGCCCTCATGATTCTTCACATATTAAATCAAAACATAATCACATTAAAAACCTCAAGATATTAAAATCCATATAACACTCCTTTATTCCATAGAATATAAGAGGAACTTAGAGTCTATGGTTGACCAGGCTACTATATGTTTTATTAAAAAGAGTTCGATGGCCATTCGTCCTTTCACATGGATACTAATGGCAATAACTAATGCCTTTTTATACTCTAAAGCTAAGAATATTATCAATATTGATACACCTCTACGTGATACTTTAAGTACCACTCCTGGTGGTTTGGGATTTCTAGGAAGTATTTGATGTCTAACAAGTTTAAAGAATTTCATTTTCACTACTAAAGACAATGTCATTCTTCAAGGACTAGAGATTCCTTCTAAGGAATCAAATAACCTAAGAAAATTCCTCATCATGGAATCCATTGCACTATTATACTAGGTTTTTAAACAATGTCTTGAGTTTTGGACAAGATTCTTAAAGTTTTATGGCTAGAATAGTGTTCAAGTCTCAAGTATAAAACTAAAGGATCACTGTATGACCTACTTTCCCATTTCTTGATGAATGTTTGACGTGAACTTTCATTTGTGTGTGAAAAATGTTCCTTATCTTGAGTCTAAAAAAATTATTATCATTGTTCAATCGTTTCATGTTACTAGAGTACTTTAAAGATAATTCGATAATACACTTTGATTGCATAGGTTAAAGTTCAAGAATCTTCTCATGTCTTGAGGAAGAAGTTTCAACATTGATACGAAGATTGGATAATATGTAAATATCATCGTAGATGCATCTATGCATCCTACCGTGCGCCATTCCATCTTCAACTACTTCTGTTTGCAACTCCTTCTGTAGATTCCATGGCTACTGGTAAACTGCTTCTCCCCCTTTTCCTGGCTTCTTGTTTCACGATGTTCCCCTGCTTTAAGGTCATCTGCAGCCTTTTTGAACAAGCCGCGGCCAATCAATCCGATTGTTCGATATTTCTCGCCATTGGCAGAAATCGTACCCATCTCCAAATCTCATCATGCAAATATTCTTAGAACCTCGATGCCTCTAACACAAAAATGGTTACGTTGGCCCTTACGTTTTTGGCGAGCGTGGAGATTATCACTACTCTTATTCCATTCACCATTCATTTCCTCGTTCTTCCTCCTCTCATGTTGTTGATTCTTTCCTTGGTAAGACTCATGAAAATTATATGCATCTCTATTATAAGTGGCAACCAAACATTTTTTATGAATCTCCTCACTCAAGAGTGCTCCAAATATTTTATCATAGACCAATTTACCACGAGGCGTGCTATTGCAAATAGCTATGCAAAATGTATTCCATGATGATGGCAAGGTGTATAACATTCATTATCCGTATCCATTTTTTGATTTTGTTACTAGGAAATGCATTTAGATGAGAAGAAGCTCTATGTGTGTCCTTTATGTGAAGGTCATATAACTCTCTCATCAGATACACTTTATTTGATGTCGTTTCTTTTTCATATGTATTGTATGACTTCTTCCAAAGCTCCTCTGCACTTTCACATTTCAATAGTGTAATGTAAGCATTATCTATCAAGTGAAATCGAATGGTAGACCTAGTCATTTCATCCAGCGCATCCTAGTCATCATCATCCATATTATAAGGCTTCTTTGAGATTCCATTTATTCGATTCTAGTGTGTCCTCTAGATGCACACATCTTTAATCTAATTCTTCCATAGATCAAAGTTTGTGTCATTAAATTTCCAGATCTCAAAATGCTCTTTGCCTTGCAAGTTATAGCTCCTCTTGGGAGTACTGCACTAGACCTAGATCCACTAGATGTGCTTGAGATTTATGATCCCATGATGATAAAGAACTTGCTAGAATCAAAATGGAGCTAGAATAGTCTATGTGGGACTAAGGCTCAAGAAAGGATGACCAATTGTCAGATTTTGGGGAAAAAATCAACAGTCTTCCTAAAAAAATGGATAAATGATTAGTAATGACCAACATAAAGGATTGTCTAAGAGTGAATGTGCTCACATGAATAATTGCATCAAGGAGTAAATCAGCCACTATATAGTGGGCAAAACCAAAAAAAAAAAAAAAAGGAAAACATTAACTAGAGGATCGTCTACAAAATGAGCATATGAATAGTGTCAAAATCTCATAAAATTGCAAGTACTGACATGGAAACTTGCATAGTGAATCACTAACTCTACTATATATAATCAATTACTCGAAAGAAGCCAACTATTCTTATCGAACACCTATGAACAACTAGCATACATCTCCTATGGCAAGGTTGGGTAAGTCTCCCGCCTACATCATCAAAGAGACCCCAACGTCTGGGTGTCTCATAGCTAAGAAAACCTCGTAATGACCCTCTTTATCAAGTCTAAAAGTCTTTATCCAAAAAACATAACCGTTATATCAATGACCACATGGACGTACATAGGTGTTCATAAACACATACATAGTTTTATGTGCTCAATATATTCAATAAAATGGAACTGAAAGGCTAAATTCATAGCCCAAACACTAGCCAACAACACCAACAAGTGTCTGCCAACTCTGTTCTTTAGGCTCAAAAACATGCATAGACTTGCCATGGCTAATGTGAACACAACTAAAACCTTTCAAGAAACCTATAGATTTACAGTTAGTGTGGTTGAAAAAACCAGCCCCAAAAGGTGAACATTCATTGTTGACGAAGTACAAAGAGCACTCTTCTTGATATTCTTGAACCTTTGCAAAGAGAACTATGCATGAAAGTGCTCCAAAATGGCTCAAAGAATCACACCAAAATGTCTTCTAAATATGCTTTCAAAGCAAAGACTGAATCTTTGAGGGCTCAAAACATGCTCAAGGTAATGTTGAGCTTAGTCTTTCCCCTTCTTCAAACACTATAAGAGTATAGATTAGTGGCAAGATATTGTCAGTTAAGCGAGCTCTAAGGGGAACAATACTAGAATGGGTGACCTCTCAGGAAATACTAGGAATGTTTGTTTTCCTTGATTGTTGAGGTCCTCCCTAAAGTAGAGACAATGGAACCAACGGTGACTTCCATGACTTGGATGAAAACATATGGCAAGTTCTATGCCTTGGTTGCCACCTTAGTCGTAAGCCTTGGCTAGGTGGATAGGTGCTTTGACACTAGTAAAGCATTTCTTTGGTGATGCAGGGTGGTAGACTCTCCTTGTCGAGAGCTCTCCAAGAATACCCTTCCTATAGAAACCCAAACTTCAGCACATCACATAGTACTCTACACAAAGGGTACAAAATACACAGAAAAAAACACGATACATAAACCATAAGAACATATTTCATAGGTTGTACAAATGTGAACAAACATCAAGTCTCTAGCTGACCAGGACACTATACGTTTTATTAAAGAACATACACAAAAGTGTCGAGCAGCCATTTGGCCTTTTCAGATGGATACTAATGGTAACAACCATCAAAAGTAAGGCCCATCTAGAAATCAAGACCTCCATTTGAGTGAAGGTGCCTAGCCAAGCCACCTAAGGCGACCAAACCTCCTGGATGCCCTAGTGTCTTGGTATAGCAATGTCACCATCCTTGATCATCTAGGGTGCATTGCACATCCCCTTGCACCTCTCCTACTAATGCCCCATGGAGAGACCCGTAAAGCTAGTCCAATCAGACATAATACATTGAAAACCTTTGGCAAAATCCCCCCAAGAAACATGATGTCGAGAGCCAACCATGAAACCCCTTTTCATGTAGATGAGTGGATGCCGAGGAATAGGTTGACATAGCTGCAGGTGAACATAGAAATGTAGCTTATGAATCAAAGCAAGATGAAGTTGCTCCCAAGATCGAAGAATACTACAAGAAAAACGTTCCTCAGTTTTCCACGGGAAGCCCAAATGCCTCATCTCCCCAAAGATCCATCTGATCTCATATCGCCAAGGCCCATCCATAGAAGGAGTTGAGACAGCGAGCCTCTGACATACTAAAGAACAAGAAAAGATATCACCACTTCTTATAAATATGCCAAGGTGGTTATATCAAAGTTGGAAGGATAGCGGTATAAAGGAATACACTGAAGAACTAGAAGTCAAACAAGGAGACAACAAGAAGAATAAGTAAATTATGGAGAACATTTTGAGATTCATAATGTTTTGGCTTTTACTTCATATGAGAATCAATAAGCTAGTGTTCAAGATGCACTACAAATTGATATTATTATCACACGTCCCAAAGATTTAGATATTTAGTTGTTTAAAGGACAACTTAAGCACACATTTGATGGAAATAATGGAATTGAATTCAAGTATAGAGATGAGTGTATCTACATGAGACAAAAAAATACATTGAAAAATTTTTGGAAACGTTTGAGATGCCAGATTCCAAGCTTATGCAGACAGCTATGCATGTCAATTAGTTATTAGAGTCACAAGGAGGTTTAGAACCATTTGATTGTACATTATATAGCCAATGAGTAGGTTGCTTCATACATCTATGTAATATACATCTATTCATTCAAATTGTAAATTTGCAAGTATCTAGGTTCATACATACCCAGCTCAAGATTCAATGGAAAGAAGTCATGAAAAGATCATAGAAAGCTTTGCAGGTTATTGAGCCTTGTACCATTTTGACATTGAAGGAGGGATTGTTGGAAAGAAAGGTCAAAATTGATTCCAAAACTCCTCAAGATCAAGTTTATACTTTATTTCTATTAACTTCTACTACAAGAGGAGTCACCAGATATCGTGGCTATGCCATGCGACTCTCAAGACAAGGATCATGGTTCAATTACAAGATGGCAAAGTGCCAACAACAAACAAATTACATTTTCAAAAATAACTTCACAAAAAAAGTGGCATAATTAGCAAAAAACATTTCTCGCTTTTAGATGTAATTTAGCGACCTCAATTGCTTTATTGCTTTTTTTTTGTGCTCTTAGAGGAATGCTTTTAGAGGAATGATTCTAGAAGCATACTCAAACCTATATATGCAAGGCTTTGGCCTGCTGTTCAATATCATCATTCAGCAAGCTCAAGCTCTTGGAGAAGAACTTGGAGGTGAACACTCAAGGTGTATCTTCTCAAGCTACACTTGGCGTTCAAGGAGCACATCTTGGAGGCCATCTTGGACGAGGAGTTTTCACACGCATGGATGAGTTGTGGTCTGCATCGTGGTGATTATCTAGAGGAGATTGTGCCTGCTTACCATAAATATCCATTGTTGATCTACTAGGATTAGCAAGCTTATTTCCGTTCTTACTTGCCAGGTCACTCCCTTTTTATTTAGATGGATCAGAATTTGGGTTTGTTATAGAATAGTTCTAAATTGTTCATATTCTCCATATTCTTACACACACAGACAAACTCTTCACCAAGACCTCCGGCTTCACACTCTTGAGACTTAACCACTAAGCGAAGTGGATCACATGCTTACAAGAGGACATGACCTTCTAGTAATTTTATTCTGAGGTTTTTGGTCATTTACACGGGTGACTAAACAATGTTTGATTCCAGATCCATCTAAATCAGCCAAACCCTTAGATCATAGAATTAATTTATTACATTATTCCACCTTGGAAAAATGTTTTGGCCTAAAACATAGAGCTATATAAATTCTATAGGCAACCCTCGAGCCTCATGTTCTAAAATGAGAAGAACATGTTTCATCTCTGTGGTGGGATCCCTACCCAAATAAACCTTCTAGCTTTGCAATTTGGTAACTTGCCAAAGTACAAAGTAGTGAATGAATAATAAGGGATGATCTAATAACATCCCTATCTAATTCATTATTTTTACTAGCTGCAATCTAGGCATGAACGATAAGGTGGGATCTTTATCCCTATAAAGACTTTGGGAACGCTTGATTCACTTGAATTTGATTTGGAAAATTTGAAGTTTGGATGGTTCAAACATCTAACTTAGATGTTTGAGTACCATGGTTTACTTCCAACAAACAATTACTTGATTTTTTCACTTGATTGGAGGAATCCTTTGTCTTAATGGGCTTGAAAATCCTATGTAAACTATAGGAGTGTGCCATTCACTTTTGGTCAACCTTACTTTAACTTGAACAAATCAAATGTACAATGAAAATGTATCAAATTTTGGATACTTTTCTCAAATCTATTTGGCTATAAATTTGTGGCAATTGTCAATCTGATGAGCAATTCCTGACTTCTCTTTTCAAAAGTGTACATGACTCTAGAAAATCATTAGAGTTATTCTACAAAACTAGAAGGAAACTCAAATGAATAAGTCAATCTTGGACTTATCATCTTTTGAAGATCCAAAGAGTTCTTGTACAGAACATCTATATGGAGTGTTTAACTTAGTTAATGAGTTTTAATTGGCTAATTGATTAGTTTTCTAAAAAGAATAAGATACCATATTTGAGTCAAATCCAAAAGATCTGAAAAGCAAAAAGAAAGACCTAAAACTCTTTATAGCCAATTCAAACTTCGAAGATATGTATACTTACAAGGATGCAATTTAGTTGAGTCAAGGCTTTAACTTCTCAAAGATATGTTTCAACAAGGTATTCACTCCATTTTTCTATCTTTAAGAGAAATAAACTGAATTCCCAAAAAGATTTATAGAGAAAATCCAAAATATCATCCAACCACTAGATACTAGTGTGGGATCCAACATACGTGGCATGACCCACTCAGGTTCTATTGATGGGTTTTTACTCAAATAATGCTTCAATTGAGACTAAGTTCATGCCTAGATCCAATCCTTATGAGTACTTACTAGGAATGCAATTCTTCTGCATTTCTTTGAATCAAAGGATTGAATTTACCAAGCTACATTAGGAGCTTGGTGCTTGACTGAGTTACTCTATTCCTTAGTTGAAAAGACCATTTTAATGTCAAAGCCGTAATTCTTCAAAAATTTAGGACATATTTATGAATCAAAAACACTTTATCTTGAAGTGATTCATGCTTCAAATAAGAACATGTCTTTTCCTTATTTGAAATAGAAGATCTTGGAAGTTATTTTTACTTTATATCTTCATACATAAGTGATCTTGAAGTATCTTGAGATCATTATAATAACGTCCTATAATTTATAATTCTCCTTTGAATTTTAAATGCTCTCAAGGATCAAATCTAACTTCAAGATCCATTCTATGAATAAAAGATAATTATCATCCCATGGTCCGATGTCCCATACCATATTGCCTATATCAATCTGAATATAACATTTCGTGTCCCATACCACCCTATTTCATATTCATATTGATGTGTGAGTGATAATTATCCTGAAGTCTAAACATCTCTTGATAGAGTACCTTCTCGCTTCATTTCTTTGAAAGAATTTTCTAATTTCAGGCATTACCTCGAACTTGATATTCTAGGTTGTCATTCCTTCACATGATCATTTCATGATCCCATGATTTGCCTTGGAAACTTGAAAATCCCTTGATAGAATATCCATTCTTATTTGCTAGGGTTTTCAAAGGAAAACTATTAAGAATTCCAAGTAGCTGAATTTTCACACTTTCAAGTCCAATTGGTTTGTTCTTGACCAATTTGTAGTGACAAGAGCTCTTTACTTCTTGTCTTAAATTTTCCTTTCATATTGAAGCTTAAAGTAGCTACCCCAGTTAGGACTTTACATGAATCTCTTTACTCCTTAAGTCTAACCATCCGCTCACGGTTTTTTGGATTTCACCTTCAAGAAATCCCTTTAAGAATAGGTATAATTTATGGTTTACCTTCCACAGACTTAAGTATCATCATTACAATTGCAAGATATATACTTGGAATTTTTACTATGTTCAGACTTGGAAAAACTTACTCTTTTCACACTTTTCTTTTTGGATAAATGGAACTTGAGTGAAAATGTCCCAAAAGGAATTTGATTGCCAAGACTTGGACAAACTTCGGAGTAGTTCCAATTGCAAGTTCCTGGACAGTAATGGCCAAACTTGATCAAGTCCAATTGACCTTGCAACAAGAATAAAGACTTAGTCTTTATCATTCAATTCTCTTAAACTAACAAAAGGACTGTTGCTTGCCCATGGGATGTTATAAGATCGTTCCCTTAACTCAAGTCCAAGAATATGCTAATGGTGTATATTGATGGCAATGAACCATAGTTCAGTCTCCTTCTCAATAGCTTGACAATGATATCATCAAAGTAGAAAACCTAGCTCTAGGTGCCGCACACACTACTCTTCAGAAAGGCTATACAATACGCACAAAAACATACTTTCTTTATTTAAAAAATCATCATTTTCTAAGTGATCTCCTATTTTTACAAAAAATACCTAAAAAACTATCTTTTAAGTATCTTCAAAAATATCTAAATAAGTGCATGCACATTCATGCCCTCATGATTCTTCACATATTAAATCAAAACATAATCACATTAAAAACCTCAAGATATTAAAATCCATATAACACTCCATTATTCCATAGAATATGAGAGGAACTTAGAGTCTATGGTTGACCAGGCTACTATATGTTTTATTAAAAAGAGTTCGATGGCCATTCGTCCTTTCACGTGGATACTAATGGCAATAACTAATGCCTTTTTATACTCTAAAGCTAAGAAAATTATCTATATTGATACACCTCTACGTGATACTTTAAGTACCATTTCTAGTGGTTTGGGACTTCTGGGAAGTATTTGATGTCTAACAAGTTTAAAGAATTTCATTCTCACTACTAAGGACAATGTCATTCTTCAAGGACTAGAGATTCCTTCTAAGGAATCAAATAACCTAAGAAAATTCCTCATCATGGAATCCATTGCACTATTATACTAGGTTTTTAAACAATGTCTTAAGTTTTGGACAAGATTCTTAAAGTTTTATGGCTAGAATAGTGTTCAAGTCTCAAGTATAAAACTAAAGGATCATTGTATGACCTATTTTCCCATTTCTTGATGAATGTTTGACTTGAACTTTCATTTGTGTGTGAAAAATGTTCCTTATCTTGAGTCTAAAAAAATTATTATCATTGTTCAATCGTTTCATGTTACTAGAGTGCATAATGAATCACTAACTCTTCTATATATAATCAATTACTCGAAAGAAGCCAACTAGGCTTATCGAACACCTATGAACAACTAGCATACATCTCCTATGGCAAGGTTGGGTAAGTCTCCCGCCTACATCATCAAAGAGACCCGAAGGTCTGGGACTCTCATAGTTAAGAAAACCTCGTAATGACCCTCTTTATCAAGTCTAAAAGTCTTTATCCAAAAAACATAACCGTTATATCAATGACCACATGGACGTACATAGGTGTTCATAAACGCATACATAGTTTTATGTGCTCAATATATTCAATAAAATGGAACTGAAAGGCTAAATTCATAGCCCAAACACTAGCCAACAACACCAACAAGTGTCTGCCAACTCTGTTCTTTCGGCTCAAAAACATGCATAGACTTGCCATGGCTAATGTGAACACAACTAAAACCTTTCAAGAAACCTGTAGATTTACAGTTAGTGTGGTTGAAAAAACCAGCCCCAAAAGGTGAACATTCATTGTTGAAGAAGTACAAAGATCACTCTTCTTGATATTCTTGAACCTTCGCAAAGAGAACTATGCATGAAAGTGCTCCAAAATGGCTCAAAGAATCACACCAAAATGTCTTCTAAATATGCCTTCAAAGCAAAGACTGAATCTTTGAGGGCTCAAAACATGCTCAAGGTAATGTTGAGCTTAGTCTTTCCCCTTCTTCAAACACTATAAGAGTATAGATTAGTGGCAAGATATTGTCAGTTAAGCGAGCTCTAAGGGGAACAATACTAGAATGGGTGACCTCTCAGGAAGTACTAGGAATGTTTGTTTTCCTTGATTGTTGAGGTCCTCCCTAAAGTAGAGCCAATGGAACCAACGGTGACTTCCATGACTTGGATGAAAACATATGGCAAGTTCTATGCCTTGGTTGCCACCTGAGTCATTAGCCTTGGCTAGGTGGACAGGTGCTTTGACACTAGTAAAGCATTTCTTTGGTGATGCAGGGTGGTAGACTCTCCTTGTCAAGAGCTCTCCAAGAATACCCTTCCTATAGAAACCCAAAACTTCAGCACATCACATAGTATTCTACACAAAGGGTACAAAATACACAAAAAAAAACACGATACATAAACCATAAGAACGTATTTCATAGGTTATACAAATGTGAATAAACATCAAGTCTCTGGCTGACCAGGACACTATATGTTTTATTAAAGAACATACACAAAAGTTTCAAGCAGCCATTTGGCCTTCTCAGATGGATACTAATGGTAACAACCATCAAAAGTAAGGCCTAGCCAAGGCACCTAAGGCGACCAAACCTCCTGGATGCCCTAGTGTCTTGGTATAGCAATGTCAACATCCTTGATCATCGAGGGTGCATTGCACATCCCCTTGCACCTCTCCTACTAATGCCCCATGGAGAGACCCGTAAGGCTAGTCCAATCAGACATAATACATTGAAAACCTTTGGCAAAATCCCCCCAGGAAACATGATGTCGAGAGCCAACCATGAAACCCCTTTTCATGTAGATGAGTGGATGCCAAGGAATAGGTTGACATAGCTGCACCTGAACATAGAAATGAAGCTTATGAATCAAAGCAAGATGAAGTTTCTCCCAAGATCGAAGAATACTACAAGCAAAATTGTCCTCAGTTTGCCACGGGAAGCCCAAATGCCTCATCTCCCCAAAGATCCATCTAATCTCATATGGCCAAGGCCCATCGATAGAAGGAGTTGAGAGAGCGAGCCTCTGACATACTAAAGAACAAGAAAAGATATCATTACTTCTTATAAATATGCCAAGGTGGTTATATCAAAGTTGGAAGGATAGCGGTATAAAGGAATACACTGAAGAACTAGAAGTCAAACAAGGAGACAACAAGAAGAATAAGTAAATTATGGAGAACATTTTGAGATTCATAATGTTTTGGCTTTTACTTCATATGAGAATCAATGTAAGAAAATTCACCACTCAAGTTGCATAATGGGAGAATTCATTGCAACTTCCTTACATAAAGAGAACATACAAGAATGATTTAATCGAAAGACTAGCGAGTAAACAAAGCCCCAATGAATGCAAATGAATGAGATGACAAGAAAATAAATGTGCCATCACCTTTGGTGGATAATTCTCCTAAATATCACTCAAAGTATCCTTGAACTATATTGGTGTAACCACTATATGTGTCAGAGAAATGAAAAGTGGTACATGTCATCCCTGAGCATCACATATTATACAACATAGACCCCCCTTTAAATGCATTTCCATCCTTTGAAATGAGTGGAGATATATACGTTGGGGTATTCCCTTGTGCCCCATGATCAATCTCAAGGATCATGGCCATCATCTCTATAACTT
This sequence comes from Ceratopteris richardii, assembly GCA_020310875.1. Lineage (NCBI taxonomy): Eukaryota > Viridiplantae > Streptophyta > Polypodiopsida > Polypodiales > Pteridaceae > Ceratopteris > Ceratopteris richardii. The sequence goes on from CM035424.1 coordinate 6,047,487, forward strand.
ACCTCTTTATTCAAAAGGGTGATTTGTATCCAGATTGAAATTTGAAAGAGGAAAATACATGTGTGGTTTAATTCCCTGCCCCAAGCACTCAAAGTCCCATCCAATTTTGCATATGAAAAAGAACTGAGTCAAATGCAAAGTATGGAAAGAATGAAATGGTTGGAAGATAACATCCCTACTATTTTCTTGTTTAAGCCATGTGCCATCTAGGTCTCCAGAGCTCAAACATGTGAATTAGTTGGATCCATGCCTTTGTGGTTGTTGAGAAGAGTCATTCTAATGCTTCTCAAGTCTCCTTACTTGTTCTCAAGTCTTGTATGTGCCCTATCATACATGACTCAATATTTTACGACAATAAAAAGATTACCTTTTCATTGCGCTCATCCCACCTGTGATATTCCTGCATTTGTTGTGGTGTCGGGTTTTCGTCAGACAAGGCCAGTTGAGGTTTTATCCCACTAAGAAGACTATGCAAATTCCTACCCATAAGATATGCAAACATGCAAAATCGCTAGGCTTAATAATTGGTTTTGGTCAAATTTTCAATTCGACTATTTTCGTCTGCCATCCTAAAAGAAGTTATTTGTGATGAATCACCTTATTTGTCCTGCATCTTGTGCATATACCTCATGTATAGCAACCTTGATGCATCAACCAGATCTGATACCAAATATTGGAGCTACGATTCACGGTCTTTTATACTATCTTACATTGTTGCAACTCATAAAAATTCTATGGTTCACGAGTAGAAAAAAATCTACGTAATGGATTCCGGATGATATGAAAAAAAAGTGAAATAAGTTTGAATTGTATAAAGGCTGTATTGATTACTGGTTAGTATTCAGCAAAGAATGCATGTAACTCTCATGTATAGCTTGCATCAAATTCTATGCTCATAAGCATAGTGGAGAACACAAAATTAAAGGGCTCGCAAATTTTACACACTCTTTTCTTTTCATTTTTTTCGCTTTATCTCGTCTCATCTTGGAACTTTGACAACCACAAGTTAAGTTGGCCCCTTATATCATTCCAAAATAAATGCGAATTCCTTATAGTCAGAAAATTCACCACTCAAGTAAAATAATGGGAGAAGTCATTGCAACTTCTTACATAAAGAGAACATACAAGAATGATTTAATACAAAGATTAACAAGTAAACAAAGCCTTCGTGAATGAAAATGAGTGACATGACAAGAAAAAAAATGTGCTATCACCTTTGGTGGATACGTCTCCTAAATATCACTCAAAGTATCGCTGAAGTATATTGATGTAACCACTATGTGTCAGAGAAATGAAAAGTGGTACATGTCATCCTTGAGCATCACATATTAAGTTTGATATCTCAGCTTTCCTCCTCAAGCTCAATGTCATGTCTTATAATCCAAGCATCTTATGTGGCTAAATCAGTATTATAAACATGAGATTTGGAATGTAAGCATCTCAAGAATGTTTATAAAACTGATACAATCTCCATAGAAAATTGTGCATCTAGAACTCAAAAACACCTTCTTCACTAAGAAATTGTTCATTAAGTTTGATATCTTAGCTCTCCTCCTCAAACTCAATGTCATGTCTTATAATCCAAGCATCGTATGAGGCTAAATAAGTATTTTAAACATGCGATTTGGAATGTAAGCATCTCATGAATGTTTTATAAAACTGCTACAATCTCCATAGAAAATTCTGCATCTAGAAGTCAAAAAAACCTTGTTAACCAAGAAATTGAGCCCCAAAAAATCAGTGCATGGAAAATATGTACCCTAATATCCACGAATTCAAGGAACAGATTTCCTAGTAAAGGTAAAGTGTGGAAACGACCCTTCTATAAATTTGGACACTATTGGCATGCACATAAGTCGTCTTAATACTGTGTATATTCACAATGTAAGAGCATGCACTTAAGGGGGGTGAAATCCATATGACACGTTCGACTAGATAAACAAAGTGGCAGACATTTGAGGGAAATAAATTGAGCTTAAATGGAAGAAAACAATGTAGAGGATAGATTTGTGGACATGTCAGACTGCACATTGAGGCAAGGGACAAAAATGTTAAGGTACCTGTATTCTAGCTAGGACATCCCTCTTCTCAATAGTGGGGGTGACTAGTGTCCTCAGGTCCATCATCTCCGAGGCATATTGATCCATTGTGGATGCATGTCTCCTCTGAACAGGCTCTAGAACTATGATGTACAATGGGAATGACCATCACTTACCTTGGTCATGCCTCTATCACTACCTCCCTTCTCATACGAGTTAGAAGAGGGTGCAGTTCAATTAGATTTGGATTGGGGATCCAGAAGCACACTGTTGCACGATTATGTTCTAGATGGAATAATAAGAATCACCATCAAATATAATAGCATTGCAAAAACTTGAGTGGTAGACAAAACCAACTTGGGCCAGGGGGAGTTGGAACAAAGAAGAGAAAGTTGCGTCATGACATGGCTTTGAAACCTTGTTATGGTGTTTCTGTGCATGAGTAAAGAACAAGCCTATTCCACAATGTGTCATCAATGTATTGGACCTTATTAGCTTGCATGTGTTTTTTCAAGGGGAGGTTTTGTCGAAGCTTAATCTCCCTTGCTTGAATGGATTAAAAGAACAATTGTACATGTGAATGGTCTTGTACCCATGGGACCCCCTGTATCCCATAAAGCACCAATTAAGTTGTTTGCCCCCGCCTGAAGAGGTGAAAGGCCCGACTAGGTGGCCTAATGTGTGCAGACTTAACGAGGTAGCCTAATGCGCATAGACTTAAGTTGTGTTCATTCACATAGAGTAGAAGCAAACTATTGTGTGACAACTCCATAGCTTTCCCACACAAGGTAGCTAACTAACTAGGAGAACCACTATGAGATGAGAGATGCGCTTTCCACCCAACCAAAGCCTCCAATATATAGCTCCAGGTCCAAGGGATAAGTCCCTCTCAAGGGGATTGTTCACATGGTTCCCAAGCTTAGGAAAACACACAAAATCACACGTCTTCTAAAAGAAGACTATCCCAACTCGCATGTACAAACCAAGTGGCTAGGAGAGGCTTCCAATGAAGCCTAAGGTACTTAACCTTAGAGAACTAGACCTAAGGTTCAAGATCCATCTAAAAGGGATAAAAAACCATAAATCCCAAGCGGTGAAACCTAGAAACCTAGGTGTTCTACCCTTTTGGACCCATGTAGTTATACAACATACACCTCCCATTAAATGCATTTCCATCCTTTGAAATGAGTGGAGATATATACATTGGGGTATTCCCCTGTGCCCCATGATCAATCTCAAGGATCATGGCCTTCATCTCTCTAGCTCACCTCTTTATTCAAAATGGTGATTTCTATCCAGATTGAAATTTGAAAGAGGAAAATACATGTGTGGTTTAATTCCCTACCCCAAGCACTCAAAGTCCCATCCAATTTTGCATATGAAAAAGAAGTGAGTCAAATGCAAAGTATGGAAATAATGAAAAGGTTGGAAAAGAATATCCTTGCTATTTTATTGTTTAAGCCATGTGCCATGTAGGTCTCCATAGCTCAAACATGTGAATTAGGTGGATCCATGCCTTTGTGGTTGTTGAGAAGGGTCATTCTAATGCTTCCCAAGTCTCCTTACTTGTTCTCAAGTCCTGTATGTGCCCTATCATACATGAATCAATATTTTGCAACAATACAAAGATTACCTTCTCATCACGCTCATTCCACCTCTCTAGAGAGGTCCACATGTCTATCTTTCCGTGAAACTGTTGTTTACAATAAATAAGGCATATGTTGTACTTATAAATAAGGCATATGTTGTACTTGACGGTTGTACCCATTTGGGCAGATGATGAAGAAGTGCAGCAGAGACTATCTTTATATCTTTAGTCGTCTTGCTGATGCAGCACGGTAGATCTCTAGGTCTTTGTTGACAGAAACCGTTTGATGTGTAGCGGCATCAGAGATAGAAGAACATGTCGGAGCGGTTTTCGATGTAGGCAGCTCCGAGGAAGAACATGACTCATTGGTAGTGTCTGCGCTCGCCCAAGAAGTAGGGGCCAACGTAACCATCTATGCGTCAGAGGCGTCGAGGTTCCAAGAATGTTCGCATGAAGAGATTTGGAGGTGGGTGTGATTTTTGACCATGTAGAAAACAGGCCCCGAACAGCTGGCAGTGGGGAGGCATATCTGACTATCGTTGATTGGTGGCGGCTTGTTCAAAAAGGCTGCAGATGTCCAAATGGGTGTGATCTAGCTCTTTGCATTGAATGTCATGGCAGCAAATGTCTGGGTTCGACTCCCGCTTGGTTGGATATTTCAAATTTTTTTGTACTCTCAAAAAATGGGTGTGGTGTAGCAGTTTGCATCGAACATCATGGGACAGAAGGCCTGGGTTCGACTCCCGCTTGACTGGATATTTCAAATTTTTTTTACTCTCGAAAAAGAAAAAAAGAAGTCAGAAAAAAAGAGAGAAACATTTTACCAGTAGCCATGGAATCTACATATCTACTCTTCTTGAGAGTGTTCATTGCATATGGCCTACACAATTAAATGTGCACACAAATGATTTGAATTTTTAATGGCCCACATACCTAAAATTTCACATGAGATCCATAGATACTCCACATTCTGAAAAGTTTACATAATTTACAACAAAACATACTAAATGCAATACATTTTCCGCCATGAAAGGGATCATGTATGTTACACATGTCATCAAATAACTTGAATACCAATACAATCTTAGATAATTTTGAGACTAACAATGTATTATTTATAATTCGTAGAAGATATAATCCATATGTTAATGTGATTGTATCTCATTATAAATGTTTAAGAAAAAAATTACAAGGTAGGCTACAATAAGATCTTTGTACACGTGATAATATTTTCATTAGGGTTTGTTGATATATATTTTTTTAGTGATATGTGTGCACACACTTCGGAATCCTAAGCCACGTTTTCCGCTTTAGCATTTTTCCTCTCAGTTTGTATTTATGCTTGTAATTTTAATGGGTTACTAATATTTTGTAAATTTTACTTAGTAATCCTGTCTATGTGTTATGTTTCAAGAATTGTATTCTACCTTGTGCTCTTTGCATGCTTTCAAACTCCATCAAATCTAAAAAATGGCCTCAAAGAAGGACATGGCTTTCTTCGGGGCATCCTCAACACCCTTTCTATGAGGACGTGATAGGTATAGTATAGAGATGAGATTGTCTTGGCTAAATCCTGAGCACAACTAGCCATTGTAACTTCAGAGATAGTTTCTATACTCCCTAAGCTTCGAAATGTGCACTTAAACCACCAAGGTACTTTAGAGCATCACTTTCACACTTCTACGTTTTGAGTTCAAGATACCTCAAGAAATTTTCTTTTTTATGGAAGAAAGCTCTCAATATATTGCTTATTGCTCATAGTCTCGTGAAAATTGTCAAGAGACATTTTGCACACCTTGAAGTGAAGTGTTCAAGAAGCTATGGAAAGTGATTTCATGAATTTAGGATGACCATCGATTGAGAAATGTATGTAAGAAGTATGGGAGTTAGCTCCTTTTTAGTTAGAAGAGGGTACATAGTGTTGGTATTCTAATTCCTGAATATCGAATGTTGGAGGTGGGATAGGCCCCAATAACAATAAATCACACGTTAGGGGATCTTCCAGCAGATAAAACTTAAGATGCACACCTTAATACTCAAAAAGTTGGTGAGTGAGAGATAGAGAAATAATAGATAGGACTTTGCCAGACATTGATCCACAGGGATCAGTGCATGTGATCCACAAAAATCATTGATCCACAAGGATCACTCCATATGATCCACAGGGATCTGTTCATGTGTGTTAGGGATAAGGGTCAGCTAGCCAAGGTCCCATGCTCGGGGGATACCCTAAGGTACTTTGGTAGTAATGGGAATAAGTGTTGCATGATGGCCACATATTCACACTAGACTATTCCAGATCATTACTATTTTTGGACTATACCATTGCTATTCTTAGAGTACAAGAGGGTATATATGGATGGGAGGAGAGTCTCACACACATCATTCAAGTCTTTCTCACAGGCTTCAAGTGTACTGGTAAGCTATGGGCTCATATACACTATCTATATTCCAATGTTAAATCACAATGTGTGAATATGATACAAACTAATAGTATTGATATATAGGCAAAAATAGGAAATAGATACAAGAACTTAAGAGGTATGAGGAGTGTGTCTGTGTGTGTGAGAATGAACAAGTTAGAACTATTCTATAGCAAACCCGAATTCTCATCAATCTAAATCAGAAAGGAGTGACCTAACAAGTAAGAATGGAAATAAGCTTCCTACTCCTACTAGATCAAGAATGGATGTTGATGGTGAGTTGGCACAATCTTCTCTAGATAATCACCAAGATGTAGACCACAACTCCTCTAACAGTGTGAAAACTCCTCATCCAACATGGCCTCCAAGATCTACTCCTTGAACACCAAGTGTAGCTTGAGAAGATACACCTTGACTGATCACCTCCAAGAGCTTGAGCTTCTTGAGTGATGATGTTGAACAACAAGCGAAAGCCTTGCTTATATAGGTTTGAGTATGCTTCTAAAAGCATTCCTCTAAAAGCACATAAAATAGAAGCAATAAAGCAATTGAGGTCGCTAGATTACATCTAAAAGTGAGAAATGCTTTTTGCAAATTATGCGACTATTTTTGCGAAGTGATTTTTCAGAATGTAATTTGTTTGTTGTCCGCAGTTTGCCATCTTGTAGTTGAACCATGATCCTTGTCTTGAGAGTCGAGTGGCGTAGCCATGATGCTTAGTGACTTCTCTTGTAGGAGAAGTTAATAGAAATAAAGTACACACTTGATCTTGAGGAGTTTTGGAATCAATTTTGACCATTGTTACCAACAATCCCCCCTTCAATGTAAGAATGGTACAAGGTTCAATAACCTGCAAAGCTTCCTGTGACTTTTTCTTCACTTCTTTCCATTGAATCTTGAGCTACGTATGTATGAACCTAGATACAAGATCTGGTCAATAGTTTGACCACATTTGTAACACCTAAGAAGTATGTTTTTGTGCTCCCTGTGTAGTGTGTTTTTGTGCGTATTTTGTAGCATCTATGAGGAGTACCATGTACAACACTTGGGGCTAGGTTTTCTACTCCAAGGATATCATCCTAGAGCTACCAAGAAGAAGAGTGCAGTGTCGTGTGTTGCCATGAAAGTACTTCACTAGTATTAGAGTGTTTCAATGCAAAAGCTTTGTTCCTTTTCTACAAGCAAAGGGAGCATCCACCGACCCACCCAAGGCTTTCAACTAAGGTGGCAAACAAGGCATAGGCCTTGTCATCTGACTCAACAGCGTCAACATTGGTGCCATTTGGTGTGCATGAGGGAGGACCTCAATGATCAAGGAAGACGTAGGCTACCAATACTTCCTAGGAGGTCACTCATACCAGTATTGTTCCAGTCGGAGCTCCTTAACTGTGGCAATCTTTTTCCACTAAGCTACACCCTTGTGGTGCTTGAAGAAGGGGAAAGACTAAGGTTCACATTAGCTTCAACAGGTTTTGGGCCCTCAAAGCTTCATTCTTTGCTATCAAAACCTATGTTTGAAGCATTATTGGGGTTGTTTTTGGAGCCATTTTGGAGTATTTTTGTGCATATTTATCTTCATAGAGGTCCAAAAATATCAAGACAAGTGTTCTTTGTACTTTTTTGACATCACTTTTTGGGGCAATCTTTTCAGCCATGCTAATTAATCTACAGTTCTCTTGAAAGGTTTTAGTTGTGCCAGGAGTAGCCATCGCAAGACTATGCAGGTTTTCGAGCCTAAAGAACAGAGTTGACACACACTTGGTGGTGTTGTTGTCTAGTGTTTGGGAAGTGTGTAGAGGAGGTAGTGGGGTGTCTACTTCTACCAAAAGCAGAGACAAACTCTTCCAGTACGTCGCCTACTCAAGGGGGGTTCTCTTTTAGGGAAGTATACCCCTTAACATTTCTGTGAGCAGGTAAATAACAATGTTTGCACAGAGATGTAAATACTTCAGGAAATGTATATACCACAGGTGACCAAGGAGAACCATACACTTCTTAATTCGACTCCAATGATTACAAATAAAATCCGTCAAGGAATACTCAAAACTAATGCTCAGTGCTTCCTGACACTCTATGCAAACAAACACTGGCACTTTGTGTAGAAAGACATAGCTCAATACAAGCGGATGAGAATTTCTCTAGAAAATCAGAGTTACAATATCACCACCCCGATAGAAGAATCCAAGGCACTCTCTTACTCTATGGTGCTCATAGCCCTCCACTGGGAAGCCCACACTCTGTATCCACTCCACCGAGTGACTCCCACAGTAGACTTGAAACCACCAAGAGCAAGAAAAGACTTCTGCACGAGTACTCGCGTCAATGTAACTCTAAAAAAAATGTACCCAAAAGTGTGTGTACAGTGTACTCTCAGTGACAAAAAAAAATGTACCCCAAATAGCACAAATCCCTTGTTTTATAGGCCCCAATAGGCCAAGAGCCTTGCCGAAACTTCACGTCCATTGATCACGCGCCGGTGGAATGCCCAAATTGGGGGGTAGGTCAAATATTCCCTTGATTTGAATTTGATCCACAAAAGTAGGTAGTCGCCGTGAATGGTTGGTGGCAAGAAACTATTCCCTGCTTCCAATTTTATCTTGCACACTTTTATCCCATACCTCTTTTTTAGTCAAATTGAGACCCTTATTTTGCATTGCCGGTGATTTAGAAACTCCTCTTGAGTGTGAGAAAGGGAGGGTAGATTTTACTTGTAACTTTACAATTCCTAGGGGCCCCAAGAAATACTTTAATTTGAAAGGTCATCTCCAAGCTGGCTCGAAGTACTCATTTGCATCCTCAGACTCATCAAGCTTGTATTTGATGAATTTTAATGTCCTCTTTATGACTCCATATCTGTCATCTCCTGAGACGGCCAGGACTGAAGAATTGCCTCCGAAATTTTGCATTGTTCCTATGTGATTGTGATTGTGAGTGACTGTGTGCATGTGTTTGTGTGTGTGGGTGCGCGTGTGTGAATGAGGGTAGGTGTGTGTGCATGTGTGTAATTGTGTGTGTATGCATGTGTAATTATGCATGTGAGTGTGTGCGTGAATGTATGCGTGTGTGAGTGTGTAATTGTGCATGTGTGGTGTGGGTGGATGAGGGTATGTGTGTGTGCATGTGGGTGTGGGCCGCATGTGTATGTGTGGGGTGTGAGCATATGTGTAAAAGGTGAGGGGAGCGCATGCATGTAAAGAGTGAAGGGGGGGAGGTGCAGATGAGCGAGCGGGGGCGGGGGATGTGGAGGGCAGCGGGCGGGGGAAACTGGGCGGGCGGGGGATGTTGGGCGGGTGGCGGGGGGGAATTGGGTGGGTGGCGGGGGCGGGAGATTTCTGCGGGGCGCGGGGGAGGAATGCAGCGGGGGGCGGGGGTTAGAGGGCAGCAGGGGCAGGGGGTTGTGGCGGAGGGGTGCGGGGTGAGGGGGCGGGGGAGGTGGGCGGAGGGCGGAAGGGTGCGGGGCGGGGGAAGAGGGTGCGGAGGGCGGAGAGCGGAAGGGTGCGGGGGAAGAGAGAGAAGGAGGGGGGAAGGCGGGGGAGCGCGGGGGGGAACTGGGCGGAGGGGGGGGCAGCGGAGGCGGGGGCGGGGGGGGCTGCGGGTGGCGGAGGGGAGGGCAGCGGAGGCGGGGGCGGGGGAGCTGCGGATGGCGGAGGGGAGGGCAGCGGAGGCGGGGGCGGGGGAGCTGCGGGTGGCGGAGGGGAGGGCAGCGGAGGCGGGGGCGGGGGCAGGGGAGGAGAGAGAGAGAGAGAGAGAGAGAGAGAGAGAGAGAGAGAGAGAGAGAGAGAGAGAGAGAGAGAGAGAGAGAGAGAGAGAGAGAGAGAGAGAGAGAGAGAGAGAGAGAGAGAGAGAGAGACAGAGAGAGAGAGAGAGAGAGAGAGAGAGAGAGAGAGAGAGAGAAAGAGAGAGAAAGAGAGAGAGAGAGGGAGGGAGGGGATGCGGGGGCGGGGGAGGAGAGAGAAAAGAGAGAGAGAGAGAGAGAGAGAGAGAGAGAGAGAGAGAGAGAGAGAGAGAGAGAGAGAGAGAGAGAGAGAGAGAGAGAGAGAGAGAGAGAGAGAGAGAGAGAGAGAGAGAGAGAGAGAGAGAGAGAAAGAGAGAGAGAGAGAGAGAGAGAGAGAGAGAGAGAGAGAGAGAGAGAGAGGGAGGGAGAGAGAGAGAGAGAGAGAGAGAGAGAGAGATCGGGGAACGAGAGTGAGGTAAAGAGAGAGGGAGAGAGAGAGAGAGAGAGAGAGAGAGAGAGAGAGAGAGAGAGAGAGAGAGAGAGAGAGAGAGAGAGAGAGAGAGAGAGAGAGAGAGAGAGAGAGAGAGAGAAAGAGAGAGGGAGAAAAATATCGGGGAAAAAGAGTGAGGTAGAGAGAGAGGGAGAGAGAGAGAGAGAGAGAAAGAGAGAGAGAGAGAGAGAGAGAAGGAAAGAAAGAAAGAAGGAAAGAAGGAGGGGATGGGAGAGAGAGAGAGGAAGTTAGAAAGAAAGAAGGGGAAAAGAGGGGTGCTACAGACTCCCACACCAAGATTTTGCATGCCTCGGTGCAATTTCCTTCTCATCTTCTTATTGAATAAAAACAATGGCAAATACTCAAATGACATGTGGTACGTACAATGATTGAAATTCTTCCAAGCTGACTTAGTTTAGGTACCTTTTCACCCTGGAGATGTTGACCAAGGGAATCCTTTTACCCTACAAATCTTCTAGATGTACTCCACCATGTGGTAACACCTTGATAACCTTATATGGTCCTGCCCATTTGGGTGCCAATTTAGTTTGAATTGATGGAATTTGATGCACTAAAACCATGGACCCTTCCTGTACTTCATTGGACCTCAGATACCTGTCATGCAGTCTTTTGCGCTCTTCTTGTGTTACCTGAAGTTTTTGCATTGCTCCTTCTCTGTATTCTTCTAATGCCACCAATCTCTGAATGGGGGGTTCAATTCCAATGGTTTTGATTTCTATTTCCTTTCTGATAATGAACTCGAATGGTGCCAATGCCTCTTTTCCATATACTAAACGGAATGGAGTCTCGCCCGTGGTTCCCCTTTTCGTGGTTCTGAAAGCCCAAATTGCACCAATTAATGCTAGTGGCCAAGAGCTTTGATGATCAAAAGATAATTTGCAAAGCAATCCAATCAAAATCTTATTGGAACTCTCTGCTTGGCCATTTGCCCTGGGGTAGTAGGCACAAGACTTTTTATGGAAGATTTTGTACCTGTCAAATATAAACTGGAGCAATTGATTTACAAAATGTGTGCCCCTGTCACTAGTAATTTCCAATGGGCAACCAAATCTTGAGAAAATACGTTTATACATAAATTTAGCTATTGTTAAAGCCGTGCAGTCCACAGTAGCTTTAGCCTCTATCCATTTAGTGGCATAGCATGTGGCCATCAAAATATACTTTTTACCTCCTGGTTGCCCAGTTGGGCTAATTGGCCCTATGAAATCAAGACCCCATCGTTCAAATGGAAGCCATCCGGTAGATATGACTAATGGTTGGTAATTTAATATGGTTGGCGCGGGAGCACACCTCTGGCAGATGTGGCATTCTTTAGAAAACTTGATTGCATCCTTGAAAATATGAGGCCACCATAAACCTTTGTGGATGATTCTATGAGCCAATTCTTCCCCCTTTAGATGTCCTTCATTGTGTGCGGCCTCTAGCAAAAGATTTACCTCCTCTGGATAGACACACCTTCTCAATATATCATCTTGACAGTATTTATATAAATTTCCATTTATAAGAGAATACGCTTTGGTTTTCAGTAGCAATCTTCTCTTTTCTACAGGTGTCAAGTGTTCTGGGATCTTTCCAGTAGTAAGAACATGGAGAATTTCATCATACCAACCAGTCCCAATTGCTACTAGAAAAAGATTGCTATCCACCAATTCATCATTAATACCTGTTGCCTTTTCGCTCATTGCCGTCCTGGACACTTGATCTGCCATGTAGTGCTCTTTTCCTGGCTTAATATGAATATCAAAATTAAATTCTTGAAATAGGAGTAACCATCTCCAAATCCTTCCAGCTACTCTAGGCTTGTTTATCAAATACTTCAAGGGCTGATGATCAGAAATAACAATGAAATGTACACCAAGGAGATAATGTCGAAACTTCTGAAGAGCAAATACGATAGCCAAACCTTCTCTTTCCGTTGTACTGTAATTTCTTTCAGCTTGGTTGAGTAGTCTGCTTGCATAAGAGATAGGTCTATCCACTTTGTGAGATGATGGTTGAGCTAGAACTGCACCAACAGCATGAAGACTAGCATCTGTATGCACATGAAATTCCAATGACCAATTAGGAACACTTAAAAGTGGAGCAGTACATAGCCTCAACTTTAGTTCACAAAATGCTTTGTCGGCTTTAGCACTCCATGAGAAAGGGATCTTTTTACTGGTAAGCCTTGACAAAGGCTTAGCAATTTCCGAATACATCCTAATGAATCTTCTGTGATACCCTACATGTCCCAAGAAACTTTGCACTTCTTTTGGGCTTTGTGGAATTGGCATGGAAAGAATAGCTGTAACCTTTGCAGGGTCAACAGTTATGCCTTCAGCAGATACTATGTGACCAAGAAGAGTGCCCTTAGTGACCAAAAAGTGACATTTATCAGGATTCAATTTCAAACCTGTTTTGAGACATTGCTCAAAAATTTCTTTTAAATTTTCCAAATGGTCATGGAAATCTTGAATTGCTGCCCTTCTATCTGTACCTGAAAATACTGAAAAGTCATCCATGAAAATGCGTAGAAAGGTTGTTAACCACTTGCCCAATATCAGATACATCGTTCTATTAAATGAAGCCGGTGCATTCTTCAAACCAAAAGCCATTCGAGTATAGACATAAGTGCCCCAGGGAGTGACAAAGGCTGTTTTGTCCCTATCATCAGGATGGATCACTATCTGATTGTAGCCACTAAAACCATCCAAGAAACTATACAAAGTGTGACCAGCTACTTCTTCAAGTACTTGCTCTGTGAAGGGCTGAGGAAATCCATCTTGAATAGTCACTTTATTCAAAGCACGAAAATCAACACATACTCTTATTTTTCCGCTATTTTTCTTGGGCACAATAACCATAGAAGAAAGCCACCTGGAATGTTCTATTGGCACAATTATACCTGCTTCTTCTAGTTTTGTAATCTCTGCTTTTACCGCCTCTGCATACTTCGGATTGAGTCAATATGGCCTACTTCTTACAGGCGCAGCTCCCTCAACCAAGGGTATCCGATGTAATCCAAGCTCTTCTGGTATTCCTGTTAGATCTTTGTAGGACCACTCGAAGACACTTTTGTAAGTAAAGAGCAAAGAAGTTACCTTCTGTAGTAAATTAGGATAATGCCACAACCAGGATGCCAAATGGACTACTTGAGGGTTCTCTTCATCCCCTAAATTTACTTCTTGAACCAATGTTTCAGGACTGGCCTTGTTTGATAAATCATCTCCACTATATGCAGGAGTGGGGTTTAATTTATATTCTGCAACATGTTCTTCCATCCATCCTTGAGGTATATCTGAGAAAGGAAGATCTTCTCTGCCCTTAGGTTCAAAATCTTCTACCTCTGATTCTTTTATATGGCTTGCCCTTTCAAAGTTTGTATTTTCCTGCAATTGCTTATCCTCCAATACCTTGTGATCTTCATTGCCCTTTTCTGTAATTACCTTATCTGCAACTTCCTCCTCAATTTCATTGATCTCCACTGTACAACACTCTGCACTTCCCATCATCCAATTTAACAATATATCATCTTCATGGGGTAGAGAGGGCATTACCTGAGTGTCCACAATATATCCAGTAGTTTTTCCTGAGTCGAATCCTTCTTCCAAATGTAGTTGCAGTTGGCTATTGGTATTTGTTGAAATCCATAGTTTATTTTTTCCCCAATCTTGCAAAGCTTTTGCTTGTCTCAGCCAAGGTCTCCCCAGGAGCAAAGGATAGGAAGTCTCCTATGGAAGTGCAATAACAACAAAATCCAACACAAAGTGGCAACCCTGTACTACCATCAATAGCTTTTCAATAATGCCAAGTGGCGCAACCCGATGTTGATCTGCCAATGTAACCGTGAATGGTGCCAACTTGGTGGGGTTCAATTTCAGCTTCTTCATTGTAAAATCTGGCATCAAATTGATACCAGAGCCTCCATCTATGATCACACCTGTAAGAGCTTCATCCTTTATACAAACTGATAATCTCGAACTTTGGTAGTCTGCTAAGGGTGCAGGAGGAAAATCAACCATGAAACCATCTATACTAGGTGATTGGACCATGTGAGCAGAGTGTATAATCTTCAGTAAGTCACTTCTTATTTTTGAATCCATCCTTATAAGTTCATATAGACTAACCTTGTGATGAATACCTTTCAAGATATGTTCAATGTTTACCTCCTGAGTGTTTTCTTGCAGACTTGTTGGTTGGCCCCTTAGAGAAGTAGTCATTTCTTCATAGGCTCCTTCAATTTCCACTTGGTCCTTCCATCCAGACTTCTTTTCTTCCTCTTTATCCTGAATTCCTTGTTGTTCCCCCCTAAGGTTTGCTGCTGCTTGCCTAGCTCTGGTCATCATGGGCATAGCAAAGGATGAAACAACATAGGATTGAGTGGTTTTCCTTTCTTCATGTGGAGAGACTGCAATCATGTGGATTGGAGCAGGACGACCCCTTGGGCAATCTTTGGTATAATGATCCTTGGCCTCTGGACAATGTTGACAAGGAGGTGCATCTTCTGGGAGGGAACACCTATTCTGCATGTGGCCGTACTCACCGCAACGATAGCACATCAAAGGTCTATTATATCTAGGCTTTGCAGGCCGATTCTCCTCTCTATTTGATGTATTTGAAGTACTAGCATAATATGATTCCAAAGTTTGAGGGTTACCTCTCTGCTGTGTACCCTTGAGGTAATAACAATCTCTGGCTTCATGACCATCTTTTCCACAAAATTGACAGCTTACCTTAATAGGGCAATTAGCATTGGAATGTCCATTGTTGTTACATATTGTACACCAGATTTGTCTCCTTATATCTTGAGTGGTCTTCAAATCTTCTAACTCATGGCGAAGTTGGGCTACTTCATCATCAGTGCGACGCAGTGGCGGCAAGACCTTCTCTTCTTGTTGATTTTGTTGCATCTTCAATGCTTCCAGTTCCCTCCTTAATTGCTCAATAGGATCCAGATCTGCAGCATACTTTTGTTGTGTATCCCCCTCAAAATGTTGCCTTGCTTCTTCAATGCGTGATGCCGCTGCAACAAAATCATTGAGAGTGGCATCTAATCTAAGAGACTCCCGAAGCTTCTGCTGAGATGACCTTGGCAGGGCCTTCTCAATCCACTTTTTAACCAAAAAGTCACCTGGAGCATGTGGCAGACGTGCAACAAGTGCTTTTGTTCTAGTGTGAAGCTCATGAAAGGATTCACCTGGTCTTAGCTTCAAATTCTCTAGCTGATCTAGAGCTCTTTCCGAGGAATCACTTGGTCGGAATGTTTGTGAGAAAGCCACCTTCAGAGCCTCCCATGTAGTGAAATGGCCATCTGCATATTGTTGGATGTGATGGCTGGATACAATCAAAAGATCAAGTTGGTGCTGCTAGACCTGCTTCACACCTGCCCTCTTTTCTCTTCAGATATGGTTAGGAGACTCCTTGAGCTTCCAAATGACACCAAGAAACTATATATGTGTTGTACAAAGTGATTGAGTAATGATCAAATCAAAACAGATAAGTTTGAACCTTCATATGTCCAAAAAACTTGCTATTCCTGTAATGACACCTGCTCAGTCTTAAGCTCAGTGTGTCCAGCACACTTGAAATTGATCCAATTCCTTCTGGGAGTATTAAATTAACTTAACAAGCTACCATTAGCAAGTTAAATCACTCCAAATGACAAACTATACACTGAGCATGATGTTTAGCAAAATTAGGAACCTCCCCGACTTTTCAGGAAACACACAGAAATATACCAGTGATCACTTCGACAGCGATTTCTCCCAA
Organism: Ceratopteris richardii; assembly: GCA_020310875.1. NCBI lineage: Eukaryota > Viridiplantae > Streptophyta > Polypodiopsida > Polypodiales > Pteridaceae > Ceratopteris > Ceratopteris richardii. Next base: position 6,063,511 of record CM035424.1, read on the forward strand.
TTGGCTGAATAGATTGACTTGAAACTTTGTAGTGTTGTAGAATGCTTTGAGCTGGTTCCAATGAGCCCTTGATCATCAAATTTGGTTCAGTAGATCTTGAGATATGCCCTGTTGAAGTTGACAGACTTGGAGGTAGATACTCAGAGAAAACAGAGAGTAAAGAACTATGAGTATATGTATTGATACTATCAATTGTACATTCCCATTGGCATGTAGAATGATGCCCAATGGTACTCAGAGGTGTAGGCTAGGTAGTAGCACTCACACACTCACACATATGCTTGGATTAGCCTCGGGAAGAGTGTAACTAAACCCGCGCCTTTTACATTGAGTTTTATAGATGTTTTTAAGAAGTTTGAATTCAAAAATTCAAATTGTAGGCTCCCTCAAATCTCTCATCTACTCTCATAGAGATATTCTCTCCATCCATAACTTCTAATTGCCACGACTTTTGAATGTAGGTGAGATTACAAGAGGTGAGTTAAGTTACATTGACTTTTACATTGGATAAAAGGTAATAAAGCATAGGCATGTGTTCCTATGGTATTCCTTCAAGTGAAGTCTTCATGAATGCTCTTGTGAAACCCTCAAGGTTGATATCCAATGCTCTTCAAGGTACAAGTCAAAGCCAAGTGTTAAGGCTTGCTTGCACCAACAGCTCCCCCTCAAGCCAAACACTTGCTTGAGTCTTCATCTTTAGTCTTCAATGATATCCTGTAATCCAATCATGGATTTAAACCTGCATAGCTTGCTCCCATCCAAAGCTTTTGTAAGCAAATCTGCACATTGAATATTAGTGGATACATATGACAATTGGATTTCTTTGCTAAGTAGTTTCTCCCTCACATAGTGGTAATGAACCTCTATGTGTTTTGTCCTAGCATGATACACAGGATTAGCAGCTAAATGAAGTGAACTTGTATTATCACCAAATATGATAGGTGGCCTTGTGTATAGGCCCAATTCTGAATAGAGTAACTTCAACCATATTGATTCTTGAGTGGCATTGGCTAGCCCTCTATACTCTGCCTCAGTAGATGATAGAGCCACTGTGGGTTGTTTCTTGGATGACCAAGAAATAGGTTTATCACCTACAAAACATATGTAACCAGATGTACTCCTCCTATCATCCTTACAACCTGCCCAATCTGCATCTGAGTATACCTTGATGTCAATATCTGATGAATATGGATAATACAAACCATGATTTTGTGTTCCCTTTAGGTACTTTACAATCTTCTTGGCTGCCTCCAAATGTGGTACTCTTGGCTTATGCATAAATTGGCTAAGTACACTAACACCATATGAGATATCAATCCTAGTTAAGGTAGCATAATTGAGACTACCTACCAAACTTTGATAACCTGTAATATCCTTGAGTTCTTCTCCTTCATGTGCACTGAGTTTGTGGTTGACCTCCATAGGAATGTTTGAGACTTTAGCTTCCTGCAAGTTAAACTTCTTGACCATGTCCTGAATGTACTTCTTCTGAGTAATGTATATACCTGAATTTGTGTAGACCAATTCAAGCCCTAGGAAGTACTTCAATAATCCAAGATCATTGATCTTGAACTCCTTCATCATTTGACCTTTGATGTGTCTAATTCCTTGAACATCATTTCCTGTAATAATGATGTCATCAACATAGACACACAAGTATATTACCTCTGAATTGTTCTTCTTTATAAACAATGAAGTATCTGCTTTACTCATCACAAATCCTTGATCCAATAGATAGGTTGTCAACCTATAGTTCCATGCCCTAGGTGCCTGCTTCAATCCATACAGAGCTTTCTTCAATTTACAAACATGATTTACCTTATTGGGATCTTCATAGCCAGGTGGTTGTGACATGTAGACTTCCTCTGAAATCCATCCATTCAGAAATGCATTCTTCACATCCAATTGGTACATGTTCCAATTCTTGGATGTAGCTACACTCACCATAATCCTGATAGTTGGCATCTTTGCCACAGGAGAAAATGTCTCCTCATAATCAATGCCTTGGGTTTGTGCAAAACCCTTGGCCACCAACCTAGCTTTGTACCTGCTTATTGAACCATCTGAGTTCCTTTTGAGTTTGTAGATCCATCTGGATCCTATGACCTTCATGGAGTCCTTCTTGGGTACCAAGTCCCAAGTATCACTCTCCTTGAGAGCCTCCATTTCTTCATCCATTGCTTCCTTCCATTCTGGTTTAGTAATGGCTTCCTCAAATGTACCTGGTTCTTCACTTAAGATGTCCTTTGCAAGATATACAGAGTGCTTGGTCACAAGTGAAGTATCATAACCATACCTAATAGGTTTCTTCTTTTCCCTTGATGATCTCCTCATAGCTTGTGTTGAGGACTCTGGATTATCTTCAAGTTGCTTCATCTTCATCTTCCCTTTTGATTTCCAAGCTTTGAATTCTTCAATGTTGATGGTGTCTTCATCATCTGAACTTGTATCCTCATTCTGAGTTGGTTCTTGCCTGACAAGCTTTGGAAAGTCTTCCTCCATATCATAAGGTAAACTTACTTTCCTGCACTCATTATCATACCATGAATCATTTTCATCAAAGATTACATCTCTGCTTACCTTGAAGCCTTTGTTTGAGGGGTTATAGAACCTGTATCCTTTCTGATTCAAATCATAACCAATAAAGATACACTTCTCAGCCTTAGGGTCTAGCTTTCCCCTTACCTGTGAGGGAATATGCACATATGCAACACACCCAAAGATCTTGCAATGATCCAGAGAAGGTCTCTTACCATGCCAAGCTTCATAGGGTGTCATTCCATCAAGTGTCTTTGATGGCAACCTATTGATCAAGTATGTGGCAGTAGATACACTCTCTGCCCAAAGATAATTTGGTAGTTTCTTCTCATTGAGCATAGACCTAGCTGTCTCCACAATGAGTCTATTTCTTCTTTCAGCTACCCCATTTTGTTCTGGAGAGTACCTTGTAGTAATCTCCCTCTTGATGCCTCTTTCCTGCAAGAACTCTTCAAAATCATTGGAGAAGTATTCTCCACCACCATCAGACCTTAATCTCTTCAATTGTCTACCTGTTTGATTCTCTACTAATGCAAGATACCTTTTGAAGCAATTAAATACTTCATCTTTATGTTTCATGAAGTACAAGATAGTCCATCTGCTATAATCATCTATAAAAGATACATAGTACCTTGATCCAGATATGGATGGCTCCTTGCTTGGTCCCCACACATCTGTATGCACCAATTCCAAGTAGTCTTCATGCATAAATCCTTTTTTGGTATATGGCAATCTGTGTGACTTACCAAATTGACAAGCCCCACACTTGTATATCATGTGTTGCTTGGATACATTAGGTATCCCAAGCACACATTGATCTCTGCTCATCTGCTTTATGGTTCTCTCTCCAATGTGACCCAATCTCTTGTGCCACATTTCCAATTCTGATAGGGTTTGGTCCCTATAGTTGTACAAGGCAATATTTTTAGTATCCTCAAGTTCAAAGGTAAATAGTCTACCTGACTTCTCTCCCTTGGCTATCCTTCTGAATCCATGTCTTGGATCCTCCACAAATGCACCATGTTGAGTGAACCTGACCTGTAGACCTTTTTCAACAATCTGACCTACACTCATCAGATTCTTGGTGATTGTTGGGACATACAATACTCTGCTTAGCAAATTCTGATTACCATCACTTGTTTTGACATTACCTACTTTGACCACTGAGTGTTTAGTGTCATCACCTGTTTGCACTTGGTGCTTGCCTTTAGGTTCTTCCAAATCAGAGAGTAAGGCAACATTCCCAGCTACATGGTTAGAGCAACCTGAGTCAATATAGAACAAATGATCATCATTGATACCTGATTTAGATGTCATGTTCATAATCAACAAGGAATCATCTTGATCCTCTGCATAATTGTTGTAATCCTTTCTGTTCCTGTATCCTCCTTGATAATTGCCATTGTGATTGTAGCTATTGTTGTAGTTGTTGTTGTAATTATTGTTGTAGCCATGGTAGCCTTGAGATTGATTGAACCTACCTCTGCCTTGGGAGTATCCTCCTCTTTGGTGACCTCTTCCTCTTTGATTCTTGTAGTTCTTGTAGCATTCATCTGTAGTATGGTTAGACAAGCCACAAATATTGCATGGAGATTGATTATAGGGTCTCCCCCTACCTGACTTACCTCCTCTGCCCCTTCCTCTAGATGATCTACCTCTCCCTGCATAGTTTGCTTGGGAGGTGGATCCTTCATCATCAACCTTCTTGCTTTTACCCTTATCTTTAGACTTCTTATCTGTATATAGGGCAGAGGGATTGTTACCTTTTGATTGCTCTCCATTCTTTGTGATCTTGGCTTCATGTGTAAAGAGTTGTCCAATCAGAGTTGTTAGATCAGGTGCTTGAATGTCCATGTACAAGTCCATTGCAGTGGTAAAGCTCTCCCACTTGTCATCTGCTTTGAGTCCATTGATCACTTGTCTAACAATTTGCTCTTCTTCAATCTCTTCTCCAACACTTGCAAGTTGATCTGCTATATCCTTGATTTTGGTGACAAAATCTGAAACACATTGTTTTGATTGCTTCCTAAGAGTTGTAAACTCAATCCATAGCTGATTCTTTCTGGCCCTTGTGCTTGATGAGAAGTATGTTGCCAAGGTCTCCCAAGTCTCTTGGGAAGTCTTACAGTTCCTAACATGAGGTAGAAGGTAATCAGAGATATAGTTTAGAAGATATGACCTGGCTAAAGCATCTTTAGCACACCATTGATTAAGTCTCTCATGCTCATCCTTTGTAGGTAGGCCTCTGGTTTTGAATGAGGGCAACTCCTCATCTCCTGATATGTATCCATACAAGCTTCTCCCTTGTAGATAAGTCTTCATTCTTAATGACCATGCCTGGTAGTTATTCCTATCCAATTTGTCAATAAAGGAAGGAAAACCATCACCCATGATTACCTTGTTTTGCTCTGATACCACTGTTGGATGTGATGGCTGGATACAATCAAAAGATCAAGTTGGTGCTGCTAGACCTGCTTCACACCTGCCCTCTTTTCTCTTCAGATATGGTTAGGAGACTCCTTGAGCTTCCAAATGACACCAAGAAACTATATATGTGTTGTACAAAGTGATTGAGTAATGATCAAATCAAAACAGATAAGTTTGAACCTTCATATGTCCAAAAAACTTGCTATTCCTGTAATGACACCTGCTCAGTCTTAAGCTCAGTGTGTCCAGCACACTTGAAATTGATCCAATTCCTTCTGGGAGTATTAAATTAACTTAACAAGCTACCATTAGCAAGTTAAATCACTCCAAATGACAAACTATACACTGAGCATGATGTTTAGCAAAATTAGGAACCTCCCCGACTTTTCAGGAAACACACAGAAATATACCAGTGATCACTTCGACAGCGATTTCTCCCAATTGGCTGAATAGATTGACTTGAAACTTTGTAGTGTTGTAGAATGCTTTGAGCTGGTTCCAATGAGCCCTTGATCATCAAATTTGGTTCAGTAGATCTTGAGATATGCCCTGTTGAAGTTGACAGACTTGGAGGTAGATACTCAGAGAAAACAGAGAGTAAAGAACTATGAGTATATGTATTGATACTATCAATTGTACATTCCCATTGGCATGTAGAATGATGCCCAATGGTACTCAGAGGTGTAGGCTAGGTAGTAGCACTCACACACTCACACATATGCTTGGATTAGCCTCGGGAAGAGTGTAACTAAACCCGCGCCTTTTACATTGAGTTTTATAGATGTTTTTAAGAAGTTTGAATTCAAAAATTCAAATTGTAGGCTCCCTCAAATCTCTCATCTACTCTCATAGAGATATTCTCTCCATCCATAACTTCTAATTGCCACGACTTTTGAATGTAGGTGAGATTACAAGAGGTGAGTTAAGTTACATTGACTTTTACATTGGATAAAAGGTAATAAAGCATAGGCATGTGTTCCTATGGTATTCCTTCAAGTGAAGTCTTCATGAATGCTCTTGTGAAACCCTCAAGGTTGATATCCAATGCTCTTCAAGGTACAAGTCAAAGCCAAGTGTTAAGGCTTGCTTGCACCAACACATATTGACTAAACCATTATCTGCAAGACCCTCCAATGTGGATGGAAAAAGTGCCAACATTGCATCTTCTCTATTCTGCAGACCACGTCCACGGCATAAAGAGATAAATCTCCTCACATGATCATCAGCATCTTCATAAGCATGTCCCTTGAAGGTAGGGAACTTGATGTTTAATCTGGAGAGCAAATGAGAAAGATCCTCCATTTGGACTGGTGTCTCTTCTGACGTATCTGAGGAGAAGTCTAGAGTTCTCCTATACCCCTCTTTGGACAATGGTGTCGCACCCAAATCAATAGATAAATTTAGGGAGGACAGAGGGGAGGTAGACTTACTAGCCGTGGTTATTGCTAACTTGTTAAGGCTCCTTCGAACACGAAGAGATTCCTTATCTGCTCGTGTATGGGTCATGTACCTATTCGCAATTGCAATACGGCAAAACACCTCTCATAGAAATGCAAATGTCCCACCGGGCGTGCCAAACTGTAGAGGAGGTACTGGGGTGTCTACTTCTACCAAAAGCAGAGACAAACTCTTCCAGTACGTCGCCTACTCAAGGGGGGTTCTCTTTTAGGGAAGTATACCCCTTAACATTTCTGTGAGCAGGTAAATAACAATGTTTGCACAGAGATGTAAATACTTCAGGAAATGTATATACCACAGGTGACCAAGGAGAACCATACACTTCTTAATTCGACTCCAATGATTACAAATAAAATCCGTCAAGGAATACTCAAAACTAATGCTCAGTGCTTCCTGGCACTCTATGCAAACAAACACTAGCACTTTGTGTAGAAAGACACAGCTCAATACAAGCGGATGAGAATTTCTCTAGAAAATCAGAGTTACAATATCACCACCCCGATAGAAGAATCCAAGGCACTCTCTTACTCTATGGTGCTCATAACCCTCCACTGGGAAGCCCACACTCTGTATCCACTCCACCGAGTGACTCCCACAGTAGACTTGAAACCACCAAGAGCAAGAAAAGACTTCTGCACGAATACCCGCGTCAATGTAACTCTAAAAAAAATGTACCCAAAAGTGTGTGTACAGTGTACTCTCAGTGACAAAAAAAAATGTACCCCAAATAGCACAAATCCCTTGTTTTATAGGCCCCAATAGGCCAAGAGCCTTGCCGAAACTTCACATCCATTGATCACGCGCCGGTGGAATGCCCAATTTGGGGGGTAGGTCAAATATTCCCTTGATTTGAATTTGATCCACAAAAGTAGGTAGTCGCCGTGAATGGTTGGTGGCAAGAAACTATTCCCTGCTTCCAATTTTATCCTGCACACTTTTATCCCATACCTCTTTTGTAGTCAAATTGAGACCCTTATTTTGCATTGCCAGTGATTTAGAAACTCCTCTTGAGTGTGAGAAAGGGAGGGTAGATTTTACTTGTAACTTTACAATTCCTAGAGCCCCAAGAAATACTTTAATTTGAAAGGTCATCTCCAAGCTGGCTCGAAGTACTCATTTGCATCCTCAGACTCATCAAGCTTGTATTGATGAATTTTAATGTCCTCTTTATGACTCCATATCTGTCATCTCCTGAGATGGCCAGGACTGAAGAATTGCCTCCGGAATTTTGCATTATTCCTATGTGATTGTGATTGTGAGTGACTGTGTGCATGTGTTTGTGTGTGTGGGTGCGCGTGTGTGAATGAGGGTAGGTGTGTGTGCATGTGTGTAATTGTGTGTGTATGCATGTGTAATTATGCATGTGAGTGTGTGCGTGAATGTATGTGTGTGTGAGTGTGTAATTGTGCATGTGTGGTGTGGGTGGATGAGGGTATGTGTGTGTGCATGTGGCTGTGGGCCGCATGTGTATGTGTGGGGTGTGAGCATATGTGTAAAAGGTGAGGGGGGCGCATGCGTGTAAAGAGTGAAGGGGGGGGGGTCCAGATGAGCGAGCGGGGGCGGGGGATGTGGAGGGCAGCGGGCGGGGGAAACTGGGCGGGCGGGGGATGTTGGGCAGGTGGCGGGGGGGAATTGGGCGGGTGGCGGGAGATTTCTGCGGGGCGTGGGGGAGGAATGCAGCGGGGGGCGGGGGTTAGAGGGCAGCGGGGGCAGGGGGTTATGGCGGAGGGGTGCGGGGGCGGGGGAGGTGGGCGGAGGGCGGAAGGGTGCGGGGCGGGGGAAGAGGGTGCGGAGGGTGGAGAGCGGAAGGGTGCGGGGGAAGAGAGAGAAGGAGGGGGGAAGGTGGGCGAAGGCGGGGGAGCGCGGGGGGGAACTGGGCGGAGGGGGGGCAGCGGAGGCGGGGGCGGGGGGGCTGCGGGTGGCGGAGGGGAGGGCAGCAGAGGCGGGGGCGGGGGAGCTGCGGGTGGCGGAGGGGAGGGCAGCGGAGGCGGGGGCGGGGGAGCTGCGGGTGGCGGAGGGGAGGGCAGCGGAGGCAGGGGCGGGGGCGGGGGAGGAGAGAGAGAGAGAGAGAGAGAGAGAGAGAGAGAGAGAGAGAGAGAGAGAGAGAGAGAGAGAGAGAGAGAGAGAGAGAGAGAGAGAGAGAGAGAGAGAGAGAGAGAGAGAGAGAGAGAGAGAGAGAGAGAGAGAGAGAGAGAGAGAGAGAGAGAGAGAGAGAGAGAGAGAGAGAGAGAGAGGGAGGGAGAGAGAGAGAGAGAGAGAGAGAGAGAGAGAGAGAGAGAGAGAGAGAGAGAGAGAGAGAGAGAGAGAGAGATCGGGGAACGAGAGTGAGGTAAAGAGAGAGGGGGAGAGAGAGAGAGAGAGAGAGAGAGAGAGAGAGAGAGAGAGAGAGAGAGAGAGAGAGAGAGAGAGAGAGAGAGAGAGAGAGAGAGAGAGAGAGAGAGAGAGAGAGAGAGAGAGAGAGAGAGAGAGAGAGAGAGAAAGAGAGAGGGAGAAAAAGATCGGGGAAAAAGAGTGAGGTAGAGAGAGAGGGAGAGGGAGAGAGAGAGAAAGAGAGAGAGAGAGAGAGAGAGAGAGAGAGAGAGAGAGAGAGAGAGAGAGAGAGAGAGAGAGAGAGAGAGAGAAGGAAAGAAAGAAAGAAGGAAAGAAGGAGGGGATGGGAGAGAGAGAGAGAGAGGAAGTTAGAGAGAAAGAAGGGGAAAAGAGGGGTGCTACAAAGTGAATTTAGCCTTTAAGTGCCATTTTACTACATATAATAAGCACATACACACTATGTATGCTTTTGTGGATTCTGCTTATGTATGTCCATGTGGTCATTCATATAGCATTAGGTTTTCTTTCATAAAGCCTTTTATGTTTGATAAAGAGTGTTGGTGCAACTTACAAGCCTACACATTTGGCTTGAAGTCACTACACATATGAAGCTTCATGTGAATCAATGCTAGTTGGTACTTACCATTTTATCCTTTGTAAAAGTCATATTGGACTTGGAATCTTTGTAAACACCTACCAAGGAAATTTCGTGGAAAAGTGAGATTTAGATTGATGGAATCTCTCCTATAATGGTGGATCACTTTTTAGAGAGCGCCAAAATTTAAATTCAAATTCAAATTACAAGTAAGCACTTATATAAACCTCAAAGGAAAAAGTCACGGGTAAGACTCATCAATCCCGAGCTATCTATTGTACTTTCTAAGTGTGTGTGAGGCATATATAGTAGCCTACACCTTTGTCCACCATAGCCATTTATCATCATGCCTATGGCATTCTACAACTTTGTGCATTAATACATTACAATCACATTATTCATCTCTGCGTTCTCTGTCATAGTCTCTATCAGTCAGTCAATTTGTGCAGCTCATACCTCACTCATTTCTTGACCAAATTTAAAGATCTATAGCTTGCTGGAACCAACTCAAATCATTCTACATCCTACCAAAATTTGAAGGATTTCTATTCAGCCATTTCAGAGAAACATTCGTCGAGGTGATCACTGGTCAAAGTCTGCAACAATCCAAAAATATCGGGGGTAAAGCTTTAGTTGCTAAATTAATTTCTCTAAGCATAGTTGATCTTTTTACGTGATTCCACTTGAACTAGTTAGCTTGATAAACTAATTAGATACCCCTAAAAGGATTTTTATCAATTCCTATTGTGCTGGTCATACTGAGCAAAAGATGCAGCAGGTGTATAGTAAAAAATAGAAGGTTTTCTTTAAGACTTGAAGTTCAAAGTTGTTTGTTTTGATTCAATCTTTTCATGCATCATTTCCAAAGTACATAGGCCATTTTATGGTTTCATTGGAAAGCTTAGAAGGTCTACGTATCAACCTTGAAGCATCAAAGGGTTGGTACAAAGCAGGATTTGGTAGTACCTACTTATCGTCGTGAAGTATTCATTCATCTTCCCAACAGTGGTATCAGAGCAAAGTTAAGGTAAAATGGGAGATGGTTTTCCTTCATTCATTGATAAATTGGACATGAACAACTATCAGGCATGGTCTCTAAGGATAAAGACATACCTACAACGAAGGAGTCTTTTTGGATACATCTCAAGAGATGAGGAATTGCCCTCATTCAAAACCAGAGGACTACCAACAAAGGAAGAACATGAGAAGCTCAACACATGGTGTGCCAAGGATGCATTAGCAAGGTCTTAATTACTCAACTCCATCTCTGATTTTCTTTTGCCACATATTAGAAACAGTAAGACATCCCAAGAGACTTGGGAAACCTTGTCATCCTATTTCTCTTCCAACACAAGGGCCAAAAAAAACCAATTGTGGATTCAATTAACCACACTAAGGAAGCAACCTAAGCAGGATATTTCAGAGTTTGTGACTAAGAAAAAAGATGTAGCAGATCAGTTAGCAAGCATAGGAGAAGAGATTGAAGAAGAGCAGATAGTAAGGCAAGTGATCAATGGGATTAAAGCTGATGACAAATGGGAAAGCTTCACTAGTGCCATGGACCTATACATGGACATGCAAATTCCAGATCTTACCACTCTCATGGGGCAATTGTTCAGTCATGAAGCCAAACTCAACAAGAATGGAGAATCATCCAAAGGTAATAGCTCTTCTGCCCTATACACTGATAAAAGTAAGTCTAAAGATAAAGGCAAGAACAAGAAAGGAGAGGATGAAGGCACTACCTCCCAAGTCAACTATGTAGGGAGAGGTAGATCATCAAGAGGAAGGGGCAGAGGAGGTAAGCAAGGTAGGGGGGAGACCTTATAACTCTTCACCATGCAACATTTGTGGTTTATCAAATCATACTACAGAGGAGTGTTTCACGAACTACAAGAATCAGAGAGGAAGAGGATATCAAAGAGGTGGATACTCATAGTCAAGAGGCAGATTCAACCATCATCAAGGGTTCAACAACAACTACAACAATAACTACAACAATTACAATGGCAACTACAAAGGAGGATACAAGTCCAGAAAGGATTACAACAACTACATAGAAGAACAAGATGATTCTCTTTTGATCATGAACATGACTTCAAAACCAGCTTCAAATGATGACCATCTCTTCTACATTGACTCAGGTTGCTCAAATCATGTGGCAGGCAATGTAGCTCTTCTCTCTGACCTTGAAGAACCAAGAGGAAAGCATCAGCTACAAACATGTGATGACACCAAGCACTCAATAGTTAAAGTTGTAAATGTTAAGACTTCTGATGGGAATCAAAACTTTTTGAGTAGGGTACTATATGTACCAACCATTACCAACAATTTGATAAATGTTGGATAGATTGTGGAAAAAGGTTTGCAGGTCAGGTTCAACCAATATGGAGCATTTGTGGAGGATCCCAAGCATGGGTTCAAGAGAATAGTGCTTGTCAGTTTGGAAAGTCTCACATATTACCATTCTCAAGGAAAGGCTACATGCATGAGGACTACCTAGAGCTTGTCCATACAGATGTATGGGGACCAAGCAAAGACCCCTCAATCTCAGGATCAAGGTACTATGTATCTTTTATTGATGATTATAGCAGGTGGACTGTATTGTTCTTTATGAATCACAAAGATGAAGTGTTCAATTGTTTTAAAAAATATCTTGCACTTGTTGAGAATGAGATAGGGAGAAACCTAAAGAGGCTAAGGTCACATGGATGAGGTCAGTACTTCTCCAATGAGTTTAAAGCATTCTTGCACGATAGAGGAATCAAGAGATAAATCACCACAAGGTATACTCCTAAACAGAATGGGGTAGCTGAGAGAAGAAATAGTTTTGTTGGTGCACGACAATCAACAATTGATGTTTTGATGAAGAGTTGAAGTCAAATTGAAGGAAAGATTCAATTTGTGAAGCATGGAAGAAGAATACATTCACAAGAGAAGATGTGTACACATATGTACAAATAGTTCACTTATATCTTTAAGAAGTCATAAGGTTGTAAATTTTTTGTATATATATATACTATGAAAATGTCGGGGCAAGCATGATAGAGCATGAGAATAGAGTAATCACAAGTTGTATGTGTCATTAGACATCTTAGAAGTGAGTCAAGACTCTCTCATCACGCAGTTGTAATTTTTCTCAAAAATGAAGAAAATGTTGCACCCGATATTTTTGAGTTTTCTCCTTCTGTGTTGGATCTTTTGTGAAATGCTTTTGTACAAGTCTAAGTCTATAGGTAATCGACCTCTGTACAAATTTTTAGCTTCCAATTGTGATCATGCTGAGAGAATTAAGTGTAGGAACATTTGCATATGTGAATGAGAAGAAGTGAAGTTACACAAGGTGCAAAATTTGATACGAGTGTTTTGATCAATTCTCCTTCCACAGTTTAAAGTTTTGAGCAAGCACGTACTTAATCTTTAAGTTGGAAGGTAAGCTACTTGTGGCTAAAAGCATTTGTAGAAATGGGTTCTAGATTGAGAGAATCAAAGGTTTAAAGTCATAGGTGTCTAAATCAACTTCTCAGAAGAACAGTTTTAGACATAGGTGAGTTGTTGAGTCCATTCCTCAAGTTCTACTAAATCTTTTGGAGTGATTCAACTTGGAGAAGGTGCACAATCTATAAGGGACACCGCATACAAATTTTTATAAAAAAGTTTACATATTTGATAAGGCAATGAGTGCATTATGTGCAGAAGACTTTCTGTGTATTCTCCTTCTTCACAGTTTGTTCAGAAAATTTGACAATTGAGTATTGATCTTCTAAAATTGGTGAAGATCTGAGTTATTCTTGTTATAGAGGTGCTCTAAATACAAGAGTAACTTGTTCTTTTGGAGATTAACACTCTCCATCAGTGGTATCAGAGCAGGAAGCATGAGAATTGAAGGAAGGAGGACCTCGACTGCTGCAGGTGCAAAGAATTCAACATTTGAACGTTCAAAAGGTGAAAGCTTGAGGATAAAGCTCGAGAAGAAGGTCGTACGACACCAAGAAAGACAAAATGAGTATTATTCGAAGTAAAGGTACATCTATTACTCATAAAGATTGCAGAATTCAATATACAGGTGAAGAAGGATGGGAGATTCTCTTCAGATAGAGAAATTGGATAGAGAGAACTATCCAGCATGGTCAATGAGGATGGAAGCTCATCTAATGAGCAAAGACTTGATAGCTTACATTACAGGTGAAGAAGAAAAGCCTCAATTTAGAGATCCTAGTGTTCCAACTAGGGAGGAATTATTAGATTTGAAGAATTGGATGAAGAGAGATGCTCAAGCTAGGAGCATTGTCTATATGGCAATCAATGATTACTTGCTAGCTCACATTAGAGGTCTTGAAAGTGCAAGTGATATATGGAATGCTTTGGAGGAGCATTTCCAAAATACCACAAAGTCTAGGAAGGCATCCTTGTGGGCAGAATTTACCACATTCAAGAAGAAGGCCTCTCAATCCATCTCAGATTATGTAACCAGAATGAAGGACATTGCAGATGCATTAGGAGCTGTTGATGAAGACATTGAGGAGGATAAATTGGTAAGGCAAATCCTCACAGGTTTGAGAGGTGATGACAAATGGAAGCCATTCATTTTGTCTACTGAATTATCACTTGATCATTTTACTCCTGACTTAAATCAGTTGCTAGGACATATGTTAACCTTTGAGCAGGATGTCAAAGGTGAAGGTGACAAGAGTACAAGTCATACAATGTACTCAAAGGATAAGAAGAAAAATAGCAAAGGGAAGCAACAAGCAAATGAAGATGAAGGCACAACTAGTCAAGCCACTTCCTAAGAGGAAGAGGAGGTGGCAAAGGTAGAGGAAGAGGCAGGAATAATAAAGATGGAGTCAAAGCTTGCTAGATTTGTGGTAAGACAAATCACTTAGCTAATGATTGTTGGCATAATAATCAGAGTAATGGTGGATATAATCAGAATTTTAATTCAAGAGGAAGAGGTGGCGAAAATCAAAGAGGTAACTTCAGAGGAAGAGGTAGTAGGGGTTACTTTGGAAGAAATGCAGGTAGAGGATTCCAAAGTCAACAATACAATAATACCTACTACAATTATGCTTCAGATCAGAAGGAGGATTCAACATTGATAATGAATGCAACTTGTAAAAGGCAAAGTGAAGACCAAAGAGTCGTCTACATTGACTCAGGGTGTAGCAATCACCTGAGTGGTAACATAACATTGATGACTGATTTGGAAAATAAGGTATCTGATCATGTTGTTCAAATAGGGGACAATACAAAGCACAATGTGAAGTCAATTTGATCAGTGAAGGCCAAGGATGGAAGTACTCTCTTGAGTAAGGTCTTGTATGTTCCTACAAGTCCTAAGAATCTGATAAGTGTAGGACAAATTGTTGAAAAAGGTTATGAAGTTAGATTCACTAATGAAGGAGTGTTTGTGGAAGACCCTAGCAATGGGTATAAACAAATTGTTTCAGGAAAAAAGGAAGGAAGGTTGTTCACATTGAAGATTCAAGGTAATGTTGGTCATGCCTTGTTCACTTATGGAGGACACAAGATCTCAGAATTAGATCTTTGGCACAAGAGGCTTGGACACTTCAATGAAAGAGGTATCAAAGATATGATTAACAATGGTTCAGTGCTTGGATTGCCTAATGTTACAGGTCAACATATGACATACAGATGTGAAGCATGTCAATTAGGTAAGGCTCATAAGCAATCTTACTCCAAGCATGGTTTCATGTATTCAGAGAAGCTTGAGTTGGTACACACAGATGTGTGGGGACCATCAAAGGATTTTAGTATCAATGGTTCAAGGTATTATGTGATTTATGTTGATGATGCTACCAGATGGATCACTATATATGTGATCAAAGATAAGTCAGAAGTATTCAACACATTCAAACATTATCATGTGTATGCAGAAAGAATTACAGGTCATAAATTGAAGAGACTAAGGTCAGATGGAGGAGGAGAGTATTTCTCTAATGAGTTCAGTGATTACTTGTGGAATGCAGGTATAAAAAGGGAAATCACTTGTAGGTACTCTCCTCAACAAAATGGTGTAACAGAGAGAAGAAATAGAACTCTTGTTGAGTTTGCAAGGTCAATGATGAAGGAGAAAAATTGCCCAAATTATTTGTGGGTTGAGGCTGTAAATACAGCTACTTATTTGGTCAATAGGTGACCATGTAAAGCTTTGCATGGTATGACACCATATGAGGCATGGTGGGGTAAGAGACCTACCTTGAATCATTGCAAAGTATTTGGATGTTTGGCATATGCATATGTGCCATCACAATTAAGACACAAGTTAGAACCTAAAGCTGAAAAGTATGTATTCATTGGTTATGATGATAAGCAGATGGGATATAGGTTGTGGAGTTCATCCACAAAACAATTTCTTGTATCAAAAGATGTTACATTTGATGAGCAAGGTACTTGGTATGCAGGTACTTGGTATGCAAGGTACTAAAGATGAAGAAACTTGAAGACATACCTGAATCTTCAAATCAAGCAATTAGAAGATCACAAAGGGAGAGAAAAAAAACTATCAGATATGGGTATGATACCTCTCTTGTTACTAAACATTCTATTTATCTTGCCATAGACTTGTCAATTGAAGAATCAGGATCATATGAAGAAGCAAAAACTAAGACAGAATGGAAGGAAGCTATGGATGAGGAGATTGAAGCACTCAAGAAAAGTAACACATGGGAACTAGTACCAAAGAAAGAGTCCATGAAGGTAATTGGATCCAGATGGATCTATAAACTCAAAAGAAACTATGATGGGTCAATAAACAGGTACAAATCTAGATTGGGGGCCAAGGGTTTTACACAAACCCAAGGCATTGACTATGAAGAAACCTTTTCACCTGTGACCAAGATGCCAACCATCAGGGTATTGGTAAGTGTGGCTGCATCTAAGAATTGGAACATGTATCAGCTAGATGTAAAAAATGCTTTCTTGAATGGATGGATTTTAGAGGAGGTATATATGTCACAACCTCCTGGCTATGAGGATCCAAACAAGGTAACACATGTATGCAAATTAAAAAAGGCTCTTTATGGATTGAAGCAGGCACCTAGGCATGGAATCACAGGTTGACCACATATCTTCAAGACCAAGGTTTTTTCATGACCGAGGCAGCCACTTCTCTATTTATTAAGAGAAGCAATTTAGAGGTAATATACCTATGTGTATATGTTGATGATATCATACTTATAGGTAATGATGTCAATGGAATCAGACAGATCAAGAACGAGATGATGAAGGAGTTCAAGATCAGTGATCTTGGTTTACTAAAGTATTTTCTTGGACTTGAGTTAGTTTATACTAACTCTGGAATCTACATTACTCAGAGAAAGTACATACATGATATGTTGAAGAAGTTTCATTTGCAGGATGCCAAAGTTGCAAGTATTCCAATGGAGGTAAATCTAAAACTAAGTGCTCATGAAGGAGATGTACTTGATGACATTACAGGTTATCAAAGCATAGTAGGTAGCTTGAATTATGCTACCTTGACAAGGATAGATATTGCTTATGGAGTTAGTGTGCTAAATCAGTTTATGCACAAGCCTAGGGCACCTCGCCTGGAAGCTGCCAAAAGGATATTAAAATACCTCAAGGGTACTCAACATCATGGTTTGTATTTCCCTTACACTTTAGACTTGGATATCAAGATTTATTCACATGCAGGTTGGGTAGGATGAAAGGATGATAGGAGGAGCACTTCAAGATACATTTCATTTGCAGGTGATAAACCAATATCATGGTCTTCAAAGAAGTAGCCTACTATTGCTTTATTGTCTACAGAGGTAGAGTATAGAGGATTGGCTAATGCTACCCAAGAAGCCATATGGATCAAGTTATTGTATACAGAATTAGGTTTGTATACTACTTCACCATTGATCTTTGGAGATAATACAAGCTCACTTCACCTTGCAGCTAATCCTATTTTTCATGCTAGGACCAAGTATATAGAGGTCCATTACCATTATGTGAGAGAGAAGCTATTAAGCAAGGACATTCAACTAACATATGTATCAACCAAAATGCAGTGTGCAGATTTGTTAACTAAATCATTGGATGGAACCAAGCTTTGCAGGTTCAAAACAATGATTGGATTGCAGGATATAAATGAAGACTGAAGAATGAAGACCAAGCCAAAATGTTTGGCTTGAGGGGGAGCTGTTTGTGCAACTTACAAGCCTATACATTTGGCTTGAAGTAACTACACATATCAAGCTACATGCGACTGAATGCTAGTAGATATTTACCATTTTATCCTTTGTAAAAGTCATATTTGACTTGGAATCTTTGTAAACACCTATCAAGGAAATTTTGTGGAAACGTGAGATTTAGATTGATGGAATCTCTCCTATAATGGAGGATCACTTTTTAGAGAGAGAGCCAAAATTTGAATTCAAATTCAAATTAGAAGTAAGCACTTATATAAACCTCAAAGGAAAATGTCACGGGCAAGACTCGTCAATCCCAAGCTATCTATTGTACTTTCTGAGTGTGTGTGAGGCATATACAATAGCCTACACCTTTCTCCACCATTAGGCATTGATCATTGTGCCTATGGAATTGTACAACTTTGTGCATTAATACATTAGAATCACATTATTCATCTCTGAGTTCTCTGTCATAGTCTCTATGAGTCAGTCAACTTGTGGAGCTCATATCTCACTCATTTCTCCACCACATTTAAACATCCATAGCTTCTTGGAACCAGCCCAAAGTATTCTACATGCTATCAAAATTTGAAGGATTTCTATTCAGCCATTTCAGAGAAACATTTGTCAAGGTGATCAATGGTCGAACTCTGCAACAATCCTAAAATATCGGGGGTAAAGGTTTACTTGCTAAATTAATTTCTCTAAGCATATTGAATATTTTTAAGTGATTCCACTTGGAATAGTTAGCTTGCTAAGATAATTAGATACCCCTAAAAGGAAGTTTATCAATTCGTACAGTGATGGTCATACTGAGCAAAAGATGCAGCAAGTGTATAGTAAAAAATAGAAGGTTTTCTTGCAGACTTGAAGTTCAAAGTTGTTCGTTTTGATTCAATCTTTTCATATATCAATTCCAAAGTACATAGGCCATTTTATGGTGTCATTGGAAATCTTAGAAGATCTGCTTATCAACTCTAAAGCATCAAAGGGCTGGTACAAAGTAGGATTTGGCAATACCTACTTATCTTCCTGAAGTATTCATTCATCTTCCCAACAGTCATGTTGAGGTTTTCTTAACTTGGAGACACCCACATGTCAGGATCTCTTTGGTTATGCAGGTGGAAGATTTACCTAGCCTCATCATGAAAGATGTATTATACTTGTTCATAGGTGCTCGATAAGCCTAGTGGGTTTCTTTTCAAGTAATTTTTTGTTTTGTCAACTATATAGTGATCAATATACTTCTTGATACACTCATTGCTGTGAGCACATTTATTGTCACATAATCCTTTTAGTTGTTCATTTGTATTCGTTAATTAATTTTTCTAGGAAGATTGCAGAATTCTCTTTGAGAATCTCACACTTGGTCATCCTTCTTTGAGCCTTAGTGGTATTTGGCTCTTCTAGCTCCATTATCATTCTATTCAGTTCTCTACCATCATGGCATCAAAGGTCTAAGACACATCTGGTGGATCAAGTTCTAGTGCTAGTGTTCGGAGCAGGAGTTGTAACATGCAAGGAAAAGAACATTTTGAGAGATGAAAATGTGATGGTACAAACTTTGTTGTATGGAGGAATCAAATTAAAGATGTGTTGATTTAGAGGAGGCAATGGAAGCTAGTAAATGGAATCTCAAAGAAGCCTTATTATAACATGGGTGAAGATGATTGGGATAAGCTAGATGAAATGGCTAGGTCTACCATATTAGACTATGAAAGTCTAGAGGAACTTTGGAAGAAGTTATGCAAAACATATGGAAAAGAGATGGCATCAAATAAAGTGTATCTGATGAGAAAGTTATATGACCTTCGCATGAAGGACACACATAGTGTTGTTGCCCATCTAAATGCGTTTGATGCTATATTCTCCGAGTTACAGGCTTAGAAAATGGGTATTGATAATGAAATGAAGCAATCTTGTTATTATGCACCTTACCATCATCATGGGATACATTTTGCACAGTTATTAACAATAGTGCACCTAGTAGTAAACTAGTCTATGATGACATATGTGGAGCACTCTTGAGTGAGGAAATTCATAGAAAATCTATGGTTGGCAGTCAAAGTGGAGATGCATATAATGTTCATGATTCTAACCAAGGAAATAATTAGCAATGTGCCGTGAGCAAGAACAATGAAAAGAATGGTCAATGGAATACGAGTAGAAGTAAATCAAGGAAGAGGGACATTGAATGCCATTGTTTTCATAAGAAAGGACACATGAACAAAGATTGTTATGCATTAAAGAATGCTAAAGGCAAATGATACAATGTTGATGGGAATGTTCAACAACTACCTACACCATCTACTTCGATTGTGAAGATTGAAGAAATTAATGCTATTTCTTATGATGCTGATGATGTGTTGCCACTTGATAGTACTATGTTAAGTGAGGATCTTATGGCTCATTCTCTTTCCCACACGTGGTTGCTATATTCTGGTGCTTCTTTCCATGTGACACCACATAGAGAATGGTTCTCTAATTATGTATCAAAGTCTCTTGGTACAGTGAGACGTGGTGATTATTACTAGTGTGACATTGTGGGAATCGAAGATGTGATTGTGTAGTTCATTGCTGGTTCACAATCTACTATGCATAATGTATGCCATGTACCTCAGTTAGCATGTAGTTTGATGTCAGTTGATCAACTTGATGACCTTGGTTACAAGGTGGTCTTTTGTGCTCAGTCCTTTTGCATATCAAACGGAAGTATGGTTATTGCAAAAGGAAGCAAAGTTGGCTCACTTTATCCTTTATTTGTATCACAAAAAGAACACTTGTTAGGTGTTATTGAATAGCTTATGGCTTGTATTTGGCATGGCCGTTTGGGCCATATATACCATAGTAGAATGGAAACTCTTTCTTGTTCTGGCTACTTATGTGTGTTATCTTTCTCTGATTTTTCATTTTGTTAGCATTGTCAATATGGGAAGCAAACTAGGAATGTGCACAAGATGGACATTCACTATCCCATTAACCCTTTAGATCTTGTTCATATAGATGTGTCTGGTCCTATGCCCATAAGGTCATTAGGTTGTTACCTTTATTTTTTCACTTTCATAGATGATGCTACTAAGATGTCTCGGTCTATCCTATCAAAACAAAGGATGAGGTATTCCCTACTTTCAAAAAAATGGCTTACTTCAGTTGAGACTCAAAAAGAAACTAAGTGTAAGGCTTCATGTTCAGATAATGGTGGAGAGTATACCTCACATAAAATTCAACCTTTTCTACCACTCTAGAAGAATTTGTAGAGAGTATATAGCTCCTTATACCCCTAGCAAAGAATGTTGTAGTTAAAAGTATGGATATAACTTTTCATGAAGGAGTAGTTTCTATGCTTCATCATGCAAACATTTCACAAGGCTTTCTAGGAAGAAGCAGTATTCATTCTAGCTCAGGTGATTAACCTTTCACCTAGTACCTGTCATCTCAAGCAGCTTGGCTAGGTCCCTTCACTCATATGGAGGTCTTGTTTGTTGCACGAGGCATTAATTTGGACAAGTGTTACTATTATTGTCCATGTGAAAAGGCCAAATGGCCGGTAGACACTTTTCTGTATGTTCTCTAATAAAACATATGGTGGCCTACTAAGCCAGGAACTCAATGTTTGATCACATTTGTACAAGCTAAGAATTATGTGTTCATTGTTTGTGTATTGTGTGTTTTTTGTGTATTTTGCACCCCCTGTGTAGAGTACTATGTGAGGTGCCATCCAAGTTTGGGTTTCTACAGGATGGGTATTGTTGCAAAGTTCTCCAGAAGGAGAGTCTACCATCCTAAATCGCCAAAGAAATACTTCACTAGTAATAGAGAACCTGTTTGCCCACCCAAGGCTTACGACTAAGGCATTGACCAAGGCATAGAACGTGGCATACCTTGTCATCTCAGTCAGTGAACTCACTGTTGGTTCCATTGGATGTGTGGGAGGGACGACCTCAACAATCAACAAAAATAGAGGTTCCTGGCACTTCTCGGGAGGTCACCCATCCCACTATTGTTCCCCTTGGAGCTCCCTTGATTGAAAATCTCTTGCCACTAAGCTACACTCTTGCGGCCTTTGAAGAAGGGAAAAGACTAGGGTCAACATTACCTTGAGCATGTTTTGGGCCCTCAAAGATTCAATTTTTGCTTTCAAAGCTTACCTTGAAGCATTCCATTTTGGAGTACTTTCATGCATAGTTCTCTTTGCAAAGGTTCAAGAACATTAAGAGGTGTGCTCTTTGTACTTCACCAATGAATGTTCACCATTTGGGGCTGTTTTTTTTCAGCCACACAAGTAAATCTATATGATTCTTGAAAGGTTTTAGTTGTGGTGGGAGCAGCCACCTCAAGAGTATGTAGGGTTTTGAGCGTAAAGAATAGAGTTGATAGACACTTGTAGGTGTTGTTGGCCATCCTTTGGGCTATGAATTTAGCCTTGTATTGCCATTTTATTGCATGTATTGAGGATGTACACATTATGTATGCTTTTGTGGAGAACACTTATATACGTACATGTGGTCATTGATATAACGGTCACATTTCTTGCATAAAGCCTCGTACACTTGATATAGAGGTTCTTGGTGAGGTTTTTGTAACTAAGAGATAGCAAGATGTTGGGATTTCTTTGATGATGCGTGTAGAAGAATTACCAACCTGGCCATCGGAGATGTATGCTAATTGTTCATAAGTGCTCCGTAAGCCTAGGTCAGCTTCTTATTTTGTGAAATATATACATATCAATTAAGTATACATTTCATGCTTTGCTAGGTCGAGGGAAACCTCAGAGCTATGCTAAAGTGTGTGGCTCACACAAATTATGATTGATGTGGGTGTTACTAAGTGTTATTCTTGAATTATCTTAGTGAAGTCAAAATATCGTTGGTAGTCGTGAAGAATTGAGTGTTCTACGCTCACAAGAAACATAGTGAGATGCACTATCCGCATGGGAAGGAAAGAATTTCTACTACTTAAATTAGCGTGGCCAATGCGCTTTAAAGATTAATCATGTAGACTTTTAATCAACCGTTCTTTTGCATGAGGCTCACTCCTTCAAATGGATTATTCAGCCTTTGGGAGAGAAGCATTTTACCAGTAGCCATGGAATCTACAGAAGGAGTTGCGAATGGAATAGAGCATCTACGTTTATATTCAGATATACACAGACGCCGCACAGAGATCTACAGTGTGTGACGATGTGTGAGAGAAAATGTAGAAAAGACATCTCTGTGGCCCGATCCGAAAACAGATTCATCGTACATGAGTAAAGGAGAGTCTATGGCGAAAGATGCGGGCAAACATTTTGTTTTTATATTATGTCTAACAATAAAGTTTTACAATAAACGTTAACTTAAAAAGGCACAAAGGGCAAATGTTCCTTCAGTTTAAATGATTAACATCGTTTCTGGAAATGAAGATAAGTAGATACATGCGAGAGTTTTTTGGTTAGTAAATCTGCAAGCTGCATATTAGTAGATACATAAGAAAGTTGAATTTCCTTGCTCAAGAGCTTCTCTCTAACATAATGACAGTGCACTTCTATGTGCTTGGTTCTAGCATGATAGACACCATTGGCTGCAAGATGTAATGAGCTGGTATTGTCACCAAAAATCATTGGTGAGTGAGTATGAAGTCCCAAATCTGAGTATAATAATCTAATCCATATAGCTTCCTGAGTAGCATTGGTTAATCCCCTATATTCAGCTTCTGTTGAGGATAGAGAAATAGTTGGTTATGTCTTTGCAGACCATGAAATTGGTTTATCACCTGCAAAAGATACATACCCAGAAGTACTCCTTCTATCATCCTTGCATCCTGCCCAATTTGCATCAGAATATATCTTTAGATCTAAATTTAATGTATAAGGGAAGAAAAGACCTTGGTTTTGAGTGCCCTTAAGATACTTCAAAACCCTTTTACCTACTTTCAAGTGAGGTACTCTTGGTTTGTGCATGAATTGACTCAAAAAACTTACTGCATAACAAATGACAATCCTTGTCAACCTGGCATAGTTCAAGCTTCCTACTATGCTTTGATAACGTGTAATGTCTTCACGTTCAACACCTTCATGAGCACTTAATCTATGATTTACCTCCATAGGAGTGCTTGCTATCTTTGCATTCTTGAATTGAAACTTTTTCAACATGTCCTACACATAATTCCTTTGAGTGATGTAGATACTTGAGTTTGTATATACCAACTCAAGTCCAAGAAAATATTTTAGTAACCCTAGGTCACTAATCTTGAACTCATGCATCATCTCATTCTTTATATGTTTGATGCCATTGGCATCACTTCCTGTAGGGATAATGTCATCAACATATACACACAAGTATATAACCTCTAAATTGCTCCTTTTGATGAACAAGAATTAACCTACCTTACTCATAGTGAATCATTGGCCTTGAAGATATGTCACCAGTATGTGGTTCCATGCCCTAGGTGCTTGTTTTAAACCACAAAGAGCTTTCTTCAATTTGCATACATGATTTACATTTATTGGATCTTCATAGCGAGGAGGTTGAACCATATACACCTCCTCTGAAATCCGACCATTGAGAAAAGCATTTTTTACATCAAGTTGATACAGATTCCAATTCCTTGCTGCAGCTATACTTACCAATATTCTGATGGTAGGCATTTTAGCCACATGTGGGAAAGTCTCTTCATAGTCTACCCCATGTGTTTGGGCAAACCCCTTGGCTACAAGTCTAGCTTTATACCTAATTATAGTTCCATCAAAGTTTCTTTTGATTTTATAAATCCACATAGAACCAGTTACCTTCATTGAATCTTTCTGGGGTACAATTTCCCAAGTATCACTCTCTTGGAGTGCCTCCATTATCTCATCCATGGATTCTTTCTATTCTATTTTAGTACAATCTTCTTCATATGAAGAAGGTTCTTCAAAAGATGAATCTTTAGCAAGGTAAACAAAATACTTAGTGACAAGAGTAGTGTCATAGCCATATCTAATTGGATTCTTAAGTTCCCTTTGTGACCTTCTCAATGCTTAATTGGAGGACTCAGGTATGTCTTCCAATCTCTTCATATTGACCTTGCTCTTTGATTTCAATGCCTTGAATTCTTCTAGGTTGATGATGTCCTTATCATCTGATTTGATGTCTTCAATCTGGTTTGGCTCCTCCTTGTGAGCGTTGGAAACTCCTCTTCCAAGAATCACAAACCAAGAATCATTCTCATCAAACAAAACATCTCTAGTGACCATAAATCCCTTGTTGTATGGATTATAAAACCTGTATCCTTCTGATTTAAATCATACCCTATGAAGATGCACTTCTTTGCCTTAGGTCCAATTTAACTTTGATTTGTGATGGAATGTGCACATATGCAACACATCCAAAGACTCTGCAATGATCAAGTGATGGCCTTCTACCATGCCATGCTTCATATGGAGTCATCCCATCAAGTGATTTGGATTGCAACCTGTTAAAACGATAAGTGGCAGTAGATACACTCTCTGTCCACAAATAATTAGGTAACCTTTTTTCATTTAGCATTGACCTAGTTGTCTCAACAATCAACCTATTTCTCCTCTCTGCTACCCCATTTTGCTCAGGGGTATACCTTGTTGCAATTTCCCTTTTAATTCCTATATCCCTAAAGAATGCATCAAATTCATTTGAGAAGTACTCACCTCCTCCATCTCACCTTAGTCTCTTAAGACTTCTTCCTATTTGGTTTTTTAAAAGTGCAAGATATTTCTTAAAGCAACTGAACAATTCATCTTTGTGCTTCATAAAATATAATATTGTCCACCTACTGAAATAATCAACGAAAGATACATAATACCTTGAGCCTGAAATAAAAGGATCCTTGCTTGGTCCCCACACATGTGTGGACAAGCTCCAAGTAATCCTCATGCATGTAGCCTTTCTTTGAGAAGGGTAACCTCTGCGATTTACCAAACTGACATGCACCACATTTATAGATCATGTGTTGCTTGGATACATTAGGTATCCTAAGCACACATTGATCCCTACATATCTGTTTTAATGTTTTCTCACCTATATGTCCAAGTATCTTGTGCCAATATAGGTGAGAAAAGGTTTGATCCTTATAATTATAGAAAGCAATATTTCTAGTATCTTCAAGCTCAAATGTGAAAAGTCTACCTGTTTTTTCGCCCTTGGCGATTCTCTTGAATCCATGTTGGGGATCCTCCACAAATGCTCCAAATTTGTTGAACCTAACCTGCAAACCCTTTTCCATAATTTGTCCAACACTCATCAAATTATTGGTGATTGTAGGTACATATAGAACCATGCTCAACATATTTCTATTCCCATCAAAGATTTTGACGTTTCCTACCTTGACCACTGAATGCTTGGTGTCATGACCTGTTTGCACTTGGTGCTTTCCCTTGGGTTCATCAAGATTAGAGAGAAGGGCTACATTGCCTGCCACATGGTTTGAACATCTTGAGCCAATGTAGAAGAGATGGTCATAATTGAGACCTTGCTTTGAATTCATATTCATAATCAGAAGGGAATGATCTTGATGCTGTGTGTGATTGTTGTAGTCTTTCCTTGATTTTATAGCCTCCCTTGGTAGTTGTTGTTGTAATTATTTTTGTAGTTGTTGTGAATCTTCCTCTTGATTGTGTGTAGCCACCTCCTTGGAAACCTCTACCTCTCTGATTCTTGAAGTTCCTGTAACACTCATCTGTGGTGTGATTTGATAACCCACAAATATTGCATGGGGAAGTGTTGAAAGGTCTCCCCCTACCTTTCTTACCTCCTCTGCCCCTTCCTCTTGAGTTTGCACCTCTCCCTACATAGTTAGCTTGAGAGGTAGTACCTTCATCTTCAACATTTTTGCTTTTCCCTTTCTCTTTAGACTTTCCTTTATCTGTCTATAGGGCAAAAGAGTTGTTACTTGTTGTTGAATCTCCGTTGTTGTTGAGCTTGGCTTCATGGGTAAAGAGTTTTCCCATGAATGTGGTAAGATCTAGAATTTGCATGTCCATGTATAAGTCGATAGCAGTTATGAAGGCTTCCCATTTGTCATCTGCCTCGATGCCATTGATTATTTGTCTCACAATTTTCTCCTCTTCAATCTCCTCTCCTATGTTTGCCAATTGGTCAGCAACACCCTTGAATTTGGTCACATACTCTGAAACACTTTGCATGGGTTACTTCCTTTGAGTCGTAAACTCAATCCACAATTGATTCTTTCTTGCTCTTGTATTAGAGGAAAAGTACAAAGACAATGTATGCCAAGTCTCTTGGGATGTTTTAAAATTCCTAATATGTGGAAGAAGGAAGTCATGGATAGAGTTAAGTAATTAAGACCTTTCTAATGCATCTTTTGCACACCATGAGTTGAGTCTTTCAAGCTCCTCTCTTGTAGGTTGTCCTTTGTTTCCGAAAATGGGCATCTCCTCATCTCATGATATGTATCAATAGACTTTCCTTCCTTGTAAGTATGTCTTCATCCTCAAGGACCATGCTTGGTAGTTGTTCCTATCCAATTTATCAATAAAACCAGGGAAACCATCTCCCATATTACCTCAAGTTTCTTTGATACCAATGTTGAAAAGAGATGGAAATGGATACTTCAAAGAATGAAGTGGTACTTGCTAAATCTGTTTGGCACCAGCCCTCATTGACTTAAGCGTTGAGTAGTGTTGGAGCAAGTCTATGACAAGTATAAGTATTGGCTTGAGTCCCACAAAGTCATAGAAGAAGCCTTAAAATGAAGACAATGGAAAGTTCACTTGTGAACTACCTCTTGTAACTTTTGAAGAGTTTACTTAATGTAAAAGTGAGAGAATCTTAAGTGGTTGAGTCCACTTGATCAAAAAGGGAAAGAGGAGCCACGAATTCGTGATTTTTGATAGATAAAGAATCAAATCAATCACTAATTTATTGGAGAGTGATTGAGGGAAGTTAGCCTCCTAAGCTCAACTATAAATAGATGGAAGCTTTAGTCATGGTTAGAGAGACCTATGTGAAGACCTCCAAGAGTTGAGCTTTATACCATATCAAGGTGTGATTACAAGGCACACATATGTATCAGTAAGTTCATTGTATTGTACAATCAATATACTTTCATTTTCATGATCATTTGAGTTCATATTTCCATGTTCTTGTGAAGTGTACTACTCACTGCCATATCTCACAGTTTTCTTAGTCCAATTGGAGAGATGGTTTCTCTGAGCTTGGTGCATCATTTTTAGTGATTTAACTTGGTAAAGTTAGCTCTATACGTAAGCTATATGCTCACCAATTTTTATTTCATTTGGGTGTTTCAATCTTCAGTTATGTGCAGTTGAAGTCAACACTGTCTGTTCATTTTCACTTGTCTGTCAGGTACCCGACTTTTTTACTCATCTTGTCAGAGCTGTTTCTCAGTGTATTCTTACCCAAATTCAATCAATTAAAGCTTGTTGGATCTAGCTTAGTGTTTAGTGCAATCATACAAATTTTCATAATCATTGGGTTCTCAAATCTGGAGTTATGTTCATTTTTCCGCTCACTCATCGCATTACTCTAGCAGCCCGTGAAAATCGGGATGATGTCATCACTTGCTAAATATCATTCTCTGTGTGTGGTTCATTATTTTTGATGACATTACTCTTGAAAGTTAGCTCTTTATGATAACTAGACTTTCGCAAGAGGAATTAAGCTAATTGCTAATGTGCTCAAAGAAGTATGCAAAACACTGGACAGGTGTATGAACCAAAATAGCAAGTTCTTCACCTCTAAGCTAACTCCAACTATTCTGTTTTGATCTATCTTTTTGAGAGTGATCTTCCAAGGTACATAGGGTGTCTAATACATCCATTGGCAAGCTAAAAGGGCCCACCATATACTCTTGGAGTTCATTTGGCTGGTGTAGATCAAGGATTTTGCAACACCTCTTCATCTTCAAGCACATACCTATCCATCTCTTCACAGTGGTATCAGAGCAAGGATGGCAGATGGATTTCCTTCATCAATTGACAAATTAGACATAGGTAACTACTCAGCTTGGTCATTAAGAATGGAAGCTTATCTCCAAGGTAGAATTTTATATGGTTATGTGGGTGGAGATGAAGTTATGCCAAGTTTTAGGAACAAAAGTCAACCAACACAAGAAGAGCAAGAAAGATTGAGCACATGGTGCTCCAAGGATGCACTTCCAAGGTCTTATCTCCTCAACTCTATCTCATATTTTTTGTTGCCTCACATTAGAAGTTGTAAGACATCTCAAGAAGAAGTGTGGGATGCACTTGAAGCCCTCTTCTCTTCGAGTACTAAAGCTAGGAAGCATCAACTATGGATGGATTTCACAACTCTCAAGAAAGCTCCCAAACAAAATGTGATTGATTTTGTCACAAAGCTCAAGGACATAGCGGATCAGTTGGGAAGCATTGGAGAGGTCATAGATGAAGAGCAAATTGTAAGGCAGGTCATTAATGGCTTGAAGGCAGATGACAAGTGGGAAGCATTCACCACAGCTATGGATTTGTACATGGACATGCATGTACCTGATTTCAATACACTCATTGGACAACTACTTATTCAAGGGGCAAAGTTTATCAAAAAAGGAGAAAGCTCTAAAGGTAATAAATCTTCAGCTTTATACACTGATAAAAGCAAGTCCAAAGATAACAAAGGAAAGGCAAAGAAAGTGGATGATGAAGCAGGTACATATCAAGCTAACTTTGCAGGTAGAGGAAGACATGGCACAGGTACAGGAAGAGGAGGTAGACAAGGCAGGGGGAGATCCCAAGACTCCAACTCATGTTCTATTTGTGGATTAACTAATCATGCAACTGAAAATTGCTTTAGGAATTCCAAGAATCAAAGAGGCAGAGGATACAATAGAGGAAGTTATGGCTACTCAAGAGGAAGGTTCAACAATTATCATGGAAGCTACAACAACTACAATCATTCAAACTATCAAGGAGGCTACAAAGGAAGGAGAGACTTCAATAACTACACAGAAGACTCAAACAAATAAGATTCATTATTGGTCATGAACATGGCTATGCCACAACGTAAATCTGATGAGCATGTTTTCTACATAGATTCAGGTTGTTCAAATCATGTGGCAGGAAATGTGGCACTCCTATCAGATTTAGAAGATCCAAGGAATAAGCATGAGGTACAAACAGGAGATGATACAAGACATCTTGTGGAGAAAATAGGCAATGTCAAAGCACCTAATGGAAACATCAACCTACTCAGTAAGGTACTCTATGTCCGTACCATTACAAAGAATTCGATAAGTGTTGGGCAGATAGTAGAGAAAGGGTTGCAAGTCAGGTTCACAAAAACAGGAGCATTTGTTGAAGATCCAAGTCAAGGATTCAGAAGAATTGCAAAAGACAGGTAGATTGTTCACATTTGAATTACAAGACACTAGAAACATTGCTCTCTTTAATTATGGTAGTCAGACACTCACAAAATTCGAAGTATGGCACAAAAGGTTAGCACATATTGGTGAAAGGTCATTAAAGCAAATTTGTGGGGACCAAAGTGTAGTTGGACTCCCTAACTTGTCAAAACAACATATGATTTATAAGTGTAGTGCATGTCAATTTGGAAAGTCTCACGGGTTACCATTCATGAAGAAAGGTTATATGCATGGAGATCTCTTGGAGTTGGTTCATACAAATGTATGGGGACCTAGCAAGGAAGCTTCAATATCTGGATCAAGGTATTATGTCTTGTTAGGCCGCCGGATGGGAATAATGTAATTCTATTGTTCATAGTTGCATGCATCGAAAGGGCATAGCGATACGATGTAACTCTTACCCATTAATGAAAGGGCATTACAGTGTTCTTGAGTAAAGAGACGGGTTCGCCAGACTGTCTGTCTGGGCGACCGTACGGAGACGATCATGTGCCGATATTGCTGAATTACTGAGTACTGTATGTTGTTTGTTGAATTGCAGTATTAAACATTTAGACAATAATTTTATATTCATATTAATAAGTCTATGCGATTGTGATTGCTAAATCGCACGTTAAGTACTCTGTAGGGAATAACCGTAATACGAACAGTAATACTGTGTAGTGAACGTTATTACTTGGAAGTATAGTATTGTTTAGTGGAAGGTTAATTTGGGAAAATTACATAAAGGGCCTCTGCACTATCACACCCCTAACCATTCCCAAGAACCCAAATCGAGATTAAAAGTGACTTAACCAAAGTGCTTTTAACACTGGCACCGTCTGTGGGAAGTTGGAAATAGATTGGGAATAAGCAGTAAGGGAAGAGTAGTATGCAATGCAAGCGGTGCAGAAGTGATATATGCCGGTTACTCGTTCTGGCGAGTCCTATCCAAAGTATAGGAGAGATCAGCATCCCTGGGCAGTTCCAAATCTATTAGGGACACCCCCAGGTGGTAGAAGTACAGGCGAGTTAAGTCCCGTTGCAGAAGGATCGGAGCCACTTAGCAGTGATTCCGGTACCAGTTCGGTGACCCATGATGCGATTCTAGTGAATTCTAGTGGGAATCTGGTACTTTCTGAAGAAGGTATAGTGACTTTTGGGTGTGCAAAGACGCAGTGCGCAGTTAGTCCGACACTATTGGGTCAGAATTTGACCATTTTTGGTGATAAAGTTATGTTACCGAGTGAGACCGTTTCGGGTGAAAAGGTAACTTGGTGCGGTGAAAGTTCGATAAGTTCCAGTGGAAGTTTGGTACCATTTGGTGGAACTTTGAATTTTTTCGGTAATAGTGCGGTACTACCTGGTGGATAAGTATTACGTTCACCACTCTTCGGGGCAAGCTTACCTAGTTTCGATACCAAAGCTGAGGACAGGCTATTTGATTTGGAGATAAGTAAGAGATTCAATGCCATTTTTGAACCGAAAGGTGAGCAGGCTGATAATACAGATTCTGAAGAACAAGAGACACCTCCTCAACATACAGATAACAACAACACTACTCACAATAGCACCGTGAGTGGTTCACAGTCACAGCAGTAGACACCCTCACAGCCGCAACCGCAGTTTGAGCAGAAGCAACAGCATCAACCACAGCCAATCATTCCACTTCGACAGGTTCCGAGTAGGGTGATATATACCAAATTAGGTGGATTTCCAGGGGATGATCCCCAAGCACATGTCCGCACATTCGAGATCAGTTATGCAGTGTTGAATCATCCACCCGATCTGGCATACAAGGCCATTGTATTTCAGGCCACATTGGTTAATGAAGTAGCAAGGTGGTTGACTGAATATGATATTAATCATTTCGCTAAATATGATGATGTGAGAGATGCATTTTTAGAGAGGTTCTGTTTGAAGAAGAATCCTATCTAAATCTTTGACTATTTGCAGAACAATCGGCAGAAACCGCATCAGAGTGTCCAGGACTACGCCACACTATTTAGAACTCACTTAAGGCAGCTGCCTCCGGCACATGCTAATCTGCCAGGCGATGTCATAACCCAATGGTTCATTAATGGATTGAATCCACAGTTAAGACAAATCATGACCATTCGCTATGTGGGCGGAATGACATTGGACGCAGTAATTGCAATGGCCTTACAATTGCAGCACGAAGTTGGAGGTTTTACAGAGGACTTGGACTGGCTGGAAACAAGTAAGAATGTAGCTGATGATCTGTCCAAACAGGTGTATTATACCAAGTGCAAAAATCCACGTCACACCAGTTCTACATGTGCCCTCAACCAAATGTATTGTGCCATCTGTGACACAACAGGACACTCAACGAAAACTTGCGCATATAATGCAAAGGTGTAGGGTAGAGCAGTTGTAAACGCCATAATACAGGAACCAGGTCAGCCAACAACCCATTATGTGCTGCCACAGTTGCGAACCAATCCGCCGCAAGGATATATAAATTATCGGGGTCAGTGGAACACCAATTTCAATTCAAATCGATGGCAGGCGGGTACATCTGCGGAAGGTACCTCTCTTCCACCCCCTCAGTGCCATTTTTACAGCAAGGTTGGCCATATCCATAGATTCTGCAAGGAAGCAGTAGAGTACGATAAAAGGAAGAAGGAACGACAAAATCCAATGACCAACATGGTTTATATTTCACCAGTCGAGTCTCAAGCAACTGTAGTTCAGACAAGATCGGGTAAACAGTTGCAACCAACAGCTGAAGTGTTCGAGTCTGCTATTCGTGAGCAGCAGTAAATGTTTGCAAGGGCTAGTCAATGGGCATCCAAGGAGCCAACTGTGCTTCTTGATCCGATTCCAGTAACATAGGTCCATCCGCCACAGGAAAGATCGAGTGAACAAAATTCTGCCCCAACAACATTAGAATCATCACTAGAATCGGTGATAATTACGACCCAAATAGATGAGGTATGGGACATCCTATCTAAGGCTTCAATCACACTTCCTTTGGGATAGTTGCTCGCCTTAGTGCCAGGAGTACGACAGCAATTCCAATAGCAGGTTAGTC
The DNA here is from genome assembly GCA_020310875.1 of Ceratopteris richardii. Classification (NCBI taxonomy): domain Eukaryota; kingdom Viridiplantae; phylum Streptophyta; class Polypodiopsida; order Polypodiales; family Pteridaceae; genus Ceratopteris; species Ceratopteris richardii. Next base: position 6,096,383 of record CM035424.1, read on the forward strand.
GCGGACCTTCATGTACTCCGGCGACTGCAACCATACAACCGGAAATTGATTCTATGGTGGATCATTCAGTCCCATTAATCACTGTTTGGTATAAAAACCAGAAGATTATCCAAGTTTTAATTGATGGCGGGTCTAGTGTAAATATAGCAACAACTGCACTTCGCAAGAAATTGGGTTGGACCCAAACTGAACCCGTCCAATTTTTTGTGCGAATGGCAGACCAATCTAGAGTCCATCCGGTGGGACTCGTATGTAATATCCCTATTACCGTGCAGGGCACCACATTTAAAATGACTTTTTTAGTCCTAGAATTACCAGAATTCAGCCTCGACTACAACTTACTATTCGGTCGACCATGGCTAAAGCAAGCCAAAGTCGTACAGGATTGGTCAGCGCAAGAGTTAACTTTCAAAGATAATCACCGGAATTATGTAGTTAAATTGGATGCTATGCAACCGTGTGATCTTCATGCATGACCATATGTAGCAGAGCCAGTCCATATGTTGGAGGGGTTATCTGATGATGAGGAAGAGGCTTTCCTCAAGATCAATAAGGATCTGATCTCATTAGGTACTGTAGATTTACAATCAGTAGCAAACAATTCTAGTCCGGCAGCTTGTACGGTCGTACCAGTGACCGGAGATGCAGAAGTAGATGATAGCGTAGCTATGGATGAAGCAATTTTTCATCAACTATTGCAGCCACCTGATGATTTGGTAAAACCTCGTCAATCTTATGTACCGGAAGATCAATTAGTAATGTATAATCTGGGAGACACGGTCAACCCGCGACTAGTTAAGATTAAGGCAGGTTTAGGAGAGACATTCCAAGATGATTTGGTACAACTCTTGCGTGAATTCTCAAATGTTTTCACTTGGGATTATAGAGACATGAAAGGCCTTGACCCACGGATTTATCAACATCGGGTAGTGCTCAAACCGGATGCGAGGCCAATCAAACAATCTAGTTACAGAATGAATCCTAATTATGCTGCACAGGTGAAGGCTGAGCTTGATCGTTTATTGAAGGTGGGATTTATTGTACCAATTGAGCATGCTGAGTGGATTTCTCCAATAGTGATTGTCCCGAAGAAAAATAAACAGTTGCGTATCTGTGTCGACTACCGGAAACTCAATGCCGCCACTGTACTGGATCCATTTCCTCTCCCCTTTCTGGACACAATGCTCGAAAGGGTAGCAGGGCATGAAATGTATTCTTTTCTAGATGGCTACAGTGGCTATAACCAAGTGAGGATGGTGGAACAGGATATACCAAAGACAACTTTTATCACGAACTGGGGTGTCTATGCTTGCACCGTAATGTGGTTCGGTTTACGGAATGCCCCGAGTACATTCCAAAGATGTATGCAAGAAGTCTTTCACCCTACTTGACCAGGTTTATGCAAGTATATTTGGATGATTTTTCCTTATTTGGCAAGACTTCGGTGCACCTGTATCATTTACGGTGTTGCTTTGAAAAATGCCGAGAGTACCGCTTATGCTTGAATCCGACAAAATCTGTTTTTGCGGTCTCCTGTGGCAAACTACTCGGTCATATTATCTCTCAACAAGGAATACAGGTCCATCCAGATAAAGTAGCCGCCGTGTTGGAGGCACCAGTCCCAACGACACCGAAAGAAGTTATGCACTTTCTTGGCCAAATCCGGTGGCATGGCAGACACTTACGGTGGTTAGCTCATTTAGCGACACAGCTTAATCGGCTTATGACCAGCGCTCCGAGGAAGTATGAATGGACTCCAGAGTGCCGAAGTGCATTTGATCGGTTGAAGATCTTATTGATGTAGGCCCCTATCCTGCAACCACCTCATTGGGAACATCCGTTCCATGTCTTTGTGGATGCATCAGACATCACCATTGGTAGCGTACTAATGCAACGAATTGACAAATGGTTTCGGCCTGTGTATTATGCGAGTCGCTGATTAGCTCCTGCGGAGAAAAATTACTCTGTGATCGAATGCGAATTTCTTGGATTGGTGTACTCTGTTAAGAAATTTGGGCATTACTTGTTGGGCCTTAAATTTACTTTCCATGTGGATCATGCTGCACTAGTGTACTTGGTTTGCTAGCAACATTTAGGTGGTAGATTGGCTAGATGGGTTTTACTCTTACAGGAGTTCGATTATGAAGTTATTCATCAACCCACATAGCACATGCCTTGGCGGATTTTCTATCTCGATTGGATTCCCGTGAGTCTCCGCTAGGGGTTGATGACACTACACCGGCAATTTACGTTACCGAGACAACTACTGAAGAATGTGCAGGACATTCCCCCTGCTCTGCGCCGGAAACTTGCAGTCTACAGTCGAGGATTCCGGTTGATCGTGGGTCAACTGTATTATATTGATCATACTGGTGTTTTACTTAGATGTATCCCTCCACATGAAGTGGAATTGGTTATTGTTATGGCTCATTCATAACCCTCGGGAGGACACTTCGCAGCTGATCTTATGCACTGGAAAATTTTGCAAAGTGGGCTATGGTGGCCTACAATGTACAGAGATGTGGTTAAATTTGTGTAGCAGTGTGATGTCTGTCAAAGGACTGGACAACCCTTGCAGTGACACTTCTTTCCCCTTCAACCAATTCTCCCTTTGGAACCCTTTCAGAGGTGGGGTCTAGGTTTTATTGGTCCAATAACACCACTCGCAATCTTCATCAACAATCGCTACATATTGACATGTACATATTATGCCACTAGGTGGGCGGAAGCTTGGGCTTTACGGTCTGCCACAGCTGTTTCGGTGGCAAAATGTTTGACGAAGGAGCATATTTTGCCAACAACTTAATGCAAGTGTTGACTCAAACGTTTCAGATTATGCATAAATTCAGCTCACCGTACTATCCACGTGCTAATGGTCTAGCTGAGAGTACCAATAAGACTCTATTGCATATGCTTCGCAAATTGATCTTGGAGTGTCTGGAACGTTGGGACCAGCTCTTACCCGGAGTTTTGTGGGCTTACCGGACCACGTACAAAGTGGCTACCGGAACAACTCCGTTTCAACTTGCTTACGGTATAGAAGCTATTGCACCCATGGAAGTAGTGATACCGAGCCTACGTGTTGCATTAGCTCAAAAATTGTTGCCGTAAGAATCTTTGCTATTTTGGTTGGAGACATTCAGATCATTAGATGAACACCGCTGGGAAAGCTTTATGACTCTCCAAAAAGTTCACCTTCGTCAAGCCCGTACTCATGACCGCTTTCTAAAGACCTCTATCTTTACAGTTGATCAACTTGTGTTATTCTATAATGCTAAAGCAAACAGATCTGCCGGGAAATTTAAATTACGGTGGTTAGGTCCATACCGGATTGCTGAACAAGTCGGACCAGCAACTTTTTGATTGGCAATCTTAACAGGTGTTCTCCTGCCAAAAGGGATTAATGGTTCTAAGTTGCGTCCATATCACCAGTCGTCTGATGACCTCTAACATGTCCTTACTCTTTTTCGAGTGTCACTTGTTTTCTTTTTATCTCCGTATTTCGGTTGACCACTACAAAATCTCCTCGTTTTGGTATCTCGTACCCGACTACCCCACATCCTCACCTTCCTATTTCTGGTGGTCCAAGCCGCACAACCTCCTCCAACCGCTCCTCTTCTGTTTCATGAAGAATCTACACGAATGTTCGAGGACGAGGATGATGATGATGAAGACCTACTGTAGCTATTTTGCCAAAAACGCAGATGCATGAGTCCCTCTAAGAGTCAGGTGCAGGGATCCATAGTTGGACATGAAACTGAAACTTTTCACGACATTGCCATGTCTCTGCATGTCGAATCATCTATTCCCACTTCTCCAATCAACCAGCAGGAACAAGGCGCATGCAGGGAAGAATCCGAAGAGGTCTCTTCTCGGGCCGACTCTCATCAACAGAGTGCGGACAATGTGAAGGAGATCATCGCTGAACTCCTCACTGAAGTAATTACCAACGTCGAAGTAATGATTGCACAAGCTGAGGCAACAACTCAGAATCCAACTGACATCATCTTGATGCGGAATCCTCTTCTCCCCTGTCCACCCCCAGCTAACCCCATTGAGCCCGTTGCAGTCCCTACTAGTGTCATTGACCATGTACCTTCCAACGCACCCACTCCTCCATTCTCTTTCCCCGACTACTCTCCACCACCCTCCCCTCATCTTTTCACAAGCTCTTCATCCCAACCACTTCCTGTTCTTCCTCCTCCGACTATGATGTTCCATGAATTGGAGTCTATGGGTCGTCTCTTGATTCAATTCTCTCAGCAGTTACCTCTTCAAATGAAGCTGGCCACTGACAATATGAGACACGATCTGCAAGGCAAAGTTGATTTGTTAGAGGCAGATATTGCCTCATTACAAGAAGAAGCTAATGCGGTTAAAGCAGAGAATCATGCTCTATAGCTTCAGGTTCAGCAACTTCAAGATCAATTAGCAGAGAGGGACGCTTTGATTGCTCAAAGGGATACAAAAATTACTACTCTGAAGCAGGATCGCATTGACCGGACAGATGCTATGACTGCGTTAGGACAAGAACTTCCTCGTACCCGGGATACTCTCAGTGTGTTAGAAGAAGCTTCACAATCACTTGCGGCCAATGTGCTTAAAGCAGAAGCCGAGTTACATAATGTCACTGAAAGATTGTTTTAGAGAGATCAAGAGTTTACGGAGGAAATTGCTAAGTATCTACGGTTAAAAAAGGAGATGGATTGAATCATGAAAGAAAGGGATGCGTATTACAAAAAAATTCAATATCAAGCTCAGGAGCTGGAACGCAGAGAAAAGCAGTTAGGCGCTCAAACAGAGAGATTATCAAGAGTTGATGGTCAAATTGCTGACATCAAGGTCTGTAGAGATGCTGTGATAGCTAACGAATTTTATCTACAAGAAGCATTTTTGCAGACGCAGACTGATGTATTGATGAGTCAAGTTATTGCGGCTAGTTCTGTACGAACTGACGCACAATTGGTGGAGCCAGAGACTTTAAAGCTTATGCTAGATTCATTAAAGCAGAAGATCATAGGACTTTCAAATTAGCCCGAACCATGTATATACAAGGCATAGTTGATGAGCCTTAATTTTATTTTTCTTTGCGGGTTTGAGTCCACCGTGCATGCCAGTGTTAGGCCGCCAGATGGGAATAATGTAATTCTATTGTTCATAGTTGCATGCACTGAAAGGGCATAGCGATACGATGTAACTCTTACACAGTAATGAAAAGGCATTACGGTGTTCTTCAGAGAAGAGACGGGTTCGCCAGACTGTCTGTCTGGGCGACCGTGCGGAGAAGATCATGTGCCTATATTGCTGAATTACTGAGTGTTGTATGTTGTTTGTTGAATTGCAGTATTAAACATTCACACAGTAATATTATATTCATATTAATAAGTCTGTGCGATTGTGATTGCTAAATCGCGCGTTAAGTACTGTGTAAGGAATAACCGCAATACGAATAGTAATACTGTGTAGTGAACATTATTACTTGGAAGTATAGTACTCTTTAGTGGAAGGTTAATTTGGGAAAATTACATAAAGGGCCTTTGCACTGTCAGACCCCTAACCATTCCCAAGAACCCGAATCGAGATTAAAAGTGACTTAACCAAAGTGCTTTTAACAATCTCCTTTATTGATGATTACAGCAGATGGACTATCCTATTCTTTATGAAACACAAAGATGAAGTTTTTTCATGTTTCAAAAGATATTTGGCTCTTGTGGAGAATCAAACAGGTAAATCACTAAAAAGGCTAAGGTCAGATGGAGGGGGGGAATACTTCTCCCATGAATTTGATTCTTTTCTTCAAGAAAGAGGAATCATAAGAGAAGTAACTACAAGGTACACTCCTGAGCAAAATGGAATGGCAGAAAGGAGGAATAGGACAATTGTTGAAGCTTCAAGGTCCATGTTAAATGAAAAGCATTTGCCTAATTATCTATGGGCTGAGGCTGTATCTACAGCCACTTACTTGATTAATAGGTTACCTTCAAAATCCCTTGATGCGATGACTCCATATGAGGCTTGGAATGGAAGAAGACCAAGCGTAGATCATTGTAAAATTTTTGGATGTATTGCTTTTGCTCATGTTCCTTCACAGCTTAGAGGCAAAATGGATCCAAAGGCAGAAAGGTGTGTATTTATTGGAGGGTTACAGGTTATACAACCCTACCAACAAAGGATTCTTGGTAAGTAGAGATGTAGTTTTTGATGAAAACAATTCATGGTATGAAGATTCATGCAAGAAGGTCAATTTACCATATGATCTTGAAGAAGATTTTCCAAAGCTTGGTAGAGAACAACCAAAGATTGAAGAACAAGACACCTCGGAGGATGATGAAGAATCTCAGATGGAAAAGATCAAAGCATGGAAGTCTAAAGGTAAAGCAAAATTGCAAGAACTTGGACATGAGGCAGAATCATCACATCATGGCCTAAGAAGATCTATGAGGGAAAAGAAAAAACCAGAAAGGTATGGGTTTGACACCTCATTAGTAACTAAACATTCTATCTACATAGCACAGGACATAAACCAAGAGTAGCCATCATCATTTGAAGAGGCCAAAGCAAAAACAGAATGGAAGCATGCAATGAAGGAAGAGATTGAAGCACTTGAGGAAAACAACACTTGGGATTTGGTGCCAAAGACTTCATCCATGAAGGTAATAGGCTCAAGATGGGTCTATAAACTCAAGAAGAATTCTGATGGTTCCATTAACAGGTATAAGGCAAGGCTAATTCAGTGACACTACTATCTGACCATCCATAAATGGATTGCAGATTGAGCATCCCAAGTGACGCACGTAGTACAGATATCTTTGCTCTATTGTAAAGTGGTAAACGAGCTAGTCTTCGCATGTTTTCATATTCTTCATCTACTTCTGATCGTGGAAATTCTGTTGTGTCCATGAAACTCTTGACATCTTCTCCATCATCATGATCTTCATCCATCTCATAAAATGCTTCGAGCCTCTCTTCCATACGTTCATTTTGTGTAATATTATTAGTAATTGCTTGTACATCTAAGTCCTTCCACGAGAGGTTACCAGTGCAATGTCGTTTGGGTCCATCTGCTCACCTGGGGGACCATGGGAATGGTAGCATAGGTTTTCAAGTCGACTCCTATGAAAGGATCCATACTCTCTAACATGTGCAGTACAAATCCATCGTTTTTGATAAATTTGATACTTGCAATTAGTGCAAGGACATGTCATTCTCTCCTCCGGATCCAAAGAAGCCATGTGCTACAATATGCACATTTTAGATCATTTGTTTTTTTTATTAAACCTAAAAATCTTACTCCTAAAGACTTAAACCTGAAATACTAAAACCTAAATACTTAAACACTAAAAAAACCCTAAAACCCTAATCTTGAAACCCTAATCTATATAATTATCCTATTTTATCTATATACATTGATTTTTTCTTAATTAATCCCTTTTTTATATTTTTAATTATATATATTTAATTACATATATTTAATTAAATTATTTAGAACACTAGTACTTTTCATATTTATTTATCTTTATAATTATCCTATTTTATATATTTATTTATTTATTTATTTAATTTTTTTTTTTAAATCCTAAAACCCTATTATATATATATATATATATATATATATATATATATATATATATATATATATATATATATATTTATTTATTTATTTATATATTCAGATTTTCTCTTAATTAATCCTATTTATATATATTTAATTAAATTATTTAAAACACTAGTACTTTTTATATTTATTTATCTATATAATTATCCTATTATATATATATTTTTTTATTCATTCAGATTTTTTCTTAATTAATCCTATTTTTCTATATTTGATTACATGTTTTAAAACACTACTACTTTTTATATTTATTTATCTATATAATTATCCTATATTATATATATATATATATATATATATATATATATATATATATATATATATATATATATATATATATATATATATATATATATATATATATATATATATATATATATTATATTTATTTATTTATTCAGATTTTTTCCTTAAATCCTAAAACCCTAATCCTAATCCTAAAACTTTAAAACCCTATTATATATATATATATATTTAAATATATATTCATATTTTTTCTTAATTAATCCTAATTTTATATATTTAATTATATATATTTAGTTGTATATATCTAATTAAATATTTAAAACATTAGTTCTTTTTATATTTATTTATCTATATAATTATCCTATTTTATAAATATATTTATTTATTTATTCAGATTTTTTCCTTAAACCCTAAAACCCTAAAACCCTAATCCTAATCCTAAAAACCTAAAGCCCTATTATATATATATATTTATTTATATATTCAGATTCTTTCTTTATCATATGTGTATGTGTATGTGTGTATATATTTTATGTAGGTGTTAAAACCCTAAAACCCTAATCTTAAAGATCTAGACCTAAAATATGTATATTTCTGTATGCATGTGTATATACATGTATATATGTATTATATGTGTATGTGTATGTGTGTATATACGTTATGTAGGTGTAAAAACCCTAAAACCCAAATCAGAAAGACTTAGACTTAAACCTAAAATACTAAAACCTAAATACATTAACACCTATAAAAATTCAAACCCCTAATCCTAAAACCTTAATCCTATTTTATATATATGTTTATTTATATATTCAGATTTTTTTCTTATTTTTTTCTATATTTTTTCTTAATATAAATGTAATTGAGTTATATGTATGCCTAAACCCTAAAACCCTAATCTTAAATATCTAGACCTAAAATATGTACATTTCTGTACACAGGTGTATATACATGTATATATGTATTATATGTGTATGTGTATGTATATGTAAATAGCGTAAAAACCCTAATCCTGTTTTTATATATTTGATGTAAAAAAACAACTTCAAAATCGAAAATTTATATATTTAATTAAAACACACACATATTTATATATAATCAAAAATTTAATTGTGTGTGTGTATGTATGCTCTATTTTCCTATGTGTATGTATGCATGTGTGTATATGTGTATGTGTGTGTATGTATGCATGCATGTGTGTATATGTGTATGTAGGCATGTATGTGTATGTGTGTGTGTGTATGTATATGTGTGTGTATGTATGCATGTATGTATATTTGTATGTGTGTGTATGCATGCATGTGTGTATATGTGTGTGAATGTAAGCATGCATGTGTGTATATGTGTGTGTATGTAAGCATGCATGTGTGTACATGTATGTGTGTATGTATGCATGTGTAAATGTGTAGATGCGTGTGTATGTGTGTGTGTATGTTTGCTCTATTTTCCTATGTGTATGTATGCATGTGTGTATATGTGTATGTGTGTGTACGTATGCATGCATGTGTGTATATGTGTGTATGTATATGTGTATGCATATGTGTATATGTGTGTGTGTATGTATGTGTGTATTGTTGCGAAAGATGGATGGACACTCCAAGAGATTGAGTAGGTACTGCCAAAACCTGCTTTGTACCAGCCCCTTGATGCTTTAGACTTGATAAGTAGACCTCCTTAGCTTTCCAATGACACCATAAAATGGCCTATGTACTTTGGAAATGATGTGTGTAAAGATTGAAGCAAAACAGATAACTTTGAACCTCAAGATCTCAAGAAAACCTTCTATTTATGTCTTGATACCTACTGGATCTTTTGCTCAGTATGACCAGCACAATAGGAATTGGAAAACTTCCTTTTAGGGGTATCTAATTAGCTTAGAAATCTAACTAGTCCAAGTGGAATGATGTAAAAAGACTAACTATGCTCAGAGAAATCACATTAGCAAATAAACTTTACCCCCGATTTCTTAGGACTCTAGCAGTCAATGCCTAGTGATCACCACGACGAGCTTTTCTCTGAAATGGCTGCATAGAATCTCTTCAAATTTTGATAGCATGTAGAAAATTTTGAGTGGGTTCCAACGAGGTTTAGATCTTTGCATTTGCTGGAGAAATGACTGAGATATGCTCTCCACAAGTTGACAGACTTTCAAGTAATATAACAGAGAACTCAGAAATGAACAATGAGAATGTATGTATTAATGAACACTTGTATACAATACCATTGGCATGAATGACATTTCCTAATGGTGTAGATAGGTGTGGGCTAGAGTATAGGCCTCACACACACTCAAAATCAGTAATGAGAAGCTCGGAAATGATGAGTTCTAAACGCGACGTTTTCATGACCACTTTTATAGAGAATGAGTAAAAATTTGAATTCAAATTCAAATTTTTGGCTCCCTATGATTAAGCTCCTATATCCTAGGAGATATTCCTTCAATCAAAAGCTAACTTTTTCCTCAAATCCCTTTAGGTAGGTGTTTACAAAGATTCCAAGTCAATTTGACTTTTACAAAGAGGTAAAGTGGTAATTAACCACTAGCAATTGTTCCTATGCTTCTTCATATGTGTATATGAACTTCAATGTATCCATCAAGCCAAATGTGTAGGCTTGTGAATTACACCAACAGCTCCCCTCAAGCCAAACATTCTGGCTTGGTCTTCATCTTCAATCTTCATGTATATTGTGCAATCCAATCAATGCTTTGAACCTGCAAAGTTTGGTTCCATCCAAAGCTTTAGTCAACAAATATGCACACTGCATATTGGTTGATACATAGGTTAGTTGAATGTACTTGCTTAATAACGTTTCTCTCACATAATGGGAATGGACCTCTATGTGTTTGGTCGTAGCATGATAGATAGGATTAGCTGCAAGGTGAAGTGAGCTTGTATTATCTCCAAAGATCATTGGTGACCTAGTATATAAACCCAATTTTGTATACAAAAGCTTGATCCATATGGCTTCTTGTGTGGCGTTAGCTACTCCTCTATACTCTACTTGTGTAGAAGACAAGGCAACAATAGGTTGCTTCTTTGAAGACCATGATATTGGCTTATCACCTGCAAATGAAAGGTATCCAGAAGTGCTCCTCCTATCATCCTTGCATCCTGCCCAATCTGCATATGAATAGATCTTGATAACAATATCTGAAGTGTAAGGAAATTACAAATCGTGATTTTGTGTACCCTTGAGATACTTCAAGATTCTCTTAGCATCCTCCAAGTGAGGTATCCTTGGCTTGTGCATAAACTAACTTAGCACACTAACTCCATATGCAATGTCTATCTATGTTAAGGTGGCATAATTCAAGCTACCCACCATACTTTGATAACCTGTAATATCATTAACTTCATCACCTTCATGGGGACTTAGTTTTAGGTTTACGTCTATTGGAGTACTTGCCACTTTGGCATCCTGCAAGTGAAACTTCTTCAACAGATCCTGTATGTACTTTTTCTGAGTAATGTATATTCCACAGTTAGTATAGACTAACTCAAGTCCAAGAAAATACTTTAGTAGACCAAGATCATTGATCTTGAACTCCTTCATCATCTGGCTCTTGCTTTTTCTGATTCCATTCACATCATTACCTGTAAGTATGATGTCATCAACATAAACACAAAGGTATATTACCTCTGAATTACTTCTCTTGATGAATAGAGAAGTATCTGCCTTGCTCATGACAAAACCTTGGTCTTGGAGGTATGTAGTTAACCTGTAATTCCATGCCCTAGGTGCCTACTTCAATCCATATAAAGCCTTTCTTAATTTGCAAGCATATGTTACCTTCTTAGGGTCCTCATAGCCAGGAGGTTGTGACATATATACCTCCTCTGAAATCCATCCATTCAAGAAAGAATTCTTGACATCCAATTGGTACATGTTCCAATTTTCTGATGCAGCCACACTTACCAAAACTCTGATAGTTGGCATCTTGGCCACAAGAGAGAATGTCTCTTCATAGTCAATGCCTTGGGTTTGTGCAAAACCCTTGGCTACCAATCTAGCTTTATACCTGTTAATTGAGCCATTAGAATTTCTTTTGAGTTTATAGATCCATCTGGATCCTATTACCTTCATGGAGTCCTTCTTTGGTACTAGCTCCCATGTGTCACTTTCCTTGAGTGCTTCAATCTCCTCATCCATAGCTTCTTTCCATTCTGTCTTGGTTATGGCTTCTTCATATGATCCTGATTCCTCAATTGACAAATCTTTGGCAAGATAAACAGAGTGTTTAGTAACAAGAGATGTATCATACCCATATTTGATAGGTTTTTTGCTCTCTCTTTGTGATCTTCTAATTGCATGATTTGAGGATTCAGGTATGCCTTCAAGCTTCTTCATTTTGACTTTGCCCTTGGACTTCCAGGCCTTGAACTCTTCAAGGTTGATAACATCCTCGTCATCTAAAGTTGAGTGTTCATTTGCAAGACTTGGAAACTCCTCTTCCAAGTCATAGGGTAGTTTAAACTACCTGCATTCATTCTCATACAAAAATCATTCTCATCAAAGACAACATCTCTACTAACCATGAATCCCTTATTGGAAGGGTTGTAAAACCTGTACCCTTTTTGATTTAGATCATATCCAATAAAGATGCACTTCTCAGCCTTAGGGTCTAACTTACCTCTTTTCTGAGAAGAAATGTGTACATATGCTACACATCCAAATATCTTGCAATGGTCAAGTGAGGGTCTCTTCCCATGCCATGCTTCATAGGGTGTCATCCCATCAAGGTATTTAGATGGTAACCTGTTTATGAGATAAGTGGCAGTAGAAACACTCTCTTCCATAGATAGTTAGGTAACCTTTTTTCATTCAACATAGATCTAGTTGTCTCAACAATCAACCTATTTCTTCTCTTAGCTATCCCATTCTGTTCAAGAGTATACCTTGTGGTGGTTTCTCTTTTAATTCCTATGTCCTGCAAGAAGTCTTCAAATTCATTGGAGAAGTACTCACCTCCTCCATCTGACCTTAGCCTCTTCAAATTTTTTCCTGTCTGATTTTCAACTAGTGTAAGATAATTCTTAAAGCAATTAAATACTTCATCCTTGTGCTTCATGAAGTACAATACAGTCCACCTGCTATAATCATCAATAAAAGATACATAGAACCTTGATCCTGAGATTGAGGGGTCTTTGCTTGGTCCCCATACATCTGTGTGTACAAGTTCTAGGTAGTCATTATGCATGTAGCCTTTCCTTGAGAAGGGTAACCTGTGAGACTTCCCAAATTGACAAGCACTACATTTATATATGATGTGTTGTTTGGACACATTGGGTATTCAAATAACACATTGATCCCTGCATCTCTGTTTCAAGGTTCTTTCTCCTACATGCCCTAATCTTTTGTGCCAAATCTCAAGCTCTGAAAGTGTTTGATCCTTATAATTGTATAGTGCAATATTCTTTGTGTCTTCTAGCTCAAAAGTGAAAAGTCTACCTGATTTTTCTCCTTTAGCAATCCTCTTGAACCCATGCCTTGGATCCTCCACAAATGCTACATATTGGTTGAATCTAACCTGCAAACCTTTCTCCACAATCTGTCAAACACTCATCAGATTTTTGGTAATAGTTGGTACATAGAGTACCCTACTCAACAAGTTCTGATTTCCATCACAAGTCTTAACATTTCCAACTTTAACTACTGAGTGCTTGGTGTCATCACCTGTTTGTACTTGGTGCTTACCTTTTGGTTCCTCAAGACAAGAGAGTAGTGCTACATTGCCAGCCACATGATTTGAGCATCATGAGTCAATGTAGAATAGGTGGTCTTCATTTGTACCTAGTTTTGAAGTCATGTTCATGATCAGAAGAGAGTCATCTTGCTCCTTCGTATAGTTGTTGTAGTCCTTTTTGGATTTGAATCCTCCTTGATAATTGTCATTGTAGTTGTTGTTGTAGCCTTGGTGATGGTTGAATCTACCTCTTGACTGTGAGTATCCACCTCTTTGGTATCCTCTTCCTCTCAGATTCTTGCAATTCCTGAAACACTCATTTGTAGTATGATTTGATAAACCACAAATGTTGCATGGTGAGGAGTTATAGGATCTCCCCATACCTTGCTTACCTCCTCTGCCCCTTCCTCTTGATGATCTACATCTTCCTGCATAGTTTGCTTGGGAGGTAGAGCCTTCATCTTCCACCTTCTTGTTCTTGCCTTTATCTTTAGAATTTTTATCAGTATATAGGGCAAAGGAACTATTACCTTTGGATGTAACTCCATTCTTGTTGAGCTTTGCTTCATGAGTGAACAATTGTCCCATGAGAGTTGTAAGATCTAGAATTTGCATGTCCATGTAAAGGTCCGTAGCAGTGGTGAAGCTTTCCCATTTGTCATCAACCTTGATCCCATTGATCACTTGCCTCACAATATGTTCTTCTTCAATCTCTTCTCCTATGCTTGCTAACTCATCTCCTACATCTTTAATCTTGGTCACAAACTCTAAAACAGCTTGCTTAGGTTGCTTCCTTAATGTGGTGAATTCAATCCACAACTGATTTTTTCTAGCCCTTGTGTTGGAAGAGAAATACGATGACAAGGTTTCCCAAGTCTCTTGGGATGTCTTAAAGTTCCTAATGTGTGGTAAAAGAAAATTAGAGATGGAGTTGAGTAAATAAGACCTTGCTAATGCATCCTTTGCACACCATGTGTTGAGCTTTTCATGTTCTTCCTTTGTTGGAAATCCTCTTGTTTTGAATGAGAGCAATTCCTCATCTCCTGAGATGTATCCATAGAGACTCCTTCCTTGTAGGTAGGTCTTCATCCTTAGAGACCAAGCCTGAAAGTTGTTCCTATACAATTTATCAATGAATGAAGGAAAACCATCTCCCATTTTACCTTAGTTTGCTCTGATACCACTGTTGGGAAAGATGGATGGAGACTCCAAGAGATTGAGTAGGTACTGCCAAAACCTGCTTTGTACCAGCCCCCTAATGCTTTAGTCTTGATAAGTAGACCTCCGTAGCTTTCCAATGACACCATAAAATGGCCTATGTACTTTGGAAATGATGTGTGTAAAGATTGAAACAAAATAGATAACTTTGAACCTCAAGATCTCAAGAAAACCTTCTATTTATGTCTTGACACCTGCTGGATCTTTTGCTCAGTATGACCAGCATAGTAGGAATTGGAAAACTTCGTTTTATGGGTATCTAATTAGCTTAGCAAGCTAACTATTCCAAGTGGAATGATGTAAAAAGACTAACTATGCTCAGAGAAATCACTTTAGCAAATTAAACTTTACCCCTGATTTTTTAGGACTGTAGCAGTCAATGACAAGTGATCACCTCGATGAGCTTTTCTCTGAAATGGCTAAATAGAATCTCTTCAAATTTTGATATCATGTAGAAGTCGTTGAGCTGGTTCCAAGAAGCTTTAGATCTTTGAAGTTGGTGGAGAAATGACTGAGATATGCACTCCGCAAATTGACAGACTTTCAAGTAACATAACAGAGAGCTCAAAAATGAACAATGAGAATGTATGTATTAATGAACACTTGTATACAATACCATTGGCATGAATGACATTTCCTAATGGTGTAGATAGGTGTGGGCTAGAGTATAGGCCTCACACACACTCAGAATCAGTAATGAGAAGCTCGGAAATGATGAGTTCTAACTGTGACTTTTTCATGACCACTTTTATAGAGAGTGAGTAAAAATTTGAATTCAAATTCAAACTTTTGGCTCCCTATGATTAAGCTCCTATATCCTAGGAAATATTCCTTCAATCAAAAGCTAACTTTTTCCTTGAATCCCTTTAGGTAGGTGTTTACAAAGATTCCAAGTCAATTTGACTTTTACAAAGAGGTAAAGTGGTAATTAACCACTAGCAATAGTTCCTATGCTTCTTCATATGTGTATATGAACTTCAAT